>CM041778.1:115472461-116178246 GCA_023374045.1 Limonium bicolor
AGCTGGAGTTTGACAATGTTGCCCGGAAGAGCAACTTTCTTGAAGACTTTGAGAAGTTTGGTCGTATCCCTGGTGAGACAGTCTTTGGGCCTGGTCAAGCTTCTTTCCTTCCCCCCGATAGCGGCCTGCGCCAGGAGGTTGCGGGCTCTCGTCAAGCTTGTGCTGGAAAATCTAACTCTGCAGAGAGTGTTTCCAAAGAGTCTGCTGTAAAGAAGCCTGCTAAGGAATAGATGCTTTTTAGATAGCAATTTGTTAGCACAGGAATCTTGTATATTTGTATTTTGGATTACTATTTTTGGTGATGTTTGGCGTTTTACCATTTCTTTTGCATCCCTTAAATGTTTTTAAGTAACTTCCTTACGAGTTAGTTTCATATACTCTTCATTTGGCTTTATCCGGAGCGACCGGATTTCCAAATGCTTTGTAAATCTCCTCTTTTGTTTATATGGAAGATCATTATGCCTTTGCTCTAAGCTTTTTACGAAATAGTAAATTCCTAGTTTTTATAGGCATGCTGGCTGGGTGGTATATTTCAAGGCATGATAGCCTGTAGGCACACTGGCCGGATGGTACATTTCAAGGCATGATAGCCTGTAGGCACACTGGCCGGATGGTACATTTCAAGGCATGATAGCCTGTAGGCACACTGGCCGGATGGTACATTTCAAGGCATGATAGCCTGTAGGCACACTGGCCGGATGGTACATTTCAAGGCATGATAGCCTGTAGGCACACTGGCCGGATGGTACATTTCAAGGCATGATAGCCTGTAGGCACACTGGCCGGATGGTACATTTCAAGGCATGATAGCCTGTAGGCACACTGGCCGGATGGTACATTTCAAGGCATGATAGCCTGTAGGCACACTGGCCGGATGGTACATTTCAAGGCATGATAGCCTGTAGGCACACTGGCCGGATGGTACATTAAGAAAAATTGCTTTAAAGGAATACCTCATTTTATTACTTTTTGTAAGAAACGTTTTTATACATAAAACTTTTTGAGGCACTCGGCATGCCATGAGTGAGGCAACTCGTATCCTTCACTATTTTTCAAACGATATGAAGCTTGCCCCGTTCGCCGTTGTACTACAAATGGTCCCTCCCATTGGGGCTCTAGCTTCTTTGGTTGCTTTACCTCTCGAAGGACCAGTTCACCTGGAGCAAAGCCTCTTTCCCTTGTTTTCTGGTTAAAATATCTTTCCACTTTTGCTTTATCCCTTTCCATTCGGACTTGGGCCATAGTCCTGGTTTCTTCAAGCAGGTCAAGGCCGTCTTTCACCCCTTCATTGTTGTTTTCTTCATTAAAGGATTCCCATCTAATCGATGGGACTATAACTTCAGCCGGAACGATTGCTTCCAAACCGTAGGTCAGTCTATACGGAGTTTCCCCTGTTGGGCCTTTTTCAGTTGTCCTGTAGGACCAGAGAACCTGAGGTAACAACTCTGCCCATCTCCCTTTTTTGCTGTCCAACTTCTTTTTTATAGCTTTGACAATTTGTCCATTCGCATTTTCCACCTGGCCGTTTGCTTGTGGATGGGCGACCGATGCGAATCTCAGGTCAATCTTCCATTCTTCACAGAATTCCCGGAAGCTTTTACAGTTGAACTGAGTTCCATTGTCTGTTATTATTACTTTCAGGATCCCAAATCTGCAGACTACATACTTCCAGATGAAATCTTGTGACTTTCTTGCGGTAATGGATACTGTTGGCATGGCTTCCACCCATTGGTGAAGTAATCAATGGCCACATAAATGAATTTATATCTTCCGGGGGATGCCTCCGGAAAAGGTCCAACGATATCCAATCCCCACATGGCAAATGGGATCGGGGACAATATGGCTCTCAGTGTGGATGGGGGGCTATGTATTTTGTGGCCGTGTTCCTGACATTTTATGCATTTCCGTATGTACTCTTTTGAAAGTTCCCTCATCCTCGGCCAATAGTACCCCAGCCTTAGGATCTTGTGGACTATTGCCCTCTCTCCTTGGTGGTTCCCACAGGTCCCCTCATGTAGCTCCTCCATGAGCCTTATCCCTTCTTCTATAGTAACACACTTAAGTGCTGGCCTTGCGAATGATCTTTTATAGAGCTGTCCTTGTTCTAAAAAGAAAGATGCAGCCCTTCGCCTTGTTTTTGCCGCCTCCTTCTCATCTTGTGGCAAGTTTCCGCTTCGTATGTACTCAACAATGGGTGCCATCCAAGACTCGGCTATTGCGTCTGATTCAATGGTGCATACTCGGATCTCCTTCAGACTTGAGTTTGCCTTTATTTCCATCCAGACTTTACTGGGCATTCTTTCGGCCAAACTGGCCAGTTTAGCCAACGCATCGGCCTCTATGTTTTCTGCTCGAGAAAGATGTCTCAACTCACATCTCTGAAAGTTTGCCTTCGTCTCTTGGACTTTGGCCAGGTATTTTCCAAGCTTCTCCTCCTTGACTTCGTAGATGTTATCGTTTTGTCGCGCCACTAGCATTGAGTCTGAGTATATTTCTAACTCTGCATAACAGACAAAGAGGTAAGTCCCACTCTTTCCCTTTAGGGGGTATGTATAAAAAATTCCTATAGACACAAATAAGAGCCCCTGTTTTATTTAGAAAAAACCTGTTGCCCCTAAGGCAGTGGCGACCTCCAATCCCTGTATGAGAGCTTCATATTCTGCTTCATTATTTGTTACTTCAAATTCCAGCCGGAACGCAAAGTTAAGAGTTCTTCCATCCGGCGTTTGGACCACTATTCCGGCCCCGCTCCTGTCTTGCATCGAGCTCCGTCAACTAGGATAACGTACGGATTGGTTGGTTCCCTTTGTTCTTGGGCAAAGGTTGTTTCGGTTATGAAGTCCGCCAAGGCTTGTGCTTTTATGGCTGTTCGAGGAAGGAAGTGGATTTCGTACTGGGTGAGCTCGACGGTCCAACTAACCATTCGCCCGGATGCGTTTGGGTTGTTTGCTATCTGTTTCAGTGGCCAATTTGTTCTAACGAATATTCGGTGTGACTGAAAATAAGGCCGAAGCTTTCGGGATGCAACGACTAATGCAAACAATATTTTTTCAACGTTGGTGTAGCGGCTTTCTGCTGGAGTTAGGATTTTTCCGGTGTAGTATACTGGTATCTCTTTTTCCTCCTCCTCCATTATTAACACAGCTGCTATTGCCCAATCTGTTGCAGAGAGGTAGAGATACAAGTCTTGACCAGGTGCCGGAACACCCAGCTTGGGCAACTCTTTGAGCATCTCTTTGATCCTGTCAAAGGCGTCTATACACTCTTGACTCCACTGGAATTTCTTATTTTTTCGTAAAATGCTGAAAAATGGTATTGACTTTTCTTGGAGTTTTGAGCAGAATCTTGCTAAAGCCGTGAGCCTTCCGTTCAATGCTTGCACATCTTTAATGTTCTTTGGTGGTGACAGATCGAGGATTGCCTGAGTTTTTTCGGGATCCACTTCAATCCCTCTTTGCCCGACGATAAAGCCTAAGAACTTCCCCTTTGTAACTCCAAATACGCATTTTTCCGGATTCAGCTTGATTTGGAATCTGTCTAGGGTGTCAAAGGTTTCTTTTAAATCTTCCATGTGTTGTACCCACAGGAATTACTTTTTACCACGATATCATCGACATATGCTTCTACATTCCGGGTTAATTGTTGTTTGAATACTTTGTCTATCATTCTTTGGAAGGTTGCACCCGCATTTTTTAATCCAAAAGGCATTACCTTGTAGCAAAAGGTTCCGGCCGAGGTAATAAAAGATGTTTTTTCTGAATCCTCCTCATTCATTCTTATTTGATTATATCCTAAAAATGCATCCAAGAAACTTAAGACAGAGCTTTGAGCTGTTGAAGCAACCAGTCTATCTATCGATGGTAGTGGGTAAAAGTCTTTTGGACATGCTTTGTTCAAGTCTGTGAAGTCCACACACATTCTCCATTTGCCGTTTGACTTTTTAACCATCACAACATTAGCCAACCACTTGGGATAGGTCACCTCCCTGATGAATCCGGCTTTAAGCAGTTTTTGCACTTCAGCGCGTGCCGCAAAGTCTCTTTCCTCTCCTATTATTCTTCTTCTTTGCCGGATGGCTGGGTGCTTTGGATCCACTCGCAGGTCATGCTGGATAACGCTTGGATCTACTCCTGGCATTTCGTCCGTGCTCCAGGCGAAAGTTACCCTTCTTTTTTCCAGGAATCTCATCAGGTGAGTTTGCTCCCCACTGCCGAACGCATTTCCTATCTTAAAAAATTTAGAAGGGTCAGTTTTTAAGTGTACCTCTCGTGGTGAGTCTTTAGAGGTTCCACAGTCTTCTGCCCTTTGATCCGGCTCTGGCGGGAGAGGGAGCTTTCCCTTGAATTCCTCTTCCGACCCCACCGTTTTGACCATCTCTTCTTCCGGCATTCCCTCCATGATGCGTACTTCGCATACCCGAGCCATCTTTTGACTTCCACTAATGGTCACCGCCTTTCCAGACCTGGTTAGATACTTCATTTTCAGGTGGTGAGTGCTGCATATTGCTTTGAAAGCATTAATCCCTGGCCTGCCAAGATACATATTGTATCCGGAAAGTCCCGGTACAATGAAAGCTGTGAGCTTTTCAGTTCTTCGCTCGTCTCCCAATCCCAATGTTAAGGTGAAGTCTATGCTCCCTGAAGACTTGGTAGAAACGCCCCAACGAAGCCTACAAGGACCGCTGAATATGGTTTAATCTTATCTTCTGGAACCTCCAATTTTTTAACTGCCTCGGCCGATATTACATTTGCTCCAGCCCCGCTGTCTATCAGGATTCCTTCCATCATTCTGTCATTTACTTGTGCCCGAATGACTAGTGGATCATTGTGAGGGTATAACACCCCTTCTTCGTCTTCGTCTGTAAAGAAAATCTGGGGAAGATTCTCTCGCTTGGCAATTTTTCTTTCCGGTAGCTCTTGATGTACCGCATGAATATGTCTTTTTCTCTCGCTTGGGGTCAACGGTCCTACCTCTGAAAAGAGACCTGAGAATTTGCTCAAGAGAAAAAGTTTATTAGATTTTTATTACCGGAAGACTCCGGGGGATTTTTACAATCATAGGTCTTTTCTAAAAAGAAAAGAAAAAGTTCAATTACACCGCCCTTGCTTTATTATTGGCGTGACTGGGTTTACCTAACATCAGAGAAACAAAAAACTTCTCCACCTTCTTACAAACCTGAGATCATACCGACTGATTTGCCGTGATTAAGCTCAGGGTGGATCTCTTCTTCCCGGTGATTTCGAGAGGTGGACTGATTTTGCCTGCCATATTGCTTCTGCTGGCCTG
This sequence comes from Limonium bicolor, assembly GCA_023374045.1. Taxonomy (NCBI): domain Eukaryota; kingdom Viridiplantae; phylum Streptophyta; class Magnoliopsida; order Caryophyllales; family Plumbaginaceae; genus Limonium; species Limonium bicolor. The sequence continues at coordinate 115,477,748 of CM041778.1, forward strand.
CCATCTGCTTTCCTTTGCTCTTCTTGTCCTCTTCGATGATCCTTAATTCTTTGGCCAGAGTGGCGCAGTTTGCGGTTCTGTGACTTTTGCAGCCATGGTACTCACAGGGCTACCGGAATCTCCCCTGGATAAGGTTTCTTTGGTGGAGGCAGATATCCTTCTTTGACCGCCGCCGCATACCTGCCTGGATCAATCTGGACAGCAACTCGGGCATTCTGAAACTGAGGCGCCTGGGACGGAGCTTTGTAGTAAGGCTTGTATCTTGAGCTTCCTCCTGATGAACTCCCTGATATGTTGCCGGAAGAGCCATTCCCACTCGATCCTCCTTTCTTGTCGTTAACCGCCTTAAAGCTATTTGCTAAATCTCTGGCCTTATTTTCCGCCACCTCTGACTTCAAAAACTCATGAATCATTTCGGCTAGCTCTCCATGGGTTTTTGGGGCTTTTGTCGCGATCTTCCCGGCGAGCCTTGGCTGTGCTAGCCCGTTTCCGAAAGCCTTGATTAGGATCTTTTCATCAATGTCATCGATTTCTGCTACCTGCTTATGAAACCTCTCGCTGAATTCTTTCACCGTCTCCCCCTTCTTCTGCTTGAGATCCATTAGTTCTATCGTTTCCTTCTTGATCTTCTTGCTTGCGGCAAAGTATTGCTGAAACTCCTCAGTCAATTGCTTAAAACTCGAGATCGACTGCGGGGGCCTTGTTGAGATCCAACCGAGCGCTCTTTTGGATAACGTTCCCGGAAACAAATTGCAGAGGGCGAGAGAACTTATCCCCTGTGTGTTCATTGCGAACATAAACTTCTGAACGTGAAGAGCAGGGTCCCCCGTTCCATCATACTTTTCAACTGCAGGTGCAACGAAGTGAGGAGGAAGCTTTGCCTTCCTGATCTTCTCGGAAAAGGGGTAGAGAGTCATGTCGATCGAATCATCTTCCTCAGTCTCATCGCTGATAATCAGAGTTTTTTCTAGCTGCTCTTTCTTCCGGCTGTTGCTCGCTTCGGAGTCGCGATTCTTGAGCGATTCAAGCGCCTCAGTCATGTCCTCCCATTTCTTCTGGTATTCTACATCTCGCTGCATCAGCTCCTGCTGCAGAACTTCATTTTCTACTATCCTTTCGTCGATGGTTCTGACTAAGCCTTTCAGCATCTCCTCCAACGCTTGCTTGGAGATCATGTTTTCAGCTTCTGTTCTGTTGTTTTCGGTTGCTCTTACGTTATCGGTCTCGCCCTCAGGTCGGGGTGTCTTCCTTGTTCTTGGAGCCATCCCTGCACGCGTACTTTCCTTGCTTTTTCCTGCAAAAGACACAACCTCAAAAGTTTCAAAGTTTCGTTGTTTCGCTCAAAATCAGGTTACCTCCAGTGGACTCGTGGTTGCCAAGAAAGATCTTGAGCCATTCGTTTCCCACAGACGGCGCCAAATGAAATTGTAAGTTCCTAAATTCCCTAAGCTCCTATCTAATCTCTAATCGAATCCCTACTCTTTTGCTAGACCTTTGTGCTTCATCGAGTTACCTTGTTACTGAGTGCTCGAGCTTTGAGAGAGAGAGAATCGCGCAGATAATGCAACAGTATGTAACTCCGAATGTGAGAGCGTGTGTTTCATTGTGGGGTTGAACCCCTATTTATAGTGTTTTACATCGTTAAATCGAGAGTTGCCAGCCTGTCCTTCTTTTTAATTGCCAGACTGGCATTTACATATAAGTGAGATATTTAATTATCCATCCGGCCGGATCACACTCTGATCCGGTCGATATCCTTTGTTCTAAGCCGTTCCTTCCAGGCACATGGAACCGGATGCTCTATTCTTCCTTATCTCGTACTTTTCCCTCTTCACTAGACTTGGTTAAGGCAAGAAGACATTGTGAAACCATGAAAAAATTTCTTTCAAACTTCGAACTCTTTTCTTTCAAAACCAGATTTTCTTTCAAACCAACACTTCTTTCTAACCTTTTTAAACCAAACCAGTAAACCAAAGGTAGTTGATAAAGATACAACAGTGGATAAACTTTCCCTCGATTAAGTTCGGGGAGCACGAAATGCATATTGTCACAGGACAATATAAGGGAGTTGACAACAGAATACTTCACCTAGGCGTGTGACGGACACTACGAGTGTACCAACTGTAATGTGGGACGACCACACTCCGTGAGGAGCTTGTGGGCCTGACAGACCTATATATGGGTTAGTTGGGTAAGTAGCAATGTATCAGTATGGTACCCCACATATGTATACGAGTAGAGTCCGAAACACGGGAAGTAGTCGACTCTGTACTACGGTCAGCAGTGTAAGTCAATCAAGAACAAAGGATTACCGAGAATGGTTGAAGTAAAAGAACTCAGTTAATTTAACAAGACTAAAGGAGTTAGTGAATTTGTTTCAAGGAAATGTTTAAGAGTCAGGGAATACGAAGTGCGCTAGCTGTTATGTAAAGACATAGCATATGTCTTAAGGATCCCAGGGATAAACATGATAGCTGGAATGGTGACCCAGCCTGCACATGACGAGGCAAATGCTTAATGTGGACACATTGATGTGCAATGAACGGGATGAAACTCCCAGAATGAGTACCTACACTACCGGGAGATGTTGATCTTCACAGAAGAAGATAATAAGCCAGTCAAGAACGCAAAACGGCGTGACTAACTGAATATACCAATAAGTGCGAACCAGATGTAAAGGCATAACTTAACAACACCCAGGAGCAATCCTTGAAGGGTGTTCGCATCAACGATAGTTGAACGAGATAACGTGACAGAAGCACAAGAGTTGGAGCTAATTTTCAGTTTAGACATAAGTTGTCAGGAGACGGACTGACAATCCTAAGGGGCATCCCATGAAAGGAAACGGAATGCAACGACCTTGTCATGGAGCTCAATATAATATCCAAACCACGTAATGTTGTACAAAGAAGTACATGTATGTGGACAGCCTACAATGAGCGCAGCTCAAGGCAATGAGGCTTATAAGCCACAAATAAGGTGTGATATGTAAATTTGATCGATTGCAAAAGTTTGTGTTGTATAAGTGAATAGAGTGGTAAACGAACCACTGCATTAAGAGTGGGGATACCTCTCAATATATTGTGAGACCGCAGGAGCGGCGGTAGTTATGTGAATCAAGTCCAAGAAATATGTTAAGGATGGACAATATTGTTATTGAAAGAGAGCAGTTAGCTAAGTAACATGTGTGTATAAAGTGAAGCACCGAGCTGAATAACGCCGGTTTGTGACTCGAGTGATCAACGCTCAAAGAGTATTCAGTAGTCATCCAAAAGAATGACAAACCACAATACAAGTGATGTAAGTATATGTGTGGAAGTTAATGTGACAGCAAATACCCTGTAAGTTAGTGTTATACAATAAGCACGGTGCGCAGTAAGCAACCGTTGTATAAGTGTTGTTAAATAATGATATGGCAGATAAGAGCAATTATGAATTAAATTCAGGGGTGATGCAAGGTAAGTGATGATAAACAAACTCGGCAGTAAGCCAGTAGCCAGTATTACGAGGTCGGAATCTCAATGAAACACAGTGTGAATTCCATGGCGAATTGCATAAGAGATTTACTTGTCAAGAGTTTACGCCTCTGCACTCTGTATGACTGAGTGTTTTGGTATTGCACTTGCGCAATAATGATCGAGTGGGATAGCTAGGAATTGGAAACATGTTAATTGTGGAGCAATAATGTTATAATGGCCGATGCATAGGAAATGCAAGACATACCATGAAAAAGTACTTGTACAAAATCAAATGTGGAGGCATGATTAAGAGTAAGTGACTACAGCAGCACTAAATACCAAATATCGGTATGGAAATATACCCAAATGTTGGAAATAACCAAGAGAGCGCTACACATTAGGTAGCAGCTCAATCTCGACCGACAGTAAGTCAGAAGGGAACAAGTCAATCATTGTGAAATACGTAGCAGTTTACGTAGTAAGTTATTAGAGAAGTGGATGGAAAGTTTTGTAACTCACCGAGTTCGCTAACGGTAAGAGATACCACGCGTCGGTTGAGAAAACCATTGTTACCAAGATAAAGGTGATAAATGGGAGATGTACAATACAGTAAGAATAACGAGTGGGGCAAACTAAGCTCTACAGTTATTAGAGTTACGCAGCAGACACTAGTGAACCAGTGATTCAAGTGTACAACGTGAATAGCGAATATGAGTAAATGGCTAATTATTAACGCCTAGAAGCCTCACAGGCCAGAACCGAAACCCGTTAAGAGTTTAAGCAAACTCCAATGAGAATTCTTGGTTTAGGGACTAAACCGCCAATATGGTCAAGATCCTCTAACCAGAACACATTGTATAACAGACCGCGTGGAAGTTGAAACACTTCACGACGGGTAGAACTTTTTAAACCAATGATTAAGTGACTGATTACGTGGGCGTAATCCCTTTTAAGGGGGGTAGAGCGTAAAACCACTTAGTGTGTATTACCGTACAAGTGTACGCGACTTATGTTGTGCATAGCACAAAATATTTGTTTTGATGATTGGTGTGTGTGTTACGTAAACATACACATGCATTCATGGTTTAATTGTGGTAATTGCGCACAGAAGATGCGAATACCATTGTGATAAGTGTGTTGATTTATTAACAGTTGTGTGTGATGGTACAAGTGTGGGGAGTAGAGAAACTCCCGGGGAACAAAAACCCCGACAGTGTATAAATGTGAAACTGTGTGTGATATTTTGATAAAATATATGTGTATATATATACTATATAGTGATTCATGAAAGGGTACGAAACCGACATAGAACCTAGTGAGAATAAGATTCCCTAGGTAACAACATTAAAGTGAATGGAAATAACTGGGAGACGAAGTTCTATCCCTTGGAGATGTATGATTATGACTAGAATGACCAACAAGATAGAAAATTGGAAATGAGTGTATATTTGATGCGTGAAAATGAAGTGGGAGGTGGAACTTGATTTGCATGTGATCAAGGGAAGCCGAACACAAATTGGGGTGGAAGGATAGTTCAACACTGATGCTGATCACATCAGGGTTGGATGATTCTTAAAGCTCCCTATAAGTGGTCATAAATAACCACGCTAAGAAAAGAAGCAAAAAGCATAAGTTGGACTTGGAGTTGTATGTGTTTTCAAAAGGATTTTCAATTGGTGTTTTCAAAACAGTCGGTTAACATTTGAAATAAAGGATTTTCTTATACTTAACCTAGTAAAGAATTTTTTGTAGTACTTGCTCACGAGCCAAGGACGCATGAACCTTTGTCTTCGGACCGGTGACATGAGAAGTATATATGTTAAAGATTAAGTGATTGTTTTGATCTCCCAAAGGGACGGGGACCAGAAGGTGTCCATCGCGACCGGGTTCTGCGGGATCACAGTGTATATAAAAGGATATTTTTGGTTGTTATACATGCTATGACATGTTGTGTGGTATGTGTAATAAATATTATTTTGACCTTGAGTTCCAAAAGTGTATGTTACCAAGACCTATGGGTCTAAATGTTGCTAAGGTACCCAGACCCAAGAGTCTAAGGGTTGTATGTATGTGAAAATGTTATTAAGATACCCGGACCATTGAGTCCGAGGTTATCATGTGAGTATGTTATGTTATGTATGGATGTGAATATGTTACCCGGACCATTAAGTCCGAGGGTGTGATGTAAAGTATGTTTGGTTATGGAAGTTTATTTCCAAGTGATTCCTGTGTTCTAATCTAATGATGTGTGGGAAGTGTGAACTTCGAGGACAAAGTTCTTTAAGGGGGGTAGATTGAAATACCCCAAACCTTGATATGTGGTATAAATATTAAACTATGGTATGTAAAGGCTAAAAAGTGCCTTAGAAACATCAGTGTACGATTTAAACCATGGTGAAAACAATAAAGTACCATAAATATAGTTTGAGCAAAAACATGCTCTAAACTTGAAGTGAACTTGGTTAGGACCCAAAGAGCCTACCAAGACTTAATAATATTCAATTATGATTTAATAAGGCTAATTAATTCCTTAGAAAACCTTGGTAGACAATTAGACCAAACAAAACACAAATAAATGCCTTAAAGTCAATATGGGCAAAATGTGCTCTAAGCTTGGGATAAATTTGTATAAGACCTAAAGGTCATATCTATACCTTATAATATGTTAATGAACATATTAATTCAGTCACCAGAGAAAACCAAGCTTGAAAACAAGTTAAAACACAAAAAGTGCTTTAAGGAGTCTTAAAGCACGTTTTTGAAAAATTGTCTTGTAAATGAGTTTTGAATGGCTAGATGTCCATCATTACTCTTTAATTAACATGTGTACTATATAGTATCACATTTGGAAGTCTATATCAATGGGAAATCAAAATTTTCACATCTATGTGCCTTGTTTTAGTGAATAGTAACTTTAATAAGCTAGTTTGTATAAGTAATTAAATGAGTCAAAAAAGACTAGAATACCCCTAAGAACAATAAAGGGGGCCGGTTTTAGTGTGGTGACTCACCACTCTTGTTAGTTGTTAAGTAAATAAAGATGACTAATGGTTACTATTTGCTTTAAGGTATAAATATCTTCTAAAAGCAAAAGCAATCTTCATTCTCTCATTTCTCTTCATCCCACACATCTTCAAGCTCCCTTCCTCCCTTCCATTTACGATTTACTATAGTTCCACACAAGAACTCCATCTTTGAATGCTTGTAACTCCTAGCTCCATGGTCCAAATTCAATTTCAAGACCATCATTCTTCTAGTTGGAGCAAGCTCTACACTTCTATCTTTTCAAATCTTCAAAAGCCTCATTTCGGTGCCATGGAGATTCACCATTGAAGGAGCTTGAGCTCATATTTTCATGCCTTGTCATTCTCTTATGCTTCAAGGTAAGGAAACTCAAAGAAAAATGTTGTTTCCTTCATGTTTTGTGTTGTCCGAAAAAAAAATCACCATTGATGGTGTCTTTACCTTGCTTGTTTTAGCTCCATTTGAATCTTCCAAGGGCTTGGTGGAGTCCTCTCTTGATACTTATTCAAGCTCTCTTCCAATTCCAAAGGTAAAACAATTACCTTAATGTGTTAAGATAATATATGCACCTAGGGTTTATAATGAGATTAAGCTTGGAGCTTGAATACTCATTTCATGATTTGTATAATGTTTAGAAGTTGACAAGCAACTAAAAGCCTTTCAAATTTGGTCAAGGAAACAAGAAAGAAGTTTGTGAGGAAAAGAGGTAAATATGCTATCTCAATGTAGTTTAAATGCCTTAGGAAAATGAGCTTGATTCGCTTAATAAAATACCTAAGGAGCCAATGGTGAATGACCTAGTAAAATGCTCTCAAGGAAACTATTAAGGGGCATATGTGATATTGAGTGTATTTGCAGGTTAAAGGCAATATATTATGTGGAAATTCAGTGTTTAAGGTTATGCAATTTAAAGGCCTAAGAGCCATGTTATTTAAGGGCCTAAGTGCCAAGCAATTTAAGTTTATGCACTATATTGTGATGTAGTGTAAAATTTGGTGTATGTTGTGTGTGAGAATACTCTTGATGGATTTTAGGTGTTCTTGAATGAAATAAGGTAAAAAAAACCTAAGTGTTTGGATGTGAGAATATACAAGCGAAGCTTTGGCAAAATTTGGAAAATGTGTAAGAAGTTCTAAGTGTTTTAAATAAGTTTTGGTGAACTAGGGAGTGTTAAAGGTGAGCAAGTGTTTTACTAGGAAAGAAAACATGTACTAAGGCGATTTAGAGTGATACAAGGATTTAGGTATTATCTTGGAAGTTCTAGGAATTCAATGTGTGTTATTGAGAATGTGTTAAAGTCATGGAGAAGTTTGTTTAAGGTTTAGGAATGTTGATGTACAAGAAAGAAATGATGTTTAGGTAAGATGTCAAAAAGGAGATTTAGTTAGTAAGAAAAGAGTTTGAGAGATGATGTTAAGGTGTAGAGGAAACACCTTGGTATAGTGGTCATCATAGGTGAAATACCACTTAGAATTCTTAAGGAGAAAACATTCCAAGTGCTAGGAATTTTGTAAGAAATTTGTGAATGATAAAATGGTTTTGGTGAGTGATTTAAAGAGTTTAGCACATGGCTAAAGGTGTGTTTGAAGTGCCAAATGATGTTAGAACACATTAGGAGGCTTAAGGAGAAGTTTGGAGAAAATTTGACAAAGTTTGGACAACTTCTGATGTTGTCCGACCCAGTGGTCCGACCCATGGTGGGTCGGACAGCCCTGTTAATTCGATCGTTGGAGTTTCTGGAATGGTCCGACCCAGAGGTCTTGGGTCGGACATAAGGATTTAAAAGACGGAAGGAGTCTCTGGAATGGTCCGACCCAGCTGTGGGTCGGACGGCCCAAAATATGTAAAAAAAAATTGTTTAAGGTTATAGGATGATGGGGATTATTAAGTAATGATGTTATAAGATTACTAAGGACATGTTAAGTGAGTTATAATGACAATTTAGTGGGGGAAAAGTATTAAAATGTAAAAGTAAAACAAGTTTAAATGTGAAGTTATGTAACTAAGTTAACGGGGAAAAGTTATAAGCATTGGACTTTAAACAATCATGCTACCCCGATGTTAATAAAAGTACATGTAATGTTATCAGTTGTTCGAGAATTGCTCGAGGAACATAAGTGGACATGATAAAGTGGACTCCGGTGACAGGTATGGTTTTCTTGCAACCTGTGTCCTACCGGATTACACCGGCTTGTATGCCAATGTGTTTTTCTGTATGTTGCCACGTTGTAAGATAAAACATGAAATGAGTTTACAGTAATTCATATATGTGGCGTATCCAACTCCGATACCATTTAACCTCGGGAAGTGTTAACTTAGTTAACTGAGTCTAGGACGCACATGAGAGTTCGGTATTCGGATTAAACGACCCGACCATGGGTCGTTCTAACCACGGCTATGCGTGTGTTAATTATGCGATATTTGTGTGTGTGTACGTAAGGACCTCTCTTGTATGTTTAACTCAGTTGTAATACTATATGTTGTGTGGATGTGATAGACTCCATAGTGGGGTTCTAACTAATATCTAATAGTAAGTATGTACTAACAGTGGTGAGGAATCCGGTTTGGCCGGTCGCGCGTTGTTTGAGAGTGGGTATCCTTCTTAGCCTTACCCTTCTCTCTGTTATGGTTGTTTCCCTCACGGGTTATGAACTCCCATTAGCTTATTCCAAAGCTTAGATATTCCGACTTATGATCGGTTTAGGGGTAAACATGTGTTTGTGTGGTGTGTTCGGGTCACCAAACCCGAACCATCTTTACTTAAGTTACTCCTCCGACTATTAGGACGGTAATGAGTGTTGTATAACGAGCTTACCATGAGGGTGACATCATCCTCTAGGATCACCAGTGAATTAACAATGTTTGGGTCGGTTCCTAAGAGATCCGCTTCCGTTATGTTATGTGTTGTTGATGTAATGCAATCTCTATTGCGATGTTGTTATGTGCACGTTGAAACGTGGAAAGTGTTGTTATGTGTTGTTATGTGATGTATGTTATATGTTGTAAAAAGTGGAATATGTGGATCATGGATATGAATCCCAGTTTGTGATAGGAGACGTTTAAGGATAACCCGATTAATGGGTAAGTGTCGTCTATTAAAGAAGTAGCTCTATTAGAGGAGAAACACTTTAGGGGTAATGAATACCATGAGTGACTTATCAAGTTTGGATATATTATCTGTTTGTTGAGCCCATCGAGGCGGAATGATTCGCGTTGTGTGTTTTAAGTTGCATGCATGATTTAAATATAATCAACCGCATGCTAAGACGACAATTAGTTGTGCGTGGCCCGGTAGCATGTGGGCTGCGGGATTACCATACCAGCAAAGGTGCTGAGCCCCTTGGGGGCCACCCTTTCTCTTCTTTTCCTATTTCAGGTACAAGGAGCTGGAAGCCGTTCGAGAGTAGGACGGGGTAGTCATTGTACATGGGTAATCATTTAAATTGTATATATACAGTAGGTGTAGTAAGACCGAAATTGTTATCGGCATCAGTTTGTAAATACTCGGTACAGTTGGAAGGATGCGCATGTTTTGTTGTTAATGGAAAGGGATAATAATGTGTAGTCGCTCGGGAATCTAGTCCATCAGTCCGGTACAATGTTTATGTAATAGCCTTGTTAGCCACGTGGGTGGTTAACGGCGTGTAACACCAACGAGTTAAGTAATATGATGAAGTATATTTTCCGCTGTAGATTGTTGTTATGTGTTTTTGTTGGATGGGTGTTACACACAGGGTTGACATTCCTTGCTACAAAAGCTAAGGATAGGCGAACAACTAAGCTGCTGCAAATTCAAACTAATTAAGGACCACATTTATGCTTGTGAAGAAATAAAAATCCACTCAAAACAATTACTTATTCCAGCATATTTAACAACTCCTTATCAATTTTGATTATGTTTATCAATCATCATGATATCCTAACTTTCAATCCACAATAACATAAACCACAATTACCATCAAGATCAATACTCTCAAAATCAATACATATATGTGAATTGATTTGGTCCCATCTTGCTTCTGATTGCTTCTGATTGAAACTTGACACCGTTAAAGCATTGTCTTACACACCACATCAAAGTGTAACGAGTTACAATGAGCTAGAAAGTTGTTATGATTTCAGGCCCATTTCCCCAGGACCGTGGTCAAATCGACATGGCTACGGAAGAAGAAAAACCACAACATAATGTAGTGATAAAATTAGTGACACAAGGATATACATGGTTTAGTACAAACATGACCTACGTCCACGGGAGGAGATAAAGCAACTTTCATTAAAAGGATGAGGATTACAAGTTTACATGAGGATCACCCACCAACCTATCAACCCGTGTTTCCCTTGGTGTTTTACCCGAGTCCCTTGGAGTTCCCATAGTACCATCATCGACTCTTAGATGAGATCCTCACAAGTTGAGATGATCCTCAACTACGGGCTACAAGATCTATTTTAGCGATAGATCTAAACCGTTCACCTATCCCAATGTCGACCCTATAAGAACCACCACATAATGGTGTACAAGTTACAACGGTTACAACCTCATAACACCATTCATTAACACCTAGGAACAACTAACACTCAGGTACCTAAAAAGCCAAAAGTTTTCACTTCTTCTATCAAGGATTTAACTTCTTCATAATGTTAGAAAACAAAATGCTTTAGATGCTGTTAACTTGCACCACATAAAATGCTCCCATTAATGCTTCTTCAACTTCCGTGAAACTCTTCATGAATAAGACATTAATTGGAAGACAAAACCAATTTACTTCACAAGAGCAACTCAACAGATTTAGCATTAATTCTAACTATTCTTCCTCTTAATGCTTAATCTGATCTATCACCATCAATGCCAAAATTTCTCTTGAAAAAAAGTCCTAAAAAATCCCACACAAGGACTAAACCGGATAACTTCATCTGGACTGTTTGCATTCCAACTTCGGTAAATTGATCACCCCTCCCCGAGCCCTCAAAGACCCATCTGGTCCAAATTACCATGAACCCGCCACAAACATGAAGTAAGTAGCAACTTCGGAAACAACTACGTAACCAAAGACAATAGTGATCATTCCTGACTTTATCCGGTTCTCGCAAAGTCTCCAAACACGACCTAATAACAACTTCACAATTGATCACCAGACGAAGATCCGTTTGTGGTTGTATGCACGCTACCACAACTCTAGGTCCACCGCCCACTTGCTAGATGATATCTAGTGCTCCATGGAAGTCCACGATCCATCACGTGACCTGAGAAAAAAAATATTTTTCTAGTTTTCTACATCAATTCACCACCATCGAAGATTCATTAGATCTTACCTATCTTTGTTATGCTTATTCCCCCGTAAAGGTTTGTAAATAAAGAACTAGTCTTTCTTTAAAATGCAAATGATGCATCGGATTTTTCAAGATCCGAGATCTCCACCATTGACCTCCTTCCAACAACACACTACCATCTCCAAGTACATCCCTACACCAAAAAACACTCATAGTTGATGGATTTTATTTTTTACAAGCTTTTCCTCTTTATCGAATTTGTTTCCAATTCAAACATCTTCGCATGAAAATACCTCACCATCACCGTACTTGATACAGCCTGAGTCACCAAGCTTTCGTCATTCTCGATGAAGAATAAAACCACATTTACTATGTAACGACCCTAAAACCCCTAGTTCTAAGGTCGATACACGCCGCGCCGTTATTACCTAAGAAACGCAAGGCTACTAATCCGATACCCCAAACTGAAATTTATTACTCAATAAATGCTACAATCAAGAGTTTACAAGCCCAGACAAGTGGTTTAACAAAATGGTAAATAACCCCAACGACTATAAAATATAGTCGGACCACAAGGTTGACAAATCCAAATACAAACTCAATTGCTAAAGGAAAACAAAGCAGACCTCCAGCCGGTCGACTAAACAATATGCAAAACAGAGGATTTATGCAGGGGTGAGCAACCACAAATCAGTAAGTGATAAACTTCATCAGCATGAGCATGCTCAAAACACTTTTACGGAACATAGCTTATATAGATATCAGTTTCACAAATCAGAATCAGTTATCACAAACAAGGAAATCAATTCAAAACAATCTGAAGTCAAATCAAAGAAGAGCGAAACAGAAGTCATAAAGGCAACTTAACTGCTGAAAAGAATTTACAAAAACCATAAAGTCTTTCAGAAACCAGAAGTCACTTGTCAAAACTATCAGATTAAGGGAAAATATAACGGAAGTAGAGACTTCATATCAAACCACATTTGCATAACGAATCATAATCTTCACAAATCGGAGGTCATAAACCAAAGTTAAAAAAAATCATAACAGAGGCTAAAGCTTCACGTTCAGAACGAAATAGAGCACAAAATAGAGTCTTATATCAAAAGTTTCCAAAGCTCAAGGCTGAAGGAAGCGAAAGCCAAAATAAACTTAGTAAAAAACTTATCAGACTTCATAAATCAGAGTGGTACACTAGTTCTAAGAACCCACACAGAAAGGATCAAAGACCCTTGGATCAGAAGATCCCACATATCAGAATTGTTTGATACCATTAACTGGACCCGTCGGTCCTTGAACAGAATGGGAAAACCTGTGAAACAGAAGGACATCCTGCACAGCATGCTATGGGATAGCTAGACCTAGCCATCCACCACTCAGAAGGAAAAAAAAACTAGGTCCCAAAAACAGAAGCTTAACTTTCAGAACTGAATGTGTTGTAAACGAGCGAACAACACAACAAAGTATGGTATCTTTACAAATCGAGACTAAAGTCTTCACAAAACAGAAGTATTAAGCCAAGACTATCAAAGTACAGAAAACATAGCATAAACGGAAACTGAAATCACACTTATCAAAGTAATTAAGAGTTCACAATAGAAAGGTATACTTTCATAACATAAATGCATGCAAACACATACTAAACATGTCAAATATCTTATAAACATTTAGGAGATCATAACCCCGCAAAAGAGATCAAAGCAAAGGTTAAACGAACATTTTAGCCAAAGTTAGAGAGGGTCTGAACTTGTGTCTGACTTGAAACTTGAACTTGACGACGCATGCCAAGACTTCAAAACATATGTGTCCGGACTTGTGTCCAAACATGGAAGTCCAGACAAAGTCCGAAGAAAATTCCTTACGTGGTCCAAACTTGTGTCAAGGCTTTGAAGTTCGGACACAAGTCGAGACATCAAACCCAGATTCATCCTCGCATGGCGTTCGGACATGCAAGTTTGGACACTGTTCAAAGCATGAAAAACATAAGGCATCCTGCAATCTGTCCGAACATACATGTCTGGAAAGACGTTCGGACACATCGAAAACTGCTGAAATCAAAAGCAAAAAACACCATTTACACACCAAATGACCGTATACAAAGTAATTCGAAACACAACATGCATGGGGGTTTTACTGAGGAAAACAACGGTATAAAAAAATTCAGAAATTATTAATGAATCAGTGGAAACCACAAATCAAACAAGGTTACAAAATCCCTAAATTGACCTCATGCATGATCGTGAACACACCCATACCGAATCCATCTACCACCTACCTCGAACTGAAGACCCACCAGAACTCTACCAAATCCACACACACACAGCAAACCACTCCGGAATCTAACACCAAAACAACTGATCAAAATCAACCAAGGTTTCGAACCAAAATCATAAACAGGGGGAACAAAATGAAGAACCAACACAGAACAAACCCACAATCCCAAGCCTGAATTACGACGGGCTGGAAGACCAGAACCCACACGCAGATCCACACGGACGATCGAGCACCTGAAGTAGAAGAGCAAGAGAGAAGAAAGAATGGGAGAAAGCGCAGAGAGGAAGTCAGAAAGATGAATGAGGAAAAAAGGAAATTGGGAAACTCCTTTTTTATCCATTACTATATCTGACTCGGTAGATTATGGCTTTGCCCTGAGAAAGAGGCTAACTCACCCTCAAAGAATGACATAAACTCTCACTAACATAAGGTTAGAAATAAAATAACATTCCCTTTGCACCTGAAACAAAACAGAAAAGAAAAAAAAGGGGTATAAGATACTATTTAGTGGCCTTTCTTCTCCATTAGCAAGAATTGAGTGCCAAGACTTCAAAAATACCACGAACACGGTGTTCCGTTAAGGTAAGGTAATGCATGAGCTCCAAGGCAGGACAACTTTCTCTCTCCAACACCTTCCTTTGTTTTTCACTTTTATCGAAGCTCACATCATCTTGAATCACCATTATCTCTTTTGATGACATTTTCATCAACACCGACATCCTAAAAAACCATGAGCGCTGATACCACTTGTTATGATTTCAGGCCCATTTCCCTAGGATCGTGGTGAAACACGTCATGGTTGCTGAAGAAGAAAAACCACAAGATAATGTAATGATAAAATTGGTGACACAAGGATATACATGGTTTGGTCCAAACATGACTTACACCCACGGGAGGAGATAGAGAAATTGTGACATAAGGATATACGTGGTTCGGTCCAAACATGACCAACGTCCACGGGAGAAGATAGAGCAACATTTGTTAAGAGGATGAGGATTACAAGTTTACATACGGATTATCCACCATCCTATCAATCCGTGTTTCCCTTGATGTTTTTACCCGAATCCCTTTGAGTTCCCATAGAACCACCCTTGACTCTCTTGAATGTGATCCCCACAAGTTTGGATGATCCTAAGCTACGGGCTATTAGATCTATTTATAGCGATAGATCTAAACCCTTCATCTATCCCAATGTTAACCCTGTAACAACCACCACATAATGTTGTATAAGTTACAATGGTTACAACCTCATTAACACCATCCATTAACCCCTAGGAACAACTAACACTTGGTATCTAGAAAGCCAGAAATTTTACTTCTTTTTCATGGATTTAACTTCCTCATAATGTTAGAAAAATAAATGTTTCAGACGCTATTAATTTACACCGCATAAATGATCCCATTAATGCATCTTCAACTTTTGTGAAACTCTTCGTGAATAAGACATTGATTGGAATACAAAACCAATTAACTTTACACGAGAAACTCAATGGAATTAACATTAATTCTAACTTAAGTAAATTGAAATAAAAATGAACTAGGTAAAAGGTAATTGAATTCTGAGTAATTATGAATGATCGAGGATATACTAGCTAGAGCAATATGTTTGATACCCGATTCATATATAAGATTAATTAATGGTATAATGTAGCTCCAAATGTAGATCACTCCAATGATCAAGAATAAGAATAAGACAAAAAAACCTCAAAAGCACATAAAGCATCCAAACAACACGAGTCTATCTTAGGAAGCACCAAAATACTCCAATACTGGTAAGACAATACTACTACCATCAAGCAAGCAAGCTCATACGGGCTATAAAATATAATCTATCATAATGGAATTGAAATTGATTGATACTTTTGTTTCTAGCAAACCCCGTTCATCTTCTTCCTTTCGGTAACAAATTTCTTCCAGACATCAGTGATCTCCCTCTGTACCTCCATATCGCTCTTCTTCACCTTGATGTCCTCCCCGGAAGCCGCCAGCTTGGCACTAATCCTGGCTGGCAATGTGTCCAGCTCGTGCAGCACCTTCTCAATGTCAGACACAAGGCGCTCTGCCAAGGTTCTGGAGAAGTCCTCTCGGACCACCACTCGAAGAACAGTCACGTGCTGGGCGTCAGGTGGCATTGTGTACGCTGGGACAATCCAGCCATACCTCCTGAGATGGTCAGAGATCTCGAACTCGTTGTGGCATTTGTTGTCTTTTAGTGAGAAGGCGACCAGTGGTACTCCAATGTCTTTGGAGATTACAGTGAACCGTCCTGTCTTCTCTAGACGCTGCCTCAGGAGCACAGCGTTGTCTCTGCAGTTCTCCATGATGTTCTTGTAACCCTATTGTAATTTAGATAGAGTTCATTTATTTTAGGACTAGAACAATAGAAATTTAAGAAAGACCCAAAAGGACCTATGTACGGTCAATTATCATCTTACTGCACCTCGAATCCCAATCGGATAAGCTGGTAATACTGAGCAATGACTTGGCTGGACCCTGTTACCAAAAGATTGCAAATTAGTTCTTCTTAAATTTGTCTCATACAAAATCATCCATGTGTACAAAATAAGCCAAGTAGAAAACAAAACTTTGTGTGGTTATGAAATGATCAATCGTAAGTTGTACCTTTGGAGAAGTTAAGAGTGAAGGTAGGTTGATCAGCGCCAAGATAGTTGATGTGAAAGATGAGTTCCTCAGGTAAGTCTTCCTTGTTCCTCCAAATGACCCACCCTATACCGGCGTATACAAGCCCATACTTGTGCCCACTCACATTAATGCTCTTCACCAGTGGCAATCTGAAATCCCATTCCAGATCCGGGTATATAAATGGAGCAATGAATCCACCACTTGCCGCGTCCACGTGGATTGGAGTGTCCCAACTGCAAACAATCCAAATAAACCACACCATTTAGTAAGTGTACTCAATAGGGAAATAAAAGAAGTAGCACAGTGTTTGACATGGTAATTTTTATTTTGAGGAAAAAGTGACATAATGTTGTATCATACCCTGTTTCTTTGTTCTTCGCCTCCAGTAAATCATTGAGTGTCTTAACATCCTCAAATTCTCCATTGAGCGTGGAACCGAGGATGGCAGCTACACAAATTGTGTTTTCATCAACCATCTCGACGGCTTTAGCTGGGTCCATTACGTAGTATCCATCACTTAGCTTCACCTCTTTCAGCTCTACTTCAAAGTACCTTGCAAATTTTTCCCAACATACCTGCAGAGTTCATAATGAAAGCTAGAGTGAAATCAATGTTTGTAACCAAGAATAGAAGAAATCCAATTTAGATCAACACTTTTCTATAGATGTTATCCTTGAAAATCAATTATCTAACTAAACTTAAAATACCAAGAAGAGGATAAGAAGTTTAACCTGAACATTAGCACCAGTGACAATGTTGGGATTGTCTGTAGGTTTTCCCTCAGCTTTTCTTCTGTTCTGCCACTTCCTCTTGAAGGCTAAACCGGCAAGCATTATGGCCTCGGATGAACCCACACATCCTACTCCAACTGCAGCTTCAGAGTCGCCCAGTGGTGCATTGAACAGGTGAGCTATCATATTGACGCACCTATTCTGTTTTTCATATATAAAAGTTTATTAGTTTTTACTAAACTTTATTAGAGGATATTTAAAGCACCTCAAAGAACACCATCAAATCAAATATGTATACTGAACAGAAGATTAAAAAAAACGAACTTTCTAATAAAGGGAATTAAAATTTAAACAAGTATATTTTACAAAATGGAAATCCAAAATATAATATTTGTACACCATTATTAATATATTTTATGGATATATTTTGATAAATTTAAAATTTTATAATTACATATATACTTGCATATATCAACAAATACTTATATTCACTATATATAACTTAAAAAAAAACAACAAAGAAAATAGTATACACCACAATACACTAGTAATACATACCTCAAAAATATGTGATTTACCATATAACCAAAAACAATTATAATATATCACATAACAATAAAACTACTGAACCAGCTCCAAAAAGTTAAATGATCAATATTTGAATAGGAGGATTACTATTTGTAAATTTATATTAAGTGGGGGCCATCCATCTTTTCTTCTCTAGTTCTTACACTTCAGGAGGTATTTTTTCTTGAGCGGCGTGTTGCGTCGTTTTTAAAGCTTTTTGACTCAACTGTCTAGCGGTAGCCTATTACGATTTCTTCCTTTTGTACGATGTAGGCGAGACATGCGGAGAGATTGAGAAAATACTCTTGGATTTTAGTAAAATAAGACTTCAAAACTGAATAAAGAATACAAGAGCACGAATTCGTCATAGCTTCTCCTTAGAAGTTATACGGTATAAGAATGAGTTCCAATGTTATGACAAAAAAATCCAATAGTTACACTTGCTTGACCCTTTACATTACTACATAATATAAATAACTAAACGTCTTTTAAAAGGTTGAATCAGTCACACGACTTAGATCAAGTAGCTAATGTACATATAAGTTTTACGCAATAGCTTTTGTTTTCCTAATAAGTCTTTGTAGAATGTTATTAATAATTCTTTTTTTTAGAACACTGTTGTTAACCTATGATGTATGATCAGAGACAATCTAGACGTGGAAGAAGGAATGATGTCACTATCAAATCCCCTTAACTTAACATATACTATTTCTCAACTAATCCGGTGATCGATGGAAAGTTTTCTATTCAAGGGAGTATAAAGTTATTCATCGGTCAAAAGTCATACCTCATGTGCACATTGGAAATTCAGTTTGAGGGAGAGAAAAGAAAATAATGACTTTTCTCTGTTTCATATAATAGAAAATATTATGCCATAATAATCAACTACAAGATGTTTGAAAGCGCTACGCATGTTAAGCACCTACCAAATACATCAGGAGAAAGTCTAGTTCTCAAGTTACTAGTTAGGAAAACGTCAGAACCGGTAAAATAATCAACTTGTACTATGATACAAATTATAATGTTCAAGTCTAAATTGTATTGAGACTCGATTGTACTCTGTTATAAGAAAACAAAAATTGTACCTTCTATTAATATATGCCAAAAAAAAAAAAAACCGATGGTTCACTAAGCATAAGATATAGCAGTAAACATAACGACGACGATACAAATCTCACAGACATAACGGCAGCTGTTAAATAATCATGCCGAAATTAAGGGACCTGAATGACATTAAAGCAAAAAATAAAGAAATGATTTGGTTAGGGGAACTTGCCTGGAGCTCAGTGGTGACAGGATACTCGTCCATATCGACGTAGTTCTTGTTGATAGATGACATGATGAGCTTATCGCACTCAGGCTCCATCCAAGTAGTGACGAAAGATGCAAGGTTCAGTCGCGGGTTACCGTCAAGCATCAGCTCATCGTTTATGATCTGGTATGCGGCCTCCTTTGGTATCGACGCATCTGGTACCTTGAACCTGTTCGAAAAAATAAACATCATATCGGGCCAATCAGGTTAAAGATGAACTCATTTTCGTGATCATCATGATACAGAACAGATAATCGTTTTGAATTTCCTCGAGTTTGACTGATGATACATTAGAACCAGGATACCTTCGTCAGTTATTACTTTGCAAAATGGAGACTGAAAGAGAGAACGAATAATAATTTCGGAGTTAATCTTAAATCATGATCGTGAATCGAGCCACATTGGATCCGAAGAAGAGTGGACATAGCTCATTAAAAAATGGAAGAAAATTGTCAGCCAATCGGGAGTGAATGATTGTAATGCCAGTATATATTAATATCGTGAATGATTGTAATGCCAGTATATATTAATATTTCGTTTGTCATAGCTTATGTATTCTCATCAGTCGTCGATCGATCGACAATTGAGAAACAGTGATCGGATAACTTCACGGCTGATTCACGCCGGTTCTGACTCGAATAGAAGAAGAAATAAAAATCATGATTGACATGGTTTTCATTTGATAGTCATATATGCATCTGAAACCAAACGGGAGAGGAGAAAGTCACAGAGAGGGACGGAGAGATCAGAAGAGACAGAGATGTGAAAATATGTAATAATTACCTCGGGAGAGAAGTGCGAACGTATCTTGAAGCAAAGGTTGAGTGGAGAGAGAGATTGGACTCCGATGTTGCTCGAGAGAGCGCCATAGGTTAACTGGATTGAAGAAACAGAGAATGATAGGGGGGAGGAGAGACGACGAAAATGAGACAGAAGGAACAGAGGAGATGAGGAGAGTGAGGAGAGGTATAAATACTACAGGGGGAGACTCGACTTGGTCTTAACTGATTTAAAAGTTTTTTCCGTCCTGCTTAATTATGTATTTCTTTTTTAGCAAATTGTTCCACTAAATTAGTTAATTTTACACACCACGCGTCTGTGTTTTGAATCGTGGTTTCTCCCTTTTTTTATCTTAACGAAAAGTACATATTCTTCTATTATTATTTGTTTGCTTTCTAATCCGTGGAAGAAATAATTTATGAATCATAAAGAAAAAATATGCTCGACTGCAATGTTTTTAGGATCGCGATCGTAAGTGACCCCTAGGATCGGATCGTGGGATCGAATCGTGGGATCGTTCGATCCTACAAAAAGTGAGTAAATATGTTGAAAATTATACATATGTTATAAACAACTTATACTTAAAGCATAAAGTTTAATTTGAGTAAGAATATATAGCATTATTGAATCGAAAAATAAAACTTAAGACCATAACAATGATATTACGCTTACAAAATTGAAATATACACCAGCAAACCATATGAATTTTAATAATATTGTCCATAGGAAAATATAAAATTTAATAAGATAGGTTAAACATAAATCAAATCCATAGACTGCATAATTTTTATGTGCGTTTTTTATTTATTTCATCACCCTCCAACAAACATTATGAGCGACAAGTTATTTATGAACAAAATCATGGGTTTTCCAATTCATCCTGATTCAAAAGGGTAAGTAAGCAATGGAACATAAAGCGAAAATGAGTTCTAACAACTTATTGTTTCCATTATAAACCAAAAAGAAAAAAAATGATAAAAGTAATCAATAATATTTTATAAATTTGTATTGGTTCTTTTAAGTTTTTTTTTCATTTTTTACTTTAGAGCTTTATAACTTTGAATATTTCAATCATTACAATATTAAATAACACTTTAAATGTCATACATTTTTTGAATACCTAGGTACATATTATAATCTTTCATGATGGAGAGTAACAAGAAGTGATATTCCAATCTTAATCCTTATCCGCTCAGTGACCTCTAATAAATCTACATATACAAGTCATTTTAATAATATCCAGTTGCAATGTTTAAAATCATAATATTTTATGGATTATGAAGCTATCTACAAAATTTTGAAAACTTTTTTTCCCCTAAATTTTATTAAGATATAATTCACATTGATATGAAAAGATAAATTATAAACAAAGTTGGGATCGATGGGATCGTAGGATCGTACTATGGATCTAGAGTGCAGAATCGTAGGATCGTGCAATGGAATCGTGATCCTTAGACGATCCTACATGGCTCCGATCCTACCCGCGATCCGGATCGTAACTATGAATTTGGATCGTAAAATCGTAGGATCGTGGGATCGAATCGTGATTCTGTGAACATTGCTCGACTGACTCGTGTTTACATTGAGGCTGTCTTATAGCAAAAAGGGGACCATGCCCATGGGTATAAAGTTTGGGCATATGCTCAAACAATATCTAGCCATTAGATTACAATTTATCTTTTAAAACAAATCTCAACCGTATATGTATTTTTTTATTTAATAATTAGTTTATAAAAAAAAAACAATCAAATAATAATAATAAGGGTATAAGAGACTTTTTCAATTATAACCAACCACTCCCCCTTATTGATAGGAGATGAAATTTATGGAAGTTTTTCTCATCCAATTGTAAAAGTAATTACTAGCATTTTAATAATTATTTCACCAGTAACTTCCCTAAATATATGACATTGACATTGTGGAAATTTTCTTTCAAACATCTATTAATGCTACAAGGTTTATGTCAAAAGATTTTTTTTAATTTGTTATTTAAAAATAAAGTAAGTTGCTTAAAATGTGGAATCTTTATTAGAATTGATGGTTTATAGTTTTCTTTTCAAATTAGATATTTAACTAAAATTATACAATTTTCAAAATGCAACTGTAGATTTGTTTGCTCATTTAAGAAAAAGTGTAGATATTTAGGTAAAAGGATATATTTTTTGAAACGAAGGCGTAGATTTGTATGAGGGAAGTGTAGATTTTAGTATTTTATAAAAATGAAAGTAAAAGTGTAGATATTAGATTTTTCAAAATGAAGGTGTAGATTTATTTGATAGAATTGTAGATTTTTAGTAATTACTCATTTAAGTAAAAGTGTAGTTATTTAAGTAAAAGGATAGATTTTGTAAAATGTAGGTGTAGATTTGTTTAATAAAAGTGTAGATTTTTTATTTGAACAATATAATTTAAAACGAATGAGTGAAATTATTTTAATGAGTAATAAATAAGACAACCTAGGAATTTCACTTATGATCTTATAGTATTTATTTTAAAGGGTTCATGTCAAAGTATTTTCAAATTGTTTCTTTCAAAATAATTTGTTTAAAATGTACATCTTTCTTTCTCTTTTTCTAACTAGATCGGCTGCATTCCCAATTTAAAAAATATTAATGGTTTATCATTTTTTTCAAATTGGATAGTTGCAATATACAAACTCATCTAAAATTACATTCTTATTTAGATATCTTAGTAAAATGTCATATTTTTAAATGTAAGTGTGGATTTTTTTTTTAGAATTGTGAATTTTAATTATTCCTAATTCAAGTAAAAGTGTAGATATTTAGGTAAAGTAATAGTTGTTTCAAAATATAATTCTTTGATTTATTTTTGTTTGATTGTAATGTTTAATTAAGTAATAAATAAATTCAACCTTGTTCTTATACAATTTACGAGGAGTCTTGTCAATTAAATTTCTAATTTGTTATTTTTAAATAATATTTTTTTTGCATACACCGTGGGACTTTTGATTTTTCAAATAACTACTCCACTTCTATTACAGTTAACAAAATTGTAACTGCCAATTGTGGGAATATTTATTAGAATTATTGATTATTTCTTCTGTCGGTGTAAACTAGATCATGTAATCTTATATTTTTTTCCTTTATTTCTAAAAACTAAAAATTAAATTTGACATCTATACCCCTATAATAAACAATAAAATCTAAACCTTTAATTTATTTGTTATAAATCTAACGGACGTGATTTAATTGAGCACCATGCTCAAAATTTGTTTTGAGCACCTTCCCCTCGTTGGTCTTATAGCTCCATTTCGGGATAATTCTTTTGTTAAAGTGCATTAACTTAATAGTGATCAACGGTTGGATCTTGGACCCTATGGTTTATAAGTGCTGATCACGAGGTTAATTTTTTATGTGACTTTGCAAGACAAAATTTGTAAACATATATTTTTCAAAATAAATAAAATATATACTGTCCTTTATGAAAATATATGATAAAAAATAAATAAATCATCAAAGTTCCAATGGGGTAATGACCAAATAATTAACAATTGCCTAACAACTACTTGTTACTAGAAAAGTAATAGCTGAAAAGCATCATTTTAAAAGAAAATGATTTCAAAAAACAAAATGGTATATTTAGAAAGGATAACAAAAAAAAAATCACTTTTTTTAAACAGGCAAATAAAATGTAATGTGCGCTCGTGTATAAAAAATATCAACCATTACTAATACATGTACTTATAATTTGTTCACGCACTACTGAGTCTTTAATCTATACATTACAGAGAAATAATGCCTTTGAACTGTGAATATTATGGCTTGTATTAAGAGCATTATTTAATACTATTAATGAATTTACCGCGCGCGGCGGCCAGCATTCTCTCATTGATTTAGTGGCGGTTGATTTGTGCCTTGGGATGATGAAGATGGTGATCATTATCATGCGCAATGAAGATTAAAATTAATTCTGCTACTTTATTCAATTAAGGCGTATGATGTTTTACACTGGTATTTATTACGTCTTCCACTAGAGATTAGTGGAAAATGATGATGAGAATTTCTAAAGTTGCAGATAACAAGTGACGATCACTCCTCATGATCTGATCCTAATTAAAGATGACGGAGCCAGTGTTACGATATATTAAGTTATGTTATATGTATGTAAGTTGCTGTAGATTAAAGGGGTATTTTATGACCGTTAGTCTTTCTAGTATATAGTTAGTAGTATCTCTCGCTTGTAAGGTTATTCATTCATAACATTCAGTAGTGATAGTTTCAGTTATTCTGGTTTGTTTCTTCTTCATCTCGTGGGTTTCCTTTTCTTTCCTTCTCTGCTTGAGTCATCCTGAATCTTATCATGGTATCAGAGCCATAGTGCTCCTTCTCCTTCTTTCACGTGATAAGTTTCCTTTTTCGTTCTTCCCCGAGACTCGCAATTTGTCGATTCTGTGAGTTATGGCGGATGAGGATTTATCAGAGAAAGGAAATGACAACGGCAAGAAGAAGGTTGACAACGGCGCTAGAATCAGCGGCCTCATGGATCAAGATTCGGAGTTGGCAAGCAGTAGAAAGGACCCACTCTACCTTCTCAATTCAGACCACCCGGGAATACTCCTTACTTCTTCGCGATTCGACGGGAAGGGCTTCGCGGCTTGGAAGAGAAACATGACGATTGCCTTATCAGCAAAGAATAAAATGGTATTCGTAAATGGAATGCTGAAGAAAGAATCGTTGCCGGTTTCGAAGCAAGAAGAATGGAGGGCGGTCGACCATATGGTAATTTCGTGGCTCTTGACGGCGCTCGAACGCGACATCGCCGACACTGTCGTTTTTCTCCCTACCTCAGAATCGATTTGGTAGAACTTTGCTCCAGATTTGAGGAACGGAACGTCGCCAGGCTTTATGCCCTAGAACAGGAGCTTGCAACGATTAAGCAAGAAGAAGACAGCATACGTGCTTTCTTTACCAAGGTGAAGGGGATCTGGGACCAAATCGACTCAGCAGACACTCCACCGGTTTGCGCTTGCTCCGGAAATAATGAATTCAGGGAGTACGTACAGCGACCGAAACTATCAGTTTCTGATGGCCCTAAATCCCAAATATGAGCAAGTGCGGGAGAACGTATTACTTATGTCGCCTCTTCCATCCATCCAACAAGTTTACTCACTCTTGATGCAAGCTGAGCGACAGAAAGGAGTAACAATGGGTGGGAAATTACAAGAGACCTCTCTCTCATTTGCGGCGGACTACGGAACCAAGAACTCGGTGAACAACAGGAGTCAGGTCAAGAACCGAGGTCGCAGTGCTTTGTTCTGTACACATTGTCGAAAAACCGGGCACATTGAAGAGAAATGTTTCGAAAAGCATGGGTATCCTCCAAACTGGCGATTCCCTAAAGATAAAAAGAGCGCCACCGCCGCAGCCAGCCGCAAATACAGAGAGCAAGAATGGGATTTCAGAAACCCTAGAAAAATCAAGCACCGATCAACAACATAGGGCATCTAAGTGGTATAGCCTTGAGTAGGTAAACAAAATCCTGGCGCATGTAAGTAGAGAGCAAGAACAAAGAAGCGAAGCCTCGAACTGCGCCAGCTACAGTTTCGTCGGTAATGTTTCATCTTTCCCTAAATCTAACACTAGTAATGGTTCTGAGAATTGTGGAAATTTGAAACCACCCTCTGATGCGATAAACTCTGGCTACGCTACTGAAGATGAAACTCTGATGTCTGTAGATAATCTTATGTCTGTTATTTCTGATGAAGCAGTCGCTAATGTGATAAATTATGGTTGTGCTGTCGATACACCTGTGTTTGATGAAAATATGTTGCCTGTTTGTACTCCTGCTGCAAATTTGATGCCTATTGATAATCCTGATGGAAAACTGATGTCTCGTGAAAATCTGATGCCTGTTGCAAATCTAATGCCTGTTGTAAACAATTAGGACAGGATGGGATTCTGACTGATCAGAGAAGAAGGGAGAAATCGGGAGAAAACATTTGGATTGTGTTTCAGTTTTTCTGATGGCCTGGATGTATCTGCTTCTGTGTAGTTAATTACAGAAGCTACGTGAGTGCTTTATGAGTAAATTTTTGAGTTTAAACCTAGGCTAACACACATAACTAGTTGGGTAAACATTACAGGAAAGCAACATACATAAATTAAATTAACTAAAACAAACACAATGAAACATGGAGTTGGTTGGCTCGGTTTCCAATATTATTGCGGTTCGGTATAACTGTGTTGCTAAGGTGTTATAAGGATGATTCTAACTTAATAATGAACTCAAATAATAGCTAGTGAACATAACTAGGATACCAAAGCATGTGAGGAAAGTTGTACATCAAATACTACATTAAAAACGAAGTTAGTTAAGGTATTACAAAGTGCTCGCGTTTCAGATTTTTGAACTTTTGGACTTCTGTATAAATGGGTACTAGGGGTATTCTAGGATCTACATTATCATTATACAAGGGTTAAAATATTACTCACCTATTTATCTAAGGAGGGGATACACATTAGACATGTTATATACATGTTATATAGACTTGCTACATAACTAGAGCTTAAAACACTTTTAAAACATTACCTAAGGAACAAAAGACTTAGTTAACATATAACACAAGTTGTGAGTGTCCTAGGAGTAAGATAAGCCTACAATGAGTGCATGTGAAGTTCTAGGAATTAATCTAAACTAAGCATCTAACAACTATGCCTAGGGGATAACATACATTATAGAGTGTCATCACATAAAATAATAAACTGACGTATTGTTTTAATTAACGTTAGGGCCGTAGCGAACTCCGACCGGGATTCCGAGTGTGAGACGTCGTACTTGCGAAAAAGGTATGGACATGTGTGGTTCGTATGTTGCCGTGTTACACGGCTTGTGTGATGTGTGCTCTGTGTGAAAAGACTTTAAGATCAAAGCATGAAATTGGATTGCTTGTTTATCATGTTGTATGATTCCTATATCATTGTTGTATATCATTGCGCGCACACAGTAGTTTAGTCCCTTCGCGTTTATGGAATTTGAGAAGAAACACAATGAATTACGTACACAAACAAGGAACTATATATAAGGAACACTCCTCTTAAATTATAGAGGACTTCTAACGACACCCACTATGGTGTCGAACTTATAACGATAATGAATGGTAAAATACCAGTTGAAGGAGCCCATACTGGGGTATTGAAGTGACCCCGCGTTCTCGACGCATGACGCCGGAAATGGAGGACTGGCTATGGAGAAGACGCTCTTCAATACGTGGTGATAAGAGAATTCGTGAATGAACCTTAACGAATCAAGGGAAGATTGGCACCTACATGATATGGTCACGGGACCTAACTATACCCCTAGACCTGGTGCAAGAGGAGAGAAAGAGAATACACCTTACGGAAACAAGAGTAAAAGGAATGAAATCACACAACGCTCGAATGATCCCATAGCTAGGATCGTTGGTATAATATACCGATGCACACGTTTGATTAGTTACATGATTGTTGTTGCTATACTAGCAATTTGTTATGCTTGGTTGCTTGTTTCTAACGCTTTGCTACCTTGAAGTGTGTTTGATATCATGATGTGTTGTGGTGTGCTTTACTGCCTTATTATAGCATGTAATTTGACTTAATCATATTCGACCAAGTAGTCGTGTAGCCCGGTAACATGCGGGCTTCACACGTTCATACTCGGCATAGTTTTGCTGAGTCCTTTATTTTTACAGGTATGAATCGAGAGGCAGACAGAGAGTAGGCACAGGTGACTACCATAGGGGTAGTCCGTACGGGCAAGACCTTTTAGTAGTATGTTGTTAATGTATGGGTTACGACCTTGTATTACTAAACCCTAGTGGTACTTTCGGATTATGTTGTTGAACTAAGAACTTATGTTGTAGATTCTCGGTACTTGGTCTGTAATTTCTGTTGTACTTGGATTTGATTGAGGTTTAATTCCAGTCATTCGGACCGCAGCTTGGTATTGATGTTGTTGTTATGTCAACCGCGTGGGTGGTTGGCGTCTGTGACACCCGAGTAGAAGTTGGGAATCCGTTGTTTAGACTTGCTAGGTCATTTTGGCGCATCGTTCGGACTATTGATTGGTTAAATCGGGGTGTTACAGGTTTTTCTTTATACTTAGTAGTTTCTTTCTTTAACCTCTTACCCTTATTATTAATTAAGGTATTTATATATTTCCAAAACATGTAGTCCTAATTTATAAGACTTATATTGTGTGGTAATTTCTTTTAATTACCTCATGATTGGATGTATAACTTATTTGTTATTTCTTTTGACTTATCTTTAAATCCTTTAATGTATTTAACTATACATTCATGTACCATTTATGTTACATGTTTTACCATTGTCCAAGTGACATAATAATTTATAATTTTATCAATGACATTTATTGGTCATTTGTTAATTAATTCTCCTCTTAACTTTGCTTTTAAACATACTATAACTCCAAATTTTATTTGGCATTTCCACATTAAATTCCTTATATTCATTTCCTTCCGATTTACTTGGAAATCTAAAATGTATATATTTTATACACATGTATTGAAATACCCCAAACCTTAGTATGTTGTTTAAACATTTAAATATGTTATATTAAGACTAAAAAGAGTCTTAGAAACATTAGTAAACAAATTTAAACAATAGAAACACAAAATGTGCTTTAAGGTCAATAAAGGCCAAAATGTGCTCTAAGCTTGGGATAAGCTTGGTTAAGACCTAATGAACTTACCAAGACCTTATTTATATACTAATGAACATATTAAACCAATTACCAAAGAAAACCAAGCTTGAAAACAAGTTAAAACACAAAATGTGCTTTAAGGAGTCTTAAAGCACATTTTCGAAAAATTGTCTTGTAAATGAGTTTTGAATGGCTAAATGTCCATCATTACTCTTTAATTAACATGTGTACTATATAGTATCACATTTGGAAGTCTATATCAATGGGAAATAAAAAATTTCACTTCTATGTGCCTTGTTTTATGAATAGTAACTTTTATAAGCTAGTTTGTAACATATGTTGTATAAGTAATTAAATGAGTCATCAAAGACTAAAATACCCTTGTTATAATAATAGGGTCCGGTTTTCTTAAGTGTGGTGACTCACCACTCTCTTGTTAACATGTTAAGTAAATAAAGATGACTAATAGTTACTATTTGCTTTAAAGGCATAAATATCTTCAAAAGGCAAAACTTATCTCATTCTCTTCTTTCCCTCTTCTTATTTCACATGGTTCCATGCTCTCTTCAACCTCTCTTCTCTTCATTCTCTTCTACGGTTTGCAATAGTACATACCACCATCTCCATCTTTGACCTCTTGTAAAGTCTAGCTCACTTAACCAAATCAAAAACAAACACCACCATTCTCTTCCTCTCATCAAGCTCTTCATTCCTATCTTCTCAAAATTTCAAGAGCCCCATTTCGGTGCCATGGAGTTCCACCATTGAAGGAGCTTGAGCTTATATTTCTACATATTATTGATCTCCTTTGCTTCTAGGTAAGGAATCTCAAAGAAAAATGATGTTTCCTCCATGTTTTTATCTTGACCGAAAATCACTCTTAATGGAGTCCTTATGTTGCTTTGTTCTAGCTTCATTCCAACCTTTCATGGACTAGGTGGAGTCCTCTCTTGATATATATTCAAACTCTCTTCAAGATCTAAGGTAAAACAATTATCTTAATGCTTTTGAAACAATGTACAATCTAGGGTTTACAATGAGATAAAGCTTAAAGCTCGAATACTCATTATGTTGTTTGTATAATGTTTAGAAGTTGACAAACAATCTAAAGCCTTGCCGATTTTAAACAAGGAAACAAGAAAGAAGTTTGTGAGGAAGAGGTAAATATGCTAACCTAATGTGGTTTAAAGTCTTAGGAGAAATGAGCTTGTATTGCTTATGAAAATGATCTAAGGAGCCAATGGGAAGTGACTTAGAAGAATGCTCTTAAGGGCTTAGTAAAAAGGCATATGTGTTGTTGAGTGTATTTGCAGGTCAAATGCAAATATATTGTGGAAATTCAGTGTTTATGATTTATGCATCTTAAGGGCCTAAGTGCCATGCAATTTAAATTATGCACTATATTGTGATGTAGTGCTAAATGTGTGAAGTTTGTGTATAAAGATGTGTTTGATGGATTTTGGTGTTCATGGTTGTTTGATGGTGAAGACAATGTGTCTTGGTTTAGTAATGTTCTAGGAGAACCTATGTCGAAATTTAGGTAATAAACAAGAAGTTCTAAGGGTTTAAAATGAGTTTGCCAAGTTAAGAGATGTTTAGAGTGGTTAGGTGTTCAACTAGTGGGAGAAACATGCATTAAGGTGTTTTAAGATGTGAAAAGGGCTTAGGCAATGTTCTAGAGGATTTTATAATGCAAATGAATGTTTGGGATACACCAAAGTCATTTGGACTTGTGTTAGGATTTAGGCAAACTTTGGTGAACAAGGAGAAAGTATAAACTTGAAAAAGGATTTCAAGAATGACATAAGGAGTTAGTTGCGAGAATAAATGCTTGAGAGATGATGTTGTTGTGATGAGGGAGTATTTTGGCATAAGTGATCATCTTAGGTATGAAACACCACTTGGAGACCTAGGAGAAAACATTGTAAGTGTTAGGAATTTTGGGAAGGAATGAGTAAAGGTTTAAGGAATTAGAAAATGAGTTTTATGAGTGTTTAAGGATGTCTTAAGGTGTTTGAAGTGCCCAAATGAGGTTAGGGTGTACTAGGATATAAGAGGTGAAGTTTGGAGTTAAATGAGCAATGGAAAATAAGGGTCTGGAGCAGACCGAACTTGTGACTGAACTTGCAAGTTCTGTCGAGCCCAGTTTACCCTGCGAGAATTGGCTTCTGGAACCGACCGAACTTGGGGACCGGACTTACAAGTTCGGTCGGGCTTGTATTTGGTGTACGAATTAAGTTTCTGGAATCGACCGAACATGGGACCGGACCTGGCAAGTTCGGTCGGGCTTTAAAATTCCCACGGGGAAACTCTCGGGAATGGACCGACCTTGTGGACCGAACTTGCAAGTCCGGTCGGGGTAGAATTTTTAAACGGAAATGTGTTCTGGAATGGACCGAACTTGGGTAAGTTCGGTCGGTAAGTTCGGTCGGACCAAAACTTGTAAAAAAAACAGAAAAGAATGTGACTTATGTAGTTAACCCTAGGGGGTATAATGAAGGTAACCTAGGGTAAGTTAGACATTTAAAACATGTCAAATAATCATGTTAAACACTTAGTAAATTTGAAGTTAAGTGAGTAATTAACCGACATTCTTAAACATGTATAGGAGTGACCTACGGTGGAAATCAATCGAGGCAAGGACCAAGGTATGGTTTTCTTGCAGTCTGTTGCCTACCGGTTTACACCGGCTTGTGTGTTGTTGTTTTTCTGTGTGTTTATGACGTTATAAGACTTTAACCATGTAATGAGTTTACCGTTGTTCATATTATTGTGATGTTATGATGTGACTCTTTCCTTTGTGTGTGTCTAACATGACTTACCACTTGTTGTGTATTATTTGTTAAGTTCCACCGTGAACTTATAACAAGTGCTAACTGGGAAGTGAGGAATCCGGTTGTCCGGTCATGCATGTAAGTTAAGAGTAGATATCTGAATCAGATTCGACTCTTATGTTGTTAAGATTGTTCTCCTTAATTTGGCGTTCGATCTCCCGCTAGCTTCCTCCAAAGCTTACCTATTCTGACTTATGATCGGTTTAGTGGGAACATGTGTTGTGTGTGTGTTTTGGGTCACTATATCCGAACCATCTGTGACTTAAGTTACTCGTTCGAATAACAGAACGGTAATGAGTGTGTGTAACGAGCTTAACATGAGGGTGAATCATTCTCTAGGCTCTTATGTTGTTTAACCTTCTTGGTTTGTTATTGTGGAAAGAAGATCCACTGTGTGTGTGATGTTGTGCTATGCACTATTGATGCTATGCCACATATTATGTTATGTTATGTATAAAATGAATGCCATGTTATCATGACAATTAGTTGCGCGTATCCCGGTAGCCGATGGGCTGCGCGTTAACCATACCAGCCAAGGGTTGCTGACCCCCTCGGGGGCTCCATATTTTTACTGCAGGATGATGATCGAGGAAGCAGAGTGGCTGTAGGATCTATGTTGCAGTTGTACTTTGGTTTATTTTGGATGTTGAGCCCGGGATGCGCCTGTGCTCCCGTGGCATTGTATTTTGATCCCGTTGAAACTACTATGGCGGTATATTGAAAGTTTACAGTGAAGAATGTATTTAAATACTCGGTATTGTATATGATGTATTAATGGTTTTAGTTCTATGCTCGGGAGTCTGATCATCAGACCGGTACAATTGTATTTATTCTGCCTTGTTAACCACGTGGGTGGTTGACGGCGTTGTAACACTGAAGCGTTTAGTTATTGTTTAGTCGTTTATTTCCGTTGCGATTTCAATTAGTTGTGAAGTAAGATGTAGGGGTGTTACAAAAAGTGGTATCAGAGCGAAGTATCACTCTGATGACTAGAATACCGAGCTTAGGAAAATACCGAGTTAGGAAACCTAACTACAATTACCTAAGTGAGCAGTTATGGAAAAGTTAACCACTAACTAAGTGTGGAGATACCTTGTTGTCGGGAAAACATTATAATCATTGGAACCGATAAGTGTGCAAGCATAGTGCTAATAAATGTTCATGTGAATTCAGATGTCAGGTAGACCGAGAGGTAGAGGCCGTGGACACGGTACTGGAGATACGGATGACCAGGGCGAGAATACTACGACTCAGGTTATGGCCGAAGCTGTAGCGGCCGCCGTAGCCCAAATGGTTCCACAACTTGTAGCTGCAATTCAGCAGGGGCAACAGCCCGAAGTTCAACCACCACCGCCACCGCCTCGAGAGACCAACTGGGTCAAGGCATTGGCAGATCTTAGACCCCCTTCGTTTCATGGGGAGACCGACCCACGTAAGCTGGAGGCGTACATCTCTGAGTTGGAGACCGCCTACGAGACCTTGGATGTGCCTGCTGGGGCCAAGGTCCGTCTTGCCGCTTACTACCTGAAGGGTTCGGCACAGAGTTGGTGGAAGCTTGTGAGAGAGGACCGGATGACGGATCCTCAGTTTGGATGGAGGGAGTACACGGCTCTACTGCGAGCCAAATACTACCCTGTGCATGTTCAAGGGCCAAGTGCCTGGAGCTGGATAGTCTAAGGCAGGGGGACAGGTGTCGGTTGATGAGTACTACACTGCATTCACCGGCCTTATCCACCTGTTACTGGACCTGGGATACTCGACCGGGTGCTGGTAAACCGTTTCTACAACGGTCTCAGCCACCGTCTTCGCTATGGGATGGGGCCAGCTGAGTATACTACCTTGCAGGTAATTTAAATGAAGTGTGATGTGAATAAGTGTAATCCATGAGTGAATATTAATGTGAGTTTGTGAGTATGTATTGCGGAGCATGACTGACGTCCTAAATTCGGGAGTGCTATCATGCCGCTGCTAAGGTTGAGATTACCGTCCGTCTGAGGGACGAGGAGAAGTGCACAAGCGCAAGGCCACGAGCGAGGGCCAGAGTCCGCATGGGTACGGGGGAGGAAAGAAGAAGAAGAAACCTTATCCCCAGCCCCAGAAGAGTCAGCACCAGGGTGACAAGGGCCAAGCCCAAACCACCACAGCTGAGGAGCCGCTGAAGCTCACATATGCTTATGCGGCGAAACCCCTACGCTCTTACCCACCTAAGGGTAATTATTTAATCATGTGTGACAAGTTGAAGTGTATGATGTTAAGTTGTGAAATAAGTATTGATTGTGTATTGTGATAGCAGCTAGCACGGGTTCTGGACCGGAGCGCCACTACTACTGTAAGTGGTGTAACGGAGACCACCCGGCAAGGACTGCAAAGGAAACGACGTACAGTGTCATTACTGCGAGAAATGGGGTCACCGTGACTACGAGTGTTACCGGAACCCCAACAGCAGAGTCAACAATCCCAAGGGGCAGTGAAGGGTAAGGCCACATCGACTATTGATGGCCCGAAGACGGCTAACCAGCCACCCACATATCAGAGGCACACTGATTCCCAGAAGGGGAAGGGGTCGGGGTCCGGCAAGGCCGCCCTGAATGTGGTGGACCGGTCTGAGGCGCCAGGGCCCTCTTCTAGACCAGGTACCGCCTAAACTGTTGAATGTAATAAGTGATTGCATACCGCATTTCATGCATGTGTGTATTAGTGAGTCTAAGTGTATTATCATGTGAGTAAAGAGTTAAAGTATAGTGTGAAAGTCACCTAATTAGATAATTCTAAACTTAAAGGAACCTTCAATATGTTATCCAATCCCACCCACACCAAACCCTGAAGAAACCACCATCAACACTGACTGACTTTCCAATGGAGCAATGTCAGGTTATCCAGCCAGGTATGATACTCTTAAATGGATACCTGACACCGGAAGCACAAGTCCATATCATCAGACGATGCAATGAACTTGGAGCAACACCTGGAGGTTTCTACACACCTGAATACCCGAGCGGATCAAGAATGAGATTGAAGATGATGTGCATGGGTAAGGACTGGAATCCTTACACCAAGACATATCAAGAAGTGCGAGCTGAAGACGGAGCAAATGTACCAATGATACCTGAGGAGTTCCTTGCGGTCGTTAACCACGCCGTGGGAATTGCACAGCAAGTTGAAACGGATTCAATTCCAAGTGTTAAAGCAGATTTGTGTATTGTGAACTTCTACCAGAAAGGTGGACGATTAGGTTTACACCAAGATAAGGACGAGTCACCCGAGTCTCTAAGTAAGGGAGTACCCGTGGTGTCTTGGTCCATTGGTGATACCGCAGTGTTTGTGTATGGCGAGCAGAAGCGTGCTGATCTCGCAAGGAAGTTAATACTAAAGTCAGGAGATATGTTAATCATGGGTGGGCAGTCAAGGATGCTGTATCATGGCATCAGGAAGATCAAACTGAATACCGCACCGTCGGCAGTGATCAATGCCACACACATGAAACCCGGACGTTTGAATTTGACCTTCAGACAGTTTTAAAGCCTTGTATAATTATGTAATGTGTTAAGCCAGTATATGTTAAGGAAGTTATGTGTGTGTTAGTTATGTTAGCAGTGTAAACCACGTATGATGTAAAAGAGTGTGTTAATGAATAAAGTGAAGCTGTTGAAGTATATCAACCGTGTTGTTACCCAATACTTATTAGTTTGCCAATGAATTAGGTTGTGCACTCGGAACGGGAGGTACACTGAGTGTCTGCAATGAGGCAGAAGCCGGCAAGAGCGGCACAATCCTCACCGGTACCTTTCCAGTCAATGGCGTGGACGCTTCGATCTTGTTCGACTCCGGAGCCTCACACACATTTATTTCGCTATCCTTTGCGAAGAGGCTGGGGTTAAACGGTGATGAGATGCCAGACTTCCTAGTCACTCTCCCTTCGAAAGAGCGGATCAGGTGTACCCGCTACCACCGAGATGCTGTTGTACGAATCAGAGGTGAAGAGTTTCCGATCGACTTGATAGAGTTCGACGGACTTGGTTTTGATGTGATTGTCGGGATGAACTGGTTGGAGCGGTACAAGGGTAGAATCCTGTGTGCCGAGCATCGTCTGCTTCTTCGGAGTCCGTCTGGGGTTACAATATCTTACCGCCAGAGGCCCAGGGAGCCTTCGACTTAGATCATCACCGCCATGGCTATGTGTCGTGAACTACGACGAGGGAGTGATGTATACCTCTGCTATGTCCAGGACATAGAGAGAGATCCAGAGTTTAGCCCAGATGTGCCGGTAGTGTCGGAGTTTCCTAATGTATTTCCTAAGGAACTGCCGGGCATGCCGCCAGCACGGGAAGTGGAGTTTGAGATTGATTTGGTTCCGGGTACCGGACCAATTGCGAAGGCGCCCTATCGTATGGCTCCAGTAGAGATGACAGAGCTCAAGAGCAGAGCAGCTGAGAGACCTACTCGACAAGGGGTTTATCCGCCCTAGCGTTTCACCATGGGGAGCGCCGGTCCTCTTTGTGAAGAAGAAGGACGGTAGCCTCCGCCTGTGTATTGACTATCGAGAGCTGAATGCAGTTACGGTGAAGAACTGTTACCCTTTACCATGCATCGACGATTTATTTGATCAGTTGAGGGGGGCGTCAGTATTCTCCAAGATAGATCTACGATCCAGATACCATCAGATTGCCATCCGTGACAGTGATATTGAGAAGACAACATTCAGAACTAGGTATGGACATTATGAGTTTACGGTTATGCCGTTTGGGTTATCCAATGCACCAGCGAAGTTCATGGATTTAATGAACCGCTTGTTCCAAGATCAGTTGGACAAGTCAGTGGTAGTCTTCATCGACGATATTCTTGTGTACTCGAAATCGAGAGGTGAGCACGAAAGCCACCTGAGAAATGTGTTGCAAACATTGAGAAAGAATCAGTTGTATGTGAAATTTTCAAAGTGTGAGTTTTGGTTGAACCAAGTATCCTTTCTTGGTCATGTAATTTCTGAAGCCGGGATCGCTGTTGATCCGGCAAAGATAGATGCAGTGCGCACCTGGCGTAGGCCGAAGACAGTTACCGATATCAGGAGCTTCCTCGGTCTGGCAGGTTATTATAGGAGGTTTGTAAAGGACTTCTCCAGTGTCTCGAAGCCGATGACTTCCTTAATGAAGAAGGATGCACCATTCGAGTGGACAGTCGACTGTGAGAGTTCTTTCCAGAGTTTCAAGGATGCTCTGACATCTGCACCAGTCCTGACTATACCAGACGGTCCAGATGGTTTTGAGGTCTATTGCGACGCATCAGGTAGAGTATGGGTTGTGTGTTGATGCAACACGGGAAGGTCGTAGCATACGCCTCCCGACAGCTGAAGAAGCATGAAGAGAACTACCCTACCCACGACTTAGAATTGGGTGCCATTGTCTTCGCATTGAAGATATGGCGACATTATTTGTATGGGGTAAGTGTGACAATCTATTCTGACCACAAAAGTTTAAGTACTTGTTCACTCATAAGGAGTTGAACATGAGACAAAGAAGGTGGGTTGAATTTTTGAATGACTACGACATTAATCTGCAATATAAAGAGGGTAAGGAAATGTGGTAGCTGACGCATTGAGTCGCCGAGCACACTCTCTCCATTCGCTAGTCTCTCATACTGGCTTGGTTTAAGAGGTGCGGAGTGCTCAGATGACGGATCTGTATATGTTGGAGATCATGCAGAAGCTTATTGATGGCACATTCAAGGGTTAAGTATGACTTCAGACTCCACGATGATGACCTGATTAGGCTTAATGGCCGACTGTGTATACCGAGGAGTAGCGCTGAGTTGAAGGAGCGCATATTGAGTGAATCCCATTGTTCTACTACTTCTATTCACCCCGGAGCTTCAAGATGTGACAGGGTATGAAAAGATATTTTTGGTGGACTGGAATGAAAAAGGATGTTACTGACTATGTATTGAGGTGTCTCACTTGCCAGAAGGTCAAGTTTGAGCACCGACGGCCTGGTGGTATGGTACAGCCAATGCCAGTGCCTGAGTGGAAGTTCCATGACATTTCTATGGACTTCGTAGTAGGACTTCCGCCTACAAGGGGAGGTCTGAATATGATTTGGGTTGTTGTTGACCGACTGACCAAGGTGGCCCGATTCATACCGATGAAGGACACCTTGAAAGTGGCAAAACTAGCAGAACTCTTTGACAGAAGAAATTGTAAGACATCATGGGGTACCGAAAACGATTGTATCTGACAGAGATACCAGATTCTTATCGAGGTATTGGAAGTCTACGCGAGAAGCACTGGGTACCGAACTGAAATGAGTACATACAGCGTTTCACCCACAGACAGATGGTCAGAGTGAGCGCACCATCCAGACACTTGAGGATATGTTACGTGCATGTGCACTTGACTTTCAGACCAGCTGGATTGACAAGTTATATCTGATCGAGTTTGGCTACAACAACAGTTACCATGCTTCGATCAAGATGTCTCCTTTCCAGGCATTAACGGTAGACCATGCCGCACCCATTATGCTGGGATGAGTCGAGTGAGACGGTCATTATAGGACCAGAGTATCTGGAACAAGTTCAGGCAGAAGTTCGTCAGATCCGGGCTAACATGAAGGCAGCTCAGGATAGACAAAGTCGTACGCAGATGTACGCAGACGTGACCTGGAGTTCGCCGTGGGCGATCAGGTATTTTTGAGAGTATCCCCCATGAAGGGAGTATTTCGTTTTGGCCAGAAAGGCAAGTTGAGCCCAAAATATGTGGGGCCTTATGTTGTGACGGAGCGGATCGGCCCGGTAGCTTACAGACTTGATCTACCCGCCGAGCTGGGCAAGGTACATGATGTATTTCATGTGTCCCAGTTGAAGTATATGTCTCATCCATCTCATGTGCTTCAGCCTGAAAGGCTAACCTTAGAGCCGACCATGCGATCAGTGGAGACTCCGGTACAGATTCTGGATACTAAGACTCGAGACACTCGCCATAAGTCTGTGAGACTGGTGAAAGTTCTTTGGTCTAACCAGGACGTTGAGGAGGCCACTTGGGAGCTGGAAGATAAGATGAAGGCGAAGTACCCGTCATTGTTTACTTCTTAGTGTTTATGTGTATAGGGTACGAGGCGTACCCCTTTTAAGGGGGTAGAGCCGTTTTGGTTACGTGAGTACGACGTGTATTTAAATACATCGTCTATGTTATGTTGTTATGTTACAGACCGTTGTGTCTGAATGATGTTGTATGGACCTTGTGCCCGATGTTATGTTGTATGGACCTTGTGTCCAATGTTATGTAAGTGTGTGTTGTTAATGTTGTTATACGTATTCCCGTGTTCTAACATTTAGGATATGTGGAAGTGTAAACTTTGAGGACAAAGTTCTTTTAAGGGGGGGATTGAAATACCCCAAACCTTAGTATGTTGTTTAAACATTTAAATATGTTATATTAAGACTAAAAAGAGTCTTAGAAACATTAGTAAACAAATTTAAACAATAGAAAACACAAAATGTGCTTTAAGGTCAATAAAGGCCAAAATGTGCTCTAAGCTTGGGATAAGCTTGGTTAAGACCTAATGAACTTACCAAGACCTTATTTATATACTAATGAACATATTAAACCAATTACCAAAGAAAACCAAGCTTGAAAACAAGTTAAAACACAAATGTGCTTTAAGGAGTCTTAAAGCACATTTTCGAAAATTGTCTTGTAAATGAGTTTTGAGCGGCTAAATGTCCATCATTACTCTTTAATTAACATGTGTACTATATAGTATCACATTTGGAAGTCTATATCAATGGGAAATCAAAAATTTCACTTCTATGTGCCTGTTTTATGAATAGTAACTTTTATAAGCTAGTTTGTAACATATGTTGTTATAAGTAATTTCATGAGTCATCAAAGACTAAAATACCCTTTTTATAATAATAGGGGCGTTTTTCTTAAGTGTGGTGACTCACCACTCTCTTGTTAACATGTTAAGTAATAAAGATGACTAATGGTTACTAATTTGCTTTAAAGGCATAAATATCTTCAAAAGGCAAAACTTATCGTCTCATTCTCTTCTTTCCCTCCTCATTTCACACGGTTCCATGCTATCTAACCTCTCTTCTTCATTCTCTTCTACGGTTTGCAATAGTACACACCACCATCTCCATCTTTGACCTCTTGTAAAGTCTAGCTCACTTAACCAAATCAAAAACAAACACCACCATTCTCTTCCTCTCATCAAGCTCTTCATTCCTATCTTCTCAAAATTTCAAGAGCCCCATTTCGGTGCCATGGAGTTCCACCATTGAAGGAGCTTGAGCTTATATTTCTACATATTATTGATCTCCTTTGCTTCTAGGTAAGGAATCTCAAAGAAAAATGATGTTTCCTCCATGTTTTTATCTTGACCGAAAATCACTCTTAATGGAGTCCTTATGTTGCTTTGTTCTAGCTTCATTCCAACCTTTCATGGACTAGGTGGAGTCCTCTCTTGATATATATTCAAACTCTCTTCAAGATCTAAGGTAAAACAATTATCTTAATTCTTTTGAAACAATGTACAATCTAGGGTTTACAATGAGATAAAGCTTAAAGCTTGAATACTCATTATGTTGTTTGTATAATGTTTAGAAGTTGACAAACAATCTAAAGCCTTGCCGATTTTAAACAAGGAAACAAGAAAGAAGTTTGTGAGGAAAAGAGGTAAATATGCTAACCTAATGTGGTTTAAAGTCTTAGGAGAAATGAGCTTGTATTGCTTATGAAAATGATCTAAGGAGCCAATGGGAAGTGACTTAGAAGAATGCTCTTAAGGGCTTAGTAAAAAGGCATATGTGTTGTTGAGTGTATTTGCAGGTCAAAGGCAAATATATTGTGGAAATTCAGTGTTTATGATTTATGCATCTTAAGGGCCTAAGTGCCATGCAATTTAAATTATGCACTATATTGTGATGTAGTGCTAAATGTGTGAAGTTTGTGTAAAGATGTGTTTGATGGATTTTGGTGTTCATGGTTGTTTGATGGTGAAGACAATGTGTCTTGGTTTAGTAATGTTCTAGGAGACCTATGTCGAAATTTAGGTAATAAACAAGAAGTTCTAAGGGTTTAAAATGAGTTTGCCAAGTTAAGAGATGTTTAGAGTGGTTAGGTGTTCAACTAGTGGGAGAAACATGCATTAAGGTGCTTTAAGATGTGAAAAGGGCTTAGGCAATGTTCTAGAGGATTTTATAATGCAAATGAATGTTTGGGATACACCAAAGTCATTTGGACTTGTGTTAGGATTTAGGCAAACTTTGGTGAACAAGGAGAAAGTATAAACTTGAAAAAGGATTTCAAGAATGACATAAGGAGTTAGTTGCGAGAATAGATGCTTGAGATGATGATGATGTTGTTGTGATGAGGGAGTATTTGGCATAAGTGATCATCTTAGGTATGAAACACCACTTGGAGACCTAGGAGAAAACATTGTAAGTGTTAGGAATTTTGGGAAGGAATGAGTAAAGGTTTAAGGAATTAGAAAATGAGTTTTATGAGTGTTTAAGGATGTCTTCAGGTGTGTTTGAAGTGCCCAAATGAGGTTAGGGGTGTACTAGGATATAAGAGGTGAAGTTTGGAGTTAAATGAGCAATGGAAAATAAGGGTCTGGAGCAGACCGAACTTGCGACTGAACTTGCAAGTTCGGTCGAGCCCAGTTTACCCTGCGAGAATTGGCTTCTGGAACCGACCGAACTTGGGGACCGGACTTACAAGTTCGGTCGGGCTTGTATTTGGTGTACGAATTAAGTTTCTGGAATCGACCGAACATGGGACCGGACCTGGCAAGTTCGGTCGGGCTTAAAAATTCCCACGGGGAAACTCTCGGGAATGGACCGAACTTGCAAGTCCGGTCGGGGTAGAATTTTCAAACGAAAATGTGTTCTGGAATGGACCGAACTTGGGTAAGTTCGGTCGGACCAAAACTTGTAAAAAAAAAACAGAAAAGAATGTGACTTATGTAGTTAACCCTAGGGGGTATAATGAAGGTAACCTAGGGTAAGTTAGACATTAAAACATGTCAAATAATCATGTTAAACACTTAGTAAATTTGAAGTTAAGTGAGTAATTAACCGACATTCTTAAACATGTATAGGAGTGACCTACGGTGGAAATCAATCGAGGCAAGGACCAAGGTATGGTTTTCTTGCAGTCTGTTGCCTACCGGTTTACACCGGCTTGTGTGTTGTTGTTTTTTGTGTGTTTATGACGTTATAAGACTTAACCATGTAATGAGTTTACCGTTGTTCATATTATTGTGATGTTATGATGTGACTCATTTCCTTTGTGTGTGTCTAACATGACTTACCATTTGTTGTGTATTATTTGTTAAGTTCCACCGTGAACTTCTAACAAGTGCTAACTGGGAAGTGAGGAATCCGGTTGTCCGGTCATGCATGTAAGTTAAGAGTAGATATCTGAATCAGAATCGACTCTTATGTTGTTAAGATTGTTCTCCTTAATTTGGTGTTCGATCTCCCGCTAGCTTCCTCCAAAGCTTACCTATTCTGACTTATGATCGGTTTAGTGGGAACATGTGTTTGTGTGGTGTGTTCGGGTCACTATATCCGAATAACAGAACGGTAATGAGTGTGTGTAACGAGCTTAACATGAGGGTGAATCATTCTCTAGGCTCTTATGTTGTTTAACCTTCTTGGTTTGTTATTGTGGAAAGAAGATCCACTGTGTGTGTGATGTTGTGCTATGCACTATTGATGCTATGCCACATATTATGTTATGTTATGTATAAAATGAATGCCATGTTATCATGACAATTAGTTGCGTGTATCCCGGTAGCCGATGGGCTGCGCGTTAACCATACCAGCCAAGGGTTGCTGACCCCCTCGGGGGCTCCATATTTTTACTGCAGGATGAGGATCGATGATGAAGCAGAGTGGCTGTAGGATCTAGGTTGCAGTTGTACTTTGGTTTATTTTGGATGTTGAGCCCGGGATGCGCCTGTGCTCCCGTGGCATTGTATTTTGATCCCGTTGAAACTACTATGGCGGTATATTGATAGTTTACAGTGAAGGAATGTATTTAAATACTCGGTATTGTATATGATGTATTAATGGTTTTAGTTCTATGCTCGGGAGTCTGATCATCAGACCGGTACACTTGTATTTATTCTGCCTTGTTAACCACGTGGGTGGTTGACGGCGTTGTAACACTGACGCGTTTAGTTATTGTTTAGTCGTTTATTCCGCTGCGATTTCAATTAGTTGTGAAGTAAGATGTATGGGTGTTACATGTATTGTTTATGATACTTATATATAATTTCCTAAATGGCATATCCACTTAATAAATCCTCAAATTATATTCACCTGTCACACATGGACATATTATTCCCATATCTTTTATTAGTCACAATCTAACCCCAAATAATATTATTTCTTTTACAAGTAAATTACTTGTACTTGTATATCGTATAGTTTTAATTCCATAAATCCTTAAATCATAATTTTCTTTTCTAAATTCCCTAAATATCCATATAGGTCCTACAAATATTTTTAATCCCATAGATACATCATACTTTTCGGTTATTATATTATAACTTTTTTTTTATTTCATAAACTTTACATTATACTCCAAAATACATTATAATACGTAGTTTTATTTTATTAATTAATTAATTCACTAAACCTCTTCTAAAAATTCAGTATTTATTATTTGAACACCATAACTTTTATAAATTACCAATTAGCCACATTGATTTTCGGCTATGCCATATAGTTTCTTATAATTACATCTTTACCTCAAAAACTTTATATAAGTTACATATTAACT
Source organism: Limonium bicolor (assembly GCA_023374045.1). NCBI lineage: Eukaryota > Viridiplantae > Streptophyta > Magnoliopsida > Caryophyllales > Plumbaginaceae > Limonium > Limonium bicolor. Next base: position 115,521,079 of record CM041778.1, read on the forward strand.
TATAAACTATAGTTTTAATACTTAATTTCCTTAATTACCAAGTGGACATTTATATTTCTACAAATTATGCTTTCGCCCCATATAAGATCCGATTTTATAGTTAAACTCTTATAAATTACATAATCACCCCAAAACTTTTATAAACTTAATATTTCATGTCATAAATCATTTTATCCCAAAGTTTTTGGTCAACATTTTGACCAAGGTTAAATTTTATACTTAATACATTAATATACTCATAAACTTATATGAATCTCGGCTTTACACCAATCTTTCCATAAATTACAAGATAGTCCCAAAACATTATAATAGTTACTTAATAACTTATAAACTATAGTTTAAATATTTAATTCCTCAAAATTTCGGAAGTGAACTTTATAATTCTCTTAATTATGAATTCGCCCATATTCAACTCCAAACTTTCATAATAAGTTTTATAAATTACATAATAGCCCAAAAACTTTATAAATTGTCATTTTAACACTTGTTTAAATTATCTAAAATTCATAAACTTAATTCCTAACCTTATATTATACCATAATTACTCCAAGGACACCCTTAACTCTCGGCTTTCATAATATATACACCAACTTTGTAAAAATTACATTTTAGCCACATAACTTAATTAATTAGCCATTTAAGCACTAATAAAATATTTTAACTCACCAAACTTTATAATATAAGTTTACATGCATAAGTAGCTCATTAAAACCTATTCTTTACCAAAAGTATTCGGCCATAATTTTTAAGATACTTTATAGTATACAAAAGTTGATTTATAAGTCATCATAATTATACATAAATACCTATGAGTCATATAACTCATGTAAAAATTATTGTAATGTCTTAGATTGATTTTTAGCTCAAAATAGAGCATATTTGCCCTTGACAAGTCGGCTTGAATTTTTATTTATCATTGATAAATTTTGTGACACAAAAATGTGTCTTAAGGTAAATATTTTCCATATATGTTATAGATTATATTTTTGGTACATGTTACCATGTAGTTTCGGTTTTAGACTCCTTGGAAGGTGTACATTATTTTTGTATAATTTTTAGAAGCTTAACCAAGCTTAAAACATAAAGATTGGCTTAGTAAACTTACTTCTCAATAAGGGATGGTTAAGTGCTTGAACTCTTCTTGAATCTCCAAGCTTTCTCCAAAGGAAATAGATGTTCCACTTCGGTTTTAATGCAATAGGTGAAGGAGTTTAGAAGTTAGATCTTAACAAGGATCTTTAGTAGATTTATAAGTAGTTTTCCAAGGATTTACCTTAAGCTTTCCTCCTTATAATTTCGGCACACCTAAGGTGAGTGAAGAACAAATTTTCCTTCATGAAAATGAAGAAGAAAAGAACCTTAGAAGATGTAGAATTCGGTTACACATAAAAATGTGTTTTAAGGATTTTCAAGCATGAAAAATACCTTAAGGTAACCTTGAGATGCTCCTTGGATTAATGTTGATTTAGAAAACTTCCTTGGAGTGTTATTTGATGTCGAAACCTTGTGGATATGCTAGGAAGAATTTTGCTTCAATACTTGATGAGAAATGCTAGGAAATTACCTTAGAAATGAAGATAGAAGTTAAATCTCCATTAATGGACTTAAGAGCTTCAAAGGAAGAAAGATGAAGGAAGAAGAGAGGAGCTTACCCAACCGGTTGCAATGTGTGAAAGAGATGGAGGTGCAACCGTAAGACTTAGGCTAGTTTGGAAGGAATTTTTTGTTTTGTTTATTTTTGACCCATAATTGGCATGTTAGGTCATGTCTTTGTTTAATGTTTTTCTTTAGTTTATTAGGCTCCAAAGTCCCTAAATTAAGGTACTCAATCGGCCATGTTACAAGGCAATGCAAGGTGGAAGAAAATTATTGAAGCTAAATGACAAGGTAAGTTAGGTAAGGCTTTATTCCTTTGATTTTTCAATGTTTGCAACTTGTCTTCTTCTTCCCTTGATGACCCACGAATTGGGGCTGTTTTTAGGCCTCTTCAATCGGCTCTAACATGGTTTAGACATCATGGAGTTGTCACTTGACATTAAGAAATCAAAAAGTAGATTTTAGATCTACTTTTTGCTTTAATCATTTTTATTCTTGTCTAGCTAACATGGCCTTGTTTCCTTGCAGAATTTCCACAGCATGGAGGTCAAATGAGACCTACATTCTTTTGACATTAAGTATTATAGCACATGGGAAGGTGAGTCACCATGTTCTATGCCTTTTACAAGTTTTAAATGCAAATTTTATACTAGTTTTTAGGTAGAAAATCGGCCCCTATAGAGCTCCTTGTTTGACACTGCCTTTAATTTATTTAGAGGGTCAATTCATCCCCATTTAAGATTCATAATTCGTGGCATGTCAAAAACTACAAGGTAATTGCGTAAAACGCGTTTTAGTGACACCCGAAGGTGCGTTTTTGTGCTCTAAGGATATTTTGGTAAATAAGTTGTCTTTATGAGTTTCAAGTGTTTATAAACATCTATTATAGTCAATAATGATATATTAAGGTGTTACATTGAGTTATATGAGGTTACATCAACTCATGACATAATTTTCGGGCTATCGGGACACTCCCGAGGCAAAAAGGAGCGTTAAGGAAACTCCCCGAGGATTTTGTTGAATTTTGAGAAAACTAGCTCGTGGGTTCCATTTAGAATGATTATTAATGATGTTAGGAACTCTAGGAATGAATTTTATAGGAGTTCGTGCCGCCTCGGCACCTCTCTGGGCTTTTCGTGCTTTAAGGGGCGTGCCTGAGCACTCCCTAGCGTTTTGTTTTTGAATAGATATAGCCTAGGGACTATGTTTGTATAGTCATATAATGAGGGTATGACCATTTGGTTTGAGTTTTAGAAGGTCATACAAGGTCATGCTGAATCGCATGTTTCTAAGGCGTTTTACGAACGTTCTTCTTGTCAAGATGTTTAGTGCGCATCTTTGACCTTTGATGAGTTATTACTATCTTAATAATATATACAATAGGTGTAACATAAGTTGTTACATTTATCTAAATGTGTATTTCAATTTATTGTAGCATTTATAGATGCTTAGGCATTCGTAAAGTATTTACGTTGCTCGTTGTATACACGTTGGTATTGTTCTTTCTTGTTGACGCTCTTTCTATCGAGCTAGTTATGCAAGAAGTTTAATCCTTGTTAATAATTGTACATGAACGTTTGTACGAATATGTTTAGTAAAATTACGCCAGTTAGCGTTTATGGTAAAACGACTATTTTTACGTGACGTTTGCATGCGTGGGTTTGCATGTGCGCGCGTAGTACTATTAATTTACGTAACGTTTGTATGCATAGTTTAGCATGCTTAACTAAAATGATCTGTTTCTAGATCAATTCTCCATTATTTAATAGTTTAAGGTATTAATTAGATTTGGGGTATTTCAATCTACCCCCCTTAAAAAGGACTTCGCCCCGAAGTCTCGTATCTAAGTTCAAATGGTTGTGGGGAATCAAGTTCCACTAAGCATCCACAACTCAATTCTATTTTAGGGATCAAGTCCTAAGTTTCACTACTTTTAAGTTCGTAGTATATATTCAATCATAACTGAAATACCCCGTAATTAAAAATAGTGATTAATTAGGCTAATAAGTAATTTAGAAGCTTAATTAAGTGTAAATAATTATTAGGGAACAAATCCCGAAAGAAAACGGACCCTTAAAACGGTTTAGAAACATTACCGAACCTTAAAGCGCGTTTTTCGAGGTAACCGGGAAAACGTGTCTTTAGGCGGGTCAAATAGACTCGTAACAGTTTAGGCAACTAAATATTCATTAATCAATATTAGTGAGACTGTAGGACCAATAAAATCAAGAAAACGAGAAATTAGTAAAAACTGTCAAAACGGGAAATTGTGGGGTAGGATATAAATAGACCAAACTTATGTGTCCATTTAGAAAATAAAAAGTAGAGTGTGTGTGAGTGGTAGTGTGGGCCGATTTGGAGCCCTCTCTCTCACTCTCCTCACTTGTCTAATATACTACAAGACAAAAATAATAAAACAACCCCACCTCACTTTACCACTCTCTCTCCCCTTCTCCTTTCCTCTCTCTCACGTAAATTCCCTCCCTCACTCTCTCATTTCCTCTCTTCTTCTCCAAGCAGCCGATTTCCATGGAGGTTTGAAGAAACTCACAAAAACTACCACTTCTCTCCTCTTGTTACTCTAGCAAACCTCTTCCAAAAATTACAAAAATTACACCGTTGTCTTCCTCTCCTCAAGAGCTACAATTCCCTCTTTTCAAAATCCAGAAAAGAGCACTTTCGATTTTGTGGGTATATCTCATTTGAAGTTTCAACACCACCATTAGAGCCACCTTGGTCTCCTTGTTCTTCTAAGGTAAAAATATTTCGAAAACTCCATCTGTTTCTAGCCCTTGTGGGCAAAACGAGATTCATGAACTAAACCCTTGTTCTTCCTCTTGTTCTAGCCGATTTTGGCTTGTTGGTGGAGTTGGAAATATTGTTCTTGAGCCACTCCAAGCTCCATTTGAACCCTTGCAAGGTAATATAAATCCTAAACCCTAAAACTTTATTAAGACCTAGAAATGGATAGGGTTAGTTTTTAGTGTATTAAAATAGTATATTGAAATGTATTTGTATGGTTGTAGTAGTAGAGAACTTGAGTTAAAACCGGTGGAAAGAAGGAAGGAAGGAGAAAGAAGGGAAAGGAAATCTGAAGAAGAGAATCAAGTAATAATGCTCACCTTTGTGTAGTCTTGTAATTGTATATGTAACAGATTTTTAGTAATGAAAATTGGTATTGAAAAAAATGGTAATGTATTAGTAGTGTAATGTGTAGGAGAATATAAGTATTTTGAAAGCTTTAAAAGATGTGTAAAACTCATTTAAAACAGATTGGGAATGGTATCTTGAGTGCAGGAATTCTTTTAGTGTTTTTAGTGTTGTTTTAGTATTGGTGTTGTAAATGGGAGCTTGTGTATTTTGATTGTTGAAAACAGGTGAAATGAGTGTTGAAAATGTGAACTAGAACATGTGGTGAGAGTACAAAATATAGGGGAGACTATGGCAAAATTTGCCTAGGATTAGAACACTTAGAGAATTAAAAACTAGGTGACTAATGTGAGTTGTAACAGATTTTGATTTGGATAGTTAGAGGGTAAGTTGAGAGAGCTAGGTAATGGATTCTAGATATAGTAAGAGTGCTAAAAATGACATTAGAAGAGGGAGATGTAGAGGAGAAGTGTAAGTGTTAAAATCGGTAGCATAGCATAAGACAACTAGGGAAACAACTAGAGAAAGTGTGAGTTGAAACTTAGAAAATTAGATGAGTGAATGAGTATAAAATTGTGTAAGGAGTTAGGAAATGAACTAGGGTGTATTAGGAGGGTTAAATGGTGATAAAACATGTAGGATTAAGTGTAGGAACAATGGGGAAGTAATGGGTGAAAGAGAGGACTGAAAACAGAAATTTAAAATGCAAACACTGGGATCGACCGGACTTGCGACCGGACCTGCAAGTCCGGTCGAGCAGAAAAATTTCCCGTCAGTATGCTACTGGAATCGACCGGACTTGCGACCGGACTTGCAAGTCCGGTCGAGCAGAAAAATTTCCCCTCGGTATGCTACTGGAATCGACCGGACTTGCAAGTCCGGTCGAGCAGAAAAATTTTCCGTAAGAATGTTACTGGAATCGACCGGACTTGCGACCGGACATGCAAGTCCGGTCGGACCAAAAATTTTCCCGATGAAACTATACTGGAATGGACGGACTTGCCCAGGGTCGGTCGCAAGTCCGGTCCTGACAAAAAAAAAAAAATTATTTTAACTTAAATAATAATTGTATATATATATATGTATACCCCCATACATATATGTATATGTATATGTGTGTAAGCATGCAAACCTTAAGCAAGAAGATAGAAACTTAAGTAAAGGAAAAGTAAGTAATTAAAGTGTAAGTGTAAGAAGTATAAGGACATAGTAAGTATGAGTTAAGTAATGGTGGCTAGCTTAATCATTCAATTGTATGTATGTAATAGGACTTGGTTGTGACATCGAAGGACGTTTGGAATTACGTACGACGGTGAACGGTATGGATTCCTCATGCCCCGGGTGCTATCTTGGTTACTCTGATTTGTGTGTTGTGTGCTAATCGATCACCAAATAAGATAAATGCACGAATCGGAGTTAATATGCATACTTGTGAACATGTAGTGCTGTATGATGTTGTATATTTTCTTTAATTCTTAGTTTGTATACTTCATGAAATGTATGGATGATATGAATGTGTGTATGTATGTTGTATTGTACCGTGACCGCTATTTATTGTGTTTGGACTTCTAACTTATTCCTAACAAGCTAACCATCCTAACTTAAAATGGTAATTAAATTGGAATGAGTAGAAGTCCGATATAGTTTCGGCCACGCGTGAGGATGCGGAGTCACGAGAGGTTGGCTCCAATTCCTGACTCTTAAACTGGTCCGCGGCCCAAATCCCTTAAGTGGGTAGCATCCCGGATTAGTGAGTCAAGTAAATCCCGGATGTGGGACGGTGTAGTCCCCAAGGCCGGAGGTCCCGACGACTTGACTTGAGTATAAGTAAGTAAGTAAGAATGAGTAAGTAAAGTAAAAAGGAAGTAAGTAATTGTAAGTAAGAAGAAGTAAGTAATGAGTAAAAGAGTAAAGCATTCCGATTAACCCGGATGCATAATTTGGCTAACCTTGTGAAGGTAAGTAAGATGTGTACTTGTAATGTTGCCTTGAATTGTGTAATGTATTGTATGAGCATGTATGATGTATGAAAAGCATGTATGTATGAATAATGAATGGCATGTTTAGTGGACGTCAAATAGTCGGCGTGCCCTAGCTAGCACGCGGTATATGCGGAGTCCATATGCAGCTTTTGCTGAGCCCCTTGGGGCACCATTTTTACTACACGCAGGTACTCGAGATTGATGAAGATGTGAAGTACTACTTTCATTTCTTTTTCTTTTTGGAATGTAAACACTGAATTCATGATGGGTGTACTAAGTAGTACAGGGCTACAGTTTTTGATTAGCCGGTGTACCATGGGGTACACCTTCTTGGATTTTGATAGAATGGAGCATTGGTATAGATGAGTAGGTAACTAAACTCATTCTTTTGGAAACTTAGAGATGGAAATGTAATCGTATACCTTGAATACTCGGTGATCCAGGATGTAAGTATTTGGCATATGTTATTTTGATAAGTAATTTAGTAGCTCGGTACGTTATGTTCATCAGACCGTGACTGTAAGTATTAGTAGCCTAGCTAGCCGTATGGGGGCGGTTAGCGGCATTGTTTCACCCGCCGTAGTAAGTAATATGTAACAATTCCGCTGTGAACTCGTAGGATTAATAGGACGATTAGACGGTAAGCATAGGATTAGCGGTTGGGGTGTTACAATAACATACAGTGTAATGAGCATGAAAGGTCATCACCAAAAATAACTTTAGTGCAGTGCAACGTAGTGCACGTAATTCATTCATAGTAGTGTTGCATAGTACAAATCATGCAAAACACGGAGTCATTCCAATATAGCGTAACGTAGTACACATCATCACGTAAAACAAGGTAGCTTCAATATAGTGTAACGTAATATAGTGTAACGTAGTACACATAATCCATTCACGCTAGTGTAACGTAGTACACATCATCAAGTAAGAGTTCATAGAATCACAAAGTCATACTTGTTCACATACAAATCACAATGCAACAGTACAATGAAAGTGTACTTCCATGCTAAAAATGCTAAAACGCAGTAGGCTTCCCCCCCCTTAAAAAGAGGGGTACGCCCACGTACCCTAGACTAGCATAACTTGTCTGTAAATAGTGTGCAATCTTCACTCTTATTTAAACTTATGATTAGTTTAAAAGATAGCCTCTCGACTGTGAGATTCTAGGTGGGTATGGCACATATTTTGGTTAAGATACGTGAAATACGTTGTGCATTTCCCTAGAGCTCAGTAAATAATTTTAATTGATGGGACCACCCGCTTCCTTTGCACGACTCTGATTAAGTAATGTTCAATCATTTTGAAATAGTCTTAGATGCGCTTCATAGGTGGTATATTTAAGTTTCTTTATGTTCACATGTAGAGTTGATGAATTGTGTTCACCATTATTTTCGTTTGATTGTCATTGTTGATCTTGACTGGACTTCTGTCTGTTTACGGGGTATTGCCCTAAGAATCTATGCATTCTCTGACATGTTTTATTTTGCATTATCATGCTTTTATATTTGAATCCCGTATGTATGGGTGAAGGTGATTTACCATCTTGGTTGTTGCCGATATTATTCCATGTCTTGTTTAGACTGTCGGATCGATGTGCCGCATTATGCTACTGCTCCCGATTATCTTTTCTCTAAGTAACTGCTAGTTGCAGCATAGTTGGTATTCCTCATTGCATATCTTATTGCTGTACGTCGGCTTCCAATAATATTGTAAAGTTTACCCATCCTGTGATGCTCAAGCGCATGTCATGTATCTTCCATTATCCTTTTTGAGAATATCTACTACGAGGTTCTTCCTCTACGTGGCATATACTGTAATACAGTTCACCTTCTATTTGATTTTTCATCGTTGAGTTCTTCACGAGTTTCACTTGATTGTTTGTGCTTATTTCTGATAGCTGCTCGTGGCGGTGATATCACTAAGATTTTTCTCATCAATATTACTGAGGTGTCTTGCCCTTTATCAGAGTTGATTCCTTTCCTGTGTTCCTCCCGCTAGTTGCTTTCGCGTATGGGGTATCTTCTTGATATAGGTCACTACTTACCTGTCCAATTTTGGATTATTCCTTGTCAAGTCCATAAGCTCTCGCACGTTTGGTTGAAGCATCCTTCCTTCCATGGGTCCTTACCCGATTGGTTTACTATATAAATTCTTCATTGATAGTGGTAGCGTCCAGATAGTGGGGTTCATCATCTTGTTGGTGTTGCTGATGCATCCAGTGGCTCAGTTGTTGTATCTGTAAGGTTGTAGTAATCTTGTTGGTCTCAAATGTGTTTCCTATTCATTGCCTCCTGTAAATGCAATCGTCGGCGTTCGGGTTTTGTATAATACTGGGGCATATTAAAATTCGTCTCTTTGATCTTCAGATCATCATCTTGTGTTTCTGGTATTCAAGTTTATTGTCACCATATTTGGTTTTCACTTTTCAATATAGGGTATGAGCTACGGTTGAGTCGTGCATCTTGTATATAATATAGGAATATTTCCTGTTATTACTGATTCGCAAATTGTCGGTAGTACATACACGATCTTTTATTGATTGTCATCAGGTATACCACAGTAGGGTTCCCGTTAAGGTTTCTAACAAGGTACGGTTTTTCTCACAATTTCACATGTTTTCACGGTTTATGAATCAACTCATGTGATTTTTTATAATGTTTCTACTCTTTATGTTCTACCATACTTACAGGTAGGTTCCCGTTTAATATACTGGGTTGAATTCATAAAGTAAGTCATGAAAGTCTATCTTTCCCTTCAGATGGTAATATTGCCATATTTAGATGGTAGCTTATAATAATGTCATTATTGGTAAGTGTCTCTTGATTTCCTGTTGAATTTATCATGACTCATGGTATAATAACAATTAGTGTTTCCTTTACAGACAATTTTCTTCCCGACATACGCGAGTCATTTTAGCTATTTAATTCTTTCAGGGTAGCTTGGTTAATTTAACCTTTAACTTACATCCTCAACATCAAATATATTTTATTAGGTAGACTCTCCAATTGAAATAGGAACAAATTTTGACTTATCACAGAGATATTGGTGACCACTTGTAGGGAGTCTCAGGAATCATCCAACCCTGACGGGGTCAGCGTCAATGTTGAATTATCCCTCCACTCCATTTTATGTTTGGTTTTCCCTTGATCTGACCAGGATCAAGTTCGACCTCCCACGTCAAATATCAAACAACCACATAATTGCAAGTTTCCAAATTTTATCTTATCAAGACTTTGTGACGTGGTGATTACAACATTCTTTCTTAACTGTTATACAACTAATCTAACGGCTGTTGTAACCTAGACTTGAACTAGGGTAGTCCTTAATTCCTGGAACTAAGCTCCTTTGATCAATCCTTTAGCGTGGAATCTAGTCTTTCTTCTTGAACTAAAAGATAAATTCTTATTAAACACCTAGACACTTACTGTCTAATAATTATTTCATCAGTCATTTGACTCTTACACATCATGCAAGCAATAAATTCTTTTATGGACTTGGATACCTTGAAATATACTCTTCTCTTAAAAAGGCTTTATCTAGTATTTAACTTATCAGGGTTTGATCATTGTCTACACCCTAGTTATCATCACTTGGAACAAAGGCAGCCATAGTTATTACTAAATTGGGATAAGATTCCAAGGAAAAGTTCTTATAAATTTGATCAATTACGGTTTCATAAAATTATTTTTTTTCATAAAGCTTGGCTTTTTCTCACTCCATTTAAATTCCATGTGTCAGGTGGACTATATGTTCAACCTAGGTAAGTACCTTTTAACATTGGAATCATTTCTACGAAGGGTTCCCAGTTTGAATCCTACGGTTTGGTGACAAGACAATCAAAACTTATGATTCATTTCTATCTCTTAGAAATGTGGTTAATCCACAACTCAATGGCTTCCAAAAATAGGTCGCTTAGGTGTATAAAATAGAGGATTTATAATCATAGAGATTGGTATATATCGTTAGGAAGGTTCACGTGCAAAACGCTTGTTACAAGTCAAGGGGTTATGTTCCCCCCCCCCCCCCTTAAAAGTTTAACTTCCACTCACCTTTGGTGTATATCCAGTTCAAACTATTAGTATAGCTTACACTGCCTCCATAGAGAATTATTTGTTACTATGATCATATAAAAATTTATATTACATTGGCGTTAGCTTCCTTTGATTTTCTGAGCTCTTTACTGGTATCCACAAATCGAGCTATCATAAAAGACATATGCTCATATAAATCCATAAGGATAGTGTAGGACATGTGCCTCAAAATAGGGTAGGTATATTTTATGATACTTATCCCTCTGAAATATATCAATACTCCTCAAAAGGTTTCAGATTTATATATCTCCCAATCATATATATTTATATATAGTATTTAATATTGCTATTTTGGTAGTTTTCCTGACTTCAAAATATCTGATTCAAAGTTTGTTCTCTTCTCACTGTTTATTAGGAGTCCAACATTGTCACTGTAATGATACTAGCTGAGACCTTTGGTATTTGAGAAGGTATTACATCTTGTGTTTATTTACGTTGGATGTTTAGTTACATGTAGTGAGATTTTATTCTGATTTTCTTGATATAATCATTGGTTATTTTTGTAGGACTATACTGATAGTCATATTTCAAGCTTTCGCACGATCTTCTCGCGAAGTTATAAGGTATTGTAAGATTTTCCCGTCCCGCACTGGGCAGCAAGCTCAGTGCCTGGGTATCCCATAAAATTCAGTGTTTTTCTTTCTGTGTAGGTTTCGTTCGCCTTTATTTGGTTTACTGGAGCAGCACTTGTTGTAGCAAGTGCGCCATGCAGGTTGGATCATCATGCAGTGTACGTCCATTAAGATATATTCTTATTCCATCATCATTGTATACTTGGCAGTATTGTCAGCTTCTCTGGTTTGTCATCGGTATATAGCGTCATTGTTATTCGTCGTCAGCTTCCCGTGTGAATGACAGTTGGCGTCGTACGGTCATCAACAACCCTTTCGACAGTTCAGGTAGTCTTAAGTATTTGTTTTAATTAATGTATTCCTTCTCATGACATCTGCTCGTTATTTAGGCAGGTCATAGTTTGTAGTTACTGTAAGTTGAACAGTTATTAACGCCCTTCGGCGGACCAAGTAAGATCTGACTTTCTATTCCTCACTGTTCTATCACACACCTGTATCCCAAGGCTAATTTTGTGGTTTGTACTCAGTTCTCAGACCGCAACTACGCTCTGATACCACTTTTTGTAACACCCCAACCCGAAATCCAATAACCTGTACAATGATAGCTCCCAAAGATAACTGGAAATGCAGCGGAAAAATATATACATAACAACGTGTGGTGCTACAACGCCGCTAGTCACCCATGTGAACAAGGCTAACTCCAACATAACTTACAAATGATGCAGTTTGAGCGCTGAATACAACCTCTTAAAATAACAAAACCAATAGTAAAGATACAGTACTGTAAATTGCTTCTGGTAATAATAATCCCCTGTCTTAATTTCTACCCCACCACACTCGGTCGGGTAATCTCTTCAACTTCAGGTACCTGAAAAATGGGGGTGCCCCCAAAGGGGCTCAGCAAACACGTGGTATGGAAAACGTGCAGCCCATCGGCTACTGGGCCACACCAACTACTTTGTCGAATAATGCAGTTCATTTTTATAAAGCTGTAAACAAGCATCATGCCATAATCATAACAAGTATCCCATACAGGACAACATGTCACACAGGAACAAGACTTCAGAAGGTCTGAGTTAGATGATCTGTAATCTTTTAATAGTTGTCGGGTCCACACAGTGGGACTGACAGGTGTATATGAGTATGTCAATATAGTGGAGGTATAGTGACCTCGTTAAAAAGGAAAGGTGGGTAATTAGTCCCTCAGAAGATAACGTAGTTAACTCCTGCACTTAAAAGAGGTGGGAATCGAACCCTCGAGAGGAATAAAGTCTTCCTCCCCACTTGAACGGTTCCGGTACGCCGCCGGTGAGTGACATAGTGCACCCAAAACTTCCGTCGCGACGTAAATTGTATAGGAGACGACCTGTGACAGTACAGCTCCAGTAGCATGCATGGCCAGATCCAACTGGGCTCCTCGCTTCTCGTAGTATAGAATTTGTTAGATGTCACATAAGGACGTTAATCAAGAACACAATGTGTATTGTCGATTATCACGTTTAGGATAACGACGTTTGTTATAAAGTGAAGTTAGTGAGAAACTTGAGTATAAGTTCTCGGTATGATAAAACGCATGTATTTAATCCACTGGTAATGTAGTGTTGTATGCGTGGGACACACGTTATAGTTAGTATCATTCACGCAAGTAAAGCAACACAACAGTGCACAAGAGTAATACAATATCTTACATGCAATTATCTTGGTCATTATTTCAAACAACAGATAGCACATAAGCCGGTGTAATCCAGTAGCAAACAGGTTGCAAGAATCCCATACCGTTCACCGTAGACTGTACTTGTTTAGTTCCCGGTCAACGTCTGGTCAAACAATGTCCTAGAATAGGATTAAATCTGAGAGTGTTAATTTATGTAACTCTCGTATAATAATTTTATTGATTCATGAAACGACTTCATATTCGTTATTTCCTGTGAGGTTTATTTCTTTATACTTAGTAGTTTCTTTAACCTCTTACCCTTATTATTAATTAAGGTATTTATATATTTCCAAAACATGTAGTCCTAATTTATAAGACTTATATTGTGTGGTAATTTCTTTTAATTACCTCATGATTGGATGTATAACTTATTTGTTATTTCTTTTGACTTAGCTTTAAATCCTTTAATGTATTTAACTATACATTCATGTACCATTTATGTTACATGTTTTACCATTGTCCAAGTGACATAATAATTTATAATTTTATCAATGACATTTATTGGATTGGTCGTTTGTTAATTAATTCTCCTCTTAAATTCGCTTTTAAATATACTATAACTCCAAATTTTATTTGGCGTTTCCACATTAAATTCCTTATATTCATTTTCCTTCCGATTTACTTGGAAATCAAAATGTATATATTTTATACACATGTATTGTTTATGATACTTATATATAATTTCCTAAATGGCATATCCACTTAATAAATCCTCAAATTATATTCACCTGTCACACATGGACATATTATTCCCATATCTTTTATAGTCACAATCTAACCCCAAATAATATTATTTCTTTTACAAGTAAATTACTTGTACTTGTATATCGTATAGTTTTAATTCCATAAATCCTTAAATCATAATTTTCTTTTCTAAATTCCCTAAATATCCATATAGGTCCTACAAATATTTTTAATCCCATAGATACATCATACTTTTTGGTTATTATATTATAACCTTTTTTTATTTCATAAACTTTACATTATACTCCAAAATACATTATAATACGTAGTTTTATTTTCTTAATTAATTAATTCACTAAACCTCTTCTAAAAATTCGGTATTTATTATTTGAACACCATAAATTTTATAAATTACCAATTAGCCACATTGATTTTTGGCTATGCCATATAGTTTCTTATAATTACATCTTTACCTCAAAAACTTTATATAAGTTACATATTAACTTATAAACTATAGTTTTAATACTTAATTTCCTTAATTACCAAGTGGACATTTATATTTCTACAAATTATGCTTTCGCCCCATATAAGATCCGGTTTTATAGTTAAACTCTTATAAATTACATAATCACCCCAAAACTTTTATAAACTTAATATTTCATGTCATAAATCATTTTATCCCAAAGTTTTCAGTCAACATTTTGACCAAGGTTAAATTTTCTTATACATTAATATACTCATAAACTTATATGAATCTCGGCTTTACACCAATCTTTCCATAAATTACAAAATAGTCCCAAAACTTTATAATAGTTACTTAATAACTTATAAACTATAGTTTAAATATTTAATTCCTCAAAATTTCGGAAGTGAACTTTATAATTCTCTTAATTATGAATTCGCCCATATTCAACTCCAAACTTTCATAATAAGTTTTATAAATTACATAATAGCCCAAAAACTTTATAAATTGTCATTTTAACACTTGTTTAAATTATCTAAAATTCATAAACTTAATTCCTAACCTTATATTATACCATAATTACTCCAAGGACACCCTTAACTCTCGGCTCTTCGGCTTCATAATATATACACCAACTTTGTAAAATTACATTTTAGCCACATAACTTAATTAATTAGCCATTTAAGCACTAATAAAATATTTTTAACTCACCAAACTTTATAATATAAGTTTATATGCATAAGTAGCTCATTAAGACCAATTCTTTACCAAAAGTATTCGGCCATAATTTTTAAGATACTTTATAGTATACAAAAGTTGATTTATAAGTCATCATAATTATACATAAATACCTATGAGTCATATAACTCATGTAAAATTATTGTAATGTCTTAGATTGATTTTTAGCTCAAAATAGAGCATATTTGCCCTTGACAAATTGGCTTGAATTTTTATTTATCATTGATAAATTTTGTGACACAAAAATGTGTCTTAAGTAAATATTTTCCATATATGTTATAGATTATATTTTGGTACATGTTACCATGTAGTTTCGGTTTTAGACTCCTTGGAAGGTGTACATAATTTTTGTATAATTTTTAGAAGCTTAACCAAGCTTAAAACATAAAGATTGGCTTAGTAAACTTACTTCTCAATAAGGGATGGTTAAGTGCTTGAACTCTTCTTGAATCTCCAAGCTTTCTCCAAAGGAATAGATGTTCCACTTCGGTTTAATGCAAGAGGTGAAGGAGTTTAGAAGTTAGATCTTAACAAGGATCTTTAGTAGATTTATAAGTAGTTTTCCAAGGATTTACCTTAAGCTTTCCTCCTTAGAATTTCGGCACACCTAAGGTGAGTGAAGAACAAATTTTCCTTCATGAAAATGAAGAAGAAAAGAACCTTAGAAGATGTAGAATTCGGTTACACATAAAAATGTGTTTTAAGGATTTTCAAGCATGAAAAATACCTTAAGGTAACCTTGAGATGCTCCTTGGATTAATGTTGATTTAGACAACTTCCTTGGAGTGTTATTTGATGTCGAAGCCTTGTGGATATGCTAGGAAGAATTTTGCTTCAATACTTGATGAGAAATGCTAGGAAATTACCTTAGAAATGAAGATAGAAGTTAAATCTCCATTAATGGACTTAAGAGCTTCAAAGGAAGAAGATGAAGGAAGAAGAGAGGAGCTTACCCAACCGTTGCAATGTGTGAAAGAGATGGAGGTGCAACCGTAAGACTTAGGCTAGTTTGGAAGGAATTTTTGTTTTGTTTATTTTTTGACCCATAATTGGCATGTTAGGTCATGTCTTTGTTTAATGTTTTTCTTTAGTTTATTAGGCTCCAAAGTCCCTAAATTAAGGTACTCAATCGGCCATGTTACAAGGCAATGCAAGGTGGAAGAAATTATTGAAGCTAAATGACAAGGTAAGTTAGGTTAGGCTTTATCCTTTGATTTTTCAATGTTTGCAACTTGTCTTCTTCTTCCCTTGATGACCCACGAATTGGGGCTGTTTTTAGGCCTCTTCAATCGGCTCTAACATGGTTTAGACAGCATGGAGTTGTCACTTGACATTAAGAAATCAAAAAGTAGATTCTAGATCTACTTTTTGCTTTAATCATTTTTATTCTTGTCTAGCTAACATGGCCTTGTTTCCTTGCAGAATTTCGACAGCATGGAGGTCAAATGAGACCTACATTCTTTTTCCATTAAGTATTATAGCACATGGGAAGGTGAGTCACCATGTTCTATGCCTTTTACAAGTTTTAAATGCAAATTTTATACTAGTTTTTAGGTAGAAAATCGGCCCCTATAGAGCTCCTTGTTTGACACTGACTTTAATTGATTTAGAGGGTCAATTCATCCCCATTTAATATTCCCAATTCGTGGCATGTAAAAAACTACAAGGTAATTGCGTAAAACGCGTTTTAGTGACACCCGAAGGTGCGTTTTTGTGCTCTAAGGATATTTTGGGAAATAAGTTGTCTTTATGAGTTCCAAGTGTTTTAAAAACATTTATTATAGTTAATAATGATATATTAAGGTGTTACATTGAGTTATATGAGGTTACATCAACTCATGACATAATTTTCGGGCTATCGGGACACTCCCGAGGCAAAAAGGAGCGTTAAGGAAACTCCCCGAGGATTTTGTTGAATTTTGAGAAACTAGATCGTGGGTTCCATTTATAATGATTATTAATGATGTTAGGAACTCTAGGAATGAATTTTATAGGAGTTCGTGCCGCCTCGGCACCTCTCCGGGCTTTTCGTGCTTTAAGGGGCGTGCGTGAGCACTCCCTAGCGTTTTGGGTTTTTGACTAGATATAGCCTAGGGACTATGTTTGTATAGTCATATAATGAGGGTATGACCATTTGGTTTGAGTTTTAGAAGGTCATACAAGGTCATGCTTAATCGCATGTTTCTAAGGCGTTTTACAAACGTTCTTCTTGTCAAGATGTTTAGTGCGCATCTTTGACCTTTGATGAGTTATTATATCTTCATAATATATACAATAGGTGTAACATAAGTTGTTACATTTATCTAACTGTGTATTTCAATTTATTGTAGCATTTATAGATGCTTAGGCATTCGTAAAGTATTTACGTTGCTCGTTTGTATACACGTTGGTATTGTTCTTTTCTTGTTGACGCTCTTTCTATCGAGCTAGTTATGCAAGAAGTTTAATCCTTGTTAATAATCGTACATGAACGTTTGTACGAATATGTTTAGTAAAATTACGCCAGTTAGCGTTTATGGTAAAACGACTATTTTTACGTGACGTTTGCATGCATGGGTTTGCATGTGCACGCGTAGTACTATTAATTTACGTAACGTTTGCATGCATAGTTTAGCATGCTTAACTAAAATGATCTGTTTCTAGATCAATTCTCCATTATTTATATAGTTTATATTAATTAGATTTGGGGTATTTCATTCATGCTCTAGAGAGAAACAAAACTTGGGAGATAGTTGAATTACCAAAAGGGAAGAAAGCCATTGGATGCAAAGGGTATATAAATTAAAGTATAGGGCAGATGGGACGTTAGAAAGGTATAAAGCTAGATTAGTCGTGAAGGGGTATCCTCAGTGATATGGCATAGACTATCTAGAGACCTTTTCCCCGTAGTTAAATTCACCACCGTTAGGGCCTTAGTGGCTGTAGCATGTAAAAGGAATTGGGACATCTGCCAATTAGACATCAATAATGCCTTTTTGCATGGGGAATTAAAGGAAGAAGTGTATATGGTCTTGCCTCCAGGGTACACAAAATAGAAAGGAAACCAAGTATGTAGGCTCAAGAAATCCTTGTATGGTTTAAAGCAGGCCTCCCGACAGTGGCATGAAAATTAAATCTTTTTCTAGCGCATCATGGCTTTCAGCAGTCACTTAACGATTACTCCCTTTTCATTAGGAAAAGAGAAAACAAATCGGTTTTCCTTGCCGTCTATGTAGACGACATTCTTTTGACAGGGAGTGATCTAGAAACAATAAAGATGATAAAACAGAAGCTACATGAAAATTCAGGATAAAGGATCTAGGACTACTTAATAATTTTCTTGGTATACACTTTATTCATACTTCTGATGGAATCATTGCTGTACAGAAAAATTATGCTGAAAGTCTGGTGCAGGAGTTTAATTGTCACAATGGAAAAACAGCAACAAGTCCCCTAGAACTTAACATCAAGCTACTCAAGGAGGCAGGTAATCCCTTGTTGGAGCCTCTGATGTACAGAAAATTAGTAGGGAAGATCAGCTTCCTTGCTCACACACGCCCTGATCTCTGCTTCTCCATTTAGTATTTAAGCCAATTTCTGCAACAGCCCACTGATCTGCACTGGAAGGCGGCCTTACATGTACTTAGATATATCAAGGGTACAACAGGTAATGGACTTTTCTTTAATAAACGGTCTGATTTTCATTTGTCTGCCTATTGCGATGCAGATTGGGCTGGATGCCCAAATACGAGGAGGTCCATTAGTGGATACTATGTCGAGCTTGGGGGTGCGCCGCTGTCCTGGAAAGCAACGAAGCAAGGGAGTGTTGCGCTCTCTTCAGCAGAAGCAGAGTACCGGCAGTGGCGGAGGCAGGCTTTGCCTGAAGGGAGCAAAACACCCCCTAACTTTGTTAAATTACATAAATTTGTAGTGTAAAAATTTTTTTTTTAGAAAAATTTAGTAAAAACACCCCCTAATTTTTTATAATTCTGACTTTGACCCCCTCAACTTGTATTTCTGGCTCCGCCCCTGAGTACCGGTCCATGAGGCAAGCTACAGCTGAGCTGAGTTGGTTGTCCAAATTTTGTGCGAGCTTGGGGTAGAAGACGTCCTGCCAGTACCGATGAAATCAGATAGCCAGTCGGCGGTCTACATCGCACGAAATCCTGTTTTTCACGAGAGAACGAAGCATATCGAAGTGGATTGTCATTTCGTGCGACAGAAGATTCAAGAGGGAGTGATTACGGTGCAGTTTGTTCCTTCCCGTCGACAGTTGGCTGATGTTCTCACAAAAACCTTAGCTGGTAGAGACTATCCCCATATCAAACAGAAGTTGGGGATGGTAAAAATTTAGCACAGCAGCACTCACGTTCAAAGTTTACATGAATGTAAACTTCGAGAGGGGGTGTTACGATTATTAAGTTATGTTATATTCGTATGTAAGCTGCTGTAGATTAAGGGGTTATTTTATGACCGTTAGTCTTTCTAGTATATTTTAGTAGTAGTATCTCGCTTGTAAGGTTATTCATTCATAACATTCAGTAATGATAGTTTCAGTTGTTCTGGTTTGTTTTCTTCTTCATCTCGTGGGTTTCCCTTTCTTTCCTTCTTTGCTTGAGTCCTCCTGAATCTTATCAGCCAGGCCTATAAATGGACATAATGAGAGGTAAAGGTGTAAAATTTAAATAGTGTAGTTAGTTTTCAGTGAGATAGTTGAGAACTCGGAAGTGATTACTAGAACAGTAGAAACACATCAATGTTGTGTTAAAACAAACTACCCCATGATCGTGAACGCTAATAATGGCTTAAACTAATTGCAATTCAGCGAGCGATCCGACATGAGATCGTCAGCCCATGTGCATATTAACGCGGAGGACACTTTTCTAGAAAAGTGTTTTTTTCTAAAAAAAAAAAGATTCATTCATACGGTTTAGAGTTACAATATTTAGACATTACCACCCCAACGTCTGAACAAATTACTATATGAGTAACCTAAGCCCAATGAGCTATCGTATGAGTAGCTTAAGAAAGTGTCAATTATTAATTGACCCTAGTAACATATCAGTGCTAAAACTCACCTTAATTAGTCATGTAATCCAATAAATAAACCAAATAACTAAACAAACACTAAAAACACCAATTAACACAAGTTTATTGTCCGGATTCATGCATCCTGTCACGCCTGACGATGGTACATCTTGGCTTTGGCGGCAAATGAAAAAGGGTGCGACCTGAGTCAATTTAAATGTTATAAACTCCGTCTAAAAAAAGGGCATAGTGACGATGGAGCTTGACCCACCTTGTAATATGGGTTCATACCACATGTCAATGTATTATTGACTTAATTAAAAGTAAAAGAAGAAAATAAGAAAAAATCAAAAAGAAAAGAAAGAATACGCACACACGGAGGAGGAGAGAAGGATGAGAGAGAAATAATATTTTTTTCAAAATGTTATAACTTACAAAATAAAACTGCAAAAATAAAAAAAATATACCATTGTTCATCATTTTTCGTGCTCTTCAAAACAAGATGCATTATGGATATGTTTTGGTCAACTTAAAATTTTATGTTTTTAGAATGAGTATATATTACGTATTTTAAAAGTGAATCTTACTCATTAGTAAAATGAATCTTCTTTAATAATAAAATGAACCATATTCATTATCAAAATGAATCTTACCACAAACACCATAAAACCACCCTAGGATAGCTAAAAACGTCGAAGACATTTTTAGGGTTTGTAGTGCAGGGTTTAGGACCCTAAACCACAACCTAAAAAACTATCGAGTCAGTGACGACAATATAAAGCGTATAAATAATACCAAAAGATTACCCTACCGCCCAAACACCCAAAAAACACACCCTAGGATAGCTAAAACGTCGAAGGCATTTTTAGGGTTTGTAGTACAGGGTTTAGGCACAAACCCAAACTGTCGAGTCAGTGGACAAATATAAGCGTAGAACTAATGCCAAAAAGATTACCCTACCCCCAAACACCAAAAAAACTACCCTAAGAAAGCTAAAAACGTTGAAGGCATTTTTAGGGTTGCAGTCACAGGGTTTAGGGTCCCCAAACCCTAAAAAACTGTCGAGTCAGTGACAACAATATAAAGCGTAGAACTAATTCCAAAAAGATTACCCTACCCCCACCCCCAAACACCTAAAAACCACCTAGGATAGGTAAAAACGTCGAAGACATTTTTAGAGTTTGTAGTATAGGGTTTAGGACCCTAAACCCTAAACCACAAACCCTAAAAAACTGTCGAGTCAGTGACGACAATATAAAGCGTAGAAATAATACCAAAAGATTACCCAACACGCCCAAACACCCAAAAAACCATCCTAGGATAGCTAAAACGTCGAAGGCATTTTTAGGGTTTATAGTAGAGGGTTTAGGGAGTGACGACAATATAAAGCGTAAAACTAATGCCAAAAAGATTACCCTACCCCCCCCCCCCCCCAAACACCTAAAAACTACCCTAAGATAGCTAAAAACGTCGAAGGCATTTTAGGGTTTGTAGCACAGGGTTTAGGGTCCCCAAACCCTAAAAAACTGTCGAGTCAGTGATGACAATATAAAGCGTAGAACTAATTCCAAAAAGATTACCCTACCCCCACCCCCCCAAACACCCAAAAACCACCCTAGGATAGCTAAAAACGTCGAAGGCATTTTTAGGGTTTGTAGTCAGGGTTTAGGACCCTAAACCCTAAACCCACAAAACCCTAAAAACTGTCGAGTCAGTGACGACGATATAAAGCGTAGAACTAATACCAAAAAGATTACCCTACCCCAACACCCTACCCTAAAACCACCCTAGTGTAACGCCTTGGTTTACCACCACCGTATACTTAACCTTTTTTTTAATTCTTTAGAGACATGCTATAAACTGAAATAACACCTTTAGCTTGTATTATACACACGTCAGTCTTTTTACATAAGGTCCCCTAATACTAGCCCCGGGGGTTACCGCCACACTTACTAAAGACTAGTAAGTGTAAGGCTATTACCACCACCATCCCTACATTAGCTATCTTACAACGTTGTTCCCCTACCAAAAGAGTGACACAACCAACCCGTCACTTTATACCTTAGTACCAAAAGACCCCTTCCAGCCAACTACTATGTTAGCTCCTACTCCTATTTTACACCAAAAGCAAGGGGTATCAAAGACTATTACATCGCTAGCATCTTAGCATGGGACTACTTCCATGTACTCATAAACAGTGGAAACTTCATAGGTGATGGACTGACTACTGCCATTCTCCGGGTGCCTAAAACCCTGTATCTTCTTGTTCCACTCCTCAAGCACTATCTCGGTGACCCCAGGCTGTATACTTCTACGATAGGTGACAAACATGAAAATATAGAAAGTATCGGTGGACTCGTCCTCAGTGCAGAGAAGGTGACCATCCTAGTTACCCTGAACACACAGAGTTCATATCCACAGGAAAACACAACACAAAAAATAAAATCAGTAAAAACTGAGTAACACTACCACACCCCGTAAAACTTATTTTCTCTTTAAAACCTTTGTTTTCAACAAATATTAACAATATATAACAAATCAGAATAGATCACACACCATTTACCTGTACCAAGAATTATCAAGAGATAATTAATATCATAAACAGATATTTCCAAATGAAGTCCACCACCACCACCACCCACCCTATGTCCTTAAGTGTGCACACCCCCTATTAAAAACTTCTGCCCAATAGGAGTAGATCATAGTGGCAGCTCCAATTCATTAGTAGGAACTTATATTGTTGCCAGAACGTTGGCTTGGCCTTAAAGGCTCTCACAAGAGGCATAGCCTTAGGATAAACATGATATCAACATCACACAATAATTTCCACCACCACCACAAGAGGTTATTTATCCTTAACACATTTACAAACCATGAGTAAGATATCATAACCAAGCTTTACACAAGTAGTAATTCACACATCAACTCACCACTTGTAAAATAACCTCAATAACATCATAAAAATACATCAAGCTCCAATAAATCAGAGAATCAAATAATTCCAGAACAAACACACCCAATAGAAAGCTTAAAAAAAAATCATTTTTGACCAAATCACTATTCACCAACTTAAATAACTTCCCAAGGAGCTCGGCCGAAATTAACCATGATCCAAGAAACAAACAATCAAACAACACAACACAACTCCCCAGCTCAGCTCAAGATCAATTCGGAAACCCATTCAACCTCAGAAAGCAAAGCATTTTCTCATTTTAGCTCTTTCCCTTTCTAGCCGACTTAAATTTCTCCATTCGACTTGATTTTTCAACCATAACCTTATATTAACTATTCAAGACTACCCTCAAAATTTTATCTCAGACCCATGTCGGAAAACCATCCAAACAATTCCTAAAGCTTAAGCTCATTTTTCTCCATTTTCAAAGTTCCTTAGAGTTTTCCTACTTCCCAACCTTATTTCGACTTGATTTTCTAGGATAATCACTTAATATTCATCCATAGATTACTGTAAAAATTTTAAGAAAATAGGACATAGGATTCGTAGGTAACCAAATAGAATGACTTAAGAAGGAAAATAAGCTTAAAGGGTGAAAGTGTGATGTGCATAGATGTTACCTGTCCTCTCCTAGCCATTTTGATGTTCTTCTACCTTGATTATAAGTTGCTTGAGCTCAAAATCTCCACCCACCAAGTCGCCCACCTTGAAATTTGGTTCCCACTCCTTAAACTTGCCTTTTTCCTTGATTTTAGCTTAATTACTACCTTAAACTTGTGTTTCTAATGGAGGAGTATTGTTGCCTAAGCTCCAATGGTGTTTTTCCTAGCTTAGGAGAAGCAAGGTATATGAATAAGAATGGCCACCTTTCTCACCTACCATGGCCGACCTCCCCCCCCCCCCCCTTTTATACTAAATTTCATCCTTATCTTTTAACTTATAATCATTACTTCTAGAATTGTCCATAGCCATTGATTTGTGTCAAGTGTCAAAAACCCAATCCTAACCATCCATACATAACCGCCTTTGAATGGATAAGGAGGGGGCAAGTTACCTTGATCATCATTGCAAATAGTAAGGAGGTGTGAATAGTGGTGAATAGTAACCGAGATATTTTCTCTCCTTTCCTTGATATTTTTTGCCACCACCTTAGGCATGTTTGGTTTGAGATTTTCATGGGTATTAAGACTATATATGTAGATATGTTAATACTAGTGTGGGTTCAAGTTTCAGGAATTTCCTCGGGTCACTTCTGAGCTCTTCCGAAGCCTCGTTTGCCCAGAACCACTAAATACTGAAAAATGTAACTGAATTGTCTTATATTAAAAGAAGAAAGATATGATTGTATCTTCTCTCAAAACACTCTCAAAAAGTATCTAACACTCTTCCTAGGGTGATAACCACTCTCAGTTCCTAAGGAATTTAGTATTTTTGGAAATTTCAGGAATCCTGCGAAACTAAGTTTACCGGGTGATACTCCGGAACTAAGGTTCCTAATGTTCACCAAGCATCTCCAACTAATTATAACCCTCTCCATCTTTAGAAATTAGGGTTTCCTAAGGTTTACAGCTAAGTAAGGCTCTAATCACAGTTTAGAAATTTGGGGTATTACATCCTCCCCCGTTAAACAAAGCTTCGTCCTCGAAGCTCAATTCATCACACCCAACAACACAGTCACATACTCCAAGAAATTAAAACAATATTCCACACAATAATTCCCAGGTAACTTTATCAACCACAGATGATTCAGCAACATCACACAAAACCACAACACACCAATCCCATCCATCACACATATAAACCATTCGCAAATTCAATGATACCACATATATGAAATCATGAAGAAACAATTCCTAAAATAACATTCAAGTATTACCAACCATTTCTGGCACCAACAAACATTCATAAACATTCACCACTTACCATACGACTCTCCCCCCCTAAAAAGAAAGTTTCTCTCCGAAACTTTAATTGCTAACCTTAATCAAAGAGTTCAGGGTGTTGAGCTCTCATCTTGCTTTCTAGTTCCCATGTAGCTTCTTGAACTCCATGGCGAGTCCATATATAAAACTTTAACCAAATCCACAAACTTCCCTCGAGTCTCCCTCGTCTTACGATCCAAAATTAATCGGGCGGTTCCTCATAAGTCAAATTAGGTGCAACTTCTACCTCGTTCGGTTGCAACACATGTGATTCGTCTGGTACATCCGTTTCAACTGTGATACATGGAACACATTATGACCCTATCCAAGTTCATCGACAAAGCTAATCGGTAAGCCAAATTTCCAACCTTTTCCAATACTTCATACGGACCGATATACTTAGGAGCAAGTTTTCCTTTCTTGCCAAATCGTATCACACTCTTAGTGGGTGAAACCTTCAGAAATACATTGTCCCCTACATTGAATTCAACTGGCCTCCTATGCAAATCAGCATAAGACTTTTGCCTATCTTGTGCGGCTTTCAACCTCTGCCGAATGTTCTTAACCTGCTGGGCCATCTCCTCTGTTAACTCAGGCCCTACCATAACCACCTCATGTGTATCATTCCAACATAACGGAGTACGACACTTCCTACCATATAAAGCTTCATACAAGGTCATACAGATACTTGAGTGATAACTGTTGTTATACGAAAATTCAATCAAATGCAACTTGTCACTCCATGACCCTTGATAATCCATCGCACAAGCCCGCAACATATCCTCTAAAGTTTGAATAGTTCTCTCCGTCTGCCCATCAGTCTGTGGGTGGTAAGCTGTACTAAGGCAATTTTGTTCCATGGCTTTTTGGAACTGCTGCCAAAACCTTGAAATAAACCTAGAATCTCTATCCGAAATAATT
This sequence comes from Limonium bicolor, assembly GCA_023374045.1. Classification (NCBI taxonomy): domain Eukaryota; kingdom Viridiplantae; phylum Streptophyta; class Magnoliopsida; order Caryophyllales; family Plumbaginaceae; genus Limonium; species Limonium bicolor. Next base: position 115,546,875 of record CM041778.1, read on the forward strand.
TCCATAGGGACTTCGTGATACTTAACCACATTTTTAATATATGCCTCCACCAGCTGTTCCATAGACCAAGTACTTTTCATTGGAATTAGTCTAGTAGTCTTGGTCAACCGATCTACAATCACCCAAATCTGATCCATCCCACCATTGGTCGGTGGTAATCCCACTATGAAATCCATAGATATCAAATCTCATTTCCACATGGGTATATCCAATGGTTGCAACATTCCACCTGCTTTCTTATGCTCAAATATAACTTTTTGACATGTTAGACACTTTGACACATGTTCAGTTACCTCCTTTTTCATGCCTGGCCACCAAACCCTTTCTTCAAATCTTTGTACAACTTGTTTCCTCCTGGATGTATGGAATACGCGGAGTTATGAGCTTCTTGCATCAACTTTCTTTTAATATCGCCACATGAATCTGGTACACACCTCTCCCACGAAATCTCAAACCGCCATCGTCATAAATCTTAAAATTTGGGGCTTCTCCTTTTTCCACCTTTTCTTTATTTTCCGTAGCTTTCATCCTCTTGCTGGTGATGCAAAATTTCCTTGTAAATGTCGAGGAACGCGTTCATACTAGCCAAAATTTCTCTATCCACCTCCCCGTTGTTACTACCTCGAGGCTCAAACCTCTTGAAATCTTGTGCCAACTCATCATGTAATATCCATTAGCTTCTCCCTCGTGCTCCTCTTTCGGCTTAAGCGTCTGCCACAACGTTGGCTTTGTCTTCATGGTATAAAATCTCCAAATCATAATCCTTAATAAGTTCCACCACCATCTCCTCTGCCTCAGTTGAGCTCTTTTGATGAAAATATATTATCAAGAAGCTCTTGTGATCCGTATAAATCTTACAAGAAGTTCCATACAAATCGTGCCTCCAAATTTTCAAGGCAAAAACTACAGCTGCAAGTTCCAAATCATGAGTAGGGTACCTTGTCTCATAACTTTTCAACTGTCGAGAAACATAGGCAATGACCTTGCCATTCTGCATCAATACACACCCTAATCCATATTTAGACGCGTCACTATATACCTCAAAACCCTCTGTACCACAGGGCAACGTAAGAACTGGTGTTGTGGTTAACTTCTCCTTCAAAATCTGGAAAGCTCTTTCACAATCCTCATCCACTTATACCGCACTTCCCTTTTCATCAAATTTGTGAGCAGTCTCGTAATTTTAGCGAAATCTTGAACAAACTTCCTATAATATCCAGCTAACCCAAGAAAACTTCTAACTTCTCGAACGTTCGTTGGCCTGGGCCAATCCTTAACAGCCTGAATTTTAGCCGGGTCAACCGAAATTCCATCTCCGGTAACCACATGACCTAAAAACGATACTTTCTTGAGCCAAAAATCACACTTAGATAATTTAGCATACAATTCTTCTCCCTTAAAACTTGTAAAACTTTCCGCAGATGATCAGCATGTTGCTCCTCATCCTTCGAATACACCAATATGTCGTCAATAAATACCACCACAAACTTATCAAGGAATTGGCTGAATACCGATTCATTAAATCCATAAAATACTGCCGGTGCATTTGTTAGCCCAAATGGCATAACCACATACTCATAATGACCATACCTAGTTCGAAAGGCTGTCTTTGGTATATCCTTTTCTGCTATCTTTACTGATGATAGCCTGATCTTAGATCAATCTTAGAAAATACTTTCGCTCCTTGTAGCTGGTCGAACAAATCATCAATCCTAGGCAAGGGATATTTATTCTTGATCGTGACGTTATTTAAATCTCTGTAATCAATTCAAAGACGCAAAGTTCCATCCTTCTTTCTTACAAACAATACTGGGGCTCCCCACGGAGAAGCACTCGGTCGAATATAACCTTTTTTCTAAAAGTTCCTCCAACTGTTTCTTTAACTCATTCATCTCATTCGGGGCCATCCTATAAGGATGCTTAGAAATTGGAGCTGTTCCTGGTACTAAATCAATAGTAAACTCAATCTCACGGTCGGGTGGAAGTCTGGGATTTCTTCTGGAAAAGACATCAATTCCCTGACTACTGAAAGATCCTCAAGTGCGGATGACTTGGTTCTTGCGCCGATTCTTCTATCACTCACTCTCTGCTTTTTCCTTCCTCCTTTTTTCTTTCTCCTTTACTTTTCCTCTTCCTTTCTTTCTTCTCTTTCTCTCTCTCTCTTTACATAAGCTACCCTTTGCTTGCTCCTTCGCATCACAATCTTTTCCCTCTCTTTCCACATAAGCTACCTTTTGCTTTTCACAATCTATGCGTCCCTTTGCTTACTCACCAATCCATCCCCAAGATTATATCAAAATCCTTCAAATCAAACTCTACCAGATCCATCTCAAATTCTCTACCCTCTATGGTTACTTTTACTCCTTCCATCTTTCTAGTGCATCCTACCACTCTTCCCGTAGGTGTAGAAACAGAAATTTCAACTTCTATATCAGGGACTACTCTTACTTTCTTCAAGAACTCAGAGGATATAAAAGAACAGGTTGCACCGGAATCAAATAATACTTTAGCACTAGTTCCAAGAACTGGAAAAGTACCTGTAATGACGCCCCTTCTTGTTGAGATTCAGCCTCCGTCTTGCTGATTACGTTGATATATCCCTGATTCTTATAGCCTCCTCCCTGTGTACTTCCACTTCCGTAATGTATTTGCTTCCCCTGATTATTCCCTTTTCCACCCATGTTACCTCTTGGACCATTATAATTATTCCTCTGTCCATTTTGATTATTCTGCTGTACTCCGCCTTGGTTGCCACGATTGTTCTGGTTGCTGAGATTTCCAGTTGTAGCAGGTCTTGCTACCTGATCAGTACCTCCTTCCATCCTTCTTACCCTACACTCATAGGCCCTATGGCCCAGCTTCCCACAGTTAAAACACTTTACCAACCTTCCTTCACAATCTTCACCCGGATGATTCCTTCCACAAATCTTGCAATAAAAGAATCTAGTTCCTTTATCATTGAATCACCGTCCCGGGTAATTGGGTCTGGCTCCTCCACTTGGTCTAACTTCTATTTTAGCCCTCTTATCAAAGCTCTCGGTCTTACGAGTCTCCATTCTCCTTTTTCGCCCCGTTTGTACTTCCTTCCTCCTCTGTTGTACCCTATAAAGATTAGCAGCTTTCGTACGCCTCTTGTAAAGTAGTTATAGGTATTACACTCAGAGCTTCTTGTAAATCCTAATTTAACCCTCTAGGAAACGTTGAACCTTAGCAGTCTCATCAGGTACCACATGCGGAGCAAATCTAGCAAGCTCCACAAACTTAGCATGATAAGTTTTAACATCATCCATCCGCTGCCTCAATCCAGTAAATTCCTGATATTTTTGCAACCTTACATGCTCCGGATAAAATCTTTCCCTTATTGCATCCTTCAACATATTCCATCCAAACCCGGATTTCCTTTGAGTCTCTCCTCCTCCGCAGTCCACCACAGATCAGCCTCTCCTTTAAAATAAAATACAGCCCCACTTACCTTCTTTTCTTCAGGGCATCAATGATATCAAATATTTTGTCAAACTCTCTAATCCACTCCTCCAGAATCACCGGATCCTCTTCTCCCAAATAAGTACTTGGTTTCATAGCTGCTATCCTCCGGGAGAAATCCTTGGGTATTTCAGCTCTAGCCTCGTGCTGCTCTAGGATTCTTCCCATGCTTAGTGTCAACTCCCTCAGTTCATCCATCTGTCCTCTCCCCTCTCCATTACTCTGTCCTCTCCCCTCTCCATTATTCTACACACAGATATGTTAGTTGCAATATAAATAGTTAACTATAATCAATCAAGCACACAACACACAAATATCACAGCAAGTCATATTTTCAGAACCACATGGTTCTGCCTAGACTCCTACACCTAAGCATGGGTCACCTTGCTTCCTAAACAACCCGTCTTTTCCTCCAACAAACCTAGAGCTCTGATACCACTCTGTAACACCCCGATTTACCACCACCGTATACTTAACTTTTTTTTTAATTCTTTAGAGACATGCTATAACTGAAATAACCCCTTTAGCTTGTATTATACATGCGTCAGTCTTTTTACATAAGGTCCCCTAATACTAGCCCGCGGGGTTACCCCCACACTTACTAAAGACTAGTAAGTGTAAGGCTATTTACCACCACCATCCTACATTAGCATCTTACAACGCAGTTTCCCCTACCAAAAGAGGACACACCAACCCGTCACTTTACACCTTAGTACCAAAAGACCCCTTCCAGCCAACTACTATGTTAGCTCTTACTCCTATTTTACACCAAAATCAAGGGGTATCAAAGACTATTACATCGCTAGCATCTTAGCATGGGACTACTTCCATGTACTCATAAACAGTGGAAACTTCATAGGTGATGGACTGACTACTGCCATTCTCCTGGTGCCTAAAACCCGGTATCTTCTTGTTCCACTCCTCAAGCACTATCTCGGTGACCCCAGGCTGTATACTTCTATGATAGGTGACAAACATGAAAATATAGAAAGTATCGGTGGACTCGTCCTCAGTGTAGAGAAGGTGACCATCCCAGTTACCCTGAACACACAGAGTTCATATCCACAGGAAAACACAACAAATAAAATCATTAAAAACTTAGTAACACTACCATGGCCCGTAAAAACTTATTTTCTCTTTAAAACCTTTGTTTTCAACAAATATTAACAATATATAACAAATCAGAATAGATCACACACCATTTACCTGTAACAAGAATTATCAAGAGATAATTAATATCATAAACAAGATATTCCAAATGAAGTCCACCACCACCACCACCCACCCTATGTCCTTAAGTGTGCACACCCCCTATTGAAAACTTCTGCCCAATAGGAGTAGATCATAGTGGCAGCTCCAATTCATTAGTAGGAGCTTATATTTGTTGCCGGAACGTCGGCTTGGCCTTAAAGGCTCTCACAAGAGGCATAGCCTTATGATAACCATGATATCAACATCACACAATACTTTCCACCACCACCACAAGAGGTTATCCTTAAACACATTTACAAACCATGAGTAAGATATCATAACCAAGCTTTACACAAGTAGTAATTCACACATCAAGCTCACCACTTGTAAAATAGCCTCAATAACATCATAACAATACCATTCAAGCTCCAATAAATCAGAGAATCAAATAATTTCCAAGAAACCACCTTAGAAAGCTTAAAAACTCATTTTTGACCAAAATCACTATTCACCAACTTAAATAACTTCCCAAAGGAGTATCGGCCTAAAACTTTAACCATGATCCAATATCAACAACACAAGTATCTCCCAAAAATTTCAGCTCAAGATCAATTCGGAAACCCATTCAACCACTCAGAAAGGCTTAAAGCACATTTTCTCATTTTTAGCTTCTTTACCTTGTCTAACCGACTTAAATTTCTCCATTCGACTTGATTTTTCAACCATAACATTATATTCTCTATTCAAGACTACCCTAAAAATTTTATCTCAGACCCATGTCTTAAATCCATCCAAACAATTCCTAAAGCTTAAAGCTCATTTTTCTCCATTTTCAAAGTTCCTTAGAGTTTTCCTACTTCCCAACCTTATTTCGACTTGATTTTCTAGGATAATCACTAATTATTCATCCTTAGATTAATGTAAAATTTTTAAGAAAATAGGACATAGGATTCGTAGGTAACCAAATAGAATGACTTAAGAAGGAAAATAAGCTTAAAGGGTGAAAGTGATGTGCATAGATGTTACCTGTCCTCTCCTAGCCATTTTTATGTTCTTCTACCTTGATTATAAGTTGCTTGAGCTCAAAATCTCCACCCACCAAGTTGCCCACCTTGAAATTTGGTTCCCACTCCTTAAACTTGCCTTTTTCCTTGATTTTAGCTTAATTACTACCTTAAACTTGTGTTTCTAATGGAGGAGTATTGTTGCCTAAGCTCCAATGGTGTTTTCTAGCTTAGGAGAAGCAAGGTATATGAATAAGAATGGCCACCTTTCTCACCTACCATGGCCGACCTCCACCCCCCCCCCCTTTATACTAAATTTCATCCTTATCTTTTAACTTATAATCATTACTTCTAGAATTGTCCATAGCCATTGATTTGTGTCAAGTGTCAAAAACCAATCCTAACCATCCATACATAACCGCCTTTGAATGGATAAGGAGGGGGCAAGTTGCCTTGATCATCATTGCAAATAGTAAGGTGGTGTGAATAGTGGTGAATAGTAACCGAGATATTTTCTCTCCTTTCCTTGATATTTTTGGCCACCACCTTAGGCCATGTTTGGTTTGAGCTTTTCATGGGTATTAAGACTATATATGTAGATATGTTAATACTAGTGTGGGTTATCAAGTTTCAGGAATTTCCTCGGGTCACTTCTGAGCTCTTCCGAAGCCTCGTTTGCCCAGAACCACTAAATACTGAAAAATGTAACTGAATTGTCTTATATTAAAAGAAGAAAGATATGATTGTTTCTTCTCTCAAAACACTCTCAAAAGTATCTAACACTCTTCCTAGGGTTGATAACCACTCTCAGTTCCTAAGGAATTTAGTAATTTTCGGAAATTTCAGGAATCCTGCGAAACTAAGGTTTACCGGGTGATACTCCGGGAACTAAGGTTCCTAATGTTCACCAAGCACCTCCAACTAATTATAACCCTCTCCATCTTTAGAAATTAGGGTTTCCTAAGGTTTACAGTTAAGTAAGGCCCTAATCACAGTTTAGAAATTTTGGGTATTACACCTAGGAATGCTAAAAACGTCGAAGGCATTTTTATGGTTTGTAGTACAAGGTTTAGGGTCGTTAGTGTCAAGTTAGTGACGACAATATAAAGTGTAGAACTAATGCCAAAAAGATTACCCTACCCCCCAAACACGCTAAAAACCACCCTAGGAATGCTAAAAACGTCAAAGGTATTTTTATGACATTTTAATGACCTTTGATTCACTTTTTAACAACCCTTGATTCACCTTTTAACAACCTTTGATTCACTTTTCCTAAACTTAAGATTCACAATGAATCTTAAAACATATTTTGTACATACAAAAAATAAAAAATAAATTTATCAAAACATATTCATATTTGGTCTTATTTTAAAGAGCTCGAATTATGATGAACAATGATATAAATTTATGTTATTTGGACTTATATATAATAAGATACAACATTTTAAAATTTTGTAAAATGATAAAGTAAAAAAAAATTGTCGCCATCTTCTAACCTGGCGTAAGCGCCAAGTTCGAAATTGCCCTAAAAAAATGTTGTATTAATTAAACTGGAAACAACAGTATCATTGGTATATTAACTTAATTACTACCTGCTCACGGTGTTTTTAAGGAGTTACATACGTGATCATATATATTACAAATATAGAACCCACATAAAATCTAAACATAAAATAACTTAATAAATTTTAAAAATGTCATAATTTTTTTAAATAAAGTTCGAGTTTATGAAATATATCTGCTTATGTATAAACATCATATTAAATAGCAATATAAGATAAATGTAATATATAATGGAATCGTAGGTAATACACTTGTATTTGGGATTCATAAGATAGCTGAAACGGGATCAAAGTGCAGATTATGAAGACAATTGCCGATGGCGGACTCAGATTTTTAGTTCATGTGTGTCAAAATTTAAAATTAATAAATTAATGAAACATAAAATGTTTCCTAAAAATTCAATTTTGTAACTAAACTAATAATAATTGCTTACAAACTTTATATATTTAAAACCCGTATTATAAAAAAAAGTTATATATAATTACTATTTGTATTGCAATTTATATATAGAGTAAATATTATTAATTAATTTTTTTACAGAGAATTTTTTACTTAATGTAAAGTTCTATATACATCTATTTTTACTCTGGTTTTAATGATTATGTTCAACCGTCATATTAGGATCTCTAAAGGAGTACCTTCTTGATGGAGCCCACTAAATACAAAATAAATGATGATCTAAAATAAAAAATAACGAGTGCGTCAGTTATGTTGAATAGTCAAACATAAATGCTAATAGTGATGTTGAAAGTTAATCTTCATCTTAATTTCATACTTGAAGCATATTTACAAATTACAACATTAGTTAAGCTAAAATTAAAATGGAAAATTGAACGATGATTTTATGAAATCAATGTTCAAATACAGATACTCCCGCAATAATTGCAAACAAATAAAAAAGAAAAAACTGTACGCTACAAGGGGCATATATGCTACAAGCAGGGCGTCCTTGGACAACCATGGCTAAAGGAATAATCCATGGATCTGGAAAGCTATCCTTCATGTAAGGAATTGGTGGATTGAGCAATGCGGCTCACCCGATGATGCCATCGGGTCAGTTTATTGCATAATGATGTCTCCATCCCTACCCGGCTCTTCCCCTGGTTCAATGTCTGCTGGAACACATGGTCTGTCCCCAAGGCTAAATTTATCTTATGGGTATCTCTAAAAGGGAGGCTTAAAACCTGCGATAAGCTCCAATTTTGAGGCATTTGTATTGCTAACAGGTGCTGGCTCTGTGAGCGTGCTCAGGAGACAAGCGACCATCTATTTTTTCATTGCAGGTACTCGAGCAGAGTTTGGTGGAGCACTTGTGATTGGTTGGGTATCCCCACAAACAGGAGTAGCCTCTGTAGCTGCTCATCCTGGATCAGCCGATATTGCAGGAGGCAGCGGCCAATTGATTTAGTGAAGAGAGCGGCTGTCGCCAACGTTGTCTATCATCTCTGGATTGAGAGACGCAAACGAGCCATGACCAACCAAGCTAGAGATCTCACTCTCATAATTTCTGACATCAAGGTTGTCATGTAAGCTATCATATGGATGAAAATGAATGCAACCAGTACAGATTTGGATTGGCTTGATAGAGTCCTTTGCTCTTAGGAGCTGTTTGTATGTTGGAACCCTTCTGTTGTAACTTTGTATTTGTAATTTGGCGGTTGGACTTGAGTTTAACCTGTCAGTGTATCGCTATTTTTATCTAGTGTGAGGAGGCTTTAGTAAATTAGGCCTCCGCTTAGCTGTGATAGCCATATTAGTTCTCAGATACATAGACCCTCTATGTATCTAACTTTCTTGTAACCATTTACCACTTATATATTCATCATTTATTTCAAAAAAAAATACAAGCAGGGCGTCCCGATGATTATAGAGGCCTGCTAAAAACTAAATTTGAGATTATATTATATGTCGTTCATGAAACATTTTTTTAGTCATTATAAATTTTAACATAAAATATAAAGCACCAAAGTATTAATTACAAAAAGAAGTATTTGAGCTGGCTAATAAAATTTATTTTTTAAATTATAAAATCAAAAGAAAATAAAAATATACTAAAAAAATATACACATATTAGAAAAAGTGGACCCTGTGTAGAAACACCACCTAAACTTGCTCAAAGACGCTCTGACTACAAGGTTGCCAGAGAATAGCTCGTGTGATTTGTAGGGACATAAGTTTGTCATTCCAGTGAATTACTATAATTTGTTTTTGAAACTACCAACCACAATCCATGAATAAGGCTGAGAAATGCATAGAGGAGGGTATCAACCGGATCACTTACAAACAATGGTCATGGAAGCCTAATCAGCATCAGCGAAATTACACCATCCATAAGCTAGAATACCCCCTACTGCACCTAAATCTTTTAAAAAACAACGATTAAGATAGTTATATAAACCTAAAACATCCCAAACACAACATACACATTAACCCTAATAACAAGAGAACAACTCAAAAGAGAAGGATAATAAAATACTACATTAAAAATTGACACTAATTAAGTTGAACCAATAGCTCCAAAAAGAAGTAATTACATGGGTAGTGTTATTCCTCCCGAGCCTTTATCAAACATCACTCCCTCCCAACTAGGGATGTCAACAGATCAGGTTCGGGTCGGGTGACGTTCCACCCAACCCGTCAGCCATTTTTCACCCGCATCACCCGACCCAACTGGTCACCCGCAATTTCATCACTTGTCACCTGTTTTTATTTTTATTTCAGCAAACATTTTTTGTTTTTAACACCTTATATAAGCTTAATTTTTCAAAAAATACACTCATATTTGTTCAACAATACATACGACATCAACTAATGTCAATAACATACTCAAAACATAGAGTTTTCACTAGTGCAGAAAATGTTTTTTACCACAATTATTTTGCCTGTATACCACGGTTAGAAACCGTGGTTTATACTCGCGTGGTATATCGGAAAATTGCAATAAACCACGGTTTGAAACCGTCGTTTAAAAGACGGATTATAAACCACGATTCCGCTAAAACCATCGTTTAAAGCCCATTGTGTCGCGGGAATCAGACGACTTTATACGACGGTTGCGACAGAAACCGTGCTATATAATGTCGTTCCATTGAGTTTTATACGATGGTTGGGACAAAAACCGTGGTATAAAATGTACATTATACGACGGTTTTCTACTAAACTGTGGTTTATACTCGTCGTTCCATTGAGTTTTAAACCACGGTTTTAAGTGAACCGTGGTTTTTTTCTTTTTTTTTAGTTTTTTTAGCCTCTACCACATATGTTTTCCAACACAACCCAATTTACAATCGCATATACAACCTGTACAGGGCATCCAACTGGTATTGCCCTTTGATAACCAACCACATTATATGACCATAAACCAAGTTGCTAGTTTGAATTGCAACATTGAAAACGAATTGCAAACAAACCCATTCAAACTTTCAAAAATAAGAGAGAGTTGAACTTTACAAACTTTGAGAGTCTACGTTGCTTCAACAAAAACAAAAGTCTAAGTCTAACTACACTAGGATAAGATCTAAGAAACGCTCAAGTAATTTTTACACCAAAACTGCGATAAATGATCTCTTACAAAGTCGAGATCCCCTTTGGAATATGTGCTCCCTGCTTTTGTGAAATAAGAAACGATCTGTCCATAAAAAGAAACTGATCATCATTAGTACACAATTTTATTTAAAATACAATAACTTTAACTAAAACTTTGATTGGTATGGGTTACCTTGTTATCATCATTAAGCGTGTCAATATTTTGTACAATCTCGAACATGTACCGCATCATATAATAGCCACAGCTTCGTGAATCAGGCTGTTGAGGACACTGTCATCACACCATCCATGGATTACCAACTTTAGATAGATCAAAAAATTAAACGTTTAACTTTAATACAAAAATGCATAAATTAAATGATTACTTACACGTATGTATTGGAAGTCCAAGATGGAGAATGGTTTTTTTTCATCACTTAAACCAAGCTTATGGCCCCTGCATAAATACAACATTTTAAAATGAAGCCATTTATTGTCAATAATCTAGGACAAGCTTAAAATAAATACAGAATGCATTAAAATTTTGAATACTCACTCCTTCAAATATTTCTCTACAATGATCTCTCGAAGGTCATCAGGGCCGCCCAATGGGTCTAGTATCAACAAGCATGAGGTGTCGATACACAACACCATCAACATCCAATGATTGCTGCCAAAGATAAAACAAAGAATGTTTTGTAGAACAATATTTTTAATTATCACAATTAGGAAGCAAAAAATTCCAGTTATTGTGTACTTACATCTGATGATATGGGATCAGCAAATATTTGCTTCTTCTTCGCACCGTAGTACAAAATCCCTGCCTCACGTGCTCTGCACATCCTTGCTCATCTAATGCAGCCTGATTTGCTGACATCAACTGCGGACACAAGAAAGAGAGGGCAAATAATCTCTTGCTCGCTAGCAATCTACTAGTCAAACACCTAAACAACATTTTTTCATAAGATATGTTAAATAGCTTAAAAAATGATAGATAATGTAATAATTTAAAGATACTTACACACAATAGGCCTGAATCACAGAGATGTTAAGCAGGTCTCCCATCAAAAATTCTCTTAGATCGCTCATGGTAATCATCAGATCTCTGGGCTCAGGGGAGTGGAAAACATGCTTAGACACTTTCATGTTGAAGTTGGTGATAGACTGCGGTCTCGTCATGAAAAAGTCATACAACATTTTTTGTTTGACTGTCAACTTCTTCAGATACTTGGGTGTCAGAATGGGGGATCTCCTAGGAGTCATATCAAAAGGTTTCACCACTTCCTTTCTCACACTCTGACTCTCCTCATTTGATTTCACAACTTCCTTCCCCTTATCCACTTTCCTCTTCTTAACCGGTCTTAATTCCTTATCAATCTAATAGTATACAAAATTTAAATAATAAACATATCAGTCAACAGTCAAGTTAAAAACTAAACAGTAAGCATGTAAATAGTTTACCTTGTCACTGACATCAATGAGAGAGTATGGCCATGGAACAACTGAAGATTGTGCTTGACCTATTTTACTCACTGATTCCACTCCAACGGAAGTGGAGAGTCCTCATGACCTCGCACAATGTCGTCTACCATCACACGAGCGTGGAGAGGTGGGATGAGCTTGAAATGTACTACAGTGTTCGGCCCGGTCTGTAAAACCCGACCGAATGCAACATGCACAGTCCCATCATCCAACACTTGAAACAGATGACATGATTTAGCCACCTACATCAACTCACAACAGTAAGCAAGCTAATAAAATTATATTGTTTTAAAAGTAATGTTAAAATAACTAAGGAGTAAAAAAGAACAAACCGAAAGGTTTTGATAAGGAAATGTGTCTCTGGTAGGAGAAGAAGGTGCAGGATGATCGACCATCGGAGTATCCGCCGTCGTGGTAGGAGCAGACATCGGTGTAGGATCATCGACAATATCCGCCGTCGTGGTAGGAGCAGACGTCGGTGTAGGATCATTGACAGTATCCGCCGTCGTGGTAGGAGCAGACGTCGGTCTAGCAGTAGGTGCCGGTGTAGGAGACGCGGCCACTATCGATGTATCCGCCGTCACGGTAGGAGCAGACACCGGTGTAGGAGTAGGTGTCGGTGTAGGAGCATGCACCTGGCCCAATACTAAAGCCTCAAGTCTTCGCAGGCGCTCCTCGTAGGCTTGACGCTCCTCAGCGTGACGTCTTTCTGACTCCTCCAACCGGTCAGCGTGACATCTTTCCGACTCCTCCAACCGGTCATGCACCCGTTCATCCACCATTCTCTCTATCATTTCAGCCTGTGGTACTCTCGAACGAGACGTAGGAAACACGTCTTTTTGGCGAACTTCCCCTCCAAGCCCCCGCACTCGCCCTGGATGATCCTTTTGCCCAAGGGCCTTATTTAGTGGATCATCCTGAGACGGAGGGGCCGGAACCATCTCCCATCGCTCAGTAGATCCAGACTATTTTAAATTAACAAAAATATTAGAAATGAACTTACTAATTAGTAAACAACAACTTTTAAATATATATACTTACAATCTTTGAAGCCAACTCAGCAGTCTCGCTCTGCGGGAACACATATACTCCCTCGTCATTTTTCTTCATGCGACCCAGCATAAATGTCTGCACCCTACTTGCATCGTCAACATCATCAATAACTGACTGAGTGCCGTCTTCATTAGTTTTCGTCAGTAAGCCCTCGCTCTTCCACTTCTCCAACCGCCCCGTATATCCAGCTCGCCCCATGAAGTGCTTATATATATTCTTCGCCCGGTTACGTCTCGCTTGTTCTTGACGTAACTGTTACAAAATTTGTATATTTGTAAGTTATACATAATAAAAAAAATATTTGTTAAATTTTATTCCTTAAATAATTAAGAAAGAATAATTGTAAAAGTACCTTAAACTCTTCAGTCTGGCGATGGTCGTAGAATATCTTCCAGTCCTCCTCCGTGATCATACCATCATTACACTACCCACGGCGGTGACCTCTTGGAGCCCGGTTTGGTAATCCAGCCATCTACCAACCGATGCTTGAACTGTCGCACGATGTCGCTAGAAGTGATTCAATCTTCGTCCGAAGTTCATCCGCGACTTTGTACTTCTTCTGCACCATCTGCCACATGATGTCTTTGTCTGCCTTTTCTTGATCTTTCCAATCCTTATTAATCGAGCAATGGGATTTTACCATCAATCCCAAGTAGGAAGCAAACTGCTGCTTCGACCCACCACGATGTCGGAGGTACTTGTCCCAGACAAATCGATGGGAGAATCTTCTTCACCTTCAACCCACAGGTCGGTCCACGTCCCTTCCGAGGGTTTTGCGAAGTAGATGCAGCTGGTGGTTCTTCAATAGGGACGTCATCGTCAATATCATCCAACCCCAACAGTAAGTCCTCTTCGACTCTATCGTCAGGATCCATAATCTGAAAAATAATCAACAATTAACAAGGTTAATACGAACATCTACTGAATCAAATATTGAAACATGACAAAAATGAAAATATAATATTGTCAACCAACTTACAAAATAACATTTCATCGTTCAATCCACAATCCTTCATTGTGGTCGGACCTTCGATATTCAAAATTAGTTACATTATCTACCTCCATCGGCAACCGAATAGGTACATCTGTTTCATCTTCACATCGTATTCATCCTCATCAACAATATTATCAATCCCAACTATCGATCTTTTACTCTGCATTACAATAGACCATCTGGGATTACTGATCACGCAGTAGAATACTTGTTTTGCCTTTGATGCAACAATAAAGGGTTCATCAGTAGGAGCCGCTGTCGTTAAATCAACTAGCTTCATACCATGATCCTCCTCACGATATCCCTGTTTGTTGTCCACCCATTTGCAACGAAATACGCAAGTTTCATAACTAGTGTAATTCAAGACCCAAATATCCTCAATAACACCATAATATTCGTTCTTCAGTGTATTACGACTTGTTCCTGTGAAAATGTCTTGTGAAGCGATAAGATGCACACCACTGTTCTGGTTTGTCGATTTACAATCTTGACGTTCAGTGTAAAAAGAAAATCCATTTACATCATATCCTTCATAAGACAACACATCGAGATTTGGACCAAGGGCCAACAACTGGATCATTTCATCCACGTTCCTTGAATCTTCATACAACACCTTCTGTCTGAACCACTTAACAAATGTTGCATTCTGCTCTTTTTTTAATTTGGCATTACTCATCGTTGGGTGTTTTGTTTTGAGGTAGGCTAGGTGTGCATCGAAATACGGTTCAACAACTTCAGAATGATTCAACACAACCAGATGTGCCTTGTTCAATGTATCAATATCAACTCTGCATAATTTTTCCCACAGGTACCAACCCCTTTAAGCCTGCCATCATGTCTTGCTTTGGTAATCCAATAACATCAACACCGTGTAAGTAGTGAGTGCAGAAGTCAACTACCTCCTCTGTTACTGTCCCTTCAATTATGCTTCCCTCTGGACGCCGACGGTTTTTCATTTTCTTTTTCAGTATACCCATATATCTCTCAAACGGATACATGTATCGAAGGTATAACGGACCACAATGTTTGATCTCTCTAACAAGATGAACAAGTAGATGCACCATAATATCAAAAAACGAAGGAGGGAAAATACATTTCCAACTGACACATGGTGATCACAAGGTCATTCTGTAGTTTATCCAGCGTCTCCACATCAAGCACTTTACACGAAATTCCTTTGAAGAAAACACATAAATTTGTAATAGTTTTCCTGACATCAGCTGGAAGGATCCCACGGAGCAACCGGAAGTAAGTGCTGCATCAGCACATGATAGTCGTGAGACTTCATCCCTACCAATTTAAGATCAGACATTGATACCAAACTTGATATGTTCGATGAGTAACCAGATGGCACTTTAATATGACGAAGAGAACTACAAAAACTTATTTTCTCTTCTTTGGATAATGTATGACAAGCGGGAGGCAAGAATGTTCTTTTCCCTCTTTGTTGTGGCGCGAGTTCTTCCGTATACCCAATTCAACCAGATCTTTTCTACCCTTTAAATGGTCTTTTGTCTTTCCTTTCACGTTTAGTAGTGTCGCAGATACACTTTCACCAATGTTTTTCTCCACGTGCATAGCATCAATGCAATGTCTCACCTCTAAATGTTGCCAATATTCAAGTTCCAAAATATTGATTTTTTCTTCCAGATGCTCTTTTCAGTGGCTTTAATTGGTGGACCGAAGTTGTTCACAACATTCTTCAACTGATTGTAAGTCTCAGCAGCAGATAGTGGTGGTCGTGCGACTGCATGATCCGTTTTTCCATCAAACTCTTTTGTCATCTTACGGTATTTGTGACCTTTCGGGAGGAATTTCCGATGGCCCATGTACACATTTTTTCCACTGTGTTTTAACCGTATACTGCAAGTTCTATCTCCACATATAGGGCGCTAGAGCTCCTTTAATTGTGTATCCCGAGAGGTTCCGTATGCAGGGAAATCATTGATTGTAAAAAC
This sequence comes from Limonium bicolor, assembly GCA_023374045.1. Classification (NCBI taxonomy): domain Eukaryota; kingdom Viridiplantae; phylum Streptophyta; class Magnoliopsida; order Caryophyllales; family Plumbaginaceae; genus Limonium; species Limonium bicolor. The sequence continues at coordinate 115,563,128 of CM041778.1, forward strand.
AACATAGCCCGGAGCGTGAAGTTTTCCATACCATATGAATCATACACGTCGCACCTTCATTCCACAACAATTTAAATCGTCAATAAGTGGTTGCAAAAACACATCAATTTTGTTTCCCGGTTGTTTTGGACCCGATATCAACAGAGAGAGGAGAATATGTCTGGGTTTCATACACAACCATGGCGGCAGATTGTATATTGTCAATAAAACAGGCCAAGTACTGTGTATACTGCTCAAAGTGCCATAAGGGTTCATCCCATCAGTGCATAAACCAAGTCTTAAGTTCCTTGGGTCTGTACCGAATTGAGGGTATATTCTGTCAATGTTTCTCCATTGTGGTGAATTGGCTGGATGTCTCAATTTACCATCATCCTTTCTATGGGTAGCATGCCATCGGAGGTTCTCAGCATCTTTCTGAACTGCAAACAAACATTTGAATCGGGGAATTATCGGTAGATACCACAACACCTTCGCAGGAGAACCCACTTTAGTGCTTATGTGGTTTCTGTCACCCTTTTTTACATAGCGTGATTCCCCACATTCAGAGCAATGGTCATCCAACTCATTCTCCTTCCAGTACAACATACACCCATTTGGACAAGCATGTATTTTTTTATATTCCATACCCATCGGACACATTAACTTCTTTGCTTCATAAGTTGTTGTGGGTATCACATTGTCCTTTGGTAGTACATCCTTCAGCAGTTGTAAAAGATCTGTAAAACTGACATCACTCCATCCATGTCTCGCCTTCAGATTGAATAGTTTTAGGACAACGCTCAATTTGTTTTGCTTTTGCGTATCACATCCACTGTACAACGGTTCCATTGATGCTTGCATCAGATTTTCGAATGTTTTGGGTTTGTTCGAAAAATGTTGTTCAACATCTTCCATCATCGCATTAAGGTCGTCCTGATCATCTGAATCACTAACTAGTGAATCATCTTGAGTATCCCCAAAATCGTGTGAAGCATCCATTTCTGATTGTTCTGCAACGACGTTATGAGCACATTCAAACACTTGTACTGAATGTTGACCATGCAGTATTGTTATGGCTTCATAATCTAATGTAAACCCTCTGCGAATCAGATGATCCTTAATCTTGTCCACACCTCGGTATTTGAAGTCGTTCTTGCAATCGACACAAGGACATCGAATATATCCCTTATCCCTTGGTTTAAGATTGTCAACAAGGACTTTGCAAAATTTATTGACCCCTTCTAGGTACTTGATGTCCAATCTGTCACTGTACATCACTGAGCGCTCCATCTCCTTTTTCAACACACACCAGATGTCGTGAACTCGTTCCATTGATCTCCTCTTTTTTATTTACAGATTTAACAACCTAAACCTATCCAATCACCTTCGATCTCACCTAGGAACAAGTTAATAATATACAGTAGTTCAGTGATAATTTCGGCAGCATTACCCTACAGTTCTCCTAGTGTAGATATATATATGAATCGTTTCAATTCACATATATATATGTACACTAGAAGAACACTAGGGTAATGCTGCCGAAACTATCACTGAACTACTGTATATTATTAACTCATTCACAACCTAGATGGTGAGATCAAAGGTCATTGGACTGTCCCAACAGGGACTATCTAAGACATACCTCTATCAGGTAAATCTCGGACAGGTAATTCTATGTTTGAATTGATTTTCCATTGTTTAATAGAAAAACGAAAATAAATTGAAACATTTTAAATACCAACCTGATGAGTACTGGATGGTCAGCGCGAGCAGCACAAGATAGAGAAGAGACAAGTAGACAAGTAGACAATCCGACCGTGTGTAGTGACACCTATTCAATGAAATTAGAATATAAGGTTTTAATTTGAAAAAAAATATGAATAATTGAACAAATAAACAAACGAAGATATTTTGAATAAACCATGTTATTAAAACATTTTTAAAAAACTAACCTAATGAGTAGGGATGATCAAGTCACAAATGGGAAGGAAGAGGGATTGTTCAACCGTAGAAACACCTATTCAATAAAATTAAAATAAGGTTAAATTCTGGAAAAAAATTGGCATGACCTTTGCGTATTTTTAGATACTCCACATTTTTTAAGGCAGAAACAAACACAGTAGCAACAACATTAATTCTCAGCAAACCTTACGAAGTATTATCAGACAGACAAGTATGCATATAGTAAATGTATATATATATGATCAATGAACAAAAACAACCACCCCATTTCAACTTAATCTCACATTTCACCACACTATGCAAATATATATTCTAATGACTGCAGAATACAAGTAGAATTTAGTATAACGTTTATTTGTGACAATATTATATATATATATATATATATATATATATATGTACATGTACATATAAGAATTTGTTTCTAAAATCATAATATCAGAAATGCAAGTGTTTTACCGTGGGTTTTGATTAGGCAAACCGGTGGCAGAGGTTGACGGGGCAGCAACAATTAGTGCGACAAGTGGACAATCCAACTGTGTGTAGTAACACCTATTCAATGAAATTAGAATAAGGTTTTAATTTTAAAAAACATGACTAATTGAACAAATAAACAAATGAATATATTTTGACAAACCAAATTGTTAAAACATTTATAATATACTTACCTGATGAGTAGTGATGATCAACTCACAAAATGGGATGGAAGAGGGATTATTCAACCGTAGTAACACCTATGCAATAAAATTAGAATAAGGCTAAATTCTGGAAAAAATTTGGCATGACCTTTGCGTATAATTAGATACTCCACACTTTTTTTTGGCATAACCAAACAGAATAGCAGCATAATAGCACTCTTTTGTTTTAATCAAACAATCTCACGGCAATGTAACATTGGAAGTTCAGATTAATCTTGTTTGACATAGCTCCAAAAACTTGAGAACATTCAAAGTACTATTGTATTAAAATATTCTCAAATGAAAGACAAATGCAAGAACAAAGTAAAGCTAGGTAAAATAGAAATATAGAAATCGAACTAAAAAACCTGAAAATAAACGACAAGTTATTAATCCTGCATTAACAAAGAAGGGATTCGTATTGAGAGGTCATCATAAATGAAGCTTTTTTCTTCTTCTTCTTCTTCTTTTTTGTCAGTAACAACAACAATATCACCGCTAAATGCCATAACTACAGTAGCATCAGAAGCATGTTCATGTTTTTCTCCCATTATAGTAATATAGTACTCTAATTTGTCAGACTCCCCATTGAATTTTTCCTTATCTTATGATCTGATCAATTCCCCAATTTTCGTTTAATTTTGGTTTTTTTTCTCTCTAAACCCTAGCTTACTATCTTCAATCTCTTTAATTAATCCACAGGCAGAGATCTCACTTTGTTGAGTATACAAACGTGATGGCCATCACTACCATGGGGCGGACCACTTTCAAACAAGAAACACCACCAACATCGAAACCAACAACAACAACCACCACAACAGACGCTAGCAGTTCCAACTTCAGTGCTACTGCACTTGGACTCTCTCAACCATTATACAACTCCTAACATTGAATTACCTAGCTCGTTCATCGATTAGCAGCGCGCAGAAAATGAAGAAAACAAAAAATACATACCGATCGAGAGCTAGGGTTGGGGCGGCGTTCAGGCAGGTGGTGGCTGGTGGAGCTCTGGCGTGGCTTCAGACGACGGGACGACACCGAGAGCGGCGGTGGGGGAAGACTTCACAGGGCGGCTTTAATCTGCGGCTTCTAGATGTCGGGAGCTAGGGGAAGACTCGCACAGGGCGGCGGAGTAATGGGTCGACGGCGCTAGCAGCAGTGGCGGAGGAGAGGCTCGACGGCGACAAGGGGACGGAACAGGGAAATCGATCGAGAGAAGAAGCAGGAGGAAGAAGAAAATGAGGCGTCGGGTATAGTAAAAAAAACTTTTAAATGACGGTTAGTTTATAAACCGTCGTTTAAAGCCTATGGGACGGGAGAAATAAACGACGGTTATAAGAAAACCGTGGTTTTAAATTTTTGGGGCAAAATATAAAACGACGGTTCAAAGAGAACCGTGGTTTATAATCACTTTATACGACGGTTGTATCAGAACCGTCATTTTTTCTTCTAAGCGTTGTAATTATAAACGACGGTTTGTTATAAAACCGTCATTTATCTGATGAAGCGTGCAATATAAACGACGGTTCTTACTTGAACCGTGGTTTATGATGTTTAAACGACGGTTGTTTGTATAACCGTGGTTTAAAGTTCGTCATTTAAAATCATTTTTCTACTAGTGTTTAGCCAAAATATTCCAAATTTTCTCAACAAATATGGGATAAGTATATTTTTTTATTTAATATAATACATACGGGTGACGGGTTGGGTGAACGGGTCGGGTGACCGGGTGAAGAATGTTCACCCGACCCAACCCGTCACCCTCACCCGTTTCACCCGTCACCCATTTTTTACTCATTTTTTTTTAGATTTTTCACCCGTTTTAGCGGGTTGGGTGGTCGGGTGAAACGGGCACCCATCACCTATTGCCATCCATACACCCAACCGATGATCGGAGTCAAAATCAACCATGACATTCTTCCCCTTCCTTTCCACTTCTGATAACCTCAAGTCCCAAAATTCCTTCCTTGACGCCTCTTCTAGAAAATGACCAAGCTTACGCTTCCTACAGCCTTGAGAAGAATCCAACGGGTCAATATGCATAGCTTCAAACAAAGAGAAGGTATCGCTCTCGAATTCAAGTGTGTTTGAGCGCTGCATAAGGCTAACATCATAATCTATTCCCCCCCCCCCCTCCCGTTGAAGAGGAAGAACTATGTCCAAGCAAGTCACCTGCCATACCGGCCGAATATATACATGAGTCAGAAGCCATTTGCATCATCATAGGCCTTGTTTTGGCCTTGTAAACCTCATAACTTAACCTCATCCCATACGGAGTGTCACCCTTCTCAAGAGCATCAGGATTGGGATGAAACCGAGAGGCATGTAGAAAAAGACCGCACTACAAACAAACCATTGGGATGTTGTCATATGTGATTGTAAGAACCAGAAATTTTCCATCAAGGGATAACGGTAGAATTTGCCAGATAGGAAGATTGATGTTAGGAGAATATTGAAACTTAAGTGCCTAAAATTGGAATAAGCAGGGTCCTCAATGACTCCAGTAAATTTTCCTTCCTTAGTTGCAACCTTTTCAGCAAACTGCATATTGTAATAAGCCTTCGAAACATCGAAAACTCACACCCAGAATGGAACCCAAGTAAACTTATGGGCCTCAATGTCTTTATCCTCCTCCAGACTTTGGACCGTGAAAAGAGAGTCATTAACAACCCCCACACGTCTGACCAAGGCTGCATGCATAGAGGAGCGCTTCTCAAACTCGGTAACAAATAAGTTTTGCCCTACCTTGCAGAAGCGGAACCCTTCAAAGACACTCCGGAGCTGTTGCAAAGTAATAACTAAATAACTAGTGGACATCTGGTAAATTTGCCCAACAAGCATCAGTCTTAAGCAAGTAAGGAAATTGACACTTGGAGTACTTTCATTTTGCAGAGGAAGCCCTAACTAAAATTACTATAACCCTAATGCTCTAAGAGATAAGGTGGAAGGAAAATTTTTGTAAGGAAACTGCAGCAAGATCACTGGATGGATGGAGGACTGAGGATGAGAGGTGAGACAAAGTGTCGATGAGCATGCTAACCCAACTTTGAACCTTTACTAAATAGTCGGTAGATGATGCCACTAGTAGAAAATCAAGAGAAGAGGCAAAGAGTATCAAGGATACAGTGGATTTGACCCGAGCAAGGAAATATTATACCCATTCCCATAAGTAAACTCGTAATCATTATTAAGCCTATTCCTAATCAAAACCACTTGTATCTAGAGTCAAAAGCCCTGACTGATTTAAGCCTGAAGATTAGTAGGCATAATTAAAAAACGAGAACGAAGAGCCTTATACCTTTTGGGGAACCTCACACCGAAAGGAGAAAACCAACTTGACCAATAGATAGTTCTGAAGTTGAAATTGATTAATTTTGAACTACGCAATGAGAAAAAAACATTAAATATGTTATATGTTATGTGTCACACAATACATGACACACATTTGTCCTAAATTGGGTCCAGTTTGAGTATGACATAAAAGTGTTGTAGAATCAAGATTTTAGTAGCATCAATAAGGATGCATTTTTTTTTCTACCAATGGAAAGTGGCAGATATTGGTATATTTTTTTTTCGTCCAATCAGAACAGTTGAATCAAAGTTAATTTAGTAAAACAATACTAGAGTTGTCAAAATTTGACCCAACCCAAAACCCGCTTATTTTACCAGAAATCTGAAAATATTTAAATATATTAAATCTAAAATCCAAACTGACGAGAACTCGAAACTAACCTGAACTCAAATGGCCCGAAATGCTAATGACCCAAAACTGATCCGAACCTCCAATGACCCAAAATAATTGTAACTAAAAATTAGTAAAACTCGAACAACATAAAATAATGACCCTAAATTGTCCCGTATCCAAATGATCTAAATAAATATGACAAAAAAAACTTGATTTAACATTATTATATTCAAATCAAAGTCAAAATTGGCATCGTATTGAATTTTTGGTAATCTAGATACAATATATTCTAAAAGATACAAAATGTTTATTGAGTATTAATCTGTTAAATAAATTTTACTTGTTATAGTTATACAGACTAACTCCAAACTTAACCAGACAATAATGCGTGTAAATATGATTACCGATTCACGATTTTTGAGACATTTTAAGGTTATATTAAAATGTGTGAGAATTTAAAACTTTGAATCCCTATTTTACAAATTGTGTAAATTTTGGATTCGATTTAAACTAAGCACAACATTAACACGTCTACTACCTACACAGATCTTATTCACACCAAAGAGCTAAAAAAATATTCAAAGTCACCAAAGCAACATGCCTATATTCCAAAGAAAAAAAAGGCGACGTAATGTTTGATGTTGAGTTCAACTAATCAAACTGAAAGAAAAAAAAAAAAGAGTTCCAGAAGCACAAACATCTCGAACTTGGTGTGTATCATTCATGTCGGCTTCGTTAGATTTTAAAAAGCCTGGTCGCTTACAACTATTCGTCTTTGGTGGTAATAGGCCCAGACGAACGCGTGAACTTTCTTTTTCTCTTTTGCAACAAGAAAACTTGAGAACACTAAATGCTGGATATCCTTTTTTAATATTAGGTTTGATGGTGTAATCCAGAACAAAAATGAAGATTAGTCATAATATAGTATAGGCTAGATGGCTCTAACGTTCCACAGAATAAGAATAACGTGATCATCCTGCACTCTTTCTATTCGGGCACTTCGATAATTCGTCTCTTTCGTCGAGTGTGAAAACAACAGGTAATGGGTTTTACACGCTTTTCCAATCAGAATAAGAATAAGACTTCGGGTCCAACTTTAAATTGGCTGGTATCTTTCAAAATGCCAACACGGAAATCAGATACAGCTCTTGAATATCCCCCAAACCACTATGGCGCCTATGGTTTGCACGATGCCAGGTTAATCATTCTGATGACATCACTTTCACCAAGGGTTGGTGCCAAGTAAATAGTTATCTTCAATATTCACAGGCACACTTATCTCATGCTCCTCAGTCATTTCTCAGACATTGACATTTAAATCCTACCACTCTCGAGGTTTTTGTCGATGTCAATCTGGACACACATAATTGCATGGGTTGTGCATACTTGGGTTACATCTCTGGCAAACTTACTTTAGCGGGACAAATAGCTCAGACTGGCAGTTTCATACCTTCACAAGTGGAAGCTATGGCTTTACAACGTAGTGTTCAGGCTGCACACCAACTCGGGGCCTCTTCGGTTCGTTTTCTGTCAGATTGCAAACCTCTAATTGACTACCAGAATACTGGTGTTGCCACCTCCCTCCACAACTCAGTGAAGAGTATCTTAGATAGTATCCAAGCAGAACTAATGTATTTCACTTCGGTAGATTAGTTCTATATACCAAGATCTGACAATATGTCAGTGTTGCTTAACGATTTCCCTTTTACGTTCAAGGAAACGCCAAGCCAAATCCTTGATGACTGGATGACGGTGCGGCTAAACAAGAAGGCAAAGAAACTGCGGAGATCAACACTATTCTACAACGTTTGGAGCATTTGGAAGATGAGGAATGATTTTATATTCCGGGAGGCAGTTCTTCGGCTGATAAAGTTGTTAACGCTTCACCCGACCCGTCACCCGTTTTTCACCCGCATCACTTGACCCGACCTGTAACCTGAAAAATCACCACCCGTCACCCGTTTTTTTTTTCCAGCATGTATTTCTCACCTGTTTCACCAGCGTTTCACCCGCATTTCACCCGTATTTCACCCGCATTTCACCTGTCACCCATGAGTGAAATAGGGTGAACCCGTCACCCATTTTTTTCAGCATATATTTTTATTTTGTAACACCTATATAAGCTTCATTTTTTGCTAAAAAAACATCCATATTTGTTAATAAGACATACCATATCAACTAATGTCAACAACATACTCAAAACATAGAGAATTAATCATGAAATAAGTTTTTTAAAAATATATATATGTATGAGGGTGACGGCTCGGGTGAACGGATCGGGTGACCGGGTGAAAAATTTTCATTTGATCCGACCCGACACCCGAATCCGTTTCACCTGTCGCCCGTTTTTTGTAGGGTTTTCACCTGCTTTAGCGGGTCGGGTGATCGGGTGAAACGGGCACCCGTCACCCATTATCATCCCTAGTGAAGATGGACAAAGAGCTGGTGGCCCGATTTACCGTTGTCCTATGAGATGTTCTTTAATTCGGTAAACTTAAGAGAGGATACATTATATTTGTAGGGGGTTTTTCGATGTAAGCCTTGTTGTCTTGTACTCTTTTTTCTTAATAGTCTTTTTCCCATTGAGTTTTTGCTATTGAGATTTTAACGAGGCAAACAATAGGCAAGGTTGTAGGGAGTTTCGTATTTGCATCACCGTACTATTGTAGTTTTGTACTACTTTTTGGGATCAGTACCTTTTTCGGTATTAATATATGAATTAAGACATCTAATTATCAAAAAAAAAAAAACCTATGGTCACTGGTCTACATATAATATCCCACAGTTTGTTATTAGGTTGTGTAATCCTGTTTCTTAGTACATACTCCTTCTCTTAAAAAAAAAAGCTTTAAATTGGAGAGTGTGTATTTCATTTTTAAAATTGAACTTTTAACTAAACTTTTGATCCTTGACTATTATTATTGCTCACGGGAAGGTGCGAGGAAGAATTGCCAGGACGGAATGTTAAGGAAAAAACCAGGTTAGGCCAGGTATCGGTATTGTACTAGTACCCACTTGCCTACTTGGCGAGCAGAAGTCAGGCATTTGGTTAGTTTCCAGTGTGCTATTTTTAAAATCGCTATCTTTCAATCTTCATCAACAGGTTAGAGATCAGAGAAGGACCCATCTAAGGCTTGTTCACCGAATTTTAGGAGAAACAACAATCAGCGACGCTTTGATTAAAAAGGGAAATCATTAAGCAACACTGAGCTTGGGCTCCATTCCAGGTGGGTCATCCCAATCCAAGGTTTTCCACCAGCCAGCTGAACTTTGAATCGTAAGATGTTTTGATACAAAAACAGAAAATCACTACGGAATGAAACCCATGGGCTTAAAAAGCAAGAACAAGTCCAAGTCAACATTGTATTGATTCGGGTTGCCCACAGGTTCGTAAGTCGAGTTTCACTTCCTTTTCTTTTTGAACACGCTCCTCATTCTGACCGCAGATTGATAGCAAATCTCAAAGAATAACGGAATAAACTAATCCGTTCATCACGGACTTGGTATTTGCACGTTATATAAGTCTAATAAGCGACCTAAAACAGAATATTGAACTCTTCAACAGACGATTTTGACAACAAAACCACATCATCTGTACAACACATATTAGCAGTAATATAAAACAAAACTGTCAGCTACGTATGTCCTATAATGTAGTAGTAGCAGTAGTCGAATATTGCTGTACTGGTTGAACTTCATCGTATGTGCTCGTTTCTTCATTGTACGAGTACCTGATTGGAACAACAAACATGCTGTCACCAGAATAGTAATCTGGAATCTCCAATCTTGGTTGAGTAGAAGCTATATACAAAGAAATTAAGTCTCGTCCAACTACTTGATCATTAAATCAAAGAAGAGAACAGAAGTACATTGTGACGGTACTGTCTGTAACAGAGTTCTCTATCAGCCTCAAACTTTAGGTAGATAATACTAGACGTAGAAACTTAAGATAGCGATAACGGCATACCATTTTCCGGTGGCTGCACAGCAGTACAACTGTGTAGAAGAGTCATAGTAGTAGCCCAAACTGCTGCTGTAGTAATAACTGCTCAACGCGTTCAAAAGTTAAGCATTACATGAAAAAAACATCCAAAAACAACTTATTCAGGATCACAAAAAGATATAGCAAGATGGGAAAGGTAAAGCATGATGCCTATGACACCAGACCCACAACCACAATTATGGACGAACGGATTAACCACTCATCATCTCCACGTAACGGAGGTGAATCACTAAGGCATACAGTAGTACAAAGTTCAGAGAAATCACAATTGCATACAGATAAGCAAAAAAAATAAAAAATAAATAAATAAACAAATGACACTAAAGCACTATAATATAACCGGTACACACCTTATGGACGTCTTAAAAAAGAAAACTGAAGACAAAGGGGTACATACAAGTGAAACTCAGAGAAATGCCTACCCGGAAGATTCATCATACACGTAATCAGTTCCATTCCAAGCACCTAGAAATTGCAACAATCAAGTCAACAGGCATCAGGTAACATCTATCTAAACACATTACAGCTGCAACAGAATAGGTTCATCATTTAACTTCATTGTTCCGGACACGGCCTTTGGACAAATTATCACTATAATTAAAAATCTTACAAAATTAATACAGCATGCTAAACTTTGCCTTTGTTACCTTCTGCAGACGTGTTGTCTGATGATCCATTATCAACCGAAGGAGGATTGTTTTGACCAGAAGGTGGATCACCAGTAACATTTTCATCAGCATCACCAAACATATCAAATGAATCACTGGTAGATAGGATATTTTGTCTTGCCCGGACTAAGCTCTCATATCCTTCTGAAGCCACCAACAATAAGAAATGTAAGTCCACATTTGGATATAAAGCTTTACCACAAGAATGTTGATGAAATCTACTGAAACTGCTTCTATATCGCCTACAATTAGAAAACTGCCCAAAATACGTGCAAACTTTTTCCCACTTCTCTTAGCTCTTCCAAAATGTAAGTTTTACCAAACAAACTAAATAAAAACAACATGATATGATTCTCTGCCAGAAATGTAATCTTCCTCATTAACTTAACATCAAAACATTGTAGAAAATAAAGGGGTGGCTGGATTAGCAATAAGATGAACACCCAACAGACAACACCCAAAGCCAGACCTGCTTCACGCTCAAAAACCTCCTTCTTTTCATGGTAAACATCTGCAGAAGAGCAAATAGGGTGCCATAATGTTATGCTTGAAAGATTCACACGGAAACACGAAATGCAAAAAACAAAGGTTGAGAGAGCTAGCTAATACAATTAGGTGAATTATGTCCAAAGAGGGGAAAAGAAAGTCAACCGTATTCGCCATTATCCATCAGTTTCATTGCATCTTCTGTAAGTTGGTCAAATATCAGCTTTGTCTCTTCTGGCATCTTCACTTTTTTATTCGATGTACCTTTCAAGCGCCTCAAAGCTTGCAGAACCTGCAAGAATCATGTTTCTGATATGGACAGTATGTTGAAGGTGCTGCGTTCATCTTTCTAGACCTCATGCGGTTAATAATAAGCACAACCTAATAATGCAGCAGTATGTGAAAAAACCATAGAGCAGAGAGATCAAGACATCATACTGTTTCATCTGGTTCAAGAGCATCAGCTATACGCCTCTTCATCTGCCCTATATCATCACTCGTTAGTTCTTTTTCTTCGATAATTTCTTGAGCTTTTCCTTTGTCTCTAGAAGCTCTTTGAGCAAGCTTAGGGTCAACCTGAACACTATCCAACCAAGCATCCTGCAGAAATTTTGGCACGGGTTGTGTTAATTTAAAAACATTTACTTTGTTTTGGGGGATCTTATATTGTCGTTATTTAAGTACAAACCTTTTCCTCTTTGTCTGTTACATATTCCACGAAATTTCCAGATGCATCAAAGTAACCTTCTTCCCTCTCCTTATCCAAATTGAACGGCTCAAATTGAATCCCATCATCCTCAAAAACCTCATTATCCTGACAGAAAATAAAGGGGCATTCTTGTTGGATTCAAGATATAACAGGACAAAAAAACTTCACTATGTTAAAATATTAATGATTATAGATGCTGGTCTCTAGATGGAAAGAACAAACAAATATACTTTGCTTGGAATAGGCCAGTGTATTGGAGAGAATATATGACATGACAGTGTCATGTAGCATTCTGTTGTTTTCTTCCCTTTCCACCATGCATTGTTACGTTTAATCCAAAGAACTTAATAGGGGCCTTTTACTTCATATTTAATTCTTTGAAAAAGATGACCTCATAGCTACAACGTGTACAGTATTCACATGACTCCTCTATAAAATTAGAGAGACGCAATATCTGGAACAGTGCAAAAATAACAACACCGGAGACTGGTCTGATCAGATAAGAATGGCACAATCTGTTGCAAATGACTGAATGACAACCAGCAATAGGGGTTCAAATATTTTGAAGAAGATGTCAGTATTTCAGGATGAACTGCCGAACCATTTCAAGGAAGACAGTGGAATAACAAGCTACACCTGCTGACCCCATTGTCATCCCAATACGTTCATTGACCAACTCAATAAACCATCCAAACTATCTCCAAGTAAGCTACACAAAAAATGGCTAAAAACAGGGAATTTAAACTTTTACAAAAGAGGCATTGACATGACGCACCAATCACGCAACAACATTCAAAATAAGCAAACTACAGATGAGCCTTCTCAGTAGCATTGGCAGAGCACCAAACATGCCAGGAGGTGAACTAGAAAGATAGGTGCATGCTCAATAAAAGCTTTTCGAGTGGTACTCCAGTGAGGAGCTTTTATAGAACTATTAATTGTGCAAGAAGAGCCACCGGTTGTTTTTGCTTTTGACAAAAATGATTCTGATGTTTACAAATTCAGCAACCTTAGTAGAAAAATTGCCGAGAAAGGAAAACCTGGTAGTGAACTTCAGCAGAAGAAATGTTTCCCAAATTTTCATCATCGTCGCCTATGAGCTTTTCATGCATTTGAGCTCTAAGCCTGGCCCGCTCCTTCGCGGCCACACTAGGGTCCGAAAGGTCCTTTGGTTGCCCCTCCTCAACTCCACTTCCATCTCTACCTGTAAAGCAAATAGGACCGGGAACCAATTCACTCCCCGGTTTCCCCAACTTCTTTCCTTTGGGAAATTTCACCCTCTTCTGCCTAGAAACCCGGAGGAAGAGGAGAGAAAAAATTAGCTCCACACCATATAAGATTCAAGAGGCAAGAAAAAGGACATAAACTTTACGAGTTGTATCGTACAGGAATATATTACTAAAAGTAGCGCAAAATTATTTGGAAGAACAAAGAAAACCCTAGCCGTGACGAGTGCAGATTATTAGTGGCTGAGGCCCCGGTTTGGGGGACGAAGGGAGGGGAAGCAGAAAGAGAAAGTACGGTGGAGCTTTATTTGCTTTGGGATCCTCCATGAACGGACGCTTCCTAGAGGAACCTTCTTCCATTGGCTGAGACATGAGGCAGAGGCGGTCGGTGGCAAAGACGCTCCGGTTGAGCTCGTCGCAGGTAAGGAAAGAAAGATGGGAGAAGGTCGAACAGTGAAGAGTGCCCACTTACAATTCTATTTTCCATTCTTGTAGTTTGAATTTACAAGTAGTCCTTCCTAATTCCCTATGATGAAATATTTCCAAAAACTACCATCTTGACTCTCAATGACAGTGTCACACCTAACCTTTCTTTTTGTAATTTCTCTACATTACTGCGTACATTCAATTCTGGAACAACTTAACTTTCTCCATTAACACACAAGTTTGCCTCTCAAGGTGGGTCTTCTTTGTTTTTTGCCGTCAGTTTGCCTATTCAGTTTCCCTGGCCATGCAATGATGGTTTGTCATCTCAGATTTGCTTTTCCAGCTGATGGACATCTTAGCCGCGCCCTTTGCTCTTCTCAACACGTTAACCCAATTTCCAAACACCAGCTTTCACTCTATTGCATGGCCATCATTACCCCCTATGGCCCTAATCCTCCATGGATTCAAATCGTCGTTCCACATCTTCATCTTTAAAAAGGCAGTCCGTGGAAACCTGAGTTATCCTACTCTTTCAGTTGCCCTTCCCGATTTTCCCCCTTCTGTCTTCTCACTGTGCCTTACCATCTTCATCAACCAACGCTGCCCATCCTTACCCTAGCAATGGCTGCTTCCTCCTCTCGAGTTAACGCCCTGGTGAATCAGTGTGCTAGCTTAACCCTGACGGGTGACGGCTGCTGAAGAAACATCCTTGAGGTTGATGACCTAGCCCAGTCCATTCAAACTCGCAACTTCCAGTACTCGATTCTTGGTAAAATCTTAATTGCTCGCTCTGTCGATGTTAAGATGCTGGAGTGTACTCTGTCCAAAGCATGGAAATGTGAATACGAACTGGGAGTTCGCAACTTGGGTGCCGGTCTTTTCCTGTTTGATCTTCCAGATGAAGAGCACATCTCTGACGTTCTCTCTCGCGGCCAGTGGACGTATGATGGCTACCTTATCATTCTCGCCTGGGTTGACCATACTAAAGCTCCACGAGAACATGAGTTTCGCTGGACATCTTTCTGGGTCCGTCTGCATGATGTTCTGTTATACTTCATGATGCCTATTTTTGCTTAGAGGATTGGCGACTGTATCGGGGTCTTCCTCGAATACATGGCTCTTGATCGACGTCAACCAGAATCCTTCATGCGCATCAAAGTTGATATCGACACCACCTAACCCCTTCTGTGATTCGTCAAGAATTCTATTGGAGGGAAACCGACAATCCTTCGCCTAACCTATGAGCGTCTTCCCAAATTGTGTTTCCTCTATGGTCGATTCTCGCATGTTCTCTGTGATTGCCCTTACAGGACTGAAGCTACTGCTGATGAGCTTAACTACGGACTATGGCTTAAGGCAGGATCTTCTGACATGGGTCACCCATAGCATGATGCACCAGAGACTGAGGTTGGCGGTCTGGAAAGGCGTACCCCTCCCCCTAGCCCCGTTTTTGTCCCACCACAAGCTACAAGAGACAACATGGATATGGTTGCTACTGAAGGAGTGAAGGACACTCAATCTGATGCCCTAGAAGAAGGGGAAATCCCACCATGCCCACCTTCTCAATTTGTTCAACATATTGTTTCTGATGTCCTCCTGGATGCTGATAATGCGATTGCCACTGATCAAGTTATTACTCTTCCTGCTTCTCCGGTTTCCACCAATGGGAGGAAACGTAAGATAGATGATGTTCCTACTTCTTCAACAGAGGCGCAGCTTCGTGAGGTTGCAGACATGGATGAGGTTTGTAAGAGAGGCATAGGTGATGAATCTGGTGGATCATCTCAGGCGGCTCTAAAGGAAGCTCAGGGTCGCCCAACATAATGTCGTTTGTGGCGGCGAACTGTCATGGGCTAGGTTCAGCTGCGGTGGTTCGTCAAGTTAGGGAGCTGGTAAGGGCGGAGCGCCCTGCCTTTTTGTTTCTAGCAGAAACCAAGCTATCTTCTAGAGAGATGAGGCGAGTAGCTGCTAAGTTTAGACAATTTCAGTGGATTGCTTGGGATAGTGTAGGTAGAAAAGCTGGTGTAGCTTTCTTTTGGGACCTCAAATATGATGTAACTTTGCTTTCCTTTTCTAATAGGCATGTAGATTGCACTGTTTTGTCTCCTTCGGGTTTTAGATGGAGGATTACGGGGGTGTATGGTTGGTCCGAAAACAGTTTGAAATGGAAAACTTGGCATCTTTTACGTTATTTAAGTGCCCAATGGTCTGGTCCTTGGATTGTAGGCGGTGATCTAAATCAAATCTTGTATGCATCAGAACATAGGGGCAGAGGTACCCCTCAACGAACTGCTATGCTTTCCTTTCATCACTGCATCAATGACTGCCAGCTACAAGATTTGGGTTTCAAAGGTTCATAATTTACATACACCAATAAATCTCGCATGCACTTAAATGTTAAGAGTCGACTTGATAGATTTCTCTGTAATGATCAATGGTTGCACATATTTCTCTCTACGCACAACAACATCTTCCTTGGGGCAGATCAGACCGTAAGGCCATTAAATTTGTCCTTTCTCCTTCAACAAAACATGGCCCCAAAGCCTTTTAAATTTGAAAATTGCTGGAGTGATCATCCTTTTTGCAAACAGATTATGCATGCTGTTTGGGCAATCTGTGGCATAGATTATATGTATAAGGTCAAGATGTGTGGTGAACAATTACGCAAGTGGGGGACAAAGTAGATTTGGATTGAGCGGAAATTGATTGATCAGACTAAAAAGGATATTGATGTTATTGCTTCTGCTCCAACAATTCAGGCTCACCTCGACAGATGGAAAAAACCTTTGCAACTCTTTAGATTATTTACTACTAAAAGAGGAACAAAGACTGCACCAAAGATCTCGTCCATCTTGGCTTACTGTAGGGGATAAAAGCACGACCTTTTTCTTTGTTAGGCACACCATGCGATCTAGGAACAACACCATTCATTCATTGTGTTCTGATTCCATTGGCCCACAGTCATCTTGGTCTGGGATTGAACATGTTGCACGCTCCTTCTTTGTTGATCTCTTCACATCCATAATGCCTCAACCCAACCAACATCTCTTATCTTGTGTTGAGGGTATAGTTCCACAATCTAGCTATAAGGTTATGGGTTTACATTATACTAAGGAAGAGGTTATCCAGGTTGTTCATCAGTTGCACCCTAGCAAAGCCCCAGGTCCAGATGGCATAAATGGCCACTTTCTTTATACCTTTTGGCCTAATGTTGGAGAGGACTTCCTGCACACTACCCTTGCATTCTTAAACACAGACTGTCTTCCCTTAGATATAAACCACACACATATAGTCCTTATTCCAAAGACATCCTCAGCTACTGTGATTACAGACTATAGACCAATTTCCTTATGTAACACCATATATCGAGTGATTTCTAAGGTCCTGGTTAACTGTATTACGTCTGTGATGCCCTATGTCATTTCAGATAACCAGGCTGCGTTTGTGAAAGATCGGCTTATTTCAGATTAGATCATGATAGCGCATGAAATTCTTCATTAAATGAGAACCTCCAGAGCCAAACAACGTGGTCATTTTGCTCTTAAAGTTGGCATGTCTAAAGCCTTTGACCGACTTGAATGGTCATTTATCATTGTGGTTTTATCCAACATGGGTTTCCATCCTTCCTGGATTGCTTTAGTACATAAATGTATTACAACAGTCACTAACTCGGTCCTTATCAATGGTCATCCAGGCTCAGTCTTTCAACCACACAGGGGCATACGACAAGGAGATCCCCTTTCGCCATTCTATTCATCTGTTGCATGGAGGTTTTAAGCTCATCCCTTAATCTGGCTCACCAAGTAGGACTTTACAAGGGTTATGATAAGCACAGTCTTCCTGCCCCAATCACTAGTTTACTCTTCGCAGATGACTGTGTCATTCTTGGCACAACCACTGATCAGAATGCAGCTATTCTATGTGATATACTTGAGGATTTCAAGATAGCATCTGGTCAGTGTATAAACTTAAACAAGTCAGGAGTTATGTTTTCAAGGCATTTGGCACAACCTATTAAGAATAGTGTATCTAGTATATTAGGCACCCGCCAAGTTACAGACTTTGGCCTTTACCTTGGATTCCCAAGCTCTCTAGGTAAGAATCACACATCTATATTCAGTTACATTAAGGATCGTGTAACAAAGTGTATTCAGTCTTGGAGTCATAAAGTTTTCCAAGCAGGAAGAACAGTATTGATAAAATCAGTTTTGCAATCCATCCCTACTTATATAATGTCAATTTTCCTCCCACCTCATGGTCTGCTCAAGCAAATTTAGCAGTTAATAGCTAGGTTTTGGTGGGGAAGCTCTACAACCAAGCACTCCATCCACTGGCAGAAATGGGAAACCTTATGCAAGTCAACCGAGGTGGGGGGGGGGGGGGGGCATCCGTGATTTAAGATGTTTCAATCGATCTCTTCTTGCTAAACAACTATGGAAAATTCACACTCAACCCACAACATTGTTGTCCAAATATTTTACTACGAAATACCTGACTCATGCTCCCCTCATGCAAGCTAAAAACCTCTTGCTGAGAGTACTCTTTGGAAGGCCTTGCTAAGTGTTCATGATCTTATTGACTTAGGTTCTAGGAAGGAAATTATCTCTGGTACAACTACTCGCCTCACTGATCACTGGGTACCACGCAAATTTGGGGGGGGGGGGGGGAGCAGCCTTTTGTTTGGTTAATTCCACCCACAATTCGACAATACGCTTTTGTTGCCATGCTCATTACTGCTGATTCTACTTGGAATGAAAGTCGCATTCGTGCATGGTTTCCCCAGATGATGTGGCCCCTATTTTGGATATTCCTCTCTCTATTGACCAAGCATATCCCACTCAAAACCAACAGACTAATAAATGGTTCTGAGGGCTTTCATCTTCTGGGATGTACACGGTTAAATACGTATATCATACAGATTTACAAACTCGACAGGCTAACACAAGATGCAACATTTATTCTTCAATTCTTGGGAAGCGTGCAAACGATTATGGGCTACTAAAATTTCCCTAGGATCAAGTTATTTGGCTGGAAATTCCTCCCAGGCTCCATCCCAACTAAGATAGTTATCTCTGATCGCATTAAAGGGGGTGTTGATGTGGCTTGCAAGGATTATGGTAAACTAGAGACTCTACTTCATGCGTTTGTCACTTGTGCTCAAGTGCTTCAGTTTTGGTATATGATGTGCCAGCCCCCACCGTAAGCAATTAATTCAGAACAGGGTCTCAAAGATTGGTTCTTCCAGGCATGTCTTCAATACGATAAACTTAGCCTTCAAACTCTTACAGATCATCTCTGGCACTTGTGGTACGCCCGATGCCAATTCTCCTTTGGACACACGCATAGCTTCACACATGGATGGTGTCAAGCAGATAGTTTTGTCCAGCGTCAGACTTCCTTTGCCACCATGTCAAATACTGCCTTGCAACGACATCGTGAACTTCACCCAGATTGGTTAGAGATTGCAGTTAATGCTAGCGTGGATCAATAAGGTCGTATGGGCTATGTATACGTGGGCATGCGTAATAATCTTCTAATGTTCGCTGGAAGCGATGGCTTTAGGGGTACTTATAATCCTCCAAATGTGAAAGCTTTGGCAGAGGAAGCGGGACTTTAGGCTGAACTGTCTCTCGGGTTTTCACAGCTATGAGTCTTGATGGATTGCAAATCTATTTCAAACTACCTTGCTAACGGGGGTACCATGACATTACCGGGGTCGACTTTGTCAATCCTACATAAACTATTTAAGCATATTACAACCTTCAACGACGTTCATTGGTCCTATATTCCTAGGCTAGATAATATGTCGGGGCATTCACTTGCTAACCTTTCACGTTGCTCCCAACAACGGTGCTCATAGGGTCCGGGTGATATACCGGAATATGTAACTCTTCTTTGTACAACTTAATACAATGACTTTCTTTTCAAAAAAAAAATCTGGATCTGCTTGTTTAAGCTGAATGTGATGGATTTATGTTTCATTGGCTATCCAACTGAATAAGATTTTAAGTTCATAACCTTTAACTTGAAACAAAAAATGAAAACAACAAATAAGAATTAGTGATTAAGCTTGAATCACTGTCCTTTTTAGTCCTTGTAATTAAAACATATTAGCAAAGGGGATTTGGGACTCGCATTTTTTAGTAACTCTATACATTGTTAATTCGGCTTTTTTTCCATTATTTGTCTTAATGAACTTAAATAAGTGTCATAATTATTCCGAATTCCACTCATTTACAAGCTTGTCAAGATTTTTGTGATTTGTGGATCAGATTCTATTCAATTATCCGCACCCTGAATGGTTTGTCATTACTTTAGTTTATTTGATTTTCCATGTTTATTGTCTTACAATTTTGGATTGGGGCTTGTTTATACCGCTTTAATTTTCAGTCTAAATTCTAAATTATCTTGGGCCTAATCCATTGCTGGTTAAATTGGGTTAGAACCCAAGACAACTCTTTAGGTTGACTTGATTTTGTTGGACCCTCGAGACCCAATGTAGAAAAGCCTTTAGGTTCGGGGTTTTTCTCACTCAAATGGACCGTAGAGTGGTCGGTAGAAACAATCTTTCTTTTATAAACTTTTTAAACCACCCCTCTAATTAAGATTCAAAATTTAAAAATCTAGTTTGATAAAAAAATGAATAAAGGATAATCAAATTCATAGTCCATATCTATCTTTCTCAAATCAAGACTAAACATATTCTTTGAATCCCAAAATTTCATAATTGTCTCTAAAAATTAAAAAAAAATCATCATTTCAAAAAAAGGGAAACCGTTTTCATTTAAAAAAAGAGGAATGCATGTCAAAAACAAAAATCGATAATTCTTCCAATTTTAAAAATCAAATTAGTTCGGTTTTTTAGCATTAAAACCGTCTCCAAAATTCAAAATATGTCTCAATACGAAACAAAATGATGTTTAAAAAAATCGAATTCATCTTAAATCCATTTCAAAATGTGAAGCTTTCTCATTAATTCAAACACTTGTAAATAAATCAAAACAGAAATAAGCTGGAAAGAAGTCAACAATCAGAAGAAAAAAACCATAAAAACCAGCCCAAATCCACTTCAAAATCAGCCCAAATTCCATTTCAAAATCAGCCTAAAATTCACTTCAAAAATCAGCCCAAACTTCACTTCTAAAATCAGCCCAAATTCATTTCAAAATCAGCCAAAGTTCCAATTCAAAGTCAGCCCAAAATTCACTTAAAAAATTAGCCCAAACTTCACTTCAAAAATCAGCCCAAAATTCACTTCAAAAAATCAACCCGAAATTCACTTGAGAAATCAGCTCAATCGCCCTACTAAAAAATCCTTAAGAAACTCAATAAAAAGTAAACAAAAACAACAATCATTTATGGATTAAGGCCGAGGATGTGCCTAAATATGCCTTTAGGACTCGATATGGTCATTACGAGTTCCTAGTGATGCTGTTTGGTTTGACTAATACTTCATCGGTTTTCATGAACATGATGAACCACATGTTTAAGCCTTTCCTAGATCAGTTCATTGTGGTTTTTATTGTTGATATCTTGGTGTATTCCAAGAGTGCCGATAAGCATGAGGAGCACTTAAGGATTGTTCTACGGACGTTAAGAGAGCGGGAACTGTACGCTAAGCTGAAGAAGTGTGATTTCTGGCTGGACAGAGTGGTCTTCTTGGGACATGTGATCATGAAGGATGGCATCTCAGTGGATCCATAGCAGATTATAGCAGTTATGGAGTGGGCGAGGCCCACTAGTGTTGTTGAGATTCATAGCTTTATGGGTTTACTACAGGAAGTTTGTGGAGGGTTCTCCAAGATCATGTCTCCCTTGACTAGCCTTCTAAGGAAGAATGTCAAGTATGAGTGAAGCGAGGCGTGTGAGGATAGCTTTCAGGAGCTTAAGAGGAGGTTGACTTTCGCTCCAGTGTTAGTGTTGCGTTCTGGGATTGACGGTCTTGAGGTGTTTTGTGATGCTTCACATCGTGGGATGGGAGGTGTTCTGATGCAGCATGGTAAGGTAGTGGCTTTCGACTCTCGTCAGCTTAAGCCGTATGAGAAGAACTTCCCTACTCATGATCTTGAGTTTGCGGCTATGGTTTTCGCTCTAAAGATTTGAAGACATTATTTGTATGGAGCTTCGTGTAAAGTGTACACGGACCACAAGAGTCTCAAGTATCTGTTCACTCAAAAGGAGCTGAACTTTAGACAGAGGAGGTGGCTGGAGTTGCTCCAGGACTACGATTTGGAGATCCTCTACCATCCTGGTAGAGCGAATGTAGTTGATGATGCTTTGAGTTGAAGAGGAGCTCCAGGACATGCTTGTGTTTTGTCAGGAGTTCAGAGGTCAACTCTTGAGTTGCAACGCATGGGCGTATGGGTTGTCAGGTACGACAGTGCGGGTATGATTGCTGCCCTTCAGGTTCAATCTTCGTTGGTCAACGGGATCAGGGCTAGTCAGGAGTCAGATACAGAGTTGTATAGGATTCGTGAGAGACTGTCTACCGACCAGGAATCAGATTTCAGGGTTTCTGATGACGGCTGTTTGTGCTTCAGAGATAAAGTTTGTGTGTCTGCTGATGTGACCTTGCATAGAGAGATCATGCAGAAGGCTCATAGAGCCCCTTACTCGATACACCCAGGAAGTGTAAAGATGTACCGGGATCTCAGGGAGTGTTCTGGTGGCCTGGTATGAAGTGGGAGATTTTAAAGTTTATTTCGAGATGTCAGACTTGCCAGTAGGTGAAGACTGAGCATCAGAGACTGGCTGGTTGTAACACCCCTACTCCAAAATTTAGATAATCTAACACGCCTAACAGAAATAATTAATCGAGTCGCAGCGGAAAATAAAACCGACCATAACTTAAACCCGGGTGTTACCCGCCATTACTCACCCATGTGAGTAATGAAGCATTTACCAATAACATAATCCAAAAGCCCACAGTGATGACAGAGACATAAATACAATATAGTTTACGATACTAATTTCCAAAAAGGACAATGAGCAGTCTACCTAATTAATACCATGTAAGGCCCAACATAATCCTAAGGTATAATAACAGGTATACCACTAACTACTCCCAGAGTCCCGCACTTGCGCATCGGTCTTCATCAGCTACGATCCTATAATTTGGTGGCCATAAAGGCTCAGCACAACCACCAAGCATGCTACTATATGGCCCTCTTGGACCTTTGAACTACTCTGGTTAATTAGCCTGATTGTTAACATGCAATTCAGGTTTCATGCTATTCCATTTTACAATATAACAAACTGTAAAATGCAACAATAAAGCAAACAATAGTTCATCCAACAATTACATAGTTCATTCCATTCTACAACAAGCATATAGACGCTCAACGCATAAGAAAGTAAAGTAACACAACGAGAGTTATTCTAATGATTTCTCGTGTCAGGGCCTCTAGGGCCATTGTTCGTTTCTTACATGTAATCACTCCTCAACTTAATCTTCATTTTATTCCACTTCTTAAAATTTCAACTTTGCCATCACACTCTCACTCAGTTTACAAATTCTGGGCCCAAATGCCCTTACTCAGTTTACAAATTCTGGGCCCAATTGCCCTTACACCAACGGCGGTGCCTCCGTCCAACAAAGTTTGCGTTTGTTGGAAATCCACAACTTAAAATTGTAGGATATAATGTTACTGGGCCACAATTACCCGTTTCACCAACAGCGGTGTCTCTGACCAAGTAACCATTCATTACTTGGAATTTCCTTTAGCAGACCTGTTGTCAGTCATCCCCTCGTGATCACAATGTGCTACCAGGCGGTCCTGGATTTCTCACCATATATATTCAATACCTCTTACCATAACTAACCTCTCACTGAATTGATTAAGTTCTCTTAATCTAAATGCCTAAGATTCAATCTTAGGTTATCCAGTGATTAATTTCTCGAACGTATGTGGACCTTTCCGGTCTTTAATGTATACCTAAAAGTCATCTAGTGTATTTCTGTACTCGAGTTCATTTCCTCTTGAGAATGGTATTCCCGTCTCTTATTAGGTTATGTTAGGATAAATCATTTATTGTATTATCCTTCCATGAGTGATGTTTCTCTATCACTACTCATATCTTGTTTTAAGATATATGAATACATATACATGTGTTTGGTATCTATCTTCGTTCGAATGACTATCGTGTACAAAATAATGGTGCACGTATTCAACAGATAAATCATATAACACATTTGCATACAAGCATACATATCATCTTGTCAAACATTTCACACATCCAAACCCGAGGGAATCCTCAGGCACAATCAGATCACACAATAACATACCTTGCACCGATGAACAATGCTAGCGTGACATATCACGCTCGTCCTCTACTCTCGTGTAACTCGTAGCCCGTATCACTGCAATATACCACTAAGTATTAATTTATTGTAATTCAACTAACCTGGTATTCCATATAACCACTAATCCCTTTGGTATTAACCCCGTGATCCATTCATCGTTGTTACTCAGGTTTTTAAATGTATTAAGGATTAGTTTAAATCTTACATTATATATGTTATAATTAATACATAGTATTAGTTTACTACTTACGATTTTAATCCATATAATCTCCCACTTAGTCATAGGTTACAACTCTTGTATATACATATACATATTTATATACATAACATTATAGTCATTACTACATGTTATCATTGACCATATAGTATTATTAAACTTTTTAACTCTCATCTAGGTTATGAGTGGGTCATATTGGCCCTCTTTGGTCAATTAAGTTAACTTGCTCAGTTTGGATTGACTTGTCAATTTTGGTTGACTTCGTCAATGTATCCAAGTCAGCAAATTTATACGATTCATATTATAATCTTTGAATTATATAGCCCATTTGTTTGTTCAATTCTTACAACTTGACATTAGTTATCACACCTAATGTTACATAATTAGATCCTCCACTTAAGTACCATACTTTATCCTCCTCCATATGATTATTATATCATGTTATATAATTCTTCACATGTCGCATTTTCATACAAGTTTACATAATTATAATACCCTTATCTAAATGATATCTCTTATCATTTCATGTGAATCCCTTGATTCTTTTATTGTGTTATGTGTTATACTTGAACACCAAGACCATATCCTTAATATTATATAATGTCATCTCATACACTATATTTAATTTTCTAAACTTTATTTGGTTTCCCGCTAGCCTTATAATTTCTATTTCTTAAAATGTTCACATTATTTAATGTGAATTATATAACTTCTCACTCTATGTTCATTCTTACCTTAATGAATGTTAGTACTTGTAGTTAATGTAACACTCATATTATCTCCAACCATAAATTAAATCTTAACTCCCAACCTAATGTATTTACGTAGCAGCCCTCTATAATTTTGTTAATTACAAATCTCCCACACTAGTTTTTTTTAATGATACAATTTTACTTCTTATGTCTTATGTTATAATATTTCTACTCTTAACTAATTTTAACCTATAGTTTTTAACCATATATTATAAAAGTAGAACAGCCCCCTTGCTGTTATAGTTTTATCCTCATTATTCCCTAACTTTTCTTTATTTACCATTTGACCCACTTTATTTTACAAATCTTACAATATCATCCGTAAACTGTATATTATACAATCCCTTCAATTAAATTCCAAATTTAACTCTAAAATTCCAATAAATTCCCTACAGCCCCTGGACTGTTTCCAAATGTCTTTTCTGCCCTAACTTTCAAAAAGTACAATTTGACCCCAATAGTTTTATAAACTTTACATTTAACTCCTAAACTTGTTTAAATTCCTAATTTAATTATTCCACTTATCCAATTTGGTCAACACTCCCTATATGGTTAAGGTTGACCACCAACCTACTGCCTTGACCATAACTTTTCCATAATTATAGATTTGACCCAAATTTTTCCTAGAATTACCATTTTGCCCTAAACTTTACAAAAACTTATATTTTTCATCTAAACTCCAAATAAGGTCTAATTTTTGGCCATGTATCGTTTTAACACCCTAAGTTTCACTTATTTAAACTTATCCACCTACAATTTACCCCTTTGTTCACTATAACATTATTTAAGTTATAATTGTTTTTAAAACTTAATTTTAGCCTTAAACTTGATCCAATTTTCACTAAACTCACAAATATTTTTCCTTAACATTTTTAGGTGGTTTAAAACTCACCAAACATCCTATTAACACTAGGTTTTCTCACCAAACTTTATACTAACCAAATCCATAACTTTTAAAGCATAAAAAGCCTTATATAATACATAGAAATGGCCTAAACACTTGGCCTTATTACAAACTTCAAATGTAACATTTAAATGACATAAAATACTCATAATTACACTACAAGTCTCAGCTTTTTGAGTTTATACCCAGAAACTTTCCTAATTTGCATTTTAACCCCTTTTTATACATTTTTATGACATTATAAGTCATCATTTATAATGTAACTTAGCATAGCAAGTCACCATAGTTTTTAATTACATTTTTCAGTCAAAACAACCCATGTGACACTACCCATTCTTGGCCCTAATTGTTTGTACATAACAAAATGTCTTAAGGCTTAAAAAATGTGTTTTAAGGAAGACTTACTTGTTTAAGGCTCCAAAACTCCTTGAATGCCCTTGTATTTAAGAACTATATACTAGATTTAGGCTTAGGTTAGTTTTTATCAGTAAACACAAGATTAAACCATGGCTTGAAAGCCTTGAAGCTTAGTTAAGGTCTTTACCTTCCAAAGTTGATTTTTAGATCTCTTTATTCCTCTTTTATCACGGTATATCCTTGGGTTTTTAATGACCCATTCAGCCATGTTTTGAACCAGTAAAGGAGCACAAGTTAGGTCTTGTACATATTCACAAAATTAAGGAAGTTTTAAAGCATAAAATGTACATTAAGGAGAATGTTTTACCTTGAACTCTCCAATGAGTATTTTTCCTTCAACTTTAACTAATATCTAGGAAAATATTAATATAATTATATCTTGGTAGATCTACAAGTGATAGAAAGTTAAATGACTCAAAATCAAGATTTATGACTTACTTTATGAGGTTTCTTTGAGAGGTTTTATCCCCTTGATTTTGGCCATAAATGGGTGTGGATGAAGCTTCATTTTAGTATGATAAAAGTTAGGAAAAAGGGTGTAAGATATGGTGGATTTTCGGATATAAAATAACCCTTGGAAGAAATGGAGTTTTAAAGCACATTTTACCTTGTTTTTGTTGTTGAACTTGGTCTAGGTCCACCCCCACGGTTTTGATGTTGTTTTGAGCTCCTAATAATGTCATTTTTAGACATGGATAGGTGAGATAACATTAGTATAATTTCTAGGACTTAAAATGGAAGAAGGAAGGAGTTAAAGTCACTTCTCTTAACTTAACTTGCAAGATCTTGTTCTAGCTGTTCACCCACAGTTTTGGACTGTTTACATGGCCCATGCTCCATTATTTTTGTTTTAGAATGAAAGGGAAGTGATGGGTGGCGATTTGGTGCAAGAGAAATGGAGATTTAAGGCAAAATGAGTGAAACAGGCTTAAAACACCATTAATGGAGCTTGGAGCTTGAAGAAGAAGATGGAGTTGGTGAAGAAGGGTGTGAGGATGGCTGGGAGGAAGTCAAGAGACATATTCTTTCGTTTTTGAAAGCATAAGCAAGAGAAGAATTGTGAGAAAAGGGGTATTAGTAAGAGAATATGTTAAAGTAAAGGTGTGTAAGTGTGTAAAGTTAGTTTGTCTACTTTCCTCTTTTGTTTGTCTCTATTTTGACTCTCCTTTGGCTTCTAAATTCCATTGCTTTTTTTTGGGGGGGGGGATTTCAGATTTTAAGACTTAATATTGTAACACTTTAATGTTGTACATTATGACTAGGTTTATGAGTTAGGTTGTGACATATGTTATTCCCTTGTTCTTATATGTATATATAAGTGTCTATTGAACTCATAATTTGGTTTGACTATGTAAAATAATTTATATAATCTTATCACATTGCTTGTGATATTAATACATGTATTAATGTGTTACATGTTGTTGTATTAATTTTAGGAGTTGTTTTCTCCTTATTAATGTAGTCTCTTTAGTTCATGATTTTTATGTGGTTTTTTGGAGGTTGTAATATTCCTTAATGAATATTGCTCCTTAACCGTTGGGGTTTCATTATCATTTATTGTAATTATATGAAGTATACCATATAATCTCGTCACAAGATTGTGATCTTATTTTATGTATAAATGTACTATATGTTACATTAATTTTAGGAGTTGTTTCCTTCTTATCAATATTTCCTCTTTGGTCCATTATTTTATGTGAGACTTCGTGCTCATCTTGGACCTTACATACTTGTTTATATATGTATGTTTATAGATGATAAACTCCTTAGTGATTTCAGGTTCATGCTTCATAGTTATCCCTTGATTATATCCTTTCTCTTAATTAATCCATGATTAATTTGTGTAATTAAGGTTTCGGGTATTTCGCTGGTCTTCTTCAGCCACATCCCATTTTCGAGTGGAAATGAGAGAGTGTAGTGATGGACTTTGTGATGGGACTACCTAGGACATCTTCCGGTTGTGATGCCCTATGGGTGATCATTGACAGATTGATGAAGTCTGCTCATTTTTTGTACCGGTCAGGAAGACCTCCAGCTTGGAGCGCTTGGCTCGGCTGTATCTGGATGAGATTGTCAAGTTGCACGGAGTTCAGGCGACCATAGTGTGTAATTGGGATCCATGATTTGTGTCTCGATTTTGGCCTAGCCTGCCTAAGGCTTTGGGGACGAGCTTAGCATTCAGTTCCACCTCAGCCGGATGACCACACAGAGAGGACGAATCAGGTCCTAGAGGACATGTTGCGAGTCTTTGTCTTGGACTTTGGAGGCAGTTGGGATCAGCACGTTACTCTGATAGAGTTCGCCTACAACAACAGCTTTCAGTTGAGTTAGAGCCTTGCGTATCTTAGGTAGTATAGTGTGAGGCATGTAACGGCCTTAGAACTAGCCCATGTTTGAAGTCGTTACAAATTTATTACCATCAAATGTGAGTCATTTTAACAACAAGGTTTAAAACTCAAAGATACTTCCCCACTTAAGTTAACGAAGGATTTACATTTTAGAAGTAAAGGCTGATAAATGCTCCCCTTGCCCACCATCCTACCAAAACTAGTGATCCAAGTACCATCCTTGTTCCTGCACAAACCTCCAACAATAGCAGCATTAGTAGAAGGATTTACAGCAACATCTATATTAAACTTTAGAAAACCATTATTTGGAGGTAGTTAAAGTTTGTTTGTAACATATTCAATTTCAGATATCTTCAAGCTATTCACTCGAGCCATCCTAATATTATTAGCCCAAGCTTTTTGATTATCGTAGCACTCTCGAATTACTGACTACATCGGTAGAAACATCATATGCTCCTGACCAAAGACTTTTATATTTCTCCAGTTCCAGAGCATATGACAACTGATGGCAAAAACCAAACTCCAATTATCCTTGATTAACCTACTTCCAGTTTTAATAATGTTAGCTTTCAACCATGGAATAAACTATAAATTATAAAACTCTCTTTGTTGAGCAAAAGGAACAAATATATTCTAGAGTCTCCTCGCCACCAAACAATCCCTGAATATGTGACTCACAGTCTCCTCCAAACCGTAAAAATGACAGGATTTATCCTGTGTTAACCCCATGGATTATCTCCTCGCATTTGTCATCAGTTTGCCCACACTCATTTCCCACATTAGACATCACACTCTTTCTGGGACAGACAATCACCAAAATTTCTAAACAATATCGCTGTGAGCCTCGATTTTAAACCCTATCCTATGTTGATTAAGGCTGATTAGGATCTGATTGGGTTTTAGGTCCACTTATAGCCTAAGATTAATAACTATGTCGTATAACAATAATTATTAAAACCTAAGCTAGCTCACTGGAACCTATTATGAGTCGCCACCTAATTTTAACCTAGATCAAATTAGGAAAGGAGAGTTCGGGTTCGGGGGCTTGATATTCGACTTAATTAGGGTTCAATTACTTTCATTACCCCTAGAAGTCGTTTTTCCTCTACTTAGTTTAATTACGGCTTATTACGAGTCGTTTTAACCTAAGTGCGCAAGCTTCTGTTTTTTTGTGTTTTTAGCATTTTTTGACAGAAAATTAAAGTGAAAAGTGAAATTACCTAAACTAGGGTTTCGGAGGCAGAATTAGGTCAAATTTCATTTCCGTCCGTAGCCACGGACCTAATGTCCGAGACCACGGACCCCAGTTAACCTAAATACACAGAAGAGTCGAAATTAAAGAAAAACAAAAATTTGCAAAGTCCGGGGCCACGGACAGGCTGTCCGTGGGCCCGGACATCATTAGAAAAAACCTAAATTTTGAATTTTTAAAATCCCGCCGCCGTCCGTGGGTGTCCGTGGTCTCGGACAACGCGTCCGAGGTCCCGGACCATAGGTCCGAGGTCACGGACCACCCACGGACAGGGGTTTTCAGAAGGTTCCCGAGGGTGTTTTGAGCTCAAATTTTATGGGTGTGTAGCCTGAAAGATGTACAAGACGTTAGTGATTGAAAGTTTTCAATTTGAATTCGAATTAAGCACGAAACTTAGCAAACAAGTTATCTGACAGAGACTCAAATAAACAGCAATACAGAAGCCTACGAAGGTTAGTTTGAGTTCAAATTTCGAGGCAAGACAGGTAATACCGTGGAGAATTAGGGAAACTGAGTTCCTACCTGTTTTACCTTCGGATTCACAACGTTTCTTCACACCGGGATTCGTTGAGCGCTCCGTTGATGGCAAACCCGAAAGGACTTCGAACCAGGCTTCTGGTTGTTGGTTGTTCTTGCTATTCTTCACGTGTTGGTGGTGTTTTTGTGAGGTTTTGATGATTATTGGTGCTTTGGGAATTGGAAAACGTGTTTAGATGATGATTTCGGGGGATTTTCGGTATGATTTGGGTGGCCGGGTATTGGAAAACGTGAGAGAGAGAGGAGGGGCTGCCTTTCCTGACTCTCTAGGGTTCTTGAGTATGTGAGGTTCTCCTTTTATCCAAAAACCTATCCCCTTATATAGACTTTCTTAAAGATAAAGAGAATCTAGTAAAAGTAAGATTTTTCGATATTTTAACTAAGTAACTTCCCAAAGGAATTTTGCTATGAAATTTTAACCACATGTCAAGAATGGATATTATGAATTTTCTGAGGTGGAAACGAATTTTTTAAATGCTGGAGCATTTTTAAATTGAATTTCTCGTCAGATTCAGTCAGAAATTGCTAGAAAATTATTGGAAATTCGAAAAATCAAAATTCCAACGCCATTATGCTTAAAATGTCATCCTCTATCATGGGTTAAAATATCAAAGCATTTCAAGCTGATTTGGGCACCCTTTGGAGGAGAGAGAAAGCCTATAGGAGAACTCAGAAGCCTTAAAAATTACGAAAACGCCCCTGACAATGACGAAACTGCTCCTCAGGCCCTGGAACACGCCGATCGGGCCGGAGTCTCTTACTGTTTGATGGAGATGGCTCTCACAACCTCGTAGACCTCAGCCAGGGGGTCAAAATTTTGGGTATAACAGATTGCCCCCCGTCAACTGGACTTTGTAACGAACGTGAAAAGTCTGGTTGATGCTTGAGTGGTGCCCCAAAATTTTGGACCCCACAGAATCCTCCACGTTGTATGAAACCGGGTTAACGATGCCCAGCTATTCGGAGGCGCTGACTACCTAAGCTACAAAACATTGTCGAGCTATTCTAAGGCGCTGACTGCCTAAACTACAAAGCGTTGTCGAGCTATTCTAAGGCGCTGACTACCCAAAATACAAAGCATTGTCGAGCTATTCTAAGGCGCTGACTACCTAAAATGATGAAAATGATGTCGAGCTATTCTAAGGCGCTGACTACCTAAAGTGATGAAAATGATGTCAAGCTATTCTAAGGCGCTGACTACCTGAAATGATGATGTGCTGTCGAGCTATTCTAAGGCGCTGACCACCTAAAGTGATGAAAATGATGTCGAGCTATTCTAAGGCGCTGACTACCTGAAATGATGATGTGCTGTCGAGCTATTCTAAGGCGCTGACCACCTAAAGTGATGAAAATGATGTCGAGCTATTCTAAGGCGCTGACTACCTGAAATGATGATGTGCTGTCGAGCTATTCTAAGGCGCTGACCACCTAAAGTGATGAAAATGATGTCAAGCTATTCTAAGGCGTTGACTGCCTAGGGTGTGAAAACTGGATGCAAATGCAAGAATGCTGAAATGCTAATGATGCAAATGATGCTGATGCTGATGATAATGCCGATGATGTTGATGATGCCGATGATGCTGATGATGCTCGGATGCTTCAGGGGGACCGAAACCCATGTCGATGCTCCTGGCTGGACCCAATGTGGACTTATTGCCATCGCCCCCCAAGCCGGTGTGCAGGGATAACTCCTGGTAAAAACCCTGGGGACTTATTGCCTTTGCCCACCATTCGTTGATCCCAAAAATAAGTTGACATCGCAAAAGGAGGATTTATTGCCATCACCTCGCCAACTTTCTGTCGCCAGGTCTTGTGACGCGCCTGGATAATGCAACTAGGTCTTATGACGAGCCTATATGAATGAGATGAATGCAATGTGTTTGATGAGAGTGGGTAAGCTAAAAGGTAATGCTAGGTCTTACTACGAGCCTAAGGGAATGCAACTAGGTCTTATGACGAGCCTAAGGGAAAGCAACTAGGTCTTACGACGAGCCTAAAGATGGATCTAGGTCTTATGACGAGCCTAAGGGATGCAACTAGGTCTTATGACGAGCCTAAAGGGAGGTTCTAGGTCTTATGACGAGCCTAAGGAATGGATCTAGGTCTTATGACGAGCCTAAGAGAATGCAACTAGGTCTTATGACGAGCCTAAAGGGTAGTTCTAGGTCTTATGACGAGCCTAAAGGATAGTTCTAGGTCTTATGACGAGCCTAGAGGTTGGTTCTAAGTGAAAGTGAGTAAAATGTATGGTGGATCCAAAAGGATGTAGAAGGATTAGAGTTTATGTCGAACCTAGAGAAGGTAAGGCTCAAGATGGGCCTGCGGACGTTTGAGTGTGAAGGTAGGGCTTAGGACGGGCCTCAGGAAATTTGATGTGGAGGTAGGGCTTAAGACGGGCCTGTGGAACTTTTGATGAGGAGGTAGGGCTTAGGACGGGCCTGTGTGATGTGAGGAGGGTTTGATCCTTTGGATTTTGGATTTTTGGGACTCAATCGGTGTCATTGTTGCAATTGTTGGGACCAACAATTGCCCCCAGTATTTTTCCTTAAGGCAATCTGAGTTTTTCAGGATTTTATGGCAATCGATCGGAACGATCGATTGCCCCCAGTATTTTCTTTGATTAATCACACGAAACAAGTCTCACTCTCACAAGGTCAGGGTTTATCTTGAAGTGGTGCTTTCTATCCTACACTCAAAGTGTTTGATGTTTGCGCTCATACTCTCCTTTAGGGTCAAGACATTTCAACCATTGAATTTGACATTTGTTCGATTTACGCGTTCAACCTGCTACTTTCACGTGATTGGATACACAACTACTAAGTCGGAAGTCTTTTGAGCTTATAACGCGGCTATGGGGTGTGATGAAAGATAATGGGACAATGGAGGAATGTTTAGGATATGTGGAGCTAAATGGGTGACCAAAGCTGCAACCTGCGCCGTCTCTCGGACTTGCCTTCTTTGTCCTGAAGTCGTTTGGCTACCCCGTGATGACTTCGCTTACGAGCTTGGAAGTTTGGATTTTTGAATTGTCCTTGCATCCTTTCTCTTTCTTCCAATTTTGGGTTTCTTCATGGCTTTTCAGGTTTGCCTTTCTTTGGATTTTTCTCCTTTCGGGGTTCTTGTGTTTCCCGGCTTTGAACCTTGAGAGCTATTTTTGATGTTGGTTCATTTGGATCCTGTGTCACTTTGGGACCATTTGCGGATCGCTTTGTCATGCCGGTAGCGGTTTTGCTTCTTTGGACTTGTGAAGTTGTTGTTCAAAAGTCGGGCTCCTTGCTTCCTTTGGTCACCGGGTCGGTTATTCATCATTGGCTAGCTTGTTTGTGGAGCTTGTAGTGTTGTAAAAGGGGTCATACATGAAAAGCTCAGCGGGGTGCCTAGGGTGTAATGTCAAGGGTTCACAAGCTCTTTGGCTGTGTGGTTATGTACCTAGGTGCTTCGTCATCCCAATAGTTGTGTATCCGCTCTTTGTTACTTTTCACAGGTTTAAGCGTAAACTTACAAATTATCTCCTTCGGTCGGAGTCATGCCGTTTACCTCACCTTTGAATGTGGCCTCTCTTGGAGTCATGTAAAAATGAACACGCTCTTTGCTCTTGGTTTTACCGCTCAAGGCACTCTCGCGAAGTGTGCACCAGCCAGACTTGTTTGCACATTTAAACAAAAGAAATAAACATTATCGTTCCTTAACTCAGATTGCCCCCAGTATTGTTGTGGGGTTTTTTGACAAGCCTTTTGAATACCCAAGTTATCCGTTGGAAGGTGGCTGATGTGTGGTGGTATCATGGTGATGATGAAGTCTTGCTGTTTGGTGGAGTGATGTATGATGAAAGTAAAGTAAACATGGTAGTGGCGGATTCTTTCAGTGTTACGGTGAAATTTCTATTGAGAGGTGACAAGTGGTGGAAGCCGACAAGGTGGTGAGATATATTCCCAAATCGAGAAAACTTCTAAAATAGTGATGTGGGTCGTCTGATGCCAACATACTGAAGACTCGAGCTTTGGGCCGTCGGGACGCCATTGAGATGACCGTGATTGTCTTCCCTCCAAACTTCGAGTAGGCCCTGTAAAATGTTTTGAACTAGGTGCCTATAGGTTATGTAGGAAGTAACTGGGCCTGAGTCTTCTCCACAAGGAGAGTGAAGTGCACAAGTTATAGTGATTCCTAGACTAGAACGGACAGGTAGGCCTGAATCCCTTAATCCAGAAACGGGTAAACAAGCCGAAGGAAATTACATGGACTGTGAATGGGCCACTGGGCCGGAGATAGCCTTGAAGTCTAAGATTCGTTGATGTTCTTGTTGGGCCTTGAAGCCGGAAACTGGAATGAATGAATTATTGCAAACTATCTTGGATTCAAATGTTTTATGGGCCGAATTCTGGATTGAGAGCGAAGCTCATGGGCCAAAACTATGAATTGGTCTATGGGCCTGGATGAAATTAGTCATGAGTGTGGTACTTGGGCCAGAATGACTGCTCAATATGTGAGAGGAATTGGGCCGAGTGATTTTGGTTGGGCCTAAAGATGACACCTAGATCTAGGGTTTTGGGTTAGGGTCATGATAAGAAGTCTACCTGGACTAGAGTGGGCCCTTAGGCCAGAATGTGTTTGGGCCTGAAGTAAAGCACATGAGCCAGAATGCTCCCTAAATCATAAATGGGCCTAACTTTCATCGGGCCAGAGAAGATGGTTGCTAAGCCGAAAAAGTTTTTTTATTTTCAGGACTTGTGAGTTTATTTCAGGTCCAGGGGATTTCCTTTTTTTTTGGGCCTAGAACTAATTGGATAATTCAAATTGGGCCAGAAGAGAAATCACCTAAGTCTAAGCTTTTGGGCCGAAGCCCGAACGACTCACATGTTAAACCAAACGGGGCCTCTGGGCCGCAAACAAGTAGAGCCGCCAATTCGGTTGGGCTAGGTTAATGTAGGAGAAGTTAATCATCTCTAGGCTAGGTAATGGGCTGATCATACAAGCAACAAGGCCCACACAAATTAAACATGTCCTCACTTGACGGTTAATCAATTTGGGTATGGATCGATCCGAGAGGTGCTTGGGGCTTGGGCCCAGGTCACCACAAAAGGAATAAGGCTTGCACGCTATTCTCTTTGGGTTTCCCCACTTTTTTCACATCACCTAAAGGTGTGCGTCTACGGTCGGGTCTTTGACTGACCAAACAATGGGCTAGGTAAGGACACTGCCAGGAAAACGCTTGGGGCTAAGGCCCAGGTATTAAGGGGATGTGGTTTAGACGACATCCTCTCTTTTCCCCCGCTTATCACATCACCTAAAAGGTGAGTCCCTGACAGGGGACCCTAGATGGGTCCCGGGGAAACTGGTTTGTGTGGACCCTCGCTCTCACATGATGCAAGGTGCAGAAATTAAAGTGCGCACAGAAGT
This sequence comes from Limonium bicolor, assembly GCA_023374045.1. Lineage (NCBI taxonomy): Eukaryota > Viridiplantae > Streptophyta > Magnoliopsida > Caryophyllales > Plumbaginaceae > Limonium > Limonium bicolor. The sequence continues at coordinate 115,599,076 of CM041778.1, forward strand.
AAATGAACAAAGTATTAAAGCCATAAATAACAATTTTCGAGTTAAGCCTCTTTCTTAAAATTAAACAAGTTAAAATTAAGAAGTTGTCCCCAGCAGAGTCGCCAGTCTGTGAGCCTCGATTTTAAACCCTATCCTATGTTGATTAAGGCTGATTAGGATCTGATTGGGTTTTAGGTCCACTTATAGCCTAAGATTAATAACTATGTCGATAACAATAATTATTAAAACCTAAGCTAGCTCACTGGAACCTTATGAGTTGCCACCTAATTTAACCTAGATCAATTAGGAAAGGAGAGTTCGGGTTCGGGGGCTTGATATTCGACTTAATTAGGGTTCAATTACTTTCATTCCCCTATAAGTCGTTTTTCCTCTACTTAGTTTAATTACGGCTTATTACGAGTCGTTTTAACCTAAGTGCGCAAGCTTCTGTTTTTTTTGTGTTTTTAGCATTTTTTGACAGAAAATTAAAGTGAAAAGTGAAATTACCTAAACTAGGGTTTCGGAGGCAGAATTAGGTCAAATTTCATTTCCGTCCGTAGCCACGGACCTAATGTCCGAGACCACGGACCCCAGTTAACCTAAATACACAGAGAGTCGAAATTAAAGAAAAACAAAAATTTGCAAAGTCCGGGGCCACGGACAGGCTGTCCGTGGGCCCGGACATCATTAGAAAAAACCTAAATTTTGATTTTTAAAATCCCGCCGCCGTCCGTGGGTGTCCGTGGTCTCGGACAACGCGTCCGAGGTCCCGACCATAGGTCCGAGGTCACGGACCACCCACGGACAGGGGTTTTCAGAAGGTTCCCGAGGGTGTTTTGAGCTCAAATTTTATGTGGTGTGTAGCCTGAAAGATGTACAAGACGTTAGTGATTGAAAGTTTTCAATTTGAATTCGAATTAAGCACGAAACTTAGCAAACAAGTTATCTGACAGAGACTCAAATAAACAGCAATACAGAAGCCTACGAAGGTTAGTTTGGTTTCAAATTTCGAGGCAGACAGGTAATACCGTGGAGAATTAGGGAAACTGAGTTCCTACCTGTTTTACCTTCGGATTCACAACGTTTCTTCACACCGGGATTCGTTGAGCGCTCCGTTGATGGCAAACCCGAAAGGACTCGAACCAGGCTTCTGGTTGTTGGTTGTTCTTGCTATTCTTCACGTGTTGGTGGTGTTTTTTGTGAGGTTTTGATGATTATTGGTGCTTTGGGAATTGGAAACGTGTTTAGATGATGATTTCGGGGGATTTTCGGTATGATTTGGGTGGCCGGGTATTGGAAAACGTGAGAGAGAGAGGAGGGGCTGCCTTTCCTGACTCTCTAGGGTTCTTGAGTATGTGAGGTCCTCCTTTTATCCAAAAACCTATCCCCTTATATAGACTTTCTTAAAGATAAGAGAATCTAGTAAAAGTAGATTTTTCGATATTTTAACTAAGTAACTTCCCAAAGGAATTTTGCTATGAAATTTTAACCACATGTCAAGAATGGATATTATAATTTCTGAGGTGGGGAAACGAATTTTTTTAAATGCTGAGCATTTTTTAAATTGAATTTCTCGTCAGATTCAGTCAGAAATTGCTAGAAAATTATTGGAAATTCGAAAAATCAAAATTCCAACGCCATTATGCTTAAAATGTCATCCTCTATCATGGGTTAAAATATCAAAGCATTTCAAGCTGATTTGGGCACCCTTTGGAGGAGAGAAAGCCTATAGGAGAACTCAGAAGCCTTAAAAATTACGAAACGCCCCTGACAATGACGAACTGCTCCTCAGGCCCTGGAACACGCCGATCGGGCCGGAGTCTCTTACTGTTTGATGGAGATGGCTCTCACAACCTCGTAGACCTCAGCCAGGGGGTCAAAATTTTGGGTATAACAATCGCATCCGCGTTACCCTGTGAATTGGAGCAGTTAGAAGAGTTTAGAAACATACAAGCAGAGGAGACAGTATAATTTCCAGAGCTATGTAACTTCCAGGCAAGGAAGTCCTCTCCAGAATTGGGAAAGACTAAATGACTGTCAAATTTTTGTTTGAGATTCATAAGAAGGAACTATAAAAACTTTTCCCACTTCTAACCAGATTCTTCATCCCAATAATCATATACATAATCACCTCGTGCAGATTCAGATACATTCCTTGTAGTAACAACCTATAAATCAGAATCATTTAACCACCTATCTGTCCAAAATTTCATGGATTTACCATTACTAACCACCCATCTAAACCCATCATGTATCAGTGAACTACATTTCCTAATGTTCCTCCAGGTACTGGAACAGTGACTGACATCTGGGTTCGGATATTTGCTCTTGAGCAGCTTGTTACATAACCCATCATTGTTTGAGATAATATTCCACACTAACTTTCCAAAGCATGCTATATTCATAGTTCTAGATTTCCTAAAACCCAAACCTCCATATTGTTTAGGTTTGCAAAGCTGATCCCGAGAAATCGGATGTAGTTTGCGCACATTTGAATCATGTCCCCAGACGAAATCCTGACATAATTTATCAATTTGATCACAAACCCCTACAGGTAGTACTTGGAATTGCATTGTATGGATCGGTATTAAAGAAATCGAACTCTTCGTAAGACATATTTTACTCGCAAAAGATAGGGTTTTCATTTTCCAACCCAATAATCTATTCATAATCTTAGCTAATAATAACTCATTCACACGTTTATCATATCTACCTTGCTGTAGCAAAACCCCCAAATATCTATTAAAATCTCTTCTGAAAGGAATTCCAGCTTTGGAGTTTAAAACTTGGGTTCTCTCAATACTAATATTTATAGACAGAAGCATAATCGACTTCTCAAAGCTGATAACCTGACCCAAGGCTTCACAAAATTCAGTTAAGATTTTCCTCAAAATTCTCACTTTTCTAGTAGTAGCTACCGCACACAACGCCAAATCATCAACAAAAAAACTATGAGATAATGAAGTTCCACTACTTCCCTAGAGTGAAAGGTTTCCACACTTTTCTTTCAATTGCACTATTAATCAAGTGAGTTAATCTTTCCAAACATAAGACAAAGATAAAGGGAGAAAGAGTGTCTCCCTGTCTTACTCCTCTACCAGCCTTGAATGCATCAGTAAGCCCACCATTACAGCTTACCTAAAATGAGACTGAGGAAATGCAAAACATAATTAAACTTCTAAGTTTATGAGGTAATCCTAGGCAGTTAATTGTATCCTCCACAAACTTCCATGACAAACGATTGTAAGCTTTGGCCAAATCAATTTTAATGCCATGAATCCACTCCCAGCATTAGAGGTGTGAAGCACATGAAGAGCTCCCTGGATAATAACAATATTATCAAATATATTCCGACCCGGAACAAAGCTAGACTGGTTAGTGGAAACCCATTTGGGCATATAAGGTTTCCGCCTATTAACAATAGCTTTAGCTAGAATCTTATATTGCACTTGACATAACGAAATAAGCTTGAACTTATAGACATTAATAGGTTGTTCCACTTTTAGGATACGAACCATAATGGTTTGATTAAGCTTACTATCAAAACTGCCTTTGTTAAAGGATTCTCTCACAAAATCTAACATAGGATAACCAATTAATTGCCAGAAGTGCTGAAAGAAATCAGCAGGTTATCCATCTATTCCTGGTGCTTTAAAGGCCTTCATGCTTCGCACTTCTTTGTTGATTTCCTCCACGGATACCTTCTAGTTAAGAATTCAGTATCTTCTTCCAAGAGGGTTGGGAAATCAAGTCCTTCTAGCTCCTTCAGCTTGCTGTCATTGCTACTAAAAAGAGTGTAAAAATGTTCCTGCACTAGGTTACATAAATCATTATCATTAGAAAGCCAAATACATCACTACTCAAGAGTCTAGTATTTTTGTTTCTCCTTCTTCTAATTTTAGTTTTAACATGGAAATAGAAAGAGTTCCTGTCCCTATTCGAATCCACTCATCCCTAGATTTTTGAAACCAAAGCAATTCTTATCTTTGAAGCCATACTTCAAGATCCCTAACTAAGGATTTTTCCAGACCTCTCAAATGGTCACCTTCCCCTAAATCGATAGCTTTCTGAATGCTCCTGAGTCGAGCCATAATCCTATTTTGTTCTTGATAATGTGGCTAAATTGAAATACCCCGAACTTAATTAGGGTGATTAAATTACTCTAATATGGTATTTGAGTGCCTTTTAGTGCCTAAAGAATTTTGGTAAAGAAAATAAATCCAAAAGAAAAGAGAAAACGCTCAAAAAGTGAAAAACGCTAAAATGAGCGTTAGGTGACCATAGGAGGAATACGACCTCAACGAGGATATTAGAGTGATTTCCAAGGCTTAATAATGCCTAATTAATATATGGGAACAATTCCCGAAGAAAATGGATCCATAAAATGAATTAAAAACGCTAATAAAGCTTTAGCGCACGTGTTTTCGAGAAATCCTAAAAACGTGACTTTGAGTGGTCAAATGAACCCGTAAAATTATAGTTCATTAAATAAATATAATTAAACATAAATGGAATCATAAGAGCCATTAAAATTAAAGGAACGAGAAAAAACCGGAAAACGGGCCTGGTTAGTGAATAGTGCTAAAACCAGGTAAATTAACGAGCATTTTCTGTAAAAGACAAAAAACGCTCCAGCTTGTATTATACTAGGGGGGCGGTTTTATTAGGTGAGTCAGCCTCCCCTCACACACATACACTAAACTAGTAAGAAAGAAAGAAAAGAAAAAGAAGGAAAAAGTGAAAAAGACATAAAGCACTTTACCCTCTCTCTCCTCCCTCACTTTTATTTTCCTTATCTTTCCTCCCCTTTCTTCCCCACCATCACCTTCCTCCTCCCTTCTGAATTTTCTGGCGATTTTCACCCTTCCATGGTAGCCTACCTTCTCAAGCTTGCCCAAGCCACACCAAAACTCCAAATCAAGAAAAAATTACATATTCTTCTTCTCCTCCTCAAGCTCTACACTTCCCTCTTTTTAAAATTCCAAAATGATGAACTTCATCTCCATGGGTATATCCCATTTGAAGAGAAAGTTAGAGATTCTTGAAGCTTGGAGTCTCCTCTTCCACTTAAGGTAAAAATTCCAAGGAAAATCTCATCTTTTCCCCATTTTTGGCCTTGGCTGATTTTACCCCACTCTCATGCCTTGTTCTTTCCTTGTTTGAGCTTCCTTCCAAGTCTTCAATGGTGGTTGGGAGCCCCCCTTTGATTCATGACCAAAAGCCCACCTCAGGGTTCAAGGTAAATTCTCATTTTTGTGCCCTAAGCACTTTCTCTTGCTTCTTAGCTTAATTAATAAGCATGGGTGTATTAATTAGTGCCTAATTCCCCATTTGGGTGTTAAATTTGAGGTTGGCAAATGGTTGGTCAACTTGACCGATTTTGACCAAGAAAGAGGAGATGCGAAGCTTGGAAACAAAGAATGGAGGAATAAGGTAATTAAGTTACCCTAATGTTATTTGAATGCTTTAGAATTTGGGATGGGTTAAATTGAATAATGAACCAAAAATATGAGAGATAATGTGGTTGGATGAGGTTTGAGAGAACTTGTGAAATGTTGGTTTGAATTAAGGGCCTTGGAGCCAAGTGATATGGGAATTGTGTTTATGTTGTTCTTTGGTGAATTTTAAATTGAGTTTGTGTGCTGGTAGGACCCTTTGAGGGTGTGGCTAGATTAGGATTGATTTGGATGATAATAGAAGAATGTGGATATGTTAGGTTTATGTGGAGGTTATGGTAAAATTTTGGTAGACAATGAGTGTTTTTTTAGATGACTTGGTGAATGGGAGAACCTAGGTGTTTGTAGTGTTGAGTAGAGTGGATTAATAGCCTTGAAATGGTTAATGGAGAATGGGTTTGAAAGATGTAAAAATCTGTAGCAAATAGCATATAAGGATATGTGGAAATTCTAGAAATGAGTTAGTGTGCAAGACTTAGGAAAATGAGAGTTGGACTTGGGTTTTAGAAATGCATTTATTTAGGAATGAATTGGAATGGTCATTAATTGATTTGGTAAAGTTGGTAGGAAGTAGGAAACTATCAAGGGGAAGTAGAAATACATAAGTGTGCAAAATGCAAGAATGTGAGAATTGAAATTTGTTGAATTTGAGTAAGGATTAAACCAATGATTTAGAGAGGTTTAGAGCATGTTTTAAGGTGTTTAAATATGTAGGAAACTTGTGGAAATATTATGGAATGATTAGGGGTGGATTAAGGATTAATTTGGGGCTGAAAAATTACCTTAGTAGCGGGTTTTAGCAGGGTCCGGGACCTAGCCCTTGTATAAGGTCCCGAACCGCATCAAAAAATAGGCCGAGAGTTAAAACGGGAGGTGGTCCGGGACTTAAATCCAGGACCAAGTCTCGGACCAGGTAGAAAAAACGGCCGAGAGTTTGGAAACACATTGGTCCGGGACTTTGGGTGCGGACCAAATCCCGGACCACCCCCAAAATTCAACCGTGAGTACTTTTAAGGGTTATAAACATGGGGGATTGAATGGTATTGGTTTTAGATGATGTTTAGGAGTTGTTTGGTGACTTGTAAAGGTCCTAAGAAGTGTAAACAAGTTTGAGAAGTGATTGAGAAAGATGTGAGTTTAAGAACACTTAAGTAAAACCGAAATAACGGGATACCGGGGTAAGTACGAGAGTAGTAAGTTACGTACCGTATAGGATTGATATTAATACCAATGTTTGAAACATTATCAAAGGAACAAGTGTGAACCGAGGAACCTAAGGTGAACCGGTAAAGTTAACCCAAGGTGAAAGGTATGATATTCTCATGCCCCGTATGCTACCTTGGTTACTCTGATTTGTGTGCTTGTTTGATTATGTGACCACCATAACAAGATAAATGCACGAATCGGATTGTTTGCACTTTCTTGTGCTTGTTTTGTATTGCTTTGTTGGATTGTTGATTAAATTGAAGTTTGTATAATTCATGAAATGTGTATTTGTGGATTAAGTGCTTGATATTGGATGTGCACGGTAGTTCGACTCATAGATGAGTCTTGTTTGAGTAGTGACTCGTAGAAGGTGTCTTGTTGTGAATTAATGAAAACGTGAGAACACACTAAACCTATCGAACCTAGAAACGATAACGCAAACCTATGAACTCACTAGAACGTGAGAGAATTATATGGGAACTAGTAAACTCCCGATAACGGTTTGAGGACCGAATTGATTTAATCCACAAACAAATAATAGTGGAAGTATATAATGGACCTCTATTTAGAGGATTGATAAATGTTCAAGATGTGAACCTTGAGAAAAGTAAAGTATGGTAAGGGATCACCAAACCCCTTAGAACAATAGTCGACCCACAATGAGAGGATCCGACTAAAATGAACAATGTCCCCAACATGAGAGTATTCGATAAGTTGGGTAAGGGTAAAACCTTAAATCTTAGAATACTAGACATTGAGAATTCCCTAAGCTAATGGAGGATATCGAGAGAGATACTTCTATGCTAATCTGTGAGATTGTGAAATGACTCCGAGAGAAGAGTTTTGGGAATTTGAGTAGTCCAGTAGAGAACTGGACATTTGTGAATTTAAGGGAGCTAATTGTATAGCTCCATTTGTATTTGTAAGCTCGGCGGTGAGTCTTGTGTATGACTCTGTCCGGAGGTCGTGGGCAAAGACTTAAAAGATGCCCTTGAGTATTGAGAATTTGAATTGTGAACTTGAGTTGAGTATTGAGAATTTGAGTATTGGGAATTGTGTTGAGACTTGAGAGACTTGAGAAATTGAGTTGAGTATTGTAGAACTTGCTTGAGGTTGAGAGTAAGAGAATGTGAGTAAGAGTACCCAAGAGAGTGGGTAAGACAATGAGTAATTGAGCATGGTATAGTGAGGTAAAAACCCTTAAGGCCTAAGTATAGTATATATTTAAATAACCTCCTGATGTGTGTGTTAGTGTTTGTACTATAAGTTGAACCTTGATTGTGCTAATATACATATATAATGTATTGTTGCCTTGCATGCTGTTTGAATTAAAAAGAACCGCATGTTCTCGACCCAAGTAGTCGGTGTACCCCTGTTAGCACGCGGGGTATGTGAATTTCATATGCAGCAATTTGCTGAGCCTCTAGGGGCACCGTTTTTATTTTACAGGAACATTGAGGCCGAATACCGTTAGAGTGTAGGACGGGTTGCCATGTGAGCATGAGTAGTTGTTTAGGAAGTTGTAATTGTTTTGTATTGTGGAATTGTAAGACCGGCATGTGGTTAATAAGTTTGGGAATTGCAGTAGATACTCGGTATAGAATGTAATTGAAGTTGTATTGTATAATATGGGATTGAAGTTGTATTTGGTTGAGATTTGAATAAGTAATGGAAGGTATCGTTTGTATAGAGTACTCGGTATAATAATCCATCAGACTGATAATGTATTTGAGTTGTCGTATTGGATTTGGCCTTGTTAGTCACGTGGGTGACTAACGGCATGTATCACCCACCAGTTGTAGTTTGAATTCCGCTGCATTGTTGATTGGTAATTGAGACGGGTTAGGAGATAATTGTGTGATTACCTGTAGGGGTGTTACACAAACGTATGCCTATCCCAAGTCTTGAGGCGAGAGCTCAAATTTTCTAAGGTAACTCTCATCTCAATATCCTAATATCAGAAATAGTAGTGAAATAAAGTTTTTTAAGACTTGTGGCTACTTATGATTTGTGAATGAGTGTAGATACACAATTGGACAAAATTTTTGAATACACTTTTGTAAATGCATGTAAATGTGCATTGTTGTTTGACAATTACAAGGTATTTGACTTTGTGGATAGTGTAGTTGTTGTGATATGACATTTGGATGTCATAAGTGAATATTACATAGGTTGTGATCTGTCACATGTGTGTATGTTAGGGAAAGTAGCAAAATAACAAATAATAATAAAAAACTACAACTTAATTGAAATACCCCAGACTTAATTAGGGTGATTAAATTACTCTAATACGGTATTGAGGGCCTATTAGTGCCTAATGAATTTTGGTAAAAAGAATAAATCCAAAAGAAACAAGAAAAACGCTTAAAAAGTGAAAAAACGCTAAAACGAGCGTTAAGTGACCCTAGGATGAATATAACCTTAAAAAGGGTATTAAATGGATTTTGAAGGCTTAGTAAGGCCTAAATAATATATGGGAACAATTCCCGAGAAAACGGATTCAAATAATGTGTTAAAACACTAATAAAGCTTTAGCGCACGTTTTTCGAGAAAACCCGAAAATGTGACTTTAAGTGGTCAAATGAACCCGCAAAAATTATAGTTCATTAAATAACTATAAATAAACATCAATGGGAGTATAATAACCATTAAAATTAAAGAAACGGGAAAATTCTGGAAAACGGGCCCGGTTAGTGAATAGTGCTAAAACCGGGTAAAATAACGAGCGTTTTCTGTAAAAGACAAAAAACGCTCCAGCTTACATATATATGTGGGCCGGTTTTAATTAGTGAGACAGCCCCCTCACACACTCATTAAACTAGTAAAGAAAGAAAGAAAAGAAAAAAAAAGAAGGAAAAGTGGTAAAGTAAAAAGGTGAGTAGTCCTCTCTCTCCTCTCATTTCCTTTCTTCCTTTCCTTTCCTCCCTCTCTTTCTCCCAGCCGGCTCCATCTTCCTCCCCAAGCTGCCGATTTCTCTTCTTCTTCTCCAATGGCTACCTCAACTTCCATGCCATGCCCAAGCTTCATTAAGGCTCCAATCACAAAAATAAATACATATTCCTCTTCCTCTCATCCTCCTCTATCATTCTCTCTTTTCAAAATTCTAAAAGGATGAACTTCATCCATATGGGTTTTCCCCATTTGAAGAGAAAATGGCACCATCTTGTAGCTTGGAGTCCCCTCTTTCCATTAAGGTAAATATTTCATTGAAATACTCATTTTTGTTCTCCCTCCTTTGGTGACCGATTTTTACCCCCTTGTAATGCCTTGTTTTCTGCTTGATTTTGAGCTTCAATTCAACCCTCCCATGGTGGTGGAATTTCCCTTTTGATTCAAGGGTGAGGACCCCTCTTAAAAAGCTCAAAAGATAAACCCTAACTTTGTGTTTTAAGCCCTTTAATTGAATTAGAATTTCTTAAGGGTTTGGATGATTAATTGAATGCATCTTTGTGTTTCTTGAATGTTGGGATGGAGTTTGGCAACTCCATCCCACTTGACCGAATTTGAGAAGAGGAGGAACAAGAGGAGAATTAAGAGAGAACTTATGAAATTAAGGTAAGAAACCCACCTTAAAGCTTGTTTAATTATCTTAGAGTTTGAGATGGGTGAAATGAATTAATGAACCCAAAATATGTGTAATAGTGTGCTTGGTTGAGAATTGGTAGATTTGTGAGTCAATTGTGAATTAAAGGCCTTGGAGCCATGCACTTTATGTTTAGATCTTATGTTGTTGTTGATGGGATGTTGAGGATATATTATGCTCTGGTAGGACCCTTCATGGGTGTGGCTAGATTAGGATTGGAAATGGTGGAAATTGATGAATGTGGATATGTAAAGTTTATGGGGAGGTTATGGCAAAATTTTGGTAGAAATGAAGTGTTTTAGTGATGTATTGAGTGAAGAATAACCTAGGGTTAGCTAGGTCTGGTTGGAGGTTGATTTGGGATAGAAAATCACCATGAGAATACTTATTTAAGGAGGGGAGATTGATGCAAAAATCTGTAGCAAGGAAGTTATTTAAGTGCCTTAGGAGTTTTAGGGAACAATAAGGATTTAAGGTTGTAAGATTGAGGCATGAACCTTTGTATGAGAAGTGCATAGTCTTGGAGGATTTAGAATGGTCAAATAGAGTGAGAACAATAATGCAAGTGCTAAGAGGTAAAATCTGTAGCACTAGTGTGCAACATGTAACGGTGGGAATGGAAAAACTTGTGAATTTGAGCAAGGATTTGAGTAGGGATTTGAGGAGGTTTAGAGCATGTTTTAGGGTGTTTAAACATGTAGGAAACATGTGGAAAGGTTATGAAATGATTAGGGGTGAATTAGGGGTTTAAAACTGGTCAAAAACTGTAAATTTTGACAGTTCCAGGGTTGGTCCGGGTTTGCAAATCGGTACACGAACCCGGACCATAGCAAAAACGCACCAGAAAGGCATAACAGGGATTGGTCGGGGTTTGTATCCCGGTACACAATCCCGGACCACATGTAAATAAGGCCAGAAACGTATTTCAGTGTCTGGTTCGGGTTTGTAGACCCGGACACTAACCCGGACCACTATAAAAATCCATCAGAAAGTGTTTTGAAGGGTTCTAAGCATGGGGGATTGATTGGTATTGGTTTTAGGTGATGTTTAGGAGTTGTTTGGTGACCTTTAAAGGTCCTAAGAGGTGTAAACAAGTATGAGGAGTGATTGAGATAGTTGTGAGTTTAAGAGCACATAAACTAAACCAAAGAATAATGGGTTAACGGGGTTAACTACGGGAGTACTAATTTTACATACCGTACTACCTTAGTAATAATAGAATCACTTGATATATGATTGGTGATTCAGAAGTGGGATCCGAGGAACAAGAGGTGACCCGATAAAAGTAAAACCATGGTGTAAGGTTGGATTTCCTCATGCTCTGTATCCTAACATGGTTACCCCGATTTGTGTGCTTGTTTGATTGTGTGATCACCTAACAAGATAAATGCACTAATCGGATTGTTTGTACTTGTTGGTGCTTGTATTGTGTTGTTGCTTGTTGGTTTGTAATTTGCACCAAAGTTTATATAATTCATGAAATGTGAAGTTGAATGAAATGTTTGAATGCTGAAGGTGTATGGTAGTGCAACTCTTAGTTGAGTCTTGTGTGAGTAGAGACTCGTAGGAAGAATCAAGTGCGAACTAAATAAATGGTGGAAACACCCTACAACTATCGAACCAATACACAGTAACATAAACCTACGAACGCACTAGAACGTGAGAAAACATACGGGAGTAGTAACCTCCCGATAATGGTTAGAGAACCGAAACGACTTAATCCACACAATAAATATTAGTGGAAGTATATGAGTAACCTCTAACTAGAGGATTGGGAAGTTGTTCGAAATATGAACCTTGAGTAAAGTAAAGCTTGGCAAGGGATCACCAAACCCCTTAGAGATATAGTCGAACCCCAATGAGAGGAACCGACTAACATGAACAATGTCACGCACATGAGAGTATTCGATAAGTAGGGTAAGACTTTAAATCATAGAATACTAAACATTGAGAATTCCCTAAGCCATTAGATGTTATCGAGAGAGATACCTCAAGGCTAATCCATGAGATTGTGAAATGACTCCGAGAGAGGAGTTTTGGGAATCTAAGTAGTCCGGTATAGAATTGGACATTTGTGAACTTGAGGAACTAAATGCATAGCTCCTTTTGTATTTGTGAGCCCAGTGGTGGGTCTTGTGTATGACCCTGCCTGAAGGTCGTGGCTAAGACTTAAAAGATGCCTTGAGTATTGAGTATTGATTTGGGAACTTGAGCATTGAGTATTGAAATGAGTATGTGAGTATTGAGAATCGAGTTGTGACTTGAGGGACTTGAGAATTTGAGTTGAGTGGAGAATTTAGTTGAGCATTGTAGACCTTGGAAGATTGTGAGTAAGAGTACCCAAGAGAGTGGGTAATACAATGAGAATTTGAGTAAGGCATAGTGAGGTAGAAACCCTCAAGCCTAAGTAAAGAACATAATAAACTAACCTCTTGATGTGTGTGTTAGTATTTGTGTTCCTTGTTGAACCTTGAATGTGTTAAAGTACATATATAATGTATTGTTGTATCGCATGCTGTTTGAACTAAAATGAACCGCATGCTCTCGACCAATTAGTCGGCGTACCCTCGCTAGTACGCGGGGTATGCGGAAGTCATATGCAGCAATTTTGCTGAGCCCCTAGGGGCAACGTTTTTATTTTCCAGGTACAATGAAGCCGTGAACCGTTCGAGAGTAGGACGGGGTTGTTATTGATATGGGTAGTTGTCCCAGGATTGTATTTGTTGTATTACGGATTTGTAAGACCGAAAGGTTATTGGTAGACTTGGGAATTTTAGATACTCGGTATAGAATGGAATTGAGATTGTTTTTGTATTTATTGGAAATGAGGTTGTATTTAGTTTGAGAATTGTTAAGGAAACAGAACGTAACATTTTGTATAGTGTACTCGGTAAAGACCCATCAGACCGATATTGTATTGTGTTGTTGTTGGGAATTGGCCTTGTTAGTCACGTGGGTGACTAACGGCATTGTTTCACCCCCGATTGTAGTAGAATTTCCGCTGCTTATGTGCTGATATTGGAGACGGGTTAGGAGTTAATGGTGTGATTACCGGTAGGGGTGTTACAAAAAGTGGTATCAGAGTGAAGTATCGCTCTGATGGTCTAAATACCGAGTTTAGGAAAATACCGAGTTAGGAATTAGAGACTTAGGGCTAAGGGTTGAGTGTTAGCGTGTGAGGTACGCTAGTTAGGAACTTCCAATGTGATCTGGATACCTACATAACCAATCCCGCCCTCCGCAACCCCCGTTGTAAAGTTAGGGAAAGAACGCCAGAGAGATGGAAAGACCTCTCATACTAGGGAAAACCCGATCTGGCAGTGGTAGAATAACCTTTGTAAAGAGAAGGAACTAGTCATACGGTAGATTCCAAGAACTGGAAATCCCAAAGACGGTTCCCGTTGGAGCAACAATCACCGCAGTCAACGATAGAAGATTGAAGATCCTAAATACAGGATAATGGAATTTGTGGCACCATGGGGCGACGTGCTCCGCAGTCGTGAGAACCATGCGCAGCCAACGCTTGACAATACCGTCAACAACATACCACCGACTGAGGAATCAATCAAGGTTGGATAACTCCAAACCTACAACGCCAAAGGGCGGTAATACCCAAATAACATAGTTCAGACAACTATGAGAGTAATCATTAAGCTTACGCCAACAGGACTACCACGTAGTTCCTAAGGATCAGATAAACCTCGGTAACCACAACTAAATGGGGGAACGAGCTATGGAGCAAGGTACATGGAGTACCACAAGGATTGGGAAGCACCCGAATTATCAACAACCTTGTCAAGGACACTGAGAAGACACTCAGGGAGTTGATCACTAAGATCAAAAGTGGATGGAAGATCCGATAAGACCACCAAGTATGGATGGAAAACAATACCGTAATTGGTACAAGTCAACCTGAAAACCGACGTACCCGCGCACTTGCCAAGGCAAGTGCAGCAACAACAAGACAAGTTGGGAGACTTTTGACAACCAACCAGTACTTACTAAAGTACCACCAGGGAGATGGAAACAAATATAGGATCACTAATCCTAAGGACTTGAAGAATCAACCTTGGAAAGGCCTAACGGCCCGACCATTACATTAACAAACATACCAGTCAGCAGGAAGTTTTACTTGGTCAAAGACCTCAAGCATGGCAATGCTATGAAGATTTTCTTTCAAACTCGAGATTTCTATTTCAAAACCTATAATTTTTCTTTCAAAACCACAACTTTCCTTTTTAAAACCCCAGATTTTTAAACCCAAACCAGAAGAATCATGGTGAGTATCATGTACAGAGTGATACAAGAGGAGTTGACAATAGAATACTTCACCTAGGCGTGTGACGAACACTACGAGTGTACCCAAATACGGGATGTGGGACGACCGCACTCCGAAGGAGCTTGCGGGCCTGACAGACCCTTTTGTGAGTTAGTCAGGTAAGTGGTAACGTACCAACAAGGTACCCCACGTATGTGTACATGTAGTGTACGAAGCACGGGAAGTAGTCAGCTCCGTTCTACAGACCATATAGGTAATTGTAAACCAAAATAGTTGAATACCTCAAATAATCGAAGGAGCCCAGATTAGCTTACAAGCTAAAAGACTCAAGAATCCATTCTGGGAGGATGATTAAGAACTAGAAAGTGCGAGAATCACTAGTAATTGACTAAAGACATTGGAGATGTCTCAAGAATTTGAAACAAAAGCAAGAAATAGATGGAATGGATACCCGGTCTAAACACAGTAAGGCAACACCTAACATGAACACACAATGTTCAAGGAACAAAGTGAAGTACCCAAAGTGATCATCTAAGGTACCGGAGAATACCATTCATTACCCAAAAGAATACTAAACAAGTTAAAACATCAATGGTCTACCCTAAGAACGGGAGACGTGGTAACCCTAAACGAGACAACTTGAAATCTAGAACCGCAATGCGGAGAAGACAAAACACACTCAAAATATTAGCCAAAGGTAACGGCATAACCAATAACACCCAGGAGCAATCCATAAAGGGTATCAAAGTCAACATAGTTGGACGAAGTATCGTAATATGAGCACCAAAGCTATAATGAACACTCAGTTAGAATACCGAAGGGATCTCACTTACATAGGGGATACCCTAAATTGGTAAATGTTACAGATCAACACCAAATTACTTAAAGGGGCATCCAACAGGCGGAAGCATGATGCAGTGATCCTATCAGGGAGCCCAGTAGCATCTCTAAGCCATTTGATGGTATACGGAGAAGCAATGCTTGTGATCAACCTAAGATGAGTAGAGGTCTAAGCAACGTGGCTAGTAAGCCAGGAACCCATTACAATACATGACCCGAAGGTTGCAAACCTATCGTGAATCATATGGAGGGTTGTCAAGAACGGAACCAGTAAAGGGTTTAATAACCAACGAGAAAGGATACCCCTCATTGAGGTGGTACCGCAACAGCGGTGAACATAAAGATCCCAAAGAAGAGGATACCGTAAATGAATGTCTGAAATATATCCCTTTCAAAACTACTAATGTAGTGAACTTCAGCATACAATTATTGCCGAGCAATGTAGAAATAAGCTTTGATAACAATTGTTGACAACCAAGGAGTAACCAGTTCAGAAGAAACCCGGTATGTGGGAACGTGAAGTATAAGTAAATAACGCTTAATGAGCTCAGAGATGTAAAAGAATGTCATATTCTATAATCATCCAAGAAAATGGCGAACCATTGCCTAAATGGTAGTAGAACATGAGCAGAAGCTAATGAAATAGCGGATGCCATGGGAACCAAAGTTGTAAACAAATACGAACATGGTGCGCAACAAGCGACCAATACATGTGAATAAATCATACAATGAGATGGAGTTGATGAATAAAGATGGTAGACATACCGAGAAACAAGGAAATTCATTCTTATTGCAATCTCACAAGAGATTTACTGCCCAGGGGTTTACGCCTCTGCACTCTGTAGGACTGAGTGTTTTGGTATTACTCTTGTGCAGTAATGATCGAGTGGGATAGCTAGGAAGTTGGGAGGATGACAATTGTGGTAAAAGGTAGAAGGAAACGTACGAAGTCATAAGGACCGAAGCATAGAAAATGCAAGGTCATAATTCAGAAACTA
The DNA here is from genome assembly GCA_023374045.1 of Limonium bicolor. Lineage (NCBI taxonomy): Eukaryota > Viridiplantae > Streptophyta > Magnoliopsida > Caryophyllales > Plumbaginaceae > Limonium > Limonium bicolor. The sequence goes on from CM041778.1 coordinate 115,615,417, forward strand.
TTGACAACAGAGGAAGCACTACAACTAAGTAGTGGCTCAACCTCAACCGACAACATGTCGGGGAAACCAAGTGAATAATCACTCAAGTACACAATAGTATGTACATTGATTCCAAAGAACTGGATAGAAAACCTAAAACTCACTGAGTTAGCGTACGGTAAAAGAATACCACGTCTGATTAATAAACCTTATTCCCAAGATAAAAAGGGATAAAAGGATATTGTATAACACATTTAGGATAACGAGAAGGGCAAACAAACCCTAGGTTATCAGGGTCACGCAGAAGAAGCTAGTTGGCCCAAATTCTAAAGGTTTAATACACTGAGTGAATGAATAGATAATTATCAATGCCTTGAAGCCTTTTAGGCTATAACCGAACCCGGTTAAGAGTTAAATAAACTTCGATGAGAATTCTTGGTGCAGGGACTAACTAACAATATGGTTAAGACCCTTTGACCAGAATACATTGTATAATAGACCGCATGTAAGTTAGAACACTCCATGATGGCTGAATGCCTTCGACCTATGTCCAATGTTTACACATGGTAGATTACGTGGGCGTAATCCCTTTTTAAGGGGGGTAGGGCGAAAACTGCGAAATGTATGTTTTACGTAATAGTGCGTAAACTACAATGCGCATAGCGTAAAAGAATTTGTTTGATGATTGGTACTTATGTTACATAAACATATGTATACCATTCATAATGTAATTAAGGTTGATTGTGAGATTTGAAGTGGAAAGGAGTATTGATTGTGAGAGATTTGAGGTGAATGGAGTAGAGAAACTCCATGGGGAATGAGAACCCTGATTGGTAATGGTTTGGAGAAGTGAGTATGTTTGAGGAGATTGATGAGTATAAATCGATACGAAACCGATGTTGAACCTAGTGGGAAGTGAGTCCCCTAGGTAACTTGATTTGATTGTATGTGTGAATAACTTGAGGATAGAAATTGACTTGACTTATGAACTATTTGAGGATAGAAAAACTAATTGGAAAACTAACTGCTGAAATTCTTGGGTATAGAGGTGGAAGATAGGCTGAGTAATAATTGATGAGATGGCTGGTAAGTAATAATTGATGGTATGAGTAGTAATGAGTAAACGAGTTCTAGAAATTGGTAAATGTATGGTTGTATGAGTATGACTAGAAAGATTAAGAAGATAGAAAATGAAATTAATGTTTGACTATTTGATTATGTGAATTGAGGTGGGAGGTGGAACTTGATTTGCTAGCGATCAAGGGAAACCGAACACCAAAGTGGGGTGGATAGATAGTTCAACACCAATGCTGGTCACATTGGGGTTGAAGGACTCTTGAAGCTCCTTATAAGTGGCCATAAGTAATCACACTAGTAATAGGTGGAACTAACATAAATTGGAACTTGGAGTTGCATTGAAGTTTTCAAAATGAATTTCCAAAATGATTTTGGCAAATGATTTTCTTCAAACTTGAGAATGAGGATTGGTTTTGAAACCACTCCCACGGGCACTAGTGGATCTTTCATGGCTAGGCACGGGTATCCGGTTGAATCATGGAGGTGAAGCTAGTTGTGAGTCGGTGGAGGTGTTGAATAGGTTTGAAACCACTACAACGGACGAGCAAGGGTACTAAGTGACCTGTAGGACGCTTGTAGTGTGTGTTTTGTATTTGTCCAAGGGCCGCCGGATATGAGTAGTCCGGTCAGGGAAGAGTACCCACTTTGGAGCCTAAGGATTCTCTAGAGGTGCAAATGAATTTGATCGGAACCAAAGGACCGTAGAGCCAGAAAGAGTAAGTGCTCAATGTCATGACGGCCGTGAACCAGAGAGCGTAAGTGTTCAAACGTGACCAGTACCGGAGGGATCACTCGATATGGGGGAGGACTTAGTGCCTAATTGTCTGCGGATGGACCCCCATTGAGAGGTTGGATAACGGATATTTTTGATTGCTATGCATGCTGTGACATGCTGTTTGAATGTGTGGTATGTATTCAGTCAGTCATTGGAATCTGACAGGTTATTGAGAGAGTATAACCTTAGCATTGAGTACCTTGGTGACTAACAATCTTAGACTCACTAATTTGTGGGCAAAGTTCTTTAAGGGGGGTTGGTTGAAATACCCCGGACTTAATTAGGGTGATTAAATTACTCTAATACGATATTAAGGGCCTATTAGTGCCTAATGAATTTTGGTAAAAAGAATAAATCCAAAAGAAACAAGAAAAACGCTTAAAAAGTGAAAAAACGCTAAAACGAGCGTTAAGTGACCCTAGGATGAATATAACCTTAAAAAGGGTATTAAATGGATTTTAAAGGCTTAGTAAGGCCTAAATAATATATGGGAACAATTCTCGAGAAAATGGATTCAAATAATGTGTTAAAACACTAATAAAGCTTTAGCGCACGTTTTTCAAGAAAACCCGAAAACGTGACTTTAAGTGGTCAAATGAACCCGCAAAAATTATAGTTCATTAAATAACTATAAATAAACATCAATGGGAGTATAATAACCATTAAAATTAAAGAAACAAGAAAATTCTGGAACACGGGCCCGATTAGTGAATAGTGCTAAAACCGGGTAAAATAACGAGCGTTTTCTGTAAAAGACGAAAAATGCTCCAGCTTACATATATATGTGGGCCAGTTTTAATTAGTGAGACAGCCCCTTCACACACTCATTAAACTAGTAAAGAAAGAAAGAAAAGAAAAAAATGAAGGAAAAAGTGGTAAAGTAAAAAGGTGAGTAGTCCTCTCTCTCCTCTCATTTCCTTTCTTCCCTTTCTCTTTCCTCCCTCTCTTTCTCCCAGCCGGCTCCATCTTCCTCCCCAAGCTGCCGATTTCTCTTCTTCTTCTCCAATGGCTACCTCAACTTCCATGCCATGCCCAAGCTTCATTAAGGCTTCAATCACAAAAATAAATACATATTCCTCTTCCTCTCATCCTCCTCTATCATTCTCTCTTTTCAAAATTCAAAAAAGAATGAACTTCATCCATATGGGTTTTCCCCATTTGAAGAGAAAATGCCACCATCTTGTAGCTTGGAGTCCCCTATTTCCATTAAGGTAAAGATTTCATTGAAAAACTCATTTTTGTTCTCCCTCCTTTGGTGACCGATTTATACCCCCTTGTAATGCCTTGTTTTTTTCTTGATTTTGAGCTTCAATTCAACCCTCCCATGGTGGTGGAATTTCCCTTTTGATTCAAGGGTGAGAACCCCTCTTAAAAAGCTCAAAAGGTAAACCCTAACTTTGTGTTTTAAGCCCTTTAATTGAATTAGAATATCTTAAGGGTTTGGATGATTAATTGAATGCATCTTTGTGTTTCTTGAATGTTGGGATGGAGTTTGGCAACTCCATCCCCACTTGACCGAATTTGAGAAGAGGAGGAGCAAGATGAGAATTAAGATAGAACTTATGAAATTAAGGTAAGAAACCCACCTTAAAGCTTGTTTAATTGTTTTAGAGTTTGGGATGGGTGAAATGAATTAATGAACCCAAAATATGTGTGATAGTGTGCTTAGTTTAGAATTGGTAGATTTGTGAGTTAATTGTGAATTAAAGGCCTTGGAGCCATGCACTTTATGTTTGGTGCTTATGTTGTTGTTGATGGGATGTTGAGGATATATTATGCTCTGGTAGGACCCTTCATGGGTGTGGCTAGATTAGGATTGGAAATGGTGGAAATTGATGAATGTGGATATGTAAAGTTTATGGGGAGGTTATGGCAAAATTTTGGTAGAAATGAAGTGTTTTGGTGATGTATTGAGTGAAGAATAACCTAGGGTTAGCTAGGTCTGGTTGGAGGTTGATTTGGGCTAGAAAATCACCATGGGAATACTTATTTAAGGAGGGGAGATTGATGCAAAAATCTGTAGCAAGGAAGTTGTTTAAGTGCCTTAGGAGTTTTAGGGAACAATAAGGATTTAAGGTTGTAAGATTGAGGCATGAACCTTTGTATGATAAGTGCATTGTCTTGGAGGATTTAGAATGGTCAAATAGAGTGAGAACAATAATGCAAGTGCCAAGAGGTAAAATCTGTAGCAATAGTGTGCAACATGTAATAGTGGGAATGGAAAAACTTGTGAATTTGAGCAAGGATTTGAGTAGGGATTTGACTAATGATTTGAGGAGGTTTAGAGCATGTTTTAGGGTGTTTAAACATGTAGGAAACATGTGGAAAGGTTAGGAAATGATTATGGGTGAATTAGGGGTTTAAAACTGGTCAAAAACTGTAAATTTTGACAGTTCCATGGTTAGTCCGGGTTTGCAAATCGGTACACAAACCCGGACCATAGCAAAAACGCACCAGAAAGGCATAACAGGAATTGGTCCAGGTTTGTATCCCGGTACACAGACCCGAACCACCTGTAAATAAGGCCAGAAACACATTTCAATGTCTGGTCCGGGTTTGTAGACCCGGACACTAATCCGGACCACTATCTTAATCCATCAAAAAGTGTTTTTAAGGGTTCTAAGCATGGGGGATTGATTGGTATTGGTTTTAGGTGATGTTTAGGAGTTGTTTGGTGACTTTTAAAGGTCCTAAGAAGTGTAAACAAGTATGAGGAGTGATTGAGATAGTTGTGAGTTTAAGAGCACATAAACTAAACCAAAGAATAATGGGTTAACGGGGTTAACTACGGGAGTACTAATTTTACATACCGTACTACCTTAGTAATAATAGAATCACTTGATATATGATTAGTGATTCGGAAGTGGGATCCGAGGAACAAGAGGTGACCCGGTAAAAGTAAAACCATGGTGTAAGGTATGATTTCCTCATGCTCTGTATCCTAACTTGGTAACCCCAATTTGTGTGCTTGTTTGATTGTGTGATCACCTAACAAGATAAATGCACGAATCGGATTGTTTGTACTTGTTGGTGCTTGTATTGTGTTGTTGCTTGTTGGTTTGTAATTTGCACCGAAGTTTGTATAATTCATGAAATGTGAATTTGAATGAAATGTTTGAATGCTGAAGGTGTATGGTAGTGCGACTCATAGTTGAGTCTTGTGTGAGTAGAGACTCGTAGGAAGAGTCAAGTGCGAACTAAATAAATGGTGGAAACACCCTACAACTATCGAACCAATACACGGTAACATAAACCTACGAACGCACTAGAACGTGAGAAAACATACGGGAGTAGTAACCTCCCGATAATGGTTAGAGAACCGAAACAACTTAATCCACACAATAAATATTAGAGGAAGTATATGAGTAACCTCTAACTAGAGGATTGGAAAGTTGTTCGAAATACGAACCTTGAGTAAAGTAAAGCTTGGTTAGGGATCACCAAACCCCTTAGAGATATAGTCGAACCCCAATGAGAGGAACCGACTAACATGAACAATGTCACACACATGAGAGTATTCGATAAGTAGGGTAAGACCTTAAATCTTAGAATACTAAACATTGAGAATTCCCTAAGCCATTAGATGTTATCGAGAGAGATACCTCTAGGCTAATCCATGAGATTGTGAAATGACTCCGAGAGAGGAGTTTTGGGAATCTAAGTAGTCCGGTAGAGAACTGGACATTTGTGAACTTGTGGAACTAAATGCATAGCTCCTTTTGTATTTGTGAGCCCGGTGGTGGGTCTTGTGTATGACCCTGCCCAGAGGTAGTGGCTAAGACTTAAAAGATGCCTTGAGTATTGAGTATTGATTTGGGAACTTGAGCATTGAGTATTGAATTGAGTATGTGAGTATTGAGAATCGAGTTGTGACTTGAGGGACTTGAGAATTTGAGTTGAGTGGAGAATTGAGTTGAGCATTGTAGACCTTGAAGATTGTGAGTAAGAGTACCCAAGAGAGTGGGTAAGACAATGAGAATTTGAGTAAGGCATAGTGAGGTAGAAACCCTCAAGCCTAAGTAAAGAACATAATAAACTAACCTCTTGATGTGTGTGTTAGTATTTGTGTTCCTTGTTGAACCTTGAATGTGTTAAAGTACATATATAATGTATTGTTGTATCGCATGCTGTTTGAACTAAAATGAACCGCATGCTCTCGACCAATTAGTCGGCGTACCCTCGCTAGTACGTGGGGTATGCGGAAGTCATATGCAGCAATTTTGCTGAGCCCCTAGGGGCAACGTTTTTATTTTCCAGGTACAATGAAGCCGTCAACCGTTCGAGAGTAGGACGGGGTTGTTATTGATATGGGTAGTTGTCCCAGGATTGTATTTGTTGTATTACGGATTTGTAAGACCAAAAGGTCATTGGTAGACTTGGGAATTTTAGATACTCGGTATAGAATGGAATTGAGATTGTATTTGTATTTATTGGAAATGAGGTTGTATTTAGTTTGAGAATTGTTAAGGAAACAAAACGTAACATTTTGTATAGTGTACTCGGTAAAGACCCATCAGACCGATATTGTATTGTGTTGTTGTTGGGAATTGGCCTTGTTAGTCACGTGGGTGACTAACGGCATTGTTTCACCTCCGGTTGTAGTAGAATTTCTCTGCTTATGTGCTGATAATGAAGACGGGTTAGGAGTTAATGGTGTGATTACCGGTAGGGGTGTTACAAGGTATGTGCATTGTTGTTTGACAATTACAAGGTATTTGACTTTGTGGATCGTGTAGTTGTTGTGATATGACATTTGGATGTCATAAGTGAATATTACATAGGTTGTGATCTGTCACATGTGTGTATGTTAGAGAAAGTAGCAAAATAACAAATAATAATAAAAAACTACAACTTAATAACACAGTTGTGCATTAGGCGTGTTATGAAGTGCGGGTTGAAACGATGTGTTGGAACCACCTTTATAACATGGCTAGTGGAGCCGTGTTATAAAATATGATTTTATACGACGACTGTGCTCTTAGATGTGTTATAAAACCACATTTTATAACATGGCTAGACGAGGAGTTGTGTTATAAAACCCCTTGATTTTGGCGAGTTCAACCAACTCTATAACATGGCTTGGATTGTAGCCGTGTTATAAAACCCCATTTTATAACACGGCTACCATAACAGACGTGTTATAAAACCAATTGATTTTTGCGCGCTAAAGATCTTTTATTGCTTGACAAGCTGTGTCATATAGTTGAAAGCCCAAAGTTATATATGAAGCTCGCATACAACAAGGCCTTTAGCCGTGTTATAAAGTTTTTTTCAACCGTGTTATAAATTATTTTTTCCACTAGTGGAACACCCTACCGAGCAAAAGAAAATTGATACTAATCAAAAGTTACATCTCGGGAGATGTAAATTTTATTTGTGCTAAGATGAAGAGAAAGATTTCCTTTATATTGAGAAAAACCTATTTTAGCGGTGTAGAAAAACCACCTATTTCGGCGGTTGTAGAAGGTCTATTTCGGCGGTTTACAACCGCCAAAATGGGCACCACCGAAATAGGGTAGAAGACCTATTTTGGCGGTTGTAAAACCGCTGAAATAGGTAGGTCTATTTCTGTGTTTGTTAATAAAGAACCTCCGAAATAGACCCCCGCCGTCTGACCAGAATTCGTTGACCTAGCACCCTATCTCGGCAGTTCTTAGTTAGCAACCTCCAAAATAGATTTCCGTCAGAATATGGATTTGACTGATGTACGTTGACCAAACAACCTATTTCGGCAGTTCTGTATTAGGAACCGCCAAAATAGATACTATTTTTTTGTTTGTTTTTTCCATTCCAGCTTGTAAATGGATCAAATACACCACATAATCAAACAAACCTGTAAAAACATTATATAATGCTGCCACCACAGTGGGGCGCCTTTGTAACTTACCATAAACCCATAAAGCGGCCACTAGAATCGACACACATCAATATATACAAAGAAAGAGAGAATTCTGACCATACTTCACCACGCCACACTTCACCACACCACACTTCACCACACCACACTTCACCACACCACACTTCACCACTCCACACTTCAACACACCACACTTCACCACTCCATTACAATAAAATTCACTACATTTCAATCTAATTTAATACAGCTACGTTCAATGCAAACTAAACTAATAATAATCAACTATTAAGTACGTCAGTGAAGATGAATTCTGACCATTCCTTGAGCACCTCAGTTATCTGATTCTCTAGATATTGTCCTCTGCGCACCAGTTCAGAAAGCCTTGTACAAACAAAAATGAATACTAATGAGAAACTGTGCAAAGTGCGACAAAGGATAAAATTTCATATAAACAAAGACTTTAAAAAATAGTCTTATACTAGTAGAAAAAAGATTTTAAATGACGCACTTTAAACCACGGTTAATCACATAACCGTCATTTAAAAATTTTAAACCACGGTTATTAGAATAACCGTCACAAAAATTCTCGGCGGGAGATTTTATACCACGGTTCTGGGTGGAACCGTCATATATAGCTTGACGCGTTGCATTTTATACCACGGTTCTGGGTGGAACCGTCGTATATAGCTTGACGCGTTGTATTATATACCACGGTTTTGGCAAAACCGTCATTTTTAGTCGTGGTCAAGCAACTTTAAATAACGGTTTCTAGGAAGAACCGTGATATATAGTCTAAGCGGGAATTCAAATTTCCGGCCAAAATTAACGCAGCTCTTTCTCTTCTCTTATTATATATTATTTCTCTCTCACTGTTTACAACCCACACTATCGAACAAGGAACACATATATGCTCTGCAACTCTTCTTCAACTCGCGGTAAATTTTGCAACCCACCGGCGAACATGCTCTGCGCCATCTCTTCAACTTCGCAACCCATACTGGAAAACAAGGAACACATGATCTGCGCATTTTCCACTCACTGTAATTTTTGCAAACCTAACCGGCGAACAAGGACATGCTCCAGCTCTCTCATTCTCTTGTTTTCACGGTAATTTTTGCAACCCACACTAGCGAACAAGGAACACATGCTCTGCGCCTCTTCTTCACTGTAATTTTGCAACCCTAACCGGCGAACAAGAGCTACGCCCTCTCTCATTCTATTTCACGGTAATTTGCAACCCACCGACAAACAGGGATCATATTGTGCATTCTTCACTTATTTTGCAACCCTAATTCGCAAACAAGGAACATACAAGTTCTGGGCATTCTCTTGTGTCTACGCTTTGTTGAGATTAATTGAAGCCGGCGCTAAATCGCTGGCGATTTGAAAAAAAATTCACAGACTATAAACCACAGTATAATATAAAACCGTGGTTTATTCGTTGATTTTTAACATTATATACCACCGTTTTTGTAATAACCGTCATTTATTACGCACTTTATACCACGGTTCATACTCCCAATCGTTGTATAAAGTCAATGAATATCGCGAGAGAAGGGATTTTAAACGATGGTTTCAAACAACCGTGGTTTTTTCTCTTATTTAAATGACAGTTAGTAACCGTCATTTATAGCTATTTGTAATATACAACGCGAGCATAAACCACGGTTATAAACCGTGGTAAAAAACATTTTCTGCACTAGTGTATACCTTGTCCAATGACTTTTCTAACAAAAGCATGGATGATGCTACTAAGTCATGCATAAACCTCATAACATAGTGACCACATTCTGATCCACCAGGCTGTACTGGACATTATACATTCACAGATGGACGTTATCAGTCATACTTGTAGGTCTACTATTAACATGTTAACTATTTACACAAAATAAATAAAACTACCTTCGCTAGAGTCCACGGGATGCTCTTCACTTGCCTTTGCATTGTCAAAAGTGCAGCTTTCAAGGCACTATACAAAATAAACAACTTGGATGTAATACACAGATTAATCAAAAATAATGAAATAATTTATTAAATTATGACAAATGTTGTATAATTTAAATAGCTCACTTCATTAGAGGGGTGCTATCTATGGCTTCTTGGCCCTCTCACCAAGTGAGTCAAACTGAAAGATTCTTGGGTGCTTCATGGCCAGAACCAACAACGACTAATGCCGACTGCTCACATAGTTGAATAAAATTGAAATCATAACACGAATAACATAACTTATAAATAAAACATAATAAGATATGGAAGTATGACTTACCCCTGATAATATAGCAGCATAATGTATGATTATCTGCACATTCAACTATTGCATTCGTCAAGTACTGCATAAGCCTTGCAAGTCCATTGACATAGTCAAATCGTAGCACGTAGCAGGGCATAGGAATCTGAAGCTGTTAGTTTGATAATCTCGCAACGCCTTAAATTGCATATGCCTGCACCATAAAGACAATAACATCAGTGAACGGTGTTTTGTACAAAAACGAATTCAAGTCTTGCATTAAGATAGGAAAATGTATGAGATCGCTTACATGATAGCTGACTTGAGAATCGATACATTTAACCAATCCTTCTTGAATACATCGACGAAGTCGGACATATATATATTGAACTGATGAGTCCGCCCTCCAGCTTCGTGGTGGTGAAAAAACACCTGGGCATCCTCCACAATGATCGTATCACTGTGAGATGACGTCACCAACAATGCCGAGTGCAGAAGTCGCATGTTCTGTGACAACCCATCCAATATGTGTGGCTTTACTAAATCATGTCTCATCGTAAAATTGGTAGATGTCCTTATAGGAGCTGGTGTGGCAACACTTTTTCTTTATCTCTATAACTTTTTTCGACTTGACATTTTCCTAAGTTGTTGATTAATTAGGTTTAAGTGACTCACCCTAAACCATATACTAATTGAAATATTGCATAATTAAAATTTAGAATAAGTGTTCATTGTGTTTACCTGGCTCGGGATTTTGACCCATGTAATCGGCCAATGGATTGTAGGTGTTTGTGCAGAGCGAAGTGTTTGTCTCTATAGCAGAGGTACCGGTAGAGCAACATCAGCATGTTCTGCCACATAATCATCCACAAGCACCCGGACGTGATACTATCGGAGTGGTTCACCATGCACGATGTCTATATGAGATAAGGGAAACAATTTACCCTACCCCACCACAACATCCTCACCTCCCATCGGCATGAACAACGTGCACTCAAGGGGTTCCTGACTTCTGAACATTAAGTAGAGAAGGTTAGACAGACACAATCAAAGTAGATTGATGATAATAAATAATGTTACTTTCTAAGTTAATGTGTCCAACCTGAAGAGATGCATGTGGATAGGGATCTGTCGAGTTCACACTACTCTGCCGTACTGGTGTGCTCTCCTCACCATCAACTAATGGTCCAGGTGTTGGCCTAGTCACCTCTTGACTGCTGAACATCTGTGAGTGTATTTTGGACAACTCTTCAGCGACCATATTCTAAAGATCCTACTTAATGTTCCCCTTGATCTTCTGGTATAGATCAGCAGTTATCTTCAAATTCTCTTTGCAGCTGATCATCCTTCCCTGTGAGCCTTTCCTAGACCCGGGATTGCTAAAAGCTTGGTGGATACCTACTTGTCCACTAAAACCAATAGCATGGCCAGCATGATCCACCTTTCCAAGAGCGCAAAGGGGATCATTCTTCCAGCTCAGAGTCCAAGAACCCTTAGTAACTTGAGATCTTAACTCCTCCTATAAACACACTGTGGAGGGTGATTTTCGGTATGGGGGGGGGGGGGGTCTATCTAAATATGGTCTGACTGAAAAGCCTAGATCCTAGATATTGCCATTCTGTGAAGGGTGAAACCCCGTTATTATGTCATCCCTTAAATACCTACTCTATCATCCGTCTTTCCCAGAAAGTATATGGGGAGTGTTAGTGAACACTACACCCGCTCTCAATGGGCTCCACGCGGACTTATGCCTCTATAAGGCGGAATTGACTAGAGTCGCCACCTAGTTTAACCTAAGATACTAGGAAGGAAGGGAAGGAGGGTTCTAAGAACCGTTGGTTGATTGACTTGCTGAATGTGCCTATGATAGTAGTCAGAGACATGTAGTCTAGTCAGATCAGAGATCTATTGTGGGTTCGCACTGGGTTACCCCTTAGAAGTGGCAACAACCACGACTTCGGATTGGTGCCCGAGGAAACCTCGGTCTCCAATTGTCGGGATTGCCTTCTTTCAAAACCTTTTTAGAGAGATGCATTTAAAAGCCAAAGGATAGGATTGAGTGTGGGTTGAGGAATAGATGATTTAGAAGAGTTGAAGAAATAGGCAGATCTTAAAGAAATTGTTTGAGTGTTGAAAGGTTTTGGCTTTCACGGGATTAAGAGGATGCTGGAAATTTTGAGGAGCAAAAAGGGCGCTTTGGTCGTTTTCGTGGAGTTAAGGGATGTTTGGATCATTTGCTAGAGTTAAGGAACTTTCCGGGACATTTTGTGAGGTTGGAGGATACTTGAGTTATTTGCTGAAGTTAAAGAGAATTCAGGTTATCTTGAGGAGTTTTCTGGGTCTGTGGAGTTTAGGTTTGGAATGGTCACATTTTTGAGGTGTTTTGGGAAGCAAAAGGTGTTGAAGAGGAAATTGAATTTTTAGGATGATGGAGTATGGAAGAGGATATTTAGTTTGCAGGTGTTTGGATTTTGAAGATGTTCGGGTTTCAGATGACTAAGGTTGTTCGGGTTTTGAGAGTGGGGGTTCTATGTGACTCAGAGTTTGTTCAAAGAAGGATGAAGAAGTGTCTATGTGACTTGAAGCTCTAATGAAAGGGTTGGATTGGTTTATTCAAAATTGTCTCTCTTTAAGTTTTTAAAACCGAAAAAAAAATCATTTTTGTTGTAAAAGGGCGGATAATCCCGAGGGATTACCCTATGTACCCCCTCGAACACGACACTTAATTAATGGTAAGTGCCGAGGCTCGAAAGATGGGGTAATGAATTTATGTCCAAAAATAGGATTCAGAGAGAAACATCATGAATGAGATGTTCTCGGTCGAACCCTAATAACGTCTATAACTCCCGGGTTTTAAAACGTTAAAAACCAAAAACATTGAAATCGAGCGGAAGGGAGTTAAACGATTCTAAAATCCCGGCTGCAACTAGGAAGGTCGTTACTTCCCTAGCACCCCGCCTTGTAAAAATCTAGGCTGCAATTAGGGGAGGTTTGTCACCCTAATGCCCCGCCTAAAGAGATCCAGACTGCGACAAGGGAGGTTATGACCTCAGTGCCCCGCCTCGGATTTTTATTTTGGGAAGGGAGACAAGTGATGTTCTAACCATGGAGGAAATGTTGTGAAGGGGTTAGACATTTCTTGCTCCCCGAAAATGGTTCATTTGAGTTAAAAACTGAGTTGGAAAACTTTTGAAGTTGTTCGGAATTCTCTGTAAAGAAACACTGATTTTGAGAAATATTTTAGGAGAAAACTTTCTGTATATGTGAGATGAACTTTCGGCATTTTGAGAAGAGTTTTCTGTGATTGGAGAAGAGTTTTTCCTTTTAAAATTCCACAAAATGGCTTCTTGGAAAACTTTGATGAAATTTAAACAAAGTAATTGTTTGAAATTTGAAAGAAGATTTTTAAGGTTAAAGCTGAAATACGAGAGACATTTTTGGACTTTTTGAATGGGATTTACAAGTTGGGTTTGCATTGGATGAAATGAATCAGGATTTGAGTATTGAGCTGAATGAATTGGGTTTGAACAGATTAAGTCAAGGTTAGACCAAGTCAAAGCAGGATCAAGTCAAACTCGGGTTAAGGTCAAAGCTCAGGTTGGTCAAGGGTCAAAGCTCAGGTTGGTCAAAGGTCAAAGCTCAGGTTGGTCAAAGGTCAAAGCTCAGGTTGTCAAAGGTTTGGGTCAAGGTTCAGGTGGTCAAAGATCAAAGTTCAGGTGGTCAAGGCTTGGGACTTGGATTATATTTTTTTTTGTGGACTTAGGTTATTTTTGTGAACTTGGATTGGATTAAAGTCGAATAATATTTCATGGGTGAGTTTTTTTTTTGAGATTTGGAGAGGGTTTGATTTTGGTTGGACTTGAAGTGTTGGGCTAAAGGGTTGGTTTGTGGACTTGGACCTATTCTGGACTCTAGGCCATGGGCTTTGAGTTTTGGGTCGTGGATAATGGGCCGATGTGGGTAATGAGTTGAATTTGGGCTTTAGACCGTATTGGGCTTGGGTCTGGGCCGAGCTAGGTGATGGGCCGTATTGTGCTTTGGGTAATGGGCCAACATGGGTAATGGGTCGGGTCTTGTATTGGGCCGGGCTGAGTAATGGGCCGGGTCTGAGGAGTAGTGGGTCGTATAGAGTAGTGGGCCGGATAGAGTAGTGGGCCGGGCTTGGATTCGGACCGGGATTGGACTTGGGCCGAGATTGGACTTGGCCGTGATTGGACTTGGGCTGAGATAGTTTTGGGCTAAGATAATTTTTGGCTGAGATGGCTTTGGGGCCAAGATCGCGTTTTGGGCTGAGATTGGTTGTGGGTCAAGTTGGTTTGGGCCGATTGTGGGCTTGTTGGGCCTTTGTTGGGGCTGGGTTCAGATTAGGCATGGGTCGATTTGTGGACATTGGGCCGAGTTGGGCTTGGGCCGAGTTGGACTTGGGCCAAGTTGGTTTTAGGGGCCAAATTGGGTTGAAGTGGCCTTTTTAATTGGGCTGAAATGGGTTAACGGGTTTGGAAAATTTGGAAGGGAAGAAATGATTAATCAAATTGAGATGAATTTTGAGAAGATATTTTATTAATACATGTTATTATAATAAGATGTGGTTTGGGTTTAGGGATCACCCTTGCTAGGTGGGACCATGGCTCACCATTGGCAAGGGCTCACCCTCTATCCTAAGGCTTGGTTCTAAGGTCTAATAACTAGGGCTTAGTAGTAGTAATCAAAATAGAAGAAACTGAAACGAAACTAAGTATACAACATATACACGTAAGGCACAAACAACATAATAATTAATCAGATCGAAATGGATGGAGGCAATTAATCAGACAAACAAACATGTTCATGTTATTGAAGAGCTACTAGGGATTTTAAACAGAAAATGAAGAGTCTAAAATTTATTAAGCTCAACTAAAATTCAGACATAAACTAAGATGTCAAAAAATTTGTCTTTTTCTGTTTATTCATTATCTAGTATACTCTAAAGAGAAAATAACCAATCAAAGGACCTAGGCTTAAAGTTTCTATACTTGAACTGGATACAGGTCTAAACCAAATTGTCAAACCAGTTTGCCTACTTCTATTTATTCATGCACGGAGACCAAAATGAAAGTTTAAACTGCAAGGCAAATGTCAAGAATTTGAAGTCTACTGTTGCCAATCTTAAATATAAACTAAACCTAAACTGAGTCGATATTTCATCTCAAGACTGCTTCTGTTTTACTCACATATACTGACATATAGGCGTTCAGACACAAAGTAGAGCAACCGCAAATGAACAACCACTATACATCACCATATGGCTTTTCACAACATTCAGCAGTTAAAATGAAAGCATGCTTTTCAAGATATCCTTCCGATTCGGCTCAACAGAACAATTTTAATATATTTGCTAAGCAGACTGAAGTTATTTGGGAACAGATCAAATACCGGAATAAGGTTGCAGACATAATCTGCAAAGAGAGACAAGAACACGATATAATCTGTAAGGAGAGACAAGAACACCAAACAAACAACTACAAACTCATCAGATCGTCAAAAGTAAACAATATCGACAGTTTAGGAAGAATGGAAAAAACATAATTAGTATTGACTGTACATGAATGGTATTAACAGGGAAACCCAGGTGGAGATGGTGCAAATCGGCCTCTGCATCTCATAATGTAGATGCTTCTGTGAACAACTCAAATACACAAGGTTAGTCTAGAGACAAAATGGATAATCCCTCAAGAACCAGGGCCTCAAATTAAAATACTGGTGCGTATGTACCAGCGAATATTGGTTCCACGGTAAACAAAGCTGCGATACCACTTCAGAAGAGGATGTGGATACTTTGAAAGTTTTCAAACCAGAGAAACTAACTTTAGTCGGGTAGAATTAAGCATAAGCACCCCAAAAAAATGAGCCACGAAATATGCTCTTAGAGACTGAAACCAGGTTGAATAGAGTAGCCACTTGTCCTAAAATCAGAAGTGAACTATTCGTAGTCCTGGCACCTTTCTATGAACTCCCGAACCTCATAGGAGTTGGGCATTCATTGGTGTGTATATGTACAGTCCAAAATGCTCACGACAGGAATGAAGAAATCGATAACCAGCATAAGCATATGTACAGAGGAGAGGAAAGTGTAATATAGCATCCAAAATCCAACGGGACATTGCGTAACACGAAGAAGAAAGTAGTTAAACAACAGCACATCTCACACTTCTCTTCATACGAAGGAAATTTATAGCAACTTTCTGACTCTCGTTTGTGATAGAATACACAGTGAGAATCAGGAACTTTGGGGTCTAAAATGTTCGTAAAATACAGGGAAGAAACCAGGGAGACTAGCTCATTTTTTTTTGAAACAGGATTCCGATAGAGCAATGATTCGCTTGCCATCACCGATTCGGCTCATTGACAAGGTTATGGAGATAAAACAGGAAAAGAACAAAACAAAATAGAGTAGATGTGCAAAGAATCGCAAGTTGTAGAAAAATGAAACGCACAAAGGTAGATGAAGTATGAAATTGAGAGAAAGACCTAGATGAAATTCGGTACTTCTACTCACCATTCTTGTCAAATGCGAGGCAACTGAAACCCAAGGAAGGAGAAAGCAGAGAAAAAATTCAAGGCAAGGGAGTTGGCATTAACATCGGAAATTAAACTCCGGAAAAACCATACTCACCTTCGTTAGAACCATTCCTGAGTCGGTTCATTCAACAATATGAAGTAGAAAAAAGAGAAGGAGAATCTAGAGAAATCGTACAGAATATAAGATTGTGCAAGGGAAGAAGCACAATACCGATTTTATGACAACAGTCGGCGGTAAGTTACTTACCCTATGGATTCCCGAAACAAAACGAGGTTGAAAAGGTGAGAAACGGGCAAACTCGAAAGGTTACTGGGGATGAAGGTTCGAAGAGAAGGTTGAACTTCGAAGAAGAAGCTCAGGCGTCTGGGTGTAGGCGGAGGTGACGATTCGAAGGTGGAAGAGGATTTCGCAGTCGATTTTTCTTCCCGAAGGATGAAGGCGAGATCGGGTTATTAATCGAGTTCGCCATCTTCAAACGTCTTCAGGTTTGAAGTACCGAGGAACCGTCGAGAGAAGGTTTGGGGGGAAATCGGTTCTTTCAAGAACCGTGCCCATGTTGTGGGCTAATCGAGACTGGAGTGGAGCTTGAGATGGTGAGCTTCGAACATGGAGGAACATTGAAAACGGAAGTTTTCTGGCTTTTTGCTTCTTGGTTTTGAGATTTTCAGGCGTGGATCTGTGAAGACAGAAGCGAGAGGTAGAAAATTTAAGACCAAAGCCATCGACTTGGGGAAAGAACGACAGGAGAACAAGGAGTATGGGGTGCCCATACTGTAGTGTTTTGATCAGCTCTTTCAAAAAACATGCCCCATACTGTAGTTGTTTTTTTGGGGGGGGGAGTTTTATAATGAAAGGAGTGTTTAGATGTCAAATTAGGGTCTTGCTAGATGGTTATGGGCTTTATGTGGGATTCAAATAAAAAGAAATGGGCTGTTTGGACAAGTGTGGACTGAAATGAGCTATTTGGACATGTGTGGACTGAATTGGATAGGGCCCTCTTTAGATACTAGCTGACGAAAATAAAGGAAGTCACAAAACATGATCCTACCAAGTTTCGAACTCGATACCTCACCCTCCTTTCCTGCATGTTCTACCAATTGAGCTGTGACCGATTTCAGTAGATAGTAGCGGAGAAACAAAATAAAAGTCATGTCACGTGTTGAAATAATAAAGAAAAGCCTTCAGCCTATGCCAAGAATCAAACCTAGGATCTGCGGGTTGCATGATGGGTACCTTAACCAGTTAAACCAGGTCAGATTTCAGTGTGTTCATGGGAGAAATAATAAGAGCTCTAAATTCGACTAGATAACTTTGTGTTTTCAAGAGCTACAAATCCAAAAGAAAGTATACAATAAAAAGAGATGATTAATCTAATGCATGAAATTATGGAAGCTAACTAAAAATAAGGTTCGAAATGCTGATGCAAATGCATAAAATAAAATAAACAAAATAATAGTAGTAAAAGGGGATATAAAATGATGGAAATGATGATGATAAAAATAATGAGAAAATCGGCAAGAAATAAAATAATAATGATGAGAAACAAGAGTTATGAATCAAACGAGTGCATAAAATAATACAAGAAATAACGAAAAAGTGAAATATTTTAAAGCAAAAGCTGCAAAATAAGTATACAAAATGAAGTCATTTAAAAAAAATTATAATAAAATAAATAAAAAAATAAAAATAAAAATAAAATAATATACAAAAAAAAGGCTCGTGCTCCTTTTCCATAGGAATGTGAGATTTTAAATGTCGGAGAAAAAGAAATTCCTTTGGTTGAAAACGGGGACGACCACCCTGTTTCTAGAAGCATGTTTATTCTTGTATTTTTTGTTTTAATATAAACAGGTGAAAATTTTTGGTGTCTACAGATGGCTCCCCTTGATTCAATTCTGCAATAGAAGGCTTGCAGAATTGGATCAAGGTTGACGGGGCGCCAAAAATTCTCACTAGGGCTTTTACGGGGTACATCCAGATGCGATCACGGATAGCACACCGTGTGAACGCAACGGGAGAGTAACACGATAATCGAGTGCACGAGGACTTAGGAGTGCCTCAACTGGACCTCTTGATATCTAGTCCCAGGGCTTATGACAGGCCTAGAATGCGATTGAAAGTACGAGGACTTAGGAGTGCCTCAACTAGACCTCTTGATATCTAGCTATAGGACTTACGACGAGCCTATAATACCAACAACCCAATTCGGTCTAAGGTGCACGAGGGCTTAGGAGTGCCTCAACTGGACCTCTTGATATCCAGTCCTAGGGCTTATGACGGGCCTAGAATGCGATTGAAAGTACGAGGACTTAGGAGTGCCTCAACTAGACCTCTTGATATCCAGCTATAGGACTTATGACGAGCCTATAATACCAACAACCCGATTTGATTTAAGGTGCACGAGGGCTTAGGAGTGCCTTAACTGGACCTCTTGATATCCAGTCCTAGGGATTATGACGGGCCTAGAATGCGATTGAAAGTACGAGGACTTAGGAGTGCCTCAACTAGACCTCTTGATATCTAGCTATAGGACTTATAACGAGCCTATAATACCAACAACCCGATTTGATTTAAGGTGCACGAGGGCTTAGAAGTGCCTCAACTGGACCTCTTGATATCCAGTCCTAGGGCTTATGACGGGACTAGAATGCTATTGAAAGTACGAGGACTTAGGAGTGCCTCAACTAGACCTCTTGATATCTAGCTATAGGACTTATGATGAGCCTATAATACTTTGATGGAGTTGTACGAAACTCGCTGCGGTGAAAGGTTGATCTGAAGTCGAATTTAGTTGCATGTTGATTCGGGGTCGGACGCTCTCTGATGGGTCCTTCGATCCTCAACGAAGGATTTGAGATTGGAAATTTTCTCTGGTGTTGTCTCCCTTAACTGCATGAGTGGTCGGGATGATCGGATCGGGTGATTCCGATATATACGGTCGGATGGTTTGACATAACTTTTGGGGACCGTAGTGGTCAAGTGCGATTTTCATGATATTGGAGAGGGCTTTAGCCGATGACTCTGGTAGTTTGACGGCGGCCCTGGTGTTGCACTAGGATGGCTCCGGTATGGCTCTGAGATGGATCCGGTATGGCCCTGAGATGGCTCCGGTATGGCCCTGAGATGGCTCCGGTATGGCCCTGAGATGGCTCCGGTATCGCCTTGACATGGCTCCGGTGTTGCCCTGAGATGGTTCCGGTATCGCCTTGAGATGGCTCGGTATGGCATTGACATGGCTCCAGTATAGCCCTGAGATGATCCTCTTGGTTGAGTCGGATTCCTTCATAAGGTGACAACAATGACCTTGTGGTTCAAGGGGTGGATGGTTTTCATTTGGGACGGGGTTGCACCCTGAGAGGGTTGCCTACGTACTCAAATCCCTGTTGAGATCATACCTTACGTAGTTCATGATTTTTGGTGAGTGAGGAGTTTGGTGGTGAGGAGGGATGTCTTACGGGGCATTTCTTGGAACGGTGCCCGGAGATTTTTAATCCTTTGCTTTGATGACTGCGCATTCTTTCACGTTACTCAGCGGATGGCTATCGTTCCAGTTGATGAAGGAGACAGGCGCTATGTCGTGGCTTCCCCTACAAGGGGAGAGTATACTCATCTTTCTCTTTCCATGTTGTGGGATATTATGTCTGAACCGACGGATGTAAATCTATTCTACATGCATTTTTTTTAATTGGATATGATTGAATGCAAAGGGGATGTCGTGTCAAGGTGAGCTCAACCAAGAATTCTAGTTAAGTCAGATTAGTCACCTCTAAGCCGCTTCTTTCTTGAAAAATCTTCCGAAAAAGGTCTCTCGGGATCTCTTATACCTTTTGTTTCCTTTCTTAAGGTCAGTTAGGCTTTCTTTAATCAGGGTGATGAGCACTCTTTTTTCTCTTCCTTCTGGTTTCTCTAACACTCATTTGTGCACGATTGTATTGACAGGATTGGACGCGTTGTGGCCTTTCATGTTTCGAATTGGTACTTTTCGAATTAAGCAAATACCATCTCTAAGTCGGAGGTCTTTCAGCAGGTTATAACGGGGCTGCAGGGTATGTCACATGGGATTGAAGGATTTGTTTGAGAATTGTGGAGCTTTTGTGTGACGGAGGATATGCTTCACCTTTGCCATGGATGGAGTGATTTTAGACTCCTTTCGCATTTGTGCGGATTATTATGTGCTCTCATTTTTTATTTGCTTCTTTCTTTGAGTAGTCTATTCGCATTTCTTTTGTGTTTGACATTTTCGTTCTTATATATTCCTCAAGTGTGAATGTTTCGTGTAATGTGAGGCTTTCATGTCCTCTCCTTACTCTTTAGAGGATTTTGTTTCATTCCTCCCCTTTCATCCTCTTTGGGTATCTCTTTCAAGCTTTCGCCCGTGCTTTAGATGGCGGGGAAGGAACCATGGCTCCGGCTCTTTTCATCCTCTTTTGCAAGGGTGAATTGTTGTGTGATGTGGGCTGATATATCGTGGAGCTATTTCCGAGAAAGATTAGGTGTTATGCCCCAGTTTTTTTCTATTTTATTTCATCTGGTTTCAAATTCGCAAGGGAGTTTTATAACTTTCTCATCTTATTTTAGTGGGATTACATCATCAACGATATAATTCCTAAGTTAGAAGAAAGGAGGGTTAATCTTGTCCTTTTTGGACTTGTTACTAATTAGGGAGTTGGAGAGTTAGAAAACTAAATTCTTTTTAGATATCCTAACTCTTATTTATTATTCTCTCTCATTTTTATTTCTCGATCATCCCTCTCGACAGTTTTCTTCCTCCTCCTCTCAACTCTCGTTCTGCAGAAACTTCCCCTCCCTTGCTCTCTTCTTCACAATTCCTCAAACTTGCAAATTAATTAGTCTGGTGTCTAACTTCTGCATCGATGATTGCAATCCGTACAGTCCGAGTGTGCATTGCTGTTCGTCGGTCAAGTTCCTTGCTTCTTCCTTCGATGTTGGTCCTCTTCGATTTGTGCGAGCGTTTGTGATTTTGGGATGTAATTCGAGTGGAGCAGATTGTAGAGTCTACAGAGATGGCTTAGCGTCGGATGTGAGGTAGGTGGTGAATGGATTCGGTTGTGTGTGTTCGTCCATGGGGATTTCTGATTTTGTTTGTTCTTCGTATATGATTGATTTAACTCTTTGATTTGGTGATGTTTTTGGTTGATTTTGATGTGCGTTTGATGCGTTAAAACCCCATGGGAATGTGTTTTTGATTGGCTAATTTGCTACTATAAATTATGTATGTTTTGTGGGGGATTTGTGGCTTGGTTCTGGCTGTTTTCCGTAAGTGATTTTGCAGTTTTCGGTATGTCCGAACATGTGTCCGAACATTGAAGTTCGGACATCATACGCCGGAGGATTTTCAGACTCTCGAATTAGGTCCGAACATGCAAGGTCGGACGCATGTTCGGACCGGCCTTTGTTTTAGCATAACTTCTTCGTCTGGGCTCCGTTTTGAGTGCCGTTTGCGGCGTTGGATTCCTCTTTTCGAGTACTATCTGTTTGATATGTTTTAGCACATGTATATGTGTACTTTAATTTGAAAGTCCTCAACAAGCCTTGGAACTCTGAGTTGCTCTGAAAGAGTGTTTGAGCTTCTATGCTTCTGTTTGGTTTTGTGTTTGATAGTCAGTGTATGAATTTTGTTTTGATAAGGGATTATGATCCGTTTGATGTGCTTTGGCCCTACGTTCTGCTCTGTTAAAGGCTTCTGCTTCATTTTGTAAAGCTTCTGTTTTGGGACCTAGATGTTTAGCTCCTGAGCCTTGGATAGTCGGGTCTGGCTGTCCCGTAGCATGCTGTGCAGGAATTCCTTCTGTTATTCCCTCGGGTTCCCTTCTATTCTATCTCTCAGGGTCCCTTGGATGTTTATTGACCGACGGGTCCATAGCTGTCTCTACGGCTTCTGTTGTGGGATCTTCGGATCCATAGGACGTTATGTGAGTCCTTCTGATGTGTCAGCTGGTGTCTAGTGTCCCACCTCTGTTTTGATTAAGCTTCTGATCTGGACTTCTGAGTTTGTGGTTTGCTTTGTTCTGATTTAATACTTCTGTTTCGTTTGCTCAGTTTTTGCTTCTCTGCTCTGATTTGACAAACCTCTACTTATGTTCTGGTTTGTCTCTCCTCTGATTTGAGAAAGCTTCATTCTCTATCTGATTTCTGTTACAACTTCCAGTCTGATTTGCTAAGCTTATGTATTAGTATACGATTATGTTCAATATATGTTTTGAGCATGCTCAGCTGATGAAGTTTATCACCTGCTGAGCTATAGTTTGGCTCACCCCTATTTCCGTCTGATTTGCAGGTTTAAGTTTCATTTGAAGACTCCGCTCTGCTTTCTGCTTCATCTTTCACTTTGTATTTGTAGTTGTGGCTAAGGCCCTTTTTAATTTGATTCTGTTATGTAATGTAGTTTGGCTTCTGTATGTAATGTCAGATAGACCTTGTAATCTGTTTTCAGTTAATAAAGGTGTACTTTGTTTCAGTTTTAGGTTTCGTATGTTAGAGCCTTGCGTTATTAGGTATAGATACGCGGCGTGTAACGTCCCTAACTCCTAGGGTGGTTTTGAGGTCATTACATTTAGTGGTATCAGAGCCAGGTTTGGCTTCCTTTGGGTTTTGTGAGTGTCTGCATGCCTACGCTTCCGTGTTCTTGCCTATTATTTGTTGTGTGCTGCCTGCTGCGTAATTTGACTGCTGTTTGCTGTATGATTTGATTGTTTCCAGGAGTCTATTGAGTGCGTCTGCTCTGTGGTTTCCGCTAACAGAGTATCGCAGTGGAAGCGTAGTGTCTGATTGTCTGTGTGCTTTTTGTGCTTGAGTCTGAATCCGAGGGAGTCGGGTCCTTTGGAAAAGGATGACCGAATGCAAGTTCTGGTTTGTTAGAGTTGTGTGCTTCGGTTGTGTGCTGGTGACGTGGGTTTGTGTTGTGTTCTGGGACGTGAGTTAGTGCGTTGTGATCGGGCTGTGAGATGTGTGTGAGATCAGATGAGTTTGGCTAAGGTGATGAGTGGTGATGTGGGTTCAGGGGTGTCTTAGTTAGGTGCTCTGACTAGGCGTTGCGCCTTAGCCGGTGTTAAATGTGCTATGAGTATGGGCTACGAGTTGAGTAAGGTGATGCGTTGTGATGTAAGTTCGGGTGTGCGCTTGGTCTATATGCTCTGTGTTTAGGTGAAGGTTGGGTTACGAGGTCTGAGATGTGTGATGGGTGTCTAGGAGTGCTTCAGCGTGTGTTCTGGAGTATAGGTTGTGCTTTAGTTCTGAGTGGGTTGTGGTGTGAGCTTAGCATGTGAAGTTCTGCGTTTAGGTGAGAATCTTAGCTGAGAGTCTTGAGTTGTGTGATGGGAGAAAATGGGTGCTTCAGTGTGTGTTTCAGAGGGTGTGTTGAGCTTTGGTTTTGTGTGGCTTGAGGTATGGGTTTGAGAGATTTGTTTGGTTGGTCCTTTGTAGAAGGACGTCTTCTGAGAGAGTTTAGCATTCCTTCTGTGTCTCTAGGATGAGCTTTAGTAATCTTCTGTTATGTTCCTTCAGTTTGTCAGTCAGCAGCTGGTGCGACTACTGCCCTAAGCCTTCAAGCTTTGCCTTCTGTGATCTTGTGTTTCGCTCATTCTGTTAGTGAATCTGCCTGTGAGGTTGGGTGTTGGCTCGAGCGAGGTAGAGCTTTTGGGACGAGTGGTCACCTTTTCTATGCTTCCTGAGCCTTCATGCTTAGCCTTCAGTAATCATCTATTTCGCTTCTTTTGCCAGTGAGCCAGCCAGTAAACTCTGAGTGCTAGCTCTTTGAGGATTAGAGCCTCTAAATTGGGTGAGTGTTCTTCTTGCGCCTTGGGGCTAACCTTCTGTTGAGTTCCTCTGTTAGCCTGTCAGTAGTGAGTCTCAGTGTTGTGCATATGCTTCAAGTTTAACCTTCTGTAACTATCTGATTTGCTCCTTCCGTTAGTGACTCAATCTGAGAGGTCCGTGTGATAGCTGGTGCAAAGTTAGAGTTTCTGGTGTGTGAGGGTTCTTTCCATGCCTTGTGTTGAGCTTTTTAGTAATTCCCGTTTTGGTTCCTTCTATCTGTGAGACAGTCAGTGATTCGGTGAGCTGGCCCGTGTAAGATAGAGCTCTGAGATTGTGAGTGTTCTTCGGTGCCCTAAAGTTAAGTGGTTAGGAAATCTTTTTCTTTGTTCCTTCTATTAGTGAGTCTGCTAGTATGCTTTGCAAGGCGGGTCTCTAAAGTGTGTGGGTGCTTCTCTTGTGCTTTGAGACTAAGTGTTGGTGACCTTCTAGTGTGCTCTGCTGTCAGTCAGTTAGCAGTGAGATGAGAGTATTCCAGCTCCTTCAGGCCTAGCCTTCAGTAACCTTCTACTTCGTTCTTTGTTAGCGTTTGAGCCAGTAGGTTCGGTTAGCCTGGGTATGGTTAGCGATGTGGAGGGTGTTTCCTGTGCCTTAGTCTGAGATTGTGGGGATCTTCTGGTATGTTCCATGTGTTAGTCAGTCAGTGGTAAGTTTGGGTATGGCTCCTGTGCTTTCAGGGTTAGTTCTTAGTTACCCTTGCTTCGTTCCTTCGGTCAGCAAGTCAGTTGTCAAGTTGGAGTGTTAGCCCTGGGAGATGTAAGTGTTTCCTTCTGTGCTCTAAAGTTTGTGCATTAGTAATCTTCTTCTTGTCCTTCTGCCAGTCTATCAATTATGGGTTTTCTTCTGAGTGTCAACTTCCTTTGAGGGTTGACCTTTGACCCGTGAGCTTCATCTACATGTCTTAGAGTTTGTAGTATTCCTGCATTCGAGGTGCATTCGTGTATATTCCGGGTTTCGTCGAATTCGAGGACGAAATTCAATTTAGGGGGGTATAATGTTATGCCCCAGTTTTTTTTTCTATTTTATTTCATCTGGTTTCAAATTCGCAAGGGAGTTTTATAACTTCTCATCTTATTTTAGTGGGATTATGTCATAAACGATATAATTCCTAAGTTTAGAAGAAAGGAGGGTTAATCTTGTCCTTTTTGGACTTGTTACTAATTAGGGAGTTGGAGAGTTAGAAAACTAAATTCTTTTTAGATATCCTAACTCTTATTTATT
Source organism: Limonium bicolor (assembly GCA_023374045.1). NCBI lineage: Eukaryota > Viridiplantae > Streptophyta > Magnoliopsida > Caryophyllales > Plumbaginaceae > Limonium > Limonium bicolor. The sequence continues at coordinate 115,640,945 of CM041778.1, forward strand.
ATTCTCTCTTATTTTTATTTCTCGATCATCCCTCTCGACAGTTTTCTCCTCCTCCTCTCAACTCTCGTTCTGCAGAAACTTCCCCTCCCTTGCTCTCTTCTTCACAATTCCTCAATCTTGCAAATTAATTAGTCTGGTGTCTAACTTCTGCATCGATGATTCCAATCCGTACAGTCCGAGTGTGCGTTGCTGTTCATCGGTCAAGTTCCTTGCTTCTTCCTTCGATGTTGGTCCTCTTCGATTTGTGCGAGCGTTTGTGATTTTGGGATGTAATTCGAGTGGAGCAGATTGTAGAGTCTACAGAGATGGCTTAGCGTCGGATGTGAGGTAGGTGGTGAATGGATTCGGTTGTGTGTGTTCGTCCATGGGGATTTCTGATTTTGTTTGTTCTTCGTATATGATTGATTTAACTCTTTGATTTGGTGATGTTTTGGTTGATTTTGATGTGCGTTTGATGCGTTAAAACCCATGGGAATGTGTTTTTGATTGGCTAATTTGCTACTATAAATTATGTATGTTTTGTGGGGGATTTGTCGCTTGGTTCTGGCTGTTTTCCGTAAGTGATTTTGCAGTTTTCGGTATGTCCGAACATGTGTCCGAACATTGAAGTTCGGACATCATACGCCGGAGGATTTTCAGACTCTCGAATTAGGTCCGAACATGCAAGGTCGGACGCATGTTCGGACCGGCCTTTGTTTTAGCATAACTTCTTCGTCTGGGCTCCGTTTTGAGTGCCGTTTACGGTGTTGGATTCCTCTTTTCGAGTACTATCTGTTCTGATATTTTTAGCACATGTATATGTGTACTTTAATTTGAAAGTCCTCAACAATCCTTGGAACTCTGAGTTGCTCTGAAAGAGTGCTTGAGCTTCTATGCTTCTGTTTGGTTTTTGTGTTTGATAGTCAGTGTATGAATTTTGTTTTGATAAGGGATTATGATCCGTTTGATGTGCTTTGGCCCTACGTTCTGCTCTGTTAAAGGCTTCTGCTTCATTTTGTAAAGCTTCTGTTTTGGGACCTAGATGTTTAGCTCCTGAGCCTTGGATAGTCGGGTCTGGCTGTCCCGTAGCATGCTGCGCAGGAATTCCTTCTGTTATTCCCTCGGGTTCCCTTCTGTTCTATCTCTCAGGGTCCCTTGGATGTTTAGTGACCGACGGGTCCATAGCTGTCTCTACGGCTTCTGTTGTGGGATCTTCGGATCCATAGGACGTTATGTGAGTCCTTCTGATGTGTCAGCTGGTGTCTAGTGTCCCACCTCTGTTTTGATTAAGCTTCTGATCTGGACTTCTGAGTTTGTGGTTTGCTTTGTTCTGATTTAAGACTTCTGTTTCGTTTGCTCAGTTTTTGCTTCTCTGCTCTGATTTGACAAACCTCTACTTATGTTCTGGTTTGTCTCTCCTCTGATTTGAGAAAGCTTCATTCTCTATCTGATTTCTGTTACAACTTCCAGTCTGATTTGCTAAGCTTATGTATTAGTATACGATTATGTTCAATATATGTTTTGAGCATGCTCAGCTGATGAAGTTTATCACCTGCTGAGCTATAGTTTGGCTCACCCCTATTCCCGTCTGATTTGCAGGTTTAAGTTTCCTTTGAAGACTCCGCTCTGCTTTCTGCTTCATCTTTCACTTTGTATTTGTAGTTGTGGCTAAGGCCTTTTTAATTTGATTCTGTTATGTAATGTAGTTTGGCTTCTGTATGTAATGTCAGATAGACCTTGTAATCTGTTTTCAGTTAATAAAGGTGTACTTTGTTTCAGTTTTGGATTTCGTATGTTAGAGCCTTGCGTTATTAGGTAATAGATACGCGGCGTGTAACGTCCCTAACTCCTAGGGCGGTTTTGAGGTCGTTACATTAGGGTTTCAATGAAAGGTTCAGCGGGGTTCACTAAGGGATCATTTTCAGGGTCAGTGGGGCTTTTTGGCCTTGTGGAGGTTTTCTTCGATCCTAGGTGCCTCGTCCTCCTTATTGACAGATAATTGTTTCCTCTCTACTATTCCCAAATTTTGACATGAATGGTATCACGCTTTTCTCATCATATTTGGTTCCGTGACGGGAGATCCTCGCATGGTGCTTCGAAGTTTAAATGCTCAAGCGCTCTGGGTTTTGCATGCTCTGTGTTTCTCTCATGCACTCGACTCTCACGGGAGGTTAGAGATCCTTTCAAGACCTCTTCGAGAAAAATGATACAAGAGTTCGGCGGCCTTTGATGACTTTTGTGACCTTCCTAGAATTAAAGATCGAGATACGCCTCGACACTGGGGGTATGCAAATGCAATTAAGCTAAACCTAATGCAGATGATGATGATGATAACTTTTGTGTGGATGCATTTTTTTTGTGGATACATTTTTTGTGGATGCATTTTTTGGATTTTTGAATGAATGTGTGTTTTTTTTTGTGACGGTTCAGACATAATATCGTTTCAACCGGTCGAGATTGACAAGACTTTGAAATTCTTCTCCGTCCAAATCTGTCAGTAATACAACACCATGGGGGGTTATCTCTTTGACCAGATAGGGGCCCACCCAGTTCGGTCTGAATTTCCCTCGCGGGTCCGGTAAATCCTTTCTCAACTCTTTTAGGACGAGATCACCCACTTGGATGTTTCGTTCTTTGACCCTTTTGTTGAACGCTCTAGCCATTCTCTTCTGGTAACCCTGGATGTGATATAATGCCTGTAGGCGCTTTTCATCAAGAAGAGCTAAACTATCATAGCGTTGTTACAACCAGTCACTTTCAACGATTTTCAGTTCATTAGCGACCCGAAGAGTTGGTATTTCAAGCTCAATTGGCAAGACACATTCTGACCCATACACCAAGGAATACGGGGTGCTCCGGTCGCAGTTCTGACAGTAGTTCGGTAACCCCAGAGAGCGTAGTACAACTTTTCCGGCCAATCTCTGTATGTTTCAACCATTTTTGCGAGTGCACTCTTTGCAGCTTTGTTGGCGGCTTCGACTGCTCCATTAGTTTGAGGTCTGTGTGGGGATGATCTGTGGTAGCAGATGTTGTATTTTTCCATGACCCGGATAGTGTCTCCATCGAATTGAGGACCGTTGTCTGATACGAATTCTGAGGGAATCCCGTATCGACATATGATATCACGCTCGATGAAGTGGGCAACTTGCTTTGATCCGATGCTTGCGAACGACCGTGCCTCTACTCATTTGCTGAAATAGTCTATCGCCACAAGGATGTAGCGGTGTCCATTTGAAGCTTTGGGGTGGATTTCACCAATGATGTTGATTCCCCATATAGAGAACGGCCAAGGGGCCGCCATGGCTGTCAGGGGTAAGGGAGGCAGGTGTTGCAAGTTAGCATGCGTTTGACACTTGGCGCACTTTTTCACAAATGCGTGACAGTCGGCTTCCATTGTTGTCCAGTAATACCCTAGTCTGAGGATTTTCCGGGATAGGGAATGTCCTCCAGCATGGGTCCCACATACTCCCTCGTGGACATCCTCGATGACTTTATCAGCCTCTTTTCGGGTCACACATAAGTGTTAGACTCCATTCGGCAATCTCTTGTAGACCCTAGTTCTGCATACTACGTATTGATTTGACATTCTTCTCAGCGCAATGCGGTCCTGCTTAGTGGCTTCTAGCGGATACTCTCCTTTCCAAAGGAAATTCTCAATGTCCACGAACCACTCATCTTCGGTTTCTTCTACTTCGATGGCTCCAATTTCGAACAAGGGTATATTGGTCATTGTTATCCACAAGGGGAAGTATAGTGAACCGGTCGGTACTTGGACTACTGAAGCCAAGGAGGCCAAGGAGTCGGCGAAGATATTCTGGCTACGGTTCACATGCTTGAAAGTCACGTTTCAAAAGCAGGTGACTAGGTATGAAAGGTAGTCATGGTAGGGGATCAATCGTTCTTCTCTGATCTCCCAAGTCTGGTTGACTTGTGAAATAACGAGATTAGAGCCACCGAAGACCTCTAACTCCTCCACTTGCAATTCTAACGCCATTTCAAGTCCCGGAATGCAGGCTTCGTATTCTGCCATGTTATTAGTGACCGGGTAATTGATTTTTACCGCAGCTGGAAGCATAACTCCTTCAGGGTGGATCAATAAGATCCCGACCCCTTTACCCTTGTGGTTGACAGCACCATCAAAGTACAACCTCCAACAGGTTTTCCGTAATGTCATGATTTGCTCGTCTGGGAAGTCGTTGTTTCTGAAGAACTCGGATGCTACGGGGCATTCTGCTAGGTGTTCGGCTATGGCACTCCCTTTGATTGATTTTTGAATTTTGAAAGTGATATCGAATTCGGATAACAATAGGGACCATCTGGATAAGCGACCGTCAAGAATTGGCTTTTCCAGAAGGTATTTTATAGGATTCATGCGTGCAATCAGGTGAACCTCTTGCCCTAACAAGTAGTGCCTTAGTTTCTTCGTAGCCCAGACCAAAGCAGCGCAAAATTTGTGGATGTCAGAGTATCGCGTTTCCGTATCAACCCATTTTTACTGATATGGTAGATCAACTTTTCGCGCGGTGGGGACCCCTGTTTCTGGGCCAGCATGGCGCCCATTGATGTTTCTGGGCGGTGAGGTAAAGGATCATCGGCTTACCTTCCTGGAGCGGTACCAAGACTGGTGGGTTCTGCAGATAGGTTTTTATCTTTTCAAATGCTTCTTGACATTGTTCATTCCAGACTTTAGACACGTCTTTCTTCAACAAACGAAAAATAGGCTCACAGGTCTCGGTTAGCTGCATGATGAATCTTCTGATGTACTGAACTCCGCCTAAGCCTAAAACCCCCTAATTTCTTTTTCAGTCTTTGGAGGAGACATTTCTTGAATGACTTTTATCTTATCTAGGTCTACCTCGATTCCACGGGTTTTGATCATGAAACCCAGAAGCTTTCCCCCAGTTACACCGAATGTGCATTTTTCCGGGTTGAGTTTCATTTGATATTTTCGCATCCGATCAAAGAACTTTCTCAAGTTTGTCAAGTGATCTTCCCGTTGGGCAGCTTTGACGATCATGTAATCTACATATACCTCCACTTCCTTGTGGATCATATCATGCAATAATGTAGTGGCAACCCTTTGATACGTGGCTCCGGCATTTTTCAAACCAAAGGGCATGTTTACATAACAAAAGGTTCCCCACTGTGTAATAAAAGACGTCTTTTTTTGGTCTTCTACAGCCATTCGGATTTGATTGTAACCTGAAAATCCATCCATGAATGACAGTAGTGCATGTTGGGTAGTGTTGTCAACAAGGATATCGATGTGGGGTAAGGGAAAGCTGTCTTTGGGGCTAGCCTCATTTAAGTCCCAAAAGTCAATACACACTCTCGCACCTTTCCGTTTTTCTTTGGGACGGCTACGATATTGGCTAACCAATCGGGGTAGTTGACGACCCGGATAAAGCCAACACGTAACAACTTTTCAACTTCTTCTTTCACTTTCAGTTGATGTTCAGGCTTCATTCTTCTCAAACGTTGTTTCTTAGGTTTGGCATTGGGATACAACGGTATTCGGTGTTGGACAATGTCAGGGTCGATCCCAGGCATGTCTGCGTAACTCCAAGCAAAAACATCGATATATTCAGTTAGCAGAGAAGTCAGGTCCCGTTTTTCTGTTTCACTCAGACCCAAATCGACTTGCAAAGTTTTGGGGTTATCAGGCGTTCCGATATTTATTGTCACAGTGTCCTCCACAATATGAGTGTGGGTGGAATACTGTTCTGTGGGAGGCATATTCTCCTCGTGTAACACCCCTACTACGTACTTAGCAAATACCTAGATCGCAGCGGAAATTCATAACATAAACGGTAACTAATCGAATCGGTGTCACAACGCCGTTAACCACCTACATGATTAACAAGGCAGAATAAATACAAGTGTACCGGTCTGATGATCAGACTCCCGAGCATTAGGTACTAACATCATATATACATAACCAACAGTACCGAGTATTTACATCCCAACGTCACTGTAAACTGTAAACCATAAACTGTCAACACCCGCCACTGTCAAAAATAACGGTACCAAAAATAACGCCGCGGGAGCACAGGCGCATCCCGGGCCTAACATCCAAACATATCAAAAGTATTCCTACAACCTAGGACCTACAGCCACTCTGCTTCTTCGATCCTCATCCCGAGGGGGTCAGCAACCCTTGGCTGGTATGGTTAACGCGCAGCCCATCGGCTACCAGGATACGCGCAACTATTTGTCATGATAACATGGCATTGATTTTAAACAACAACATAAATAGCATAGCAAGAATATTGCATAGCAACAACATCACACATAACATACAAGGACAATTCCTTTCAGAAACCGAACCAACATGGTTAGATCACATGGATTGCCTAGAGAATGTTGCCAAACTCATGCTAAGCTCGTTACATAACTCGTTACCGTCCTGTTAGATTGAACGGATACTTACCCCAAGGTGTGTCGGATATAGTAATCCAAGCTCACCGAACAAACATAGTATGCCCCTGTGGCCCGACGTGAGTCAGTAAAATAGCCTTGGATAAGCTAAAGGGAAGGTTGGAAACCAAAATGGAAAACACCCATAACATACAAAGAGAATCGAACCGGTTATGACATCGACTCCCATACTCACACGCGTGGCCGGAACTACCGGACTCCTCACTCCCCAGTTAGCACTTGTTAGAAGTTCCACATTGAAACTTAATAAATGAATTCACAAGCAAGCGTTTTTAGGTCTAGTTAGACACACACAAGGGAGATGAGTCACATCTTAACAACACAATTATATAAACAACTGTAAACTCATTACATGACTTAAGTCTTACAAGGTCATAAACACACGGAAAAACAAACAACACACAAGCCGGTGTAAACCGGTAGGCAACAGACTGCAAGAAAACCATACCTTGGTCCCTGCTGCATTTGTTTTCCATCGTTGGAGAATCCTATACACATTTAGTAACGTCGGTTAATTAACGTACTAGTCCGTTGTTAACTTATTACTTCACATATCTAGTTATTTTATTTTCACACTTGTTATAACTCTCTCACCTCTTTAAATTTTCATTATAACACACCTAACATGTCTTAGACAACCTTATATATCATTACTAACTAATCCCCATCATTAGACATCATTTTATAACCTTAAACAAATTTTTAATTGGTCCGGGACTTGGTCCCCATCTAAGGTCCCGGACCTAGTCTTTGTAAAACTCTCGGGTTGTTTTTATGGGGTGGTCCGGGACTTCATACAGGACTTAAGTCCCGGACCAATATGGGCAGATACTCTCGGGGGTAAATAAGGGGGTGGTCCGGGTCTTAGTACAAGACCTAAGTCCCGGACCATAGTGGCTTAAAAACTCTCGGCCTGTTTTAATGCATGGTCCGGGACCTTATCCTGGACCTAGGTCCCGGACCACTGCTACAGATTTGCATATTTACATTTTTCTAAGTCTTGTTGCAATGGTTCTCCACATCCATAATATGTATAAACTTCCCAAATGATCTTAGGTATATTCTAATGCCAAAATATCATCTTAAACTCACCTAGTTCCTTGTCCAACTTGTTACTCAATTTCTTACTAACTTACCAACACTTATAACATTTCTTACTAGGTTTCTAAATGGTGTTTCTCACCTATGACAACAACTAGCCCAAAATGTTTTCTCACCACAGCAACATCATCTCCCAAGCATCTTTCCTCACTATCCAAAACTCCTTTATGCCACTCCTAGAATTTTCTCCACAAGTTCACACATCTTCCTTTAAACACCTTATGTCCTCATTGTCACCACAACTTGTACAAATCCTATATACAATCTTACCATGACCTTGAAGTATCCCAAAACACTCATTTGCATTTTAAATCCTCCAAGATAATGCCTAAGTCCTTTTTGCATTCAAGAACACCTTAGCTCATGGTTCTTTCTCTAGTAAAATACTTATTCATTTCTAACACTTCCTAGTTCACCAAAGCTCATTTAAAACACTTAGAGCTTCTTATACATTACCTAATTTTTTTGACATGGGTTCTACTAACATCTTGTTACACCAAAACACATAGTTTTCACCATTAAACATCCAAGAACACTTAAATCCATCAAGAACATTCTTATACACAAAACTTCACCCATATTACACTACATCAAAATATAGTGCATTATTTAAATTGCTTGGCACTTAGGTCCTTAAATTGCATAAACCTTAAACACTGAATTTCCACATTATATTTTGCCTTTGACCTGTAAATATACTCAACATAACAATATGCCCTTAATAATCTCTTTGAGAGCTTTTACTAACTCATTCACCATTGGCTCTTTAGGTAGTTTTAATAAGCAACATAAGCTCATTTTTCCTAAGGCATTAAACTACATTAGGTTAGCACATTTACCTCTTTTCCTCACAAACTTCTTTCTTGTTTCCTTGATTAAAATCAACAAGGAATTTTGATTGTTTGTCAACCTCTAATCAATATACAAGCAATGAAATGAGCATTCAAACTTCATGCTTAAACTCATTTGTAAACCCTAGGTTATATATTGTCTTAAAACATTAAGATGATTGTTTTACCTTGGTAATGGAAGAGAGTTTGAATAAGTAGCAAGAGAAGACTCCACCAAGCCCTTGGAAGATTACAATGAAGCTAGAACAAGGCAAGATAAAGACACCATCAATGGTGATTTTCGGTCAACATCAAAACAAGAGGGAAATGAAGTTTTTCTTTGAGTTTCCTTACCTTGAAGCAAAGGAGAACAATAAGATGTAAAAATGAGCTCAAGCTCCTCCCATGGAGATTCCTCTTGGCACCGAACTGGAGCTCTTGGAATTTTGAGAAGATATAATTGAAGAGCTTGCAAGACTAAGAGAATGGTGGTCTTGGAATTTGATTTGACAAAGGGAGCTAGGAGATATAAGCTATGGAAGTTGAGAAATGGTGAAGTTGCTGTAGCATAACCGATGGAGAAGAAGAAAAAGGTTGGAGACGGTGGGAAATAAAGAAGGAAGGAAGGAAATGTGAGTAAGTAGCTAGTTTTAGATATTTAAGTAAAAGTAAATACTGACTTTGCTTTATTACCTTACTTATCTTATTATGCTAGCCAAGGGGATGACTCACCCTTATAAAAAATGGCCCCATTAGCTATCTAGGGGTGTTTTGGTCTTTGTTGACCAATTAACTTACTTATATTGACTTATGTTATAAACTAGCTTAATTTAGTTACTATTATTCACAAAACAGGCACATAATTGAAATTTTTGATTTCCCATCTATTTAGACTTCCTAATGTGATACTAAGTAGTACACATGTTAATTAAAGAGTAATGATGGACATTTAGCCACTCAAACCCCTTTACAAGACAATTTTTCAAAAATGTGCTTTAAGACTCCTTAAAGCACATTTTGTGTTTAAACTTGTTTTCCGCTGGTTTTCTTTGGGTCAAGCTTGGTTTTCTTTGGTAATTGGTTTAATATGTTTATTAACATAAAAATAGGTCTTGGTAAGCTCATTAGATCTTGACCAAGATTATCCCAAGCTTAGAGCCCATTTTCGCCTATATTGACCTTAAGGTATTTTTTGTGTTTTTTATGGTTTAAATTGTTCACTAATGTTTCTAAGGCACTTCTTAGCCTTATTATACCATATTTTAATATTTAAACAACATACTAAGGTTTGGGGTATTTCAATCTACCCCCCTTAAAAGAACTTTGTCCCCAAAGTTCACACTTCCCTCATATCTTTAATATTAGAACACGGGGATACTTATAAAACAACACTTCCACAATAACATTAACAACATATTTATATAACATCTGATACAAGGTCCAAACAACATAACATCATTCAGACACAACGGTCTGTAACATAGTAAGATAACAACATAACATAGACAATGTATTTAAATACATGTCGTACACACATAACCGAAACGGCTCTACCCCCCTTAAAATAGGGGTACGCCCCGTACCCTATACATACAAACACTAAGAAGTAAACAACGATGGGTACTTCGTCTTCATCTTATCTTCCAGCTCCCAAGTGGGCTTCTCAACGTCCTGGTTAGACCAGAGGACCTTCACCAGTCTCACAGACTTATGGCGAGTGTCTCGAGTCTTAGTATCCAGAATCCGTACGGGAGTCTCCACTGATCGCATGGTTGGCTCTAAGCTTAGCCTTTCAGGCTGAAGTACATGAGACGGATGAGACATATGTTTCTTCAACTGGGACACATGAAATACATCATGTACCTTGCCCAGCTCGGCAGGTAAATCAAGTCTGTAAGCTACCGGGCCTATCCGCTCCGTCACAACATAAGGCCCCACATATTTCGGGCTCAACTTGCCTTTCTGGCCAAAACAAAACACTCCCTTCATGGGGGATACTCTAAGAAATACCTGATCGCCCACGGCGAACTCCAGGTCACGTCTGCGCACATCGGCGTATGATTTCTGCCTATCCTGAGTTGCCTTCATGTTAGCCCGGATTTGGCGTACTTCTGCTTGAACTTGTTCCAGATACTCTGGTCCTATAATAACCGTCACACTCGACTCATCCCAGCATAATGGCGTGCGGCATGGTCTGCTGTACAAAGCTTGGAAGGGAGACATCTTGATCGAAGCATGGTAACTGTTGTTGTAGCTAAACTCAATCAGATGTAACTTATCAATCCAGCTGGTCTGAAAGTCAAGTGCACATGCACGTAACATATCCTCAAGTGTCTGGATGGTGCGCTCACTCTGACAATCAGTCTGCGGGTGGAACGCCGTACTCAGCTTCAGCTCGGTACCCAGCGCTTCCCGTGTGGATTTCCAGTACCTCGAGAGGAATCTGGTATCCCTGTCATACACAATCGTTTTCGGTACCCATGATGTCTTACAATCTCTCCGTCGAAGAGCTCTGCTAGTTTCGCCACTTTCCAAGTGTCCTTCATCGGAATGAATCGGGCCACCTTGGTCAGTCGGTCAACAACAACCCAAATCATATTCAGACCTCCCCTTGTAGGCGAAGCCCTACTACGAAGTCCATAGAAATGTCATGGAACTTCCACTCAGGCACTGGCATTGGCTGTACCATACCACCAGGCCGTCGGTGCTCAAACTTGACCTTCTGACAAGTGAGACACCTCAACACATAATCATTCACATCTTTCTTCATTCCTGTCCACCAAAAATATCTTTTCATATTCTTATACATTTATGAAGCTCCGGGGTGAATCGAAGTCGTAGAACAGCGGGATTCACTCAGTATGCGCTCTTTCAGCTCAGCGCTACTCCTCGAATACATAGTCGGCCATTCAGCCTAATCAGGTCATCACCATGGAGTCAGAAATCATACTTCTGACCCTTGAATGTGCCATCGATAAGCTTCTGCCTGATCTCTAACATATACTGATCCGTCATCTGAGCACTCCGCACCTCTTCAACCAGCTAGAATGAGAGACTACCGAATGGAGAGAGTGTGCTCGGCGATTCAGTGCGTCAGCTACCACATTTGCCTTACCCTCTTTATACTGCAGGTTGATGTCGTAATCGTTTAGGAACTCGACCCACCTTCTTTGTCTCATGTTCAACTCCTTCTGAGTGAACAAGTACTTCAAACTCTTGTGATCGGAATAAATTGTCACGCTTACCCCATACAAATGATGTCGCCATATCTTCAATGCGAAGACAATGGCACCCAGTTCTAATCGTGGGTAGGGTAGTTTTCTTCGTGCTTCTTCAGCTGTCGGGAGGCGTATGCTATGACCTTCCCGTGTTGCATCAGTACACAACCCATACCTCTGCCTGATGCGTCGCAATAGACCTCAAACCCATCTGGACCATCTGGTATAGTCAGACTGGTGCAGATGTCAGAGCATCCTTGAGACTCTGAAAAGAACTCTCACAGTCGTCTGTCCACTCGAATGGTGCATCCTTCTTCATCAAGGAAGTCATTGGCTTCGAGACACTGGAGAAGTCCTTCACAAATCTCCTATAATATCCTGCCAGACCGAGGAAGCTCCGGATGTCGGTAACTGTCTTCGCCCTTGGCCAGGTGCGCACTGCATCTATCTTGCCGATCAACAGCGATCCCGGCCTCAGAAATCACATGTCCAAGAAAGGAAACTTGGTTCAACCAAACTCACACTTAGAAAATTTGCATACAACTGATTCTTTCTCAACGTTTGCAACACATCTCTCAGGTGGCTTTCATGCTCACCCCTCGATTTCGAATATACAAGTATATCGTCGATGAAGACTACCACTGACTTGTCCAACTGATCTTGGAACAAGCGGTTCATTAAGTCCATGAACTTAGCTGGTGCATTGGATAAACCAAACGACATAACCGTAAACTCATAATGACCGTATCTGGTTCTGAAAGCGGTCTTCTCAATGTCACCTTCCCGATAGCAATCTGATGGTAACCGGATCGTAGATCTATCTTGGAGAATACTGATGCTCCTTTCAACTGATCAAACAAGTCGTCGATGCGTGGTAAAGGATAACGGTTCTTCACCGTAACTGCCATTCAGCTCTCTGTAGTCGATGCAGAGGCGGAGACTACCGTCCTTCTTCTTCACGAAGAGGACTGGCGCTCCCCATGGTGAAACGCTAGGGCGGATAAATCCCTTGTCGAGTAGGTCTCTCAGCTGCTCCTTAAGCTTTGTCATCTCTGCTGGAGCCATACGATAGGGCGCCTTCGCGATTGGTCCGGTTGCCCGGACCAATTGATCTCAACTCAACTTCCCGTGCTGGTGGCATGTCCGGTAGTTCCTTAGGAAAGACATCAGAAGAAACTCCGACACTACCGGCACATCTGGGCTAAACTCTGGTCTCTCTCTATGTCCTGGACATAGCAGAGTATACAGCATTCCCTTGTCGTAACTCACAATACATGGCCATGGCGGTGATGATCTGAATCGAAGGCTCCCTGGGCCTCTGGCGGTATGATATGGTAACCCCGTAGACGGACTCCGCAGAGACGGACTCGCGTGAAGAAGCTCAGAACCAGTTCTCGGCACATTAGGATCTCTGCCCTTGTACCTGCTCCAACGGCAGTTCATCCCCGACAATTACAACAGCATCCCAAGTCCCCGAACTCTGATCATCGTCGATCGGAGAGAACTCTTCATCCTTAATTCGTACAACAGTGATCAAGGGAGTGCCCGTAGCCGAACACCTAGCAGAATGCCCCGTAGCATCCGAGTTCTTCAGAAACAACGACTTCCCAGACGAGCAAATCATGACATTACGGAAAACCTGTTGGAGGTTGTACTTTGATGGTGCTGTCAACCACAAGGGTAAAGGGTCGGGATCTTATTGATCCACCCTGAAGGAGTTATGCTTCCAGCTGCGGTAAAAATCAATTACCCGGTCACTAATAACATGGCAGAATACGAAGCCTGCATTCCGGGACTTGAAATGGCGTTAGAATTGCAAGTGGAGGAGTTAGAGGTCTTCGGTGGCTCTAATCTCGTTATTTCACAAGTCAACCAGACTTGGGAGATCAGAGAAGAACGATTGATCCCCTACCATGACTACCTTTCATACCTAGTCACCTGCTTTTGAAACGTGACTTTCAAGCATGTGAACCGTAGCCAGAATATCTTCGCCGACTCCTTGGCCTCCTTGGCTTCAGTAGTCCAAGTACCGACCGGTTCACTATACTTCCCCTTGTGGATAACAATGACCAATATACCCTTGTTCGAAATTGGAGCCATCGAAGTAGAAGAAACCGAAGATGAGTGGTTCGTGGACATTGAGAATTCCTTTGGAAAGGAGAGTATCCGCTAGAAGCCACTAAGCAGGACCGCATTGCGCTGAGAAGAATGTCAAATCAATACGTAGTATGCAGAACTAGGGTCTACAAGAGATTGCCGAATGGAGTCTAACACTTATGTGTGACCCGAAAAGAGGCTGATAAAGTCATCGAGGATGTCCACGAGGGAGTATGTGGGACCCATGCTGGAGGACATTCCCTATCCCGGAAAATCCTCAGACTAGGGTATTACTGGACAACAATGGAAGCCGACTGTCACGCATTTGTGAAAAAGTGCGCCAAGTGTCAAACGCATGCTAACTTGCAACACCTGCCTCCCTTACCCCTGACAGCCATGGCGGCCCCCCTGGCCGTTCTCTATATGGGGAATCAACATCATTGGTGAAATCCACCCCAAAGCTTCAAATGGACACCGCTACATCCTTGTGGCGATAGACTATTTCAGCAAATGAGTAGAGGCACGGTCGTTCGCAAGCATCGGATCAAGCAAGTTTCCCCACTTCATCGAGCGTGATATCATATGTCGATACGGGATTCCCTCAGAATTCGTATCAGACAACGGTCCTCAATTCGATGGAGACACTATCCGGGTCATGGAAAAATACAACATCTGCTACCACAGATCATCCCCACACAGACCTCAAACTAATGGAGCAGTCGAAGCCGCCAACAAAGCTGCAAAGAGTGCACTCGCAAAAATGGTTGAAACATACAGAGATTGGCCGGAAAAGTTGTACTCTACGCTCTCTGGGGTTACCGAACTACTGTCAGAACTGCGACCGGAGCCACCCCGTATTCCTTGGTGTATGGGTCAGAATGTGTCTTGCCAATTGAGCTTGAAATACCAACTCTTCGGGTCGCTAATGAACTGAAAATCGTTGAAAGTGACTGGTTGTAACAACGCTATGATAGTTTAGCTCTTCTTGATGAAAAGCGCCTACAGGCATTATATCACATCCAGGGTTACCAGAAGAGAATGGCTAGAGCGTTCAACAAAAGGGTCAAAGAACGAAACATCCAAGTGGGTGATCTCGTCCTAAAAGAGTTGAGAAAGGATTTACCGGACCCGCGAGGAAATTCAGACCGAACTGGGTGGCCCCCTATCTGGTCAAAGAGATAACCCCCCATGGTGTTGTATTACTGACAGATTTGGACGGAGAAGAATTTCAAAGTCTTGTCAATCTCGACCGGTTGAAACGATATTATGTCTGAACCGTCACAAAAAAACACACATTCATTCAAAATCCAAAAAATGCATCCACAAAAATGTATCCACAAAAAAAATGCATCCACACAAAAGTTATCATCATCATCATCTGCATTAGGTTTAGCTTATTGCATTTGCATTTGCATACCCCCAGTGTCGAGGCGTATCTCGATCTTTAATTCTAGGAAGGTCACAAAAGTCATCAAGGCCGCCGAACTCTTGTATCATTTTCTCGAAGAGGTCTTGAAAGGATCTCTAACCTCCCGTGAGAGTCGAGTGCATGAGAGAAACACAGAGCATGCAAACAAAACCCAGAGCGCTTGAGCATTTAAAACTTCGAAGCACCATGCGAGGATCTCCCGTCACGGAACCAAATATTGATGAGAAAAGCGTGATACCATTCATGTCAAAATTTGGGAATAGTAGAGGAAACAATTATCTGTCAATAAGGAGGACGAGGCAACCTAGGATCGAAGAAAACCTCCACAAGGCCAAAAAGCCCCACTGACCCTGAAATGATCCCTTAGTGACCCCGCTGAACCTTTCATTGAAACCCGCGCTGCCTCAGCCATAATCTGTGCTGTAGTATTGTCTCCCTGGTCACCCGTATCACCAACACCGCGCCCGCGGCCTCTTCCTCTTGGTCTACCTGACATCTGAATTCACACGAACATTCATCACCATTATGCTTGTACACTTATCGGTTCCAACGGTTGTAACGTCTTCCCGGTAATAAGGTAGTTCCACACTTAGTTAGTGGTTAACCTATCCATAACTGCTCACTTCAATAACTATAGTCAGGTTTCCTAACTCGGTATATTCCTAAGCTCGGTATTCTAGTCATCAGAGCGATACTTCGCTCTGATACCACTTTTTGTAACACCCTTACTACGTACTTAGCAAGTACCTAGATCGCAGCAGAAATTCATAACATAAACGGTAACTAATCGAATCGGTGTCACAACGTCGTTAACCACCTATGTGATTAACAAGGCAGAATAAATACAAGTGTATCGGTCTGATGATCAGACTCCCGAGCATTAGGTACTAACATCATATATACATAACCAACAATACTGAGTATTTACATTCCAACGTCACTGTAAACTATAAACCATAAACTGTCAACACCCGCCACTGTCAAAAATAACGGTACCAAAAATAACGCCGCGGGAGCACAGGCGCATCCCGGGCCTAACATTCAAACATATCAAAAGTATTCCTACAACCTAGGACCTACAGCCACTCTGCTTCTTCGATCCTCATCCTGCAATATAAATATGGAGCCCCCGAGGGGGTCAGCAACCCTTGGCTGGTATGGTTAACGCGCAGCCCATCGGCTACCGGGATACGCGCAACTATTTGTCATGATAACATGGCATTGATTTTAAACAACAACATAAATAGCATAGTAAGAATATTGCATAGCAACAACATCACACATAACATACAAGGACAATTCCTTTTAGAAACCGAACCAACATGGTTAGATCACATGGAGAGCCTAGAGAATGTTGTCAAACACATGCTAAGCTCGTTACATAACTCGTTACCGTCCTGTTAGATTGAACGGATAACTTACCCCAAGGTGTGTCGGATATAGTAATACAAGCTCACCGAACAAACATAGTATACCCCTGTGGCCCGACGTGAGTCAGTAAAATAGCCTTGGATAAGCTAAAGGGAAGGTTGGAAACCAAAATGGAAAACACCCATAACATACAAAGAGAATCGAACCGGTTATGACATCGACTCCCATACTCACACGCGTGGCCGGAACTACCGGACTCCTCACTTCCCAGTTAGCACTTGTTAGAAGTTCCACATTGAAACTTAATAAATGAATTCACAAGCAAGCATTTTTAGGTCTAGTTAGACACACACAAGGGAGATGAGTCACATCTTAACAACACAATTATATAAACAACTGTAAACTCATTACATGACTTAAGTCTTACAAGGTCATAAACACACGGAAAAACAAACAACACACAAGCCGGTGTAAACCGGTAGGCAACAGACTGCAAGAAAACCATACCTTGGTCCCTGCTGCATTTGTTTTCCATTGTTGGAGAATCCTATACACATTTAGTAACGTCGGTTAATTAACGTACTAGTCCGTTGTTAACTTATTACTTCACATATCTAGTTATTTTATTTTCACACTTGTTATAACTTCTCACCTCTTTAAATTTTCATTATAACACACCTAACATGTCTTAGACAACCTTATAATATCATTACTAACTAATCCCCATCATTAGACATCATTTTATAACCTTAAACAAAGATTTTAATGGTCCGGGACTTGGTCCCCATCTAAGGTCCCGGACCTAGTCTTTGTAAAACTCTCGGGTTGTTTTTATGGGGTGGTCCGGGACTTCATACAGGACTTAAGTCCCGGACCAATATGGGCAGATACTCTCGGGGGTAAATAAGGGGGTGGTCCGGGTCTTAGTACAAGACCTAAGTCCCGGACCATAGTGGCTTAAAAACTCTCGGCCTGTTTTAATGCATGGTCCGGGACCTTATCCTGGACCTAGGTCCCGGACCACTGCTACAGATTTGCATATTTACATTTTTCTAAGTCTTGTTGCAATGGTTCTCCACATCCATAATATGTATAAACTTCCCAAATGATCTTAGGTATATTCTAATGCCAAAATATCATCTTAAACTCACCTAGTTCCTTGTCCAACTTGTTACTCAATTTCTTACTAACTTACCAACACTTATAACATTTCTTACTAGGTTTCTAAATGGTGTTTCTCACCTATGACAACAACTAGCCAAAATGTTTTCTCACCACAGCAACATCATCTCCCAAGCATCTTTCCTCACTATCCAAAACTCCTTTATGCCACTCCTAGAATTTTCTCCACAAGTTCACACATCTTCCTTTAAACACCTTATGTCCTCATTGTCACCACAACTTGTACAAATCCTATATACAATCTTACCATGACCTTGAAGTATCCCAAAACACTCATTTGCATTTTAAATCCTCCAAGATAATGCCCAAGTCCTTTTTGCATTCTAGAACACCTTAGCACATGGTTCTTTCTCTAGTAAAATACTTATTCATTTCTAACACTTCCTAGTTCACCAAAGCTCATTTAAAACACTTAGAGCTTCTTATATATTACCTAATTTTTTGACATGGGTTCTACTAACATCTTGTTACACCAAAACACATAGTTTTCACCATTAAACATCCAAGAACACTTAAATCCATCAAGAACATTCTTATACACAAAACTTCACCTATATTACACTACATCATAATATAGTGCATTATTTAAATTGCTTGGCACTTAGGCCCTTAAATTGCATAAACCTTAAACACTGAATTTCCACATTATATTTGCCTTTGACCTGTAAATACACTCAACATAACAATATGCCTTAATAATCTCTTTGAGAGCTTTTACTAACTCATTCACCATTGGCTCTTTAGGTAGTTTTAATAAGCAACATAAGCTCATTTTTCCTAAGGCATTAAACTACATTAGGTTAGCACATTTACCTCTTTTCCTCACAAACTTCTTTCTTGTTTCCTTGATTAAAATCGGCAAGGACTTTTGATTGTTTGTCAACCTCTAATCAATATACAAGCAATGAAATGAGCATTCAAACTTCATGCTTAAACTCATTTGTAAACCCTAGGTTATATATTGTCTTAAAACATTAAGATGATTGTTTTACCTTGGTAATGGAAGAGAGTTTGAATAAGTAGCAAGAGAAGACTCCACCAAGCCCTTGGAAGATTACAATGAAGCTAGAATAAGGCAAGATAAAGACACCATCAATGGTGATTTTTGGTCAACATCAAAACAAGAGGGAAATGAAGTTTTTCTTTGAGTTTCCTTACCTTGAAGCAAAGGAGAACAATAAGATGTAAAAAGATGAGCTCAAGCTCCTCCCATGGAGATTCCTCTTGGCACCTAAATGGAGCTCTTGGAATTTTGAGAATATATAATTGAAGAGCTTGGCAAGACTAAGAGAATGGTGGTCTTGGAATTTGATTTGGCAAAGGGAGCTAGGAGATATAAGGTATGGAAGTTGAGAAATGGTGAAGTTGCTGTAGCATAACCGATGGAGAAGAAGAAGAAGGTTGGAGACGGTGGGAAATGAAGAAGGAAGGAAGGAAATGAGAGTAAGTAGCTAGTTTTAGATATTTAAGTAAAAGTAAATAGTGACTTTGCTTTATTACCTTACTTATCTTATTAAGCTAGCCAAGGGGATGACTCACCCTTATAAAAACCGGCCCCCATTAGCTATCTAGGGGTGTTTTGGTCTTTGTTGACCAATTAACTTACTTATATTGACTTATGTTATAAACTAGCTTAATTTAGTTACTATTCACAAAACATGGCACATAATTGTGAAATTTTTGATTTCCCATTGATTTAGACTTCCTAATGTGATACTAAGTAGTACACATGTTAATTAAAGAGTAATGATGGACATTTAGCCACTCAAAACCCATTTACAAGACAATTTTTCAAAAATGTGCTTTAGGACTCCTTAAAGCACATTTTGTGTTTAAACTTGTTTTCAAGCTTGGTTTTCTTTGGTAATTGGTTTAATATGTTTATTAACATACAAATAAGGTCTTGGTAAGCTCATTAGGTCTTGACCAAGATTATCCCAAGCTTAGAGCACATTTTCGCCCATATTGACTTTAAGGTATTTATTTGTGTTTTCTATGGTTTAAATTGTTCACTAATGTTTCTAAGGCACTTTTTAGCCTTATTATACCATATTTTTATATTTAAACAACGTACTAAGGTTTGGGGTATTGCACCTCGTCATATTCCTCTTCTTCAGCCTCATAGTTTTGCATTGAATCAAGTGACAAAAGAGATGAATTTTCTGAACAAACTGAACTTTCATTAATATTCGAAGTGCTGGGTAACTCAGTGATTGTTAGAAAATTGCCACCATTTTTACAGCAGAAAATAAATGGCGGCTCCCCCTCTCTTTCTTCTTCATTGAAACTAAGACAGATATCATTCTCATCATCAACACTTCTAGAACTACAGCTATCACTACTATTACTGCTATCACTATCGACTAGACTGATTGAGTAAGGCTCCTCCTTCCTGTAGCAAATGGCAAGGCATGCTCCATGGCTATCTACTGAGAGTGCGGGGGCCTTGATGACTGATTTGATCGTGACACTGTTCTCCGTTACCTCCTCGGGCATTCCTTGGTTGCACCCCTTGCCGCCATGGTCTTCAGGGCATGAGTTGAGGGAGAACAAAGTGGTCCACCAGCTCTCCCACTCCATTGTCTCCCAATCCTTCTGAGCCCGAGCTACCTTCTGCTTATCATAACTCATAGGTACGCATGGTTCAAGGTTAACTGATAAGAAAGGATCTATGGGAATTCTTACATGTGAATCTGTCAACATCATACCTAGCATTTCCGTAAATCCTAATCCGGCTCCTCGGCCTCCAGTATATGCTGTTAATGGCTCCGTCATGCCCTGCTGCTCCTTGCCTAGTCCACTCCCCTGTTTGTAGCCCATCCGAGACATCATATGTTTGCGATGCGGGGCTATAGACACTAGGGTCGAAGTAGGGATGAGTGATGGAAGAAGTTTGACTTACCTGTGAATATGGCTTCGCCACTGTGAAGCCTCCGAGCGTCAACCCTCGACTCCCTAGTGTATTAATCTCAAATAGTGGGGACTCAGCTCTGGCCTCTTCCAAAACCTCCACAATTTGTCCCCAGTGTTTGAATTTTAGCTTCTAATGGATGACTGAGGGGACTTCTTTAATCTGATTGATGAATTCCCGCCCCAGCAGAAGGTTGAAAGTGGAGGATATGTCTATGACCATCGCTTCAATGGTCAGGGAGACATCCTGTAACACCCCTACCGCTAATACCGTCATTACCGTACAATACTTACCTTCGCAGCGGATACTACTTACTCAACGGCGGGTGTACAATGCTGTTAGTCACCCACGTGACTAACAAGGCGAGTTACAATCCTACATACTGTCGGTCTGATGAATATGAACATACCGAGTACTCTACACAATACATTACTTTCCCTTGCATACTCAACATAATTCCATACAACTCCAATACAATACTATACCGAGTCTACTACAATCCTTAAGTTACCGATACAGTTTGGAACTTCAAATTTCACAATACATTACAAATACAATCCCTATTATACAACTACCCATGCTTACGTAGCAGTCCCCGTCCTACTCTCTCGAACGGTGGTCAGCTTCGAGTACCTACACACTAAAAACGTTCCCCCTAGGGGGGTCAGCTTACGCTGAATATGAATTTCGCATATACCGCGTGCTAACCGCGGTACGCCGACTACTTTGGGTCGGATATACATGGAGTTCATTTTACATGCATACATACATACTCATGCTTCAACAATACAATCAATCATACCTACATACGTTACAAGATTCAATACTTACTAGGGAATATAGTTCGATGGTCAATCGTTCTTAATAGTTACTTACTCACTACTTCCTCGTTGCGTTACTCACTACTCTGTTCGTACTGTGTTCGATATTCACTACTCTACTCATACTCACTCCTTACTCTTGCATACTCGTCACTCGATGCTCATTACCTTACTAGCACACGTTCTTTACTCCATACTCGTTACTACACTTGTTCATGCTCACTGCTCAATACTTTCATACTTACTCATATGTACTCAATACCCAATACTTACTCATACATACTCATACTCACTTCTTACTCAGTACTCATTACTTTACTCATACATACACAATACTCAATACTCATTACTTTGGCCTCTGGGCGGAGTCATACACAAGACTCGCCACCGGACCTACAATACGAAGGCTATACGCTTAGCTCCTCAAATACTCAAATGTCCATTGTTACCGGACTACTCAAATTCCCAACACTCTTCTCTCAGAGTATATTACAATCTCATGGATTAGCCTAGAAGCATCTCTCTTGATAACCTCCACTAGCTTAGGGAATTACAACCGACTAGTATCCTCATATTTAAGGGTTTCCCCAACGTATCGAATACTCTCATGTTCGGGACATTACTTACATCAGTCGGGTCCTCTCATAATGGGTCGACTAATTGCTAAGGGCTTTGGAGACCCCTCTTATTCTTTACTACTCTCATGGTTCATGTCTTGCACCAAGATTAATTCCTCTAATAGAGGTTACTTATATACTTCCACTACTTATTATTTGTGGACTATTCATTTCGGTTCTCCTACCGTTATCGGAAGGTTATTACTCCGTACCCTCTCTCACATTCTAGTGAGTTCATAGGTTTGCGTTATCGTTTATTGATCTGTTAGTTTAGTGCGTTGCTACTGTTCCATTAGTTTACAACATGACTCTTACTACGAGTTGCTACACCACAAGACTCATCTATGAGTCGGTCTACACACTAAGTGAAGCCACACAATCAGTCAAGAAGGGTTAACTCATACAACATACAACAAGACATACAATGAAAGGCAATAAACCGTTTTCATGCTTTAGTCTTGATTAGCCGGCATACAGCACACAAATCAACGTAACTCGGTTAGCATACGGGGCATGAGAAAATCATACCTTTCACCGGAGTTAGCTCTACCGTGTGTTCCCTTGTTCCTTGGTTCACACTTGTTCCACTGATAATGTTTCAAACATTATTATTAATACTATGTTCATACAGTACATTAGTAATTACTACTCCCGTACTTACCCCATTGATAAGTGTCTAAATGAGCATGTTTTATGGGTGTAATTCATATATTATATTAGCACTTTACTTGCTCATTTCTCACTTATCGTATGTTTTTCCTCTAGTTTATGTTTATTGGATATCTCACAAATTTATTGGTTAAACATGAGGAAAACCAAGCTAGGAGCAAAGTAGACAAAGAGATGAAGGCATAGGCGCAAACGGATCTCAAAACGGAGCTGAAACGAGTATTTTAGAAGCAAACCAATTTTCGCCCCGAACCACACTTGCGTCCGTGGTGTGTCCGCTCATCCAGGGCCGGATATGAGAGCCGCGTCCGTGTGTTGTCCGCGGAAGAAAGGGCGGACAAGGAGAAGAAGAGACCGTGTCACGTCCGTGCCACGTCCGTGGAATAAAGGGCGGACAAGGGACAACGCGTCCGCGGATTTAAACCCGGACAAGACACGGACAAGAAGCAAAGATAGGCACGTCCGTGGATTTAAACCGGACAGAAGGCCGGACAGAGACACAACCGTGGCACGTCCGCGGATTTAAGGTCGGACAAGACTAAGGAGCAACTGTGAGACGTCCGGGGAAATAGACACGGACACAGACCCGGACGCGTGTAAATGCGACCCAGATCCAGAACTTCGGCGCTGTTTATCTTCTTCGTTTGCGGCGCCTACAAACATATCCATCTACCCGACGAGCAATATCAGGCACCTGCCGATAGTTTCTCACGCGTTCTGCCGCCTCAATCCACTCCTTGAATCCCTCACGCGGTGTTCCCCCTGTCTTCTTCCTCTCCTTCCTTCTATATAAACCCAGTACCTCTGCATCAAATAAATGAATCCAACCCCTTCCATATAATCCATCGCTCACACCACAATACGTACCACACCTACGATCCATTCCATCCTCTTATCCTCCACTTCTCCATTTTATCTTCTTCTTCATTCATTAGCCTTATGTTGTTAGTTTCCAGAAACGAAGAAGTCGATTGACCATCTGTTCGTTCTCCTTCGTTGGTTCCGACTATTTTATTTCTTATGTTTGTTTTACTGTATAATTATGTGTGATTAATAAACCTAGCTTCCCGGGTTAGGAAGCAAGCCTATTTTATATAATTGTGTTATGTAAGTTTTCCAGTATAATTTATCTAAGCAGTATTTTGATTCCTCTCCTTAATGCGCTTTAATTCTCTGGTACAATTATTAAAGTGATATTTGTAGTTCTTTGTTAAAATGCAGTGCTGAGACAAGGTTCTAGACACAGGAAGTCAAAACGGGTTAACGACTAGAAGCGAGTTTCGCCTATAGGTTAACCAGTCTCCAATAGGAATTGTTAATAATGCGATTAATTTATTAATAACTTGAGCAAGGATTGCGCTTGTTGTTTAAATTAATCATGGTTTATTAGACAGGGAACGGTCAATAAACTAATTAAGATTCTTGAGTTTATTGCTAAAGTGGGAAAGTTATATTAATATAATTAAATAAAATAGGTGAGCAGAACAACCCGGGATGCTTCTTTAAAACACAAAAGATTTACAATTTCTATTTCTTTTCTGTTTTGATTTATTGTTTTTATTATTGTCTTATGAGTTAGCTGTTAATCTTCTCCCAAAAAAGATAAAATCTGTTTACTAGAAATCTCAGTTAATTTACTACACTATCAGTTATCCACAGCGAGGTCCCCAAGAGTACGACAACCCACATTTCCACTATTCCGCAAAACGATAGGTACACTGCCTAAGTGGTAGAAGTGGTAACACACTTTTACTCTAACACTGATAAGTGTAAAATATATCTATTCTTAGGACTTTAATTCTTCCTATTTTTATAACAATGCATGTCATATTTTACACTTATCACATGCTTTTCCTTAGATTTATGTTTTGATGTGAACTGATACATTTTATGTGTCAAATGTAGGATTACAACGACAAACGGTGATATATATATATATATATATATAGGTACAGCACAAAAGTGATATTAATCACTCACACACATCATCATTGGTTATTATTGGCTCATCATTACCTCATTATGGGATTTTCATTCACAATTTAGCACGTCTCACATATCATTAGTACTGCAACATCATTTAATACATCACTCTTGCACGTGAATGGTGGATGCAACACAAGGAATTTATTTACGAGATTGGTGACTATAACTACAGAGGCGCATGCTGAGACCGCATGATTTCAAGCGGTCACGAAGGCGGACAACAGGAGGGAGTCCGCATGATTTTGAGCGGTTGCTGGGCGGACAACACACTCACAACCGCCTCCTTATGCGCGGACAAGAGAGCAGAGGCAACCGCCTCCTTGGGCGCGGACAAGAGGATCAGCACACCAGATTTCAACGCCGAACAGTTTTCTTCTCCGTTTTTTCTCCTTCCTTCGCGGCGCCGCACTTCATTAATTGCAGACTCGTTCGGCGCCTACCTTAATTTACTCAAGCGTGACGCCGCCTCTGCAATCAATTGCTGCTCCGATAATAAATGTAATCTCTGACTGAGATTTTCACGGATCTGCTTACCAACTCCACCGCCATCTTGATTCACCCTGACTACTCCGTTGTTTGCTTCTTATTCCTCAGCCTATAAATAAGCCACGTCCTTCTTCAGTATTTGGCATCCCTTCTTAAAATCCAAAGCTCATCAGTTCACATACGCTTACCACGTACACTCACCGCTCACCACGCACGCTCCACTACCATACTATCCATCGACCACATCCATTTCTTTTCTCCCGTTTTCTCCATTTTTATTTGTTTTTCCACCACACCACATCACTGCCATTAATTAGTATTATTATTTCGGACGACGTGGATGCAGAGGCGGAGCTAGGATTCAGAGTCAACTTGCTAGCTGGAGTTTTCTCTACCCTTTCTCTTATTTTGTTAAAACGTTGTTTATATATAGTTATGTTTAATTAATAAACTTAAGCCCTCCCAGGTTTGGGATGCGAGCCTATTTTATATTTATGTTATGTGAAGCTTTCCACTATGATTTTATCTAAAGTAGTAGTTTAATTCCAGTTCTTCATCTGCTTTAATTCTCTGATCAATTATTAAAGCAATATTTGTAGTTTTCTAATCAACATGCGAGAGCTGAGATAGATAACAAGACATAGGAATTAAACCTGATTAACAGCTAGAAGCCTGATCCGGTCTATAGGTTAATTAGTCTCAAATGGAAGTTGTTCTTTATGCGATTGGTTGTGTCCGGATTAGAGCATTAGTCTGCTGCTAGTTCTAGCAACTGGTTAGGGTTCGTTAGATTTAGTCGTCAACGAATTATTTATAGTTTCTGAGTTTATTACTTAAGTGGTAAAGTTTATATTAATATAATTGATAAAATAGGTGAGCAGAACAACCTGGGATTTATAATTTCTATTTTTATTTTATTTTTATTATTCTTTTAATTATTTTGTTTAAGTTAAGTTTGTAATTATTTCTTCTCCTTAAAAAATGATAAAATCTATTTTAGAAGTCTCAGTAAATTTAATCCACTTTCAGTTATCCACAGCGAGGTCCCCAAGAGTACGACAACCCCACGAATCCACTATCCCGCAAAACGATTAGGTACACTGCCTATGTGGTAGAAGTAGTCACATATTTCTCCAACAAGTTTTTGGCGCCGTTGCCGGGGACCTCCAGCACGGTTAATTGATAGTTTTTAAATTTTATTGGGATTTCTATTTTTATTTATTTACTTTTATTTTATTTTCGTTTTATTTAATTTTACTTAAAAAAAAAATTTCTTGTATTTCTATATTATTTCTTATTTGTTTCTCTTTCTAGTTAATTTTATTATTTTTCTTTTCTGTTTCTATTTCTTTTCTACTTGGTATTTTTATTTTTGTTTTTTAGGATAATTACTGACAATGGAGAGCAGCCACGATGAGGTGAGAAGATTGTTGATCAATCTGGAATGGACACGAATGCAAGAGGAAATATCCTCATATCAAAGATTGGTCAAGGATTATCAACCACCTCAACCATCAAATCGAGAGCCGTATTGGTGGGAAGTCAACCAGGCTAACGCACAATACAATGAAGCTCAGTTGGGGTATTACTACTTCAATCAGAACGAGCAACAATCTACACAAGGGCCAGATGAATTCCTCCCAAGTATGGTCGAGCCACCAGAAGAAATTCCAGTGGTGACTCCAAGGAGTGAAGAGCAAACTGAGCCAGATATTCATGACGCGGCAAGTTCTGATGAGGAGATAAAGAAACTTCTCGAGACATTTTTCACCGACGCCGAGTTAGAACAAATGTCTGAGAGTTACAATCTTCCTCCATCTCCATCCCCAACACAGGAGGAGCAATTAAAATTCAAAGATATTGTGTCTAAGCCGGTTAACCAGCTGGAAGAGCGCTATCCTGTTAAGCCTCACCAACCGGAAGAGGAAATTTATATCCTCGAATCTGAGGAAGGAACACCACTACCACCGGTCTCTCATCAACTCCCATCCTGCCTCCATAAGCCTCAACAACGGGAGGAGGATGTTTACATCCTCCAATTTGAGGAAATGAAGCCAATCACACCTGGTCTCCTGTTAAAACTACGTTACCGGCAGTACCTCCTCAAACACCAGGTTTTGTGAGTATTCATTTTCCAAATATATATGCCGAAGTAACATTTTGTTTTGATCCAGGTGGTTTGCTTTTTATTATTACTAACTTCGTTTTCCTGGCGAAGGTATTATCTACTTTTATTTTTGATCCAGGATAACGAAGCGATAGTCTAGCCAAAGACTAAAACTACGGGCTGCTTACTGGGAGGCAACCCAGTGGTTAAACTTTATTATCCTATCATTATTATTATTATTTAATTTTGTACCCCACATTATTTCTATATTATGTTTTTCAAAAAAAAAATTAAACAAAAATTTTCAATTAATAGGGGAGCATATGGTTTTATTTTTATTTATGATTTTATTTTAATTTTAATTTTTAAAAAAGAAGTGGAAATGGTATCTGTGCTTTCACGCAACGCTTTTTAGCGTTTATTTTTGGGTAGTGTGTGCAGGTGAAAATCTTATCATGGTATCTGAAGAACTCCAAGGCTGGACACTTGCTTGAACAAAAGTGTGAGGAACGCTACTACCCCCACAGTTCGCACTTAAGTGTGAGGAAGGACACCTTCCTCAATCTACGATATCAGGG
Organism: Limonium bicolor; assembly: GCA_023374045.1. Taxonomy (NCBI): domain Eukaryota; kingdom Viridiplantae; phylum Streptophyta; class Magnoliopsida; order Caryophyllales; family Plumbaginaceae; genus Limonium; species Limonium bicolor. The sequence continues at coordinate 115,668,765 of CM041778.1, forward strand.
GAGTTTCAGTTTCTTTATTTTAAATGTTTGTGTCCAGTCTATCACGCTTAATGATTATTATTATATCAGTCCATGATTGTCCTGAATGAAATTCTTCATGAGTCTAGCATATTTTGAAAGGTCTTTTCTTGATTATTTTATGAACAATGAGGACATTGCTCCTCTTAAGTGTGAGGAAGTTTAGACCTTTCCCTGAAAATATGCCAAGTTGCACCTAATGCCACACTTGATTTTTATTGTTCTCTAATTATGATAGTAAGCTTCTCTAAAGGCCAATACATGTTGAATTTTCGGGCTAAATTTTTGTGATTTTTAAAATCAAGCCTGATGACAACCTCAAGAATCGTTCTGCTTGACGTTGTTTGTATGTATCAAATTCTTTCTTCAAAATTAAATCTATTTTCACTGAAATCTGGTGGATAAGCTGATTTTGGAAATTGAACTACCTTAGCTTGGCAATCATGGAACTAAGTGAAAGTTTGGTATGAAAAGGATAAGGCAAGGTACTCCTCTGATCATATAATGAAGTTTTCTGAACCAAAACAGGCCTTGTTCACTCGGTTATTAAGTCCTTGGGGTGCCTCATCACCCATCTACCTAAGGTCTTGTGATCTGGGATAGAAGGCCCAAAGCCGCTACATGGGTGAAGAGAAAAGTCTGGGGGATGAAACAAATTGTGCGAAAAAAAAATGAAATAAACATGCAAAACTCTTAATGTTGAATGATTGTCGCAATTTTTCATATTTTGATCATGAGTATGTGGTGTTGAAAGGTATCACGGAATAAGGTGTTACTTCACACCCCTTGTCATCCAAAGGTTAGAGAAAAGAAATTGGTGGAAGGTTCCGAGCTAATCTATGTTCAATCTTTGCAATCTAACTTATTCATGCTCTTATTAAAAATTTTCCTTTTCACTGTTTATAAAAACCTACATCTAAGAGCAGGATTATTCTTTTGATTGCCATTTAGCTTGATTTCCTTCCACGATTGTTGAACCCCGGAGTTTAATACTGTAACCTTAGAGAAAGTTTGTTCTTTATTTGCTTGAGGACAAGCAAAAGCTAAGTGTGAGAAAAAGATAAAATCTGTTTACTAGAAATCTCAGTTAATTTACTACACTATCAGTTATCCACAGCGAGGTCCCCAAGAGTACGACAACCCACATTTCCACTATTCCGCAAAACGATAGGTACACTGCCTAAGTGGTAGAAGTGGTAACACACTTTTACTCTAACACCCATTATCCCGGTATACTTAATGTTCTCATACTCTCAACTCACTTGATTACTTTTCACACTTGTTTTCCTACTCATATACTTACTTTCCTACCATTGGTGTTACATTAATGATGTATTACCAAGGTCCTTTATATATGTACATATCCATACATATACATACATACTATGTTACTATTATTATTATTTTTTTTTATAAGTTAGGGCCGACCGACCCAACCCTTGGGTTGGTCCATTCCAGTAAGTTTTTCGTCCTCTGAAATTGTCCCGACCGACCCAAAACTGTTCCGACCGACCCATACACCTCTGGGTCGGTCCATACCAAAGCTTTAAGTTCCGTCGTCCAAGCTCCGACTGACCCACCGACCGACCCAACCTATGGGTCTGTCAAAGTCAGAAACTTCGACGTTCGACAATTATTACCCGACCGACCCACGACCGACTCATGGCCCCTGGGTCGGTCCATCCCAGATTATTTATTTCTCGTGTGTTGGGATAAAACGTATTGCAGCAAGTGTACTGGTCTATCGTAGCAAGTTTTCCTAGGTAGTATTCTCTAGGTTATCGAACCAAAGGAGGCGATGTGTCTAGTTTAAATCTTTGTTAATGAAAAATTAAAACAGGAAATTGGGGTTTGATTTGATGATAATTAGAAACTGTAAACAGAATGCAAACAATAACAAGCAGGAAAATAAATGTTGTGAAACTGATTTGGAAAGGAGATCCCGGTTTACTACTGCACCCTAAATCTGTGATTCCTATCCCTAAGTGATTTATAAGACAATTCTGAGTAAAACCCTAGAACAAAGGTAATTTACCTCCGGTCTCCCGCTTAGCAAATACTAGTTAGCAAAGACTGAATTTTAACTCTCGTTACAAACCCACTGTTTACTAACCGCCTTAAGAACAATCTAGTTTATTGGTCAATTAGCAATTTATAGGAATTACCATCTCTAAACTAACCGGTTATTTCCCTGTATTCAATTGAAAGCCGCAGTCGTCACATATAAGCTAACAAAATATTAATCCTTATAATTGGCCAAATTATAATGATTTAAGAAATTAAGCAAGGAAAATAACTTTACTCAATCAAATTGCATTAAATCACAAAGGAACAGGAATAGTCAATTTAGGGATACATAGCAAACCGAAATCTAAAGGGAACTACTCAGCCATTGACATGTTTACAATAAGCAAAACTGTATGAGTAATTATAGAGAACAAGAAGGAACTCTGTTGAGACTTCTGGAGAAGCCTCCGTGGTGAACTTCCTACTCTGCTCTGCTCCAAACTCCAAACCAAACTCAAACTCCAACTCCAACTAAACTCTCTGTATTGTGGGGATTTTGTGCGCTGTCGAAGTGTATCTTCACGTTGGCTAGCCTCCTCTTTTTATAACAAAGGAATTCTATCTTTAATCTCTCTCAAATCTATCTCTAATCTAACCTAAATAAGCGACTGCTAAAAGATATACTAAAAGATATAATAAGAGATATTAAAGATAGAACACCAATTCCGTTTATCTCCGCGCTCCGCTTATATTGGTCTGGGTTTGCAAACAAGTACGCAAACCCGGACCACCACTAAAACTCGGCAGAAGACTTTCGCTTGGGGATGGTTCGGGTTTACAAAGTCAGATACAAACCCGGACCACATCTGAAATTAGGCAGAGAGTTCTACGATGAGATGGTCCGGGTTTACAAAGTCGGATACAAACCCGGACCCTCATTAGATCATGGCAGTAATTGGTGAAATTCAGTCTTTGACTCTGATTTGACTTCCACTTGTTGACTCAACCTCTAACATCTTCATTTAAGCATTTTGTTGAGCATTTTATCCTGAAAACATAACAAATTGATCATTGGAGACAAATATAACAATAAAGTATAAATAAAGCATTAAGGAAGGAATATAAAGTCATAATGTAGACAATTAAGCATGAATTAGTCTAGTAAACTTAGACAAATTCCTGACTTATCATCGTGGTTTAAGCCCCGACCGACCCACCGACCGATCCAGCCTCTGGGTCGGTCGGTAGCAGATCATTGCTACAGACCTTGTTTCTCATTTCCTTTCTCACCCATTTCTTCCCCAATCTTCCTACATACATCCTAACATGATTTAGTGCCATTTAGGCTTCCTAAAATACCTTAATTCATCCACCAAATCCATTACTAAATCCATCAAGCACTTACACAATTTTCCTCACTTCGTTCCCAACACATGTAACAGTTTTTGTTTCACTTATGCTACAGATTTTAAAATCAACTTCTACCATTCAATATTTCTTCTACCAATACCACTTCTAACTTCCCAAATACATTTCCAAGCAAGCACAATACCTATACCCAAGTCCAACATTCATTTTACTAAGTCTTGTACTCTAATTCTTCCTAATTCCTCCAATGAAATCCAATACCTCTTGCTACAGATTTGATGCTCTTTTATTCACATACTACTACCACCATTCCATGGTCATTAACCATCTCCACTATCCCCAATACATGCCTTGGTTCTCCCACTCACCAAGTCAATCTTAATACACAATTCCTACTAAAATTTCGCCATAGTTCACCTACTTTCCTTACTTCCTCAAATACACATTCTCTCATCAAATTCAACCTAAAGCTAGCCACACCCAACAAGGGTCCTACCAGCACACAAGGTTCATACAAAATCTCAATACACCAATATTTCCTCAATTACAATACCAATACATCATTACTTCCTCAAATAGCAATAATAATACACATACACCATTCATTTGGCTCTAAGGCCTACAAATCCACATATTTGCTCACAAATACTCAAACATCCACAACTACGATACTAGTACAATAGTTTAGGTTCTTTTATTTGATTACCCATTCCCGTTACACTAATGCATTAAATTGAGCATTAAGAAGGAGCTCTTACCTTGAGCTTTTGATTCCTTCATTTCTTTTCCATTTCTCCTCTTCCTCTCCTTCTTGTCCAAATCGGTTTTGTGGGTAATGGAGTTGCCCAACTCCATTCCCATCACCCAAGCACACAAAGACAAGTATAATTAATACACTAACCCCTAGATTTATACTAACTCATTGAGATGTTCAAAACAAGATTTCTAGGGTTTACCTTTGGAGTGTTTTAGGGGGGGTTTTAGCCCTTGGTTCAAGAAGGAGAATCCACCACCATTGCTAGGTGAAATTGATGCTCAAAAGAAAGAGAAAAATATGGCATTACAAAGGGCCAAAAATCGGCTACCAAAGGAAGGTGGAGAAAGCTTGAATCTTTTATGGAGATTTTTACCTTGTTGGAAAGAGGAGACTCCAAGCTCCATAATGGTGTGCTTTTCTCTTCAAATGGGGAAAACCCATGGAGATGAAGTTGCTCATTTTCGGATTTTGAAAAGATAGGAATGTAGAGCTTGAAGAGAGGAGCAAGAATATGTACTTTTTTTCCTCATTTGGAGCTTTAACATGGCTTGAGCATGAGGTAGAAGGTGGAGTTGCCATGGGAGCTGGTTGTGTAGACACCAAAAATTCTCACCCCATAAGCAAATTCCAGAATAAGAAACACAATAAGAGGGGTCGTCGCCTTTCTTTGTCAACACGTATTGACGTGCATGCCAAAATGAAACCATCGTTTTATAGTCTTTTTCAAAGCATTTCATAAAAACATGATTTTGCTAAAACAAATTTTCAAACGACAATACGGTTTTAAACTCATCACGTTTTGAATCTTATTTTTAATTGTATCCCATAATTTCATCTCATTATATTATTGTTCTCATTTTTATTGTATACTTTCCTTCTGAAACGGTAACATTTTTAGATGAGTTATCCGGTCAGAATTATGGCTTTTGTATTATTTCCTCCACCTATGTGTTGAGTTCTGAGTTAGCTTAGTCGGTTAGCATGTCCACTGGAAGATCAACAGGTAGGGGGTTCGAATCTGGCAAACAATTGGACGCGTTCTATTTTCATCCCCGCCCGCAGAAGAGCTCTTGTCTTTATTTCGTATGCTAATATACCGAGTTCTGTCATAGCTTAACCGGTAGAAGTATGCAAGGGGTACGCCAGAGGTCGCGAGTTCGAGACTGGGAGCTGCTAAAATTCGTTTTGCTTCTTCTACTCCCCCCTGGTCCGATTTTTTTTGGGCCACTTCTATTAGTCGGTCCAAATAAAAACCAGTCCATGAGCCCAAGTCTCAAATGAAACCCTACTGTGCCACATGTCTACCCACCCCATTCTTACATTATAAAAACTTTCAAAAGAACCCTACAGCGAGGGGCACGATTCTCTCTACTGGGCAAAACACAAATCCCGATTTACATTCTTCCTGCTCATCGTTCATCGTTCTTCCATTTTTCGAAACCGAGAAGCTAAAAAACCCAGAAATCCCTTTCGTCTTCCTCTTCCCTCTCGCTTCGAATTACCGCTAAGAATCACCACCAATCTCACAGATCGCCAGAAGTGCTTATCCGTACCTCGTTCTTCTATTTCTATCTTCAAGTAAGAGTAAACTTGATTTTGTTCACTTCACCGTTCATTGTAGTCGGTTTCAAAAATTTTGTCCCCCTGAATTCGTCGTTTCACTTTCTCGCCCCCTCTTCACTTTCTACCCACCAAGTGAGTCAGATTGACGATGGTCGGGGACAATTACGACTCTATCGGGATCTTGCTCCTGAAAATGAGTTTGTTCCTCTTTTCTGTCTGTGATCTATATTTTATGCATAAATTCGGAGCTGGGACTTCAATCTCTCGTTGCGTACATCAATCGCAAATGGTGTTTAGGTCCTCTACACTGTCAAATTTCATGGCACCAGTTTTGCATTTTAGGGCTCGGTTTCGACGTAATGTTTTCGTTCTTGTGCCCAGTATTATACCTCTGGTTGAATTCTAAGATTGGTAGTCGTCTGGAGATGAAACTGGCCTTTCGGGGTTGGTTTCCGAAGCTCGCACCGACGTTCTTCCTCCCATTGACCTCTTTTGCTGTTTCTTTAAAAAAAACAATTATCATACCTATTAACGTCGTTGTTCGAATGCCAAACCCACGATGGGTTCAAGGGTTCAAATGTTGTATGCTATGAGGCATGGATTTCGGTTTTGAACCTTCAATGAAATCATCATGTCATTCGGTTCTTATTTGTCCACCTTCTGGAATATGTTTGAAATGTTTGGTTTCTGTTGATCTTGTCGTCGAACTGTCTGGTTTCGCTTCTTACTGGCTCGGTTGAGGAGACGTATTGGGTCTCGAACGGCAATAACTCATCATCACTGTCTAGAATATGTGCATAGTTTTAGTATTAGCACGCTTTCAATACGAGATTTGATGTATTCCTGCGGGTTCTGTCCAAAAGTGGCTCTGCTATATCCTGTGGTGGATTATCTTTTCCCTCTGCAATTCGTTTCTTCTCTTGTTTGTTTCGTATTGTTCATTCCGATTACATCCAGAGACTAACCTTTTTCTATCCTCTCCTTTCTGGTGATGTTTTTCTTATCTTTTAAGTCCCCTTTGCAGGAACTGTTACTATCATCATCATGGTAGTTAAATCTTCCACCAATTAGCTGTAGATTGCTTAATAGACGTCTGCAATGTTGTTAATCTATGAGATGCTATTGATTGATCTTCCCAGTTTTGTAGTTAAAGCTCTGCTCGGAAGTTACATTTAAGCTGGATTCCTGTTATTATCTATTTTGCTTGTGTTTAGTGATTAGGCTTCGGTTGTTGGACTTAATTCTTTGGTGTTGTGTGTTTAGTCTGGTGAAGAGGAGTTCCCTTCGTTTAATTGAAAACCATAGATGTTCTGGTCACATCTCTCGCTTAAGGGTTCAGCTGGCAAGTGTTTGGGTTTGGCGTCTGGTGATTAAAAAGAAAAAGAAAAGGACCAAGTCGAAGTTAAGTGAGGATTGAATTAAGATAGAGGCAGAAAAGTAGCAATCTCAATCGGATACTGTAACTGAGTAGTGTAATCGGTTCTGTTAATTTCTTTCTTCTGTCGGTTTGCAAATTCTTCAACCGCTTGATTAAACATTCGTGACAACTTCGAAGTTAGAGATGTGGCAATTTTTGCTTGAGTTGTCCTCGAATTCAGATTACCTTCTTTCACATTCGTTCTGATCCATGCTGTATGTTAATCGTTGCTATACTTGTACATATTCCACATGTTATCATTACAGTAGCATTTGATTCATTTCCTTGCACTCTATGTTTATTATGTAAGCCCTAGATAGCCCCCTTAGGTCACCCCTTTTTCTTTTGATCAAAGTCTTGGAAGGTACCCCACAACTAGCTCATTTCTATTTGCTTGGTGGGGAGTAATACCATCCAAAACTTTGAATTTATTTTAAGCCTTTGAGGGTACCCACAACTAGCTCATTTCTATTTGCTTGGTGGGGAGTAATACCTTCCAAACTCTTAAAGCCTATCCCAAACCACCCTTAATTTCACTAAAAAACTTTACCCCAAAAAAAAAATGGAAAAGAAAAGAAAAGAGTTCATAATAATGCCTATAGCTTAAGGTTCCTCATTCCAAATCCCTCTTTTTCAACTCCTCCCATTGAATTGTCTCTCATTTTTAATTGTTGTTTCATTTCAAAAGAAATCTCATTTTATTTTGAACACCATTTTCCCACTTGTAAATAAAAACCCAAAATTGACCCACTCCTCTCGGCCCAAAAGTTCAAGTCCAGCCCACTCCTCTCGGCCCAAAAACCCAAGTCCAGCCCACTCCTCTCGGCCCAAGAACCCAAGTCCAGCCCACTCCTCTCGGCCCAAAAACCCAAGTCCAGCCCCCTCCTCTCGGCCCAAAAACCCAAGTCCAGCCCCTCCTCTCGGCCCAAAAGCCCAAGTCCAGCCCACTCCTCTCGCCCCAAAAAGTCCAGTCCAGCCCACTCCTCTCGGCCCAAAAGCCCAAATCCAGCCCAACACTCCTCTCGGCCCAAAAGCCCAAACCCAAGGCCCAAAACCAAATTCAAGGCCCAAATCCAAGGCCCAAATCCAAGGCCCAAACCCAAAGCCCAAACTCAAGGCCCAAACCCCAAACCCAAAACCCAAGCCCAAACCCAAGGCCCAAACCCAAGGCCCAAACCCCAAACCCAAGCCCAAACCCAAGGCCCAAACCCAAGGCCCAAATCCCAGGCCCAAACCCAAGGCCCAAACCCCAAACCCAAATCCCAGGCCCAAACTCAAGGCCCAAGCCCAAACCCAAAGCCCAAACTCGAAGCCCAAACTCAAGGCCCAAGACCCAAAGCCCAAACCCAAGGCCCAAGTCCACAAAGCCCAAACCCACAAAATCAAGCAAGCCTAAGTCCACAAAAATCAAGTTAAGTCCACAAGAATCAAACCTTGAACCAAAAGTTGACCTTTGACCTAAAATTGACTGAATGTTGACTTTGACCAGAAAACCAAATCAAGTCAAACCCGAACGGTGATCCAGCTCATCTTCCAATACAAGTCAAACCAAAATCAAATCAAGTCTAACTCATTTTTCAAACCCGATTCCTTTCAACTCATTTTCAACTTGTAAAATCCTTTCAAAATCCCAAAAAACCAAAAAGAATTTCAAACCATCATTATCATTCAAACTTCATCAAGTTTTCAAAAGAAACCATTTTGTGAAATTTTAAAGGAAAAACTCTTCTCACATCATAGAAAACTCTTCTCAAAACGTAGAAAGTTCTTCTCGCGTATACAGAAAGTTTTCTCCTAAAAATATTTCTCAAAATCAGTGTTTCTTCATCGAGAATTCCGAACAACTTCAAAAGTTTTCCAACTCAGTCTTTAAACTCAAAACTACACCGTTTTCGAGGAGCAAGAAATGTCTAAACATTTCGTCCATGGTTAGATCATTGCTTATCTCCCTTCCCAAAATAAAAATCCGAGGCGGGGCACTGGGGTCATAACCTCCCTTGTCGCAGTCTGGATCTCTTTAGGCGGGGCATTAGGGTGATAAACCTCCCCTAATTGCAGCCTAGATTTTTACAAGGCGGGGTGCTAGGGAAGTAACGACCTTCCTAGTTGCAGCCGGGATTTTAGAATCGTCTAACTCCCTTCTACTCGATTTCAATATTTTCAGTTTTTTACGATTTAAAACCGGGAGTTAGAGACGTTATTAGGGTTTGATCGAGAATATCTCATTCATGGTGTTTCTCTGTAAATCCTATTTTTCGACATAAATTTATTGCCCCATCTTTCGAGCCTCGGCACTTACCATTAATTAAGTGTCGTGTTCGAGGGGGTACATAGGGTAATCCCTCGGGATTATCCGCCCTTTTACAACAAAAAATGATTTTTCGGTTTTAAGAGAGACAATCCAGAATAAACCAATCCAACCCTTTCCATAGGACCTCCGATTCTTGAACACTCCCGATTAAATCTTAGTCATTTGAAACCCGAATACCTGCAAACCCGATATCCTCTTCCATACTCAATCGTCCTTAAAACCCGAATTGCTCTTCAACACATTCAACTTCCCAAAACACCTCAAGAACCCGACCATTTCAAAATCCGAACTTCTCAAACACTTCAACCAAACCAACTCAGAGACCAGCCTATTCTTCAACTCTTCGAAATCATCCTCACTCCTCATTCGATCCTATCCTTTGGCTTTAACTGAATCTCTCTAATAAGGTTTTGAAAGAAGGCAATCCCGACAATTGGAGACCGAGGTTTCCTCGGGCACCAATCTGAAGTCGTGGTCGTTGCCACTTCTAAGGGGTGTAACCCAGTGCGAACCCACACAGAATCTTTGGTATGATCAGATAAGCCCAATCCATATGCAAATCACAGAGTCAATTAACGGTTCTTAGAACCCTTCTCCTCCCTTCCTAGTTCCTTAGGTCAAACTAGGTGGCGACTCTAGTCAATTCTGCCTTATAGAGGCATAAGTCCGCGTGGAGCCCATTGAGAGCGGGTGTAGTGCTCACTAGCATTCCCCTTATGCTTTCTGGGAAAGACGGACGATGTAGTAGGTATTTGAGGGATGCCAGAATAACGGGTCTTCACCCTCCACAGAATGGCATTTTCTAGGATCTAGACTTCTCAGCCAGATCATATTTAGATAGACCCCCCCTCATACCGAAAAATCACCCTCCACAGAATGGCGACTCTGCTGGGGAAAACTTGAGTAAGTTTTTCTCAAACTCAAGGAAGACTGAACTCCATTCAAAATTGTCGGGACTTATCCACTTCTTTCAAAACCTTCAAGAGATTCTTTTCAAAGCCTTTAGGATTATTCTACTCCACACTTTGAGTGTGTATCTGATGAGGACAGATAGGACTTATTAGATCCTCAACAAACATGACAACAATTGGGTTAACAATTAGCTCACGATTAGAAAGAGACACTTAGGATGAATGAAGCTAACTTCCCTTTAGGTTAATAACAACCAATTTGGAATCACTAATCTCAAGATAAAACGCTTAGTACATAGGTTGGTGCTAACTTCATTTTGTTCATTTACTGCTTTCATATTTATATTGCGATTGTGGGGTGCATGGGTGGGTAGCTTAGGACATGCATTCCTCTGTGTCACCCGATTTACCCACGATGTCACGGGATCCCGACCGGTCCACGGTTGATTCCCCATGAGCTAGGGTCACTCTCTCAGTGAACAAACCCACGAGGCGGTACGATCTCCGATTAACACCTCGGGCTCATGATCCAAAAATATCCTCCATTATCCGAGTCAAAGCCAGCATATAGTGAACTCTGAGCCTTCAGTGTCCAGCTACCTGATCCGGTGTCTAAGACGGGTTTATGGGAGTCACCCCTTTGTATGCCGCCTGTCTGACCGTCCTTCTGCCTTACCCTGAAGATTGTATGGGCTCAGTTCTCCATTATTCACCTGCACCACGAGTGTCTCTAAAGCCCAATGTCACGCTATACGTCCATAGAGGATCCCGTATTTACCGGATACCCATACATGGCACAACGTAGTCAGTGAATAATTTGGACTTTAGACACACTTGACCGTGCAGGTGACGAGAGACCCGTTCCCATACAATACTTCCCCGAGTTTCCCGAAAAGTGGGGTGTTGTCGGATCATCACTGGCCGTGGCGTATGTTTCCTTATCATCTCGGGTGTCCTGACCTTTCGAACTTAAGCACTCCGGACTTTCTTAATGACGTGCCCTACAAAGGCATAGCAGAGAAAAACCCTGAGAGATGATAGTGAAGGGACGACGGTTCCTCCGGTGAGACGGTATCATAATTGACCTGGAAAGTGATTATCCCAACACTAACACTTACAGCTCCACATCAAATATAGTCATGATTTACTTTATGCTATACATGTGTGCAAATCACTTCTTCAAACCCATTTGTTTCAAAACGTTCGGAATTCTCTTTTGCATATCTCCTAAAGATGTTTTACGAGCTCGTTCAATTTAGAATCCCGCCTAAATTCTACTCATAAACACCTAGGGTTTTATGACCCGTCACTTCATCATTGAAAACCTTTGTTTCATTAAAATGTTATTTCCAAAACAATTTTCAAAAATAGATTTCGAAAACCTACTTTCTACAAACGAATTTCAAACAACATTCTTCACCAACATGATTTTCAAAATAGTTTTCGAAAACAGTTTTCAAAATTGAATTTCACAAACGTATTTCAAAATAAATGATTTAGTCCCCATGTTGTGACCCGCTATTTTTGAAGTTCAACCCACCTTCAAGAGTAGCAGTCATTACTGTGGAGTGTACTAGTCATTTCGTGTTTTCACAAAAGTGGTGGATTTTCTCAATGATATTGTGCTCGATCATTCACCTTTCCTTTCTAAAAAAACGCCCCTCATTTTTCTTCATCGAAGCAAGTGGAGTGCATGAAAACCAATAACGATTCGAGCCGAAAACCAGAGGTGTACCAATCCGAGTCAAGCGACACGAAGATCAGCAACACCGGTTCAAGTTCAAACTGTTGAAAATCAGAAGAACACCAACCCGTTTTGTCTGATCACAATACTGCTTCACTGCAACAACCTGAACTCGAGGGAGCAACCAGTCAAACGCCTGAAGACGAGCGAACGGCCAATCAGGAGTCCGAGCGCGAGCAGTCAGTCAGAAGAATTTAGTTCAAAATTCCCCCTTTTAATGACTTTTTAGGATTGATGATGTATAGGATTTTCCCCGATGTTTCTTTTCACTCTCGTCCATTTCTGAATAGATTAGGTGTATAGGTTTATGCATCCCCTTTGAATTTATTTAGATCAATGTGTATAGGGTTCCCTACTCCCTATTTTATTTGCGAATGACCGAGCGTCAAAGTTTATATTGAGAAAACCCACCACTTTGAAAGCACGCGTTTTCAAAATTGTTTTCTAAAACTTGGTTTCTTTTGGCATGCACGTATAGTAAAAAGAACGAATAAGGGACGACCCCTCACATCTATATATCATTCGTCAAATTTGCTTTATGGGGTGAAATTTACGGTATCTACAGACGCATCCCCTTAAAAAAAAAATTTTTGATAAAATGAAATCTATCACACGCTTGCATCCATGACATTCATACAACATGAATTTCACAACTTTTTTTAAAATAAATAAAAGATTGTTTTTCCCCAACAATCATTCACACTCACCACACAATAAAATTTTGTTTAATGAAGCATACGGATATTACCTCTTCTCACCCATTCTACTCCTTGTGCGTGTAGGTGTTGGTGGCACACAACAACTGAAAGGGAAAAGACCAGCCCACTTAAAGCAACGGTGGAAAAGATGGAGCAAGCATCCGGAGTGATCAAACCGTCAAAGGTCGATTAGCTAATGAAAGGTTGACCCGTAACTTTGATGGTGGCTTGGAGAAAAACTTGAGGATAGGAGAATGCGTCCAAAGAAAAACAAATAGGGCCCATTCAGGGTCAGATAGCAGTTACAAGGAGTCTCCAGCTTACTCTGCATATGATGCCTATGAGTTTCAAGCGATGGACCCACACACTCCCTCTGTCCAAATCCCAGAAGTGCCAAACATGCCTCCTTCGCTTGTATGCAGTTCAGCCCCAAGAAACCCAATTGCCACTATAGGAAATCAGCAATCGCAGATGATCCGTGATGCGGGAAACTACCAAACCTCATCATCACTCGTTGCACATCCCGGTTTAAGTATCTCCTCGCCCGCACAAAATCACACCTCTCCACGACAAATACTTCCTCAGCCATCAAAGTTTGACCAACATCTCTGCCCAGAAGCCTTCCAACTCCCTCGTTCTCTTTATGATAACCACTCCCAGATTGCCTCTACCTTCATCAAAGACCCAGATCTCAGGACGGCCCTAAAGAAGGAATTAATGGAAGAGTTGAGGACAGAAATACAAGAGATAGAACAGACCCGACGCTTTGAATCAATGGGTTGGGAACCAACTAATCCATATGCTGGAGCTCGACTACACAAAGGCCTAAGTTTGCCTGAATTGGAGAAGTATGAAGGAATTGGTAACCCAAGGCATCACGTTGACAAATATGACAAGCTCATGGATCTACATGGTTATCTGATGAGATGAAGGCTGCATGTTTTAGATTCTACTTACAGGGACCTGCTTACTCTTGGATTATGGGCCTAGATCTAAAAGGAAAGTCAAGCCGAGATTTGTACTTTGAATTTCTCACCCAATACGGTGGTAACTTTCATCATGAAGTTACACGCAGAGAATTAGAAATCACCCACCAAAGCCCTGGTGAAACTGTGAGGGAATTCGTAGAACGATGGAGGGTGAAGGCTGGGCAAATGAATAATCGACCCACTGAGGAGGAACAAATACAAATGGTTATTTCTGGCATGAGAGAAGAGTACCAATGTCAGCTGAAATACCTAGGCATTTGTGAGTTCAAACGATTGATGGCGGCCATGATTGCTTTGGAAGACACTGAAATCAAATTGACTGAGCAACCAGAAATGACGGAAAGAAAGGATAGTCCACTTGGACAAAGCTCACAAGGACAACTTTCAAATCCGGGAATGTCACTCAGCAAAGCATTGAAAATATTAGTTGAGGGAGGTCATCTAGCACTTTTCAACACGAGATCACGAATTAAGAAGCTTGGGCCTCACTTGCATGAGTATTGCGACTATCACAGAATCTGGGGGCACACCACTGACGAGTGCACCACACTAAAGGATGCAATTCAAGAGTTGATAGACAGGGGAAACGCCTCCGCACTAGGAATGCAACATATGTTCTAGGCCAAGGAAGATACTTCTGTTCTTTTTCCTGAAAAGTCACCAAGCTGAACATCATTTTCTTAGCTAACAGCCATAGTTGTAGAAAGTAGTTGCTTTTGTTCACATTTACTGTAATTGCTTGAAAAGAATTGTTTCCTCTCCATCCAAAAAAAAAGAGAAGTTATGAAAAACGAAGGATGTCATGTTCTCTATCATATTATGGGGCCACCATGCGGGAGTTGTTACTCCCTAAAAGTCCAACCCAGGAGCCAGTCACCAACCCGCCCTCACTCGAGAATTTCCCCGACAGCTGGACCACCTTCAGGATCGGTCGCGACATGATGAGCTTCATATACCATGAACTGAAACCGACTCAAGCGAGACTGGGTGTAACCTTACCACCCATGCATTGCATCCAAAAAAAATAAAAAATAAAACAAAAACACACATTTGGTCAAACCCCAAGGTCAACCATCTTCATTCATCATTTTCAGCATTTCATGCATCTTGTACATAGTAATTCCATATTACCACAATAGATTGCATTGTAGATAGTCGCATATGCATACTCGCATCGAAACGACATCTTTGGGGAAATCTTGAGAGATTGGTTGAACAACATGCCTGAATCACTAAACTCTGGACCCGTCAATGAACACAAGGGTCTAATCAAAATCAGCACCACAAACAAAGTGAGTAGTGTGCAAAGAGCGGTATTTCCCTTGGAATTTCAATTGAGTGTATTGGACGATCTACTGAGCGATGAGGGAAGGTAGAGAGAGCCAACGGAGGTAAAACCAGGAGCGACATGTGCATTCCTTCAGCACAGGGAAAGACACAATAAATAGTGAGATCAGTGTCGATAACAAGATAAGAGCTGTGATTCACGCAAAGATCCGAGAATAGTAAGAAAACAATCGTTGATTAATGAGGATGACGAGGCACTTAGGAATAAAAATCTTCATAAAACCAAAAAGCTTTGACTGCCCTGTACATAATCCCTTAGTGAGCCCCGCTGAGCCTTTCACGATAAACCTTTTTCTGCGAGCTCCATAATATGCCACCCCACATTTACACACTTACCCGTACGATAGAGGATCTCGAAGGAGCCAGAGCCATGACCCCTCCCCACCATCTTTCACAAAAACAATAAATGAAATGTTTGAAGAAATCGGTGAGTCAATGCAACTCCAAAGCCAAACACCAAAAAAGAACACCGAAAATGTTCAAGAAGATCAGCGAGTCAATGCAACTCCAAAGCTGAAAGCCAAAATGCAAAGCAAAAAATGCTTGAGAAAGTTGATGAGCCAAATGCAATTTCAAAAACACTAAAATGAGAAGAAAGTTAAAATCGTACACCAAAAGAGGCAAGAAGGAGAAATCCAAACCAAAAGGACCAATGATGTCCTGAAGAAACCAGCAAAAGGTTATCAAAACCCGTCCAATCATTCCACCCATGGCAAAGGTGAAACATATCCTCTATTGCGCCAAATCTCCACAGCTTCCAAATAAATCCTCCAGTCCCATATGACATACATCATACCCCTCAGCCCCGTTATAACCCAATAAAAGACCTCTGACTCGTTAGTTGGTGAGCGTTAACTGAAAGTACCGGATCTGACACATGAATCATAAGCTTCGTACTTGTTGTCAACATTTCCCGTCATACCAAAGGGACTATGAGCGAATGAGTGCGACCTTACTTCACAAGGTCCTTTGAGTGTGAGTTACTATTTGATCTAAGCACCAAAACATAAACAGCTAAACCCATTGCAGGTGAGGGATTTGTGAGGATTGTAAAGTCCGGGACCTCAAAAAGAAATTCTCAGGAAAATACTGCTCCGAGCATCAAGAGTACCTTCACGACATTAGCACACACGGCCATACTCACGAGAGATTGACCCGCATCCCTCCATGAGAGAAAAGTGATTCACACATTCCAGTTCAACAATCACTCAAGACCGAACCGAAGATGTCTTATATTCGTAAACCTCATAGTAATAGAGATAGAATCATACATTCTCTTAAAAAAAAACTACATATGCATTTTGCATCTCTTCTAGCAGTTAACATTTACATGCATCATAACCACTTCATTTTCAACATCCGACTGGTAACAACCATGCCTAGTCTCGTGGAAGGTCGACTTCAGTTTCCGCTATCGAAGCTCAACTCAAAATCAAAAGAAATCAAAACCGAGGCCAGCCGGAGCCATACGACGATCTTCCCGGAGCCATCCAGCGTCATCGGGCCTCATCAACACCATATCCAAAGCCAAACTAGAGCCATGCGAGAGCCATCCTCAAACATTGAGACCGTCCTAGAGACCTCAAGACTATACACGAGCCATTTCGTCACCAGGGCTTTGCCTACAAAGTTTCGAACTACGTCAGGTCTGATCTCAATACGGAATTGAGTACGTAGGCAGCCCGCCTAGGGTGCGACCATCTCAAAAGAAAATTCCCCTTTTGTTCCCCACTATCATCAATTGGAGCCATCTCGTAGCCTCCCCGGGGCCACCCCGAGCTATCCCGGAGCCATCTCGAGGAATCTGAAGTCGTAACTGACCATACCAAAGCCATTCTTCCGCAACCAAAAAGCTGTCCACCACATCGAAGCATTTCAATCACATCCAAACCCACCAACCTCTAGAATGATCACGTCCCATCAAAAACACACCAACCATATCAAACCCACCGACCACCCCGAGACCATTGGTCGCACCGGAGCCATCAACGCATACCGGAGCCATCAGGGCATACCGGAGCCATCAGCGCACACCGGAGCCATCAGCGTATACCGGAGCCATCAAAGCATGCTGGAGCCATCCCAGATCTTTGAAGCCATGTCGGAGCCATCCCGAAGCTTTGAAGCAACTCTGGAGCCATTAACTCATAGAAAAAGAATCTACATCCATAAACAGGGAGTCCCAATCCAACCAGCGCATTTACTTTTAACCATCTTACATTGCATAGCATTTGCATTCACCCACAAAGTTCATTCACTATCCAATGCATATTCACAACCCGCTAGGCAGCTATTACGCTACTAGTGTGGTCCCGTCTTTTCCTCCACTAGGCAGCTATTACGCTACTAGTGCGAGATCATTTCACATCCGCCTGCTAGGAAGCTAGTACGCTACTAGTACGGTCCTACCACTTTTCCTCTACTAGGCAGCTATTACGCTACTAGTGCGAGATCGTTTCACATCCGCCTGCTAGGCAGCTATTACGCTACTAGTACGGTCCCACCACTTTTCCTCCACTAGGCAGCTATTACGCTACTAGTGTGAGATCGTTTCACATCCGCCTGCTAGGAAGCTATTACGCTACTAGTACGGTCCTACCACTTTTCCTCCACTAGGCAACTATTACGCTACTAGTGCGAGATCGTTTCACATCCGCCTGCTAGGCAGCTATTACGCTACTAGTACGGTCCCACCACTTTTCCTCCACTAGGCAGCTATTACGCTACTAGTGCGAGATCGTTTCACATCCGCCTGCTAGGAAGCTATTACGCTACTAGTACGGTCCTACCACTTTTCCTCCACTAGGCAGCTATTACGCTACTAGTGCGAGATCGTTTCACATCCGCCTGCTAGGCAGCTATTACGCTACTAGTACGGTCCCACCACTTTTCCTCCACTAGGCAGCTATTACGCTACCAGTGCGAGATCGTTTCACATCCGCCTGCTAGATAGCTATTACGCTACTAGTACGGTACATAATCAAAAGTATTATAGGCTCGTCATAAGTCCTATAAGCTAGATGTCAAGAGGTCTAGTTGAGGCTCGTCATAAGTCCTCGTACTTTCAATTGCATTATAGGCTCGTCATAAGTCCTATAGCTAGATGTCAAGAGGTCTAGATGAGGCTCGTCATAAGTCCTCGTGCACCCGCACACAAAAGTACAAATCATAAACCGCGGTGAGAATTTTTGGCGCCCCGTTAACCTTGATCCAATTATGCAAGGGTTTGCAGAATTGAATCAAGGGGAGCCATCTGTAGACACCAAAAATTCTCACCCCATAAAGCAAATTCCAGAATAAGAAACACAATAAGAGGGGTCGTCGCCTTTCTTTGTCAACACGTATTGACGTGCATGCCAAAATGAAACCATCGTTTTATAGTCTTTTTCAAAGCATTTCATAAAAACATGATTTTGCTAAAACAAATTTTCAAACGACAATACGGTTTTAAACTCATCACGTTTTGAATCTTATTTTTAATTGTATCCCATAATTTCATCTCATTATATTATTGTTCTCATTTTTATTGTATACTTTCCTTCTGAAACGGTAACATTTTTGAGTAGTTATCCGGTCAGAATTATGGCTTTTGTATTATTTCCTCCACCTATGTGTTGAGTTCTGAGTTAGCTTAGTCGGTTAGCATGTCCACTGGAAGATCAACAGGTAGGGGGTTCGAATCT
Organism: Limonium bicolor; assembly: GCA_023374045.1. NCBI lineage: Eukaryota > Viridiplantae > Streptophyta > Magnoliopsida > Caryophyllales > Plumbaginaceae > Limonium > Limonium bicolor. The sequence continues at coordinate 115,687,578 of CM041778.1, forward strand.
GGCAAACAATTGGACGCGTTCTATTTTCATCCCCGCCCGCAGAAGAGCTCTTGTCTTTATTTCGTATGCTAATATACCGAGTTCTGTCATAGCTTAACCGGTAGAAGTATGCAAGGGGTACGCCAGAGGTCGCGAGTTCGAGACTGGGAGCTGCTAAAATTCGTTTTGCTTCTTCTACTCCCCCCTGGTCCGATTTTTTTTGGGCCACTTCTATTAGTCGGTCCAAATAAAAACCAGTCCATGAGCCCAAGTCTCAAATGAAACCCTACTGTGCCACATGTCTACCCACCCCATTCTTACATTATAAAAACTTTCAAAAGAACCCTACAGCGAGGGGCACGATTCTCTCTACTGGGCAAAACACAAATCCCGATTTACATTCTTCCTGCTCATCGTTCATCGTTCTTCCATTTTTCGAAACCGAGAAGCTAAAAAACCCAGAAATCCCTTTCGTCTTCCTCTTCCCTCTCGCTTCGAATTACCGCTAAGAATCACCACCAATCTCACAGATCGCCAGAAGTGCTTATCCGTACCTCGTTCTTCTATTTCTATCTTCAAGTAAGAGTAAACTTGATTTTGTTCACTTCACCGTTCATTGTAGTCGGTTTCAAAAATTTTGTTCCCCCTGAATTCGTCGTTTCACTCTCTCGCCCCCTCTTCACTTTCTACCCACCAAGTGAGTCAGATTGACGATGGTCGGGGACAATTACGACTCTATCGGGATCTTGCTCCTGAAAATGAGTTTGTTCCTCTTTTCTGTCTGTGATCTATATTTTATGCATAAATTCGGAGCTGGGACTTCAATCTCTCGTTGCGTACATCAATCGCAAATGGTGTTTAGGTCCTCTACACTGTCAAATTTCATGGCACCAGTTTTGCATTTTAGGGCTCGGTTTCGACGTAATGTTTTCGTTCTTGTGCCCAGTATTACACCTCTGGTTGAATTCTAAGATTGGTAGTCGTCTGGAGATGAAACTGGCCTTTCGGGGTTGGTTTCCGAAGCTCGCACCGACGTTCTTCCTCCCATTGACCTCTTTTGTTGTTTCTTTAAAAAAAACAATTATCATACCTATTAACGTCGTTGTTCGAATGCCAAACCCGATGGGTTCAAGGGTTCAAATGTTGTATGATATGAGGCATGGATTTCGGTTTTGAACCTTCAATGAAATCATCATGTCATTCGGTTCTTATTTGTCCACCTTCTGGAATATGTTTGAAACGTTTGGTTTATGTTGATCTTGTCGTCGAACTGTCTGGTTTCGCTTCTTACTGGCTCGGTTGAGGAGACGTATTGGGTCTCGAACGGCAATAACTCATCATCATTGTCTAGAATATGTGCTTAGTTTTAGTATTAGCACGCTTTCAATACGAGATTTGATGTATTCCTGCGGGTTCTGCCCAAAAGTGGCTCTGCTATATCCTGTGGTGGATTATCTTTTCCCTCTGCAATTCGTTTCTTCTCTTGTTTGTTTCGTATTGTTCATTCCGATTACATCCAGAGACTAACCTTTTTCTATCCTCTCCTTTCTGGTGATGTTTTTCTTATCTTTTAAGTCCCCTTTGCAGGAACTGTTACTATCATCATCACGGTAGTTAAATCTTCCACCAATTAGCTGTAGATTGCTTAATAGACGTCTGCAATGTTGTTAATCTATGAGATGCTATTGATTGATCTTCCCAGTTTTGTAGTTTAAAGCTATGCCTCGTGGAAGTTACATTTAAGCTGGATTCTTGTTATTATCTATTTTGCTTGTGTTTAGTGATTAGGCTTCGGTTGTTGGACTTAATTCTTTGGTGTTGTGTGTTTAGTCTGGTGAAGAGGAGTTCCCTTCGTTTAATTGAAAACCATAGATGTTCTGGTCACATCTCTAGCTTAAGGGTTCAGCTGGCAAGTGTTTGGGTTTGGCGTCTGGTGATTAAAAAGAAAAGGACCAAGTCAAAGTTAAGTGAGGATTGAATTAAGATAGAGGCAGAAAAGTAGCAATCTCAATTGGATACTGTAACTGAGTAGTGTAATCGGTTCTGTTAATTTCTTTCTTCTGTCGGTTTGCAAATTCTTCAACCGCTTGATTAAACATTCGTGACAACTTCGAAGTTAGAGATGTGGCAATTTTTGCTTGAGTTGTCCTCGAATTCAGATTACCTTCTTTCACAGTTCTGATCCATGCTGTATGTTAATCGTTGCTATACTTGTACATATTCCACATGTTATCATTACAGTAGCATTTGATTCATTTCCTTGCACTCTATGTTTATTATGTAAGCCCTAGATAGCCCCCTTAGGTCACCCCTTTTTCTTTTGATCAAAGTCTTGGAAGGTACCCCACAACTAGCTCATTTCTATTTGCTTGGTGGGGAGTAATACCATCCAAAACTTTGAATTTATTTTAAGACTTTGAGGGTACCCACAACTAGCTCATTTCTATTTGCATGTGGGGAGTAATACCTTCCAAACTCTTAAAGCCTATCCCAAACCACCCTTAATTTCACTAAAAAACTTTACCCCAAAAAAAAAATGGAAAAGAAAAGAAAAGAGTTCATAATAATGCCTATAGCTTAAGGTTCCTCATTCCAAATCCCTCTTTTTCAACTCCTCCCATTGAATTGTCTCTCATTTTTAATTGTTGTTTCATTTCAAAAGAAATCTCATTTTATTTTGAACACCATTTTCCCACTTGTAAATAAAAACCCAAAATTGACCCACTCCTCTCGGCCCAAAAGTTCAAGTCCAGCCCACTCCTCTCGGCCCAAAAACCCAAGTCCAGCCCACTCCTCTCGGCCCAAGAACCCAAGTCCAGCCCACTCCTCTCGGCCCAAAAACCCAAGTCCAGCCCCCTCCTCTCGGCCCAAAAACCCAAGTCCAGCCCACTCCTCTCGGCCCAAAAGCCCAAGTCCAGCCCACTCCTCTCGCCCCAAAAGTCCAAGTCCAGCCCACTCCTCTCGGCCCAAAAGCCCAAATCCAGCCCAACACTCCTCTCGGCCCAAAAGACCAAACCCAAGGCCCAAAACCAAATTCAAGGCCCAAATCCAAGGCCCAAACCCAAAGCCCAAACCCCAAACCCAAAACCCAAGCCCAAACCCAAGGCCCAAACCCAAGGCCCAAACCCAAAACCCAAGCCCAAACCCAAGGCCCAAACCCAAGGCCCAAATCTCAGGCCCAAACCCAAGGCCCAAACCCCAAACCCAAATCCCAGGCCCAAACTCAAGGCCCAAGCCCAAACCCAAAGCCCAAGCCCAAACCCAAAGCCCAAACTCAAGGCCCAAACTCGAAGCCCAAACTCAAGGCCCAAGACCCAAAGCCCAAACCCAAGGCCCAAGTCCACAAAGCCCAAACCCACAAAATCAAGCAAGCCTAAGTCCACAAAAATCAAGTTAAGTCCATAAGAATCAAACCTTGAACCAAAAGTTGACCTTTGACCTAAAATTGACTGAATGTTGACTTTGACCAGAAAACCAAATCAAGTCAAACCCGAACGGTGATCCAGCTCATCTTCCAATACAAGTCAAACCAAAATCAAATCAAGTCTAACTCATTTTTCAAACCCGATTCCTTTCAACTCATTTTCAACTTGTAAAATCCTTTCAAAATCCCAAAAAACCAAAAAGAATTTCAAACCATCATTATCATTCAAACTTCATCAACTTTTCAAAAGAAACCATTTTGTGAAATTTTAAAGGAAAAACTCTTCTCACATCATAGAAAACTCTTCTCAAAACGTAGAAAGTTCTTCTCGCGTATACAGAAAGTTTTCTCCTAAAAATATTTCTCAAAATCAGTGTTTCTTCATCGAGAATTCGGAACAACTTCAAAAGTTTTCCAACTCAGTCTTAAACTCATTCAACTACACCGTTTTCGAGGAGCAAGAAATGTCTAAACATTTCGTCCATGGTTAGATCATTGCTTATCTCCCTTCCCAAAATAAAAATCCAAGGCGGGGCACTGGGGTCATAACCTCCCTTGTCGCAGTCTGGATCTCTTTAGGCGGGGCATTAGGGTGATAAACCTCCCCTAATTGCAGCCTAGATTTTTTCAAGGCGGGGTGCTAGGGAAGTAACGACCTTCCTAGTTGCAGCCGGGATTTTAGAATCGTCTAACTCCCTTCTACTCGATTTCAATATTTTCAGTTTTTTACGATTTAAAACCCGGGAGTTAGAGACGTTATTAGGGTTTGATCGAGAATATCTCATTCATGGTGTTTCTCTGTAAATCCTATTTTTCGACATAAATTTATTGCCCCATCTTTCGAGCCTCGGCACTTACCATTAATTAAGTGTCGTGTTCGAGGGGGTACATAGGGTAATCCCTCGGGATTATCCGCCCTTTTACAACAAAAAATGATTTTTCGGTTTTAAGAGAGACAATCCAGAATAAACCAATCCAACCCTTTCCATAGGACCTCCGATTCTTGAACACTCCCGATTAAATCTTAGTCATTTGAAACCCGAATACCTGCAAACCCGATATCCTCTTCCATACTCAATCGTCCTTAAAACCCGAATTGCTCTTCAACACATTCAACTTCCCAAAACACCTCAAGAACCCGACCATTTCAAAATCCGAACTTCTCAAACACTTCAACCAAACCAACTCAGAGACCAGCCTATTCTTCAACTCTTCGAAATCATCCTCACTCCTCATTCGATCCTATCCTTTGGCTTTAACTGAATCTCTCTAATAAGGTTTTGAAAGAAGGCAATCCCGACAATTGGAGACCGAGGTTTCCTCGGGCACCAATCTGAAGTCGTGGTCGTTGCCACTTCTAAGGGGTGTAACCCAGTGCGAACCCACACAGAATCTTTGGTATGATCAGATAAGCCCAATCCATATGCAAATCACAGAGTCAATTAACGGTTCTTAGAACCCTTCTCCTCCCTTCCTAGTTCCTTAGGTCAAACTAGGTGGCGACTCTAGTCAATTCTGCCTTATAGAGGCATAAGTCCGCGTGGAGCCCATTGAGAGCGGGTGTAGTGCTCACTAGCATTCCCCTTATGCTTTCTGGGAAAGACGGACGATGTAGTAGGTATTTGAGGGATGCCAGAATAACGGGTCTTCACCCTCCACAGAATGGCATTTTCTAGGATCTAGACTTCTCAGCCAGATCATATTTAGATAGACCCCCCCCCCCCCCCCTCATACCGAAAAATCACCCTCCACAGGTTGGAGAGCTCAAAAATCGCCCAAATCAGAGAAGGGAGGAGGGAGACGGTGAGAGAAAAGAAAATGGGAGAGAGAGAAGAGGGAAAAGTGAGAATGAGAGGTGAGAGAGTGTTATTTTATTTTTTTGTACTTTTACCTTTTGCTTTTTGATTACTTATTTGTTACTTGTGTGTGTGTGTGAGAGAGAGAGAGAGAGCTGTTTACACCAGTAAAAACCGGCCCCCCACTGTTATACTAGATGGAGCGTTTTTCGTCTATTACAGAAAACGCTCGTTATTTTACCCGGTTTTGGTACTATTCACTAACCTGGCCCGTTTTCCGGAATTTTCCAGTTTCTTTATTTTTACTAACTATTAAGCTTCTGTTAATGCTTAATAATGGTTATTTAATGATTTATAATTTTTACAGGTTCGTTTGACCACTTAAAATCACGTTTTCAAGTTTTCTCGAAAAACGTGCGCTAAAGCTTTATTAGCGTTTTAATACATTATTTAGATCCGTTTTCTTCGGGAATCATTCCCGTATACTAATTAGGCATGAATAAGCCTTATGAATCCTTATAATACTCTAACCGAGGTCTCGTACCTCCTATGGTTATTTAACGCTTATTTTAGCGTTTTCTGCTTTCTAAGCGTTTTCTCATTTCTTTTGGATTTATTTTCTTTACCAAAATTACTTAGGCACTATTAGGCCCTTAAATACCATATTAAAATAATTTAATCACCATATTTAAGTTCGGGGTATTTCACATCCCAATCAAGATTGGCAAAGAGATGGTTCCTAAAACCTTCCTATGCCTGTTGTCATAGGCACTCAACGTCATGTCTACTGGCTTGAAGTCGTTGAGTCCCATATGACGGGCTACTCGGAGCGGACAGACATTCACTTCAGCCCCATCATCGATCAAAGTCTTGGGGACCTGGAATCCTCTAGCCTTCACAGTTATGTAGAGGGCCTTTCCCGCCTGACGAGGGATCTCGTCGTCGGTGAACGTTATGGAGAGATCCGGAGTGCGGGATAGGTGAGCTATGATGTTTTCAACCGACGCCGGCCACTTCGTGTCTATTCCCAAGTGCCGAGCTACTGCATCTTTGTGTTCTTCTGAGATTGTGAGCAGGGACCAGATTGTGATGGGTATGCTGGTAGTCTTCAATTTTCTCAACAGCTCTTCTTCTCCCACCAACTTGTTTTCCGGTTCATTCAAAGTAAGGTCATGGACCTTCTGTTGCAGCGTTTCTGGCTCCTCTGTGAGCTCAGAGGGTTTGAAATGCTTTCCTGAGCGAGTTAAGTGATTGATTTTTTCAAGGTCATTATGGTGTTTTTCCACATCCACTATCAGGAGGGGTACCTTAACCGCAGTCATGGCCGGTGGATTTTCATCTTCATCTGTGATCATGATCACATTACACATGGCAATATTTCCTTTTCTCTGTTTCTCAAAGATTTTGTGGTTGCACCAAGCCTCAACAATTTCTAATGCTCTCATCTTCCTGTAGAGATCTTCTACCTCAGAAGTTAATATCAACAAAGTTTCCAAATCTCCTTCTATCTGTCGCCCCACATCATATTGGAAGAAGATCGATACCTTCCCTTGATACCTTAACTTGTCGATGGCATTTTGAGCCCGATCCCTTCTATTCAAATACTCCCTTAATAAGGGTAGCGTGTCCAAATGAATCTCTGGGCGGGGGACCTTGAAGGTATTCAACAGCGGTGAGGGTGTGACAGATAGAAAGGGTTTCTGATGGGTTGATTCAGATGATTCTCCGACATCAGCCAATCTCACAATTTCTCGAAGGTTCGGTAGACTTTCCTCTTCTCCACTGAATCCGATCATGTTCACATGTCGGGGAATTGAATTATTCTGGGTACTTGGGCCAGTTTTTGGAAATCCAACCTCTCCAGCGTCGATCAAGTCTTGGATAGCATGGCGCAAGGCCCTGCAATTGTCTGTACTGTGTCCTTTGACCAGGTGGTATTCACAGAAGCTGGCAAGGTTGGTTCCCATCTGGGTGACTCCTGGTTTGGGTTTTGGGTGTCCCAGCAAAAACCCACTTTTCTTCAGCTTTTCATAGGCTTTGTCCATGGGCATTCCCAAGCTGGTGTAATTCCTTCTAGGTTGAGCTTGGTAGCTGTTTGGTGGTGGGGTTGCAGAATAATCTGGTTTTAGCCTGTTGACCTGGGCCTGGTAAACTGGAGGTTGAGATTGATGGGTTGACGGGGTAGGGACAAACTTGCCGCCCGTGTCTGTCTTAGGCTGCTTGTTTTGATAGTTTGTCTGTCGGGGAAACAATCCCTGGAAACTGGGACCTTTCAACTTTCCTGCCAATGCTAGTTCTTCTGCGGTCGTGACAGCTGCTTTCAGATGCTTGAAATCACAAATTCCCAAGGATTTGAGGTGATCTGAGTAGGGATTTTCTAGGCAATCGATGATGATCCTTATTTGATCATCTTCACTGGGGCGGTCTAACATCTGGCCCCCCTTCTCTCTCCACCTAGTAATGAATTTCATCACTGTCTCATGATTTCTCGGTCTCATAGTCTCCAAGTCTCTCCGGGTGACCCCTATGTGAGTGTTATAGCTATACTGCTCCACAAAAGCTTGGTAGACTTCTTCTAGCTTTTTTCCCGAGAAGTCCAACCTTGACACCCAAGTTTCGGCGGACCCTTCAAGATAGATGGGGAAGCAGATTATCTTCATTTCATCATCTAACCCGGTCAAACTGGGCAAGATGGTGCCTAGGGTCCCCTTTCCCAGAGTATTTAGAGATTTCTGGCAGTTTCAGACTCTCGGGCAACTTGGAGTTTGGCTTCAATTGGAAATGACAGAAACCCAGCATCTTGGCTCGCTCTCTGAGCTGCATCTCTACAAGTAATTCTTCCTTTAGGGATTTCTTCATTTGACTGAAGTCAATTGGAAGGTGCTCAGCAGGTGGGGCTTGATTGTAGTCGTGAATCAGATGGTTAGACGGGTGAGGTAGCAGTTGAGTATGGGGAATTGCTTCCTCAAAATGGATAGCGTGTCCGGGGGTGGTGTACTGGTATGGATTGAGCTGAATGGGGTCTGGGTGGGGTAATTTGGGATGAATGGGCTCGGATTGCTTGACTTGATATAGATTGGCCGTTTGGGCAGTGACTTCAGCAGGCTGGAATGGTGGTAATTTCGGAAAAGTGGTTGGCTTGGTTGTGGTTGTGGTCAGAATTGGTGGTGGCAAGGGGGCTCCAGAAAGTAGGTCAGTTGTTTGGAACATTGTCGTTATGGGGTGGTCAGTGGTACGTTCTTTTCCCGTGAGAGGTTATGGTGCGGTGGTGTTGAAAATAGGGTTTTGATTGAAAGTGATCCTTGGGGTCTCTTCGATATAATCATCGTCGGGATCAGTAAGGTATGGGTCCTTTCCCTTGCTCACCCTTTCCTTTCGTAATTGTTCCTCCAGACGCTCTATTGTTTGTCTCATCAGAGATTCATTCCTTTGGGATTGTTCCCACAAACGATAGAGGGTGCTAGCATCAGGGTGTTGTATGCTGCCGCTAGCTCCGGGAGGGCTTGCATCTATGACAGAAGTGACAACTTGGATGATTTCTGGGGCGGTCGGGTTGATCAGGCTCGGATCCATGGTTTCTGATGAAGTTTCGGTTGTGGTCTCGCTAGCCAGCCTACCCCTGGAGTCTCTCTTCCAAAGTCGAGTAATGTTGGAAGATTTGGGGAGAGCTCTTTACTTTCTGTTTCTGTGATACGAGATCTTTACTTTCTGCTTGCTGTGATACGCGGGGGATATAGAATATATGAAAAAGTGTTAGTATGAAAGTAAAAAAGAGGTGAGAGAGTGAAAGAGAAGGGAGGGGTCGTCCCCGGTTTTGTGTAAAGTCGTATGAAAGCGATTGAATTCTTTTGTGAAAACGATAAAGGGGAAAGGCGCACGAGCCGGTTCCATCTCCAGAACAACGGTTATGCCATCATCACTTAACCGCGATTGCAATGTTGTGGGGAGTAGGGAGTTACATTCGGATCCACAGGGGAAACATGACATTAGCTTAAAGAGAAACGTTACATAATCGATCCTTCATAACAGGGAAGGGGAATTACATCTAAATCAAAAGGGGAGACATGATGTCTACTAGATAAAACAAAGTATCATTACATAGCCGCATTTTCGGGGTTACATCACGATCAAAATAAAAAGGGGGAAAAATTAGGGGTCAATAGATGCAGATAAAGTAAACTACTAATCGTAATTACATGATTGGGAAAAAGAGTACACCATGATCAGAATAAATAGGGGAAGTGTAATAGGCCCCGATCACTTCGCAGCCTGTTGACGCTTCAGCTTCTTCTTTTCCTTTTTCTACAGCTTCTTCTTTTCTTTTTTCTTCTGCGCAGGATCGTAATCTGGGGGCTGCAGGCTTTCAACAATCGAGAGGTAAGGGTCTTGCTCAATCATCGTATGCTCTAAGGAGTAGGCGTGAGGCACCAATCTGTCGATTCTACGCTCTAACCATGTGGAGTATCTAGGGCTCAAGCTCATGTAGTAAGGATTTATGTCTATAATGGCCCATTTCATCCCAGAGGCGTATGCCTGAATGAGGTAATTGGCCGTAGCATCATTGTATCGATAGTTTTCGAAACCTATCTCATTTGCTCCTGGGACGGTCTGTTCACGACCGAACTGGCGCATTCCTCTTTGTGGATAAATGGTGACAAACCTTTCAAGACCTATGAGGATTAAATCATTATTGCCTGCTGACTGGACGGTCCCTCCATGAACATCCCAATCTTTGATGACCCATCTGATCTGTCTATAACTAACAATGTCTCGAAAGAAGGCTTTCCATCCCTCCTCTGGTTTCTTTTCCCGCTTCCTCGCCATCATGTATGAATCCATGTTGACTCTTACATATGTAGAAGATAGAGGCAATACCCATAAGTGGTCGAGTAACCATATCTGCAACAGCAGAGGACTTCCCATGAAAAAGGTCTCTGCGACCCCAATTTCTTTCCATCGGTCTAAGGATCGCGCTATTTCAGCTACCACCACTGTTCCAATGCTGCAACCTCTCTCGAAAGCCTCCAATAAGTAAATTACCCGGGGATTCATCCTCAGACCTCTCTGTCTGAAAAGATAGAGACCCATGAGGCAATGATCTAGCACACGTCTTCGAGTCTCCCTAGGAACATAGGGCCTGTAGAACTTGCTCAAGAGATCCTGTAGGCTCCAACCCATGTTACCAAAATTCTCGACATCCTCCGGGCTCACTTCCAGGAATCTGGCTGCAAATTTGGGGGTTAAGCTTCGATCAATGGGGATGGCCGGCATCTCCTAATGAGGCCTTATTGTAAGGAATGTATCCATCTCGGCGGGCAGTATGACCAACTTCTCCAGGTTAAAGCGGTATAGATGGTCGGTTGAATCCCAGTAGCTGACTGACTCAAACAGTGCCTCATGGATCATGTCAACTTTGCATAAGTGACCTAACCCGGTCAAGAGAGGTTTGCATGTGTCCTTCATCTCTATGCACAAATTGAGCAGCTCTATGGCAAAATCTTTCTCCTCATTCATCTCTTGTTGGTAAGGGGATGGTTGTGCTAGTATTCTAGATGTGGATCCTTCTCCTGGTTCCCTTTGGACCCTTCGGCGTTTCTTTTCCTCTCCGGGTACAAGTACCAATCTGCTGAACATGATTATCCCTGCAAAAAAAGGGTAGCGAAGGAGAAAATAAAGGGAGGTGAAGTGAAAGGTTAGAATGGGAGAGGCAATTTAGCGATTAATAGCATGATCGTTGCTCTTAGAGATGGAAGAAATTTTGAAAACCGATTTTGAAAGGAGTTTTTGAAAGAAATGTTACTATCTTTGAAAAGAGGTTTGAAAACCGACTTTGAAGAAAAAAAACAAAGAGAAAACACCTTGGCAGGGGAAGAAATATTGAAGGGTGGGCCCTTTTGAGAAAGTCTTTTGTTTGTAAAGGAAAATTCTGAACAACTTTTGACAAGATGATTTTGTGAAAATGTTTTTGCGTGCAGAAATTAAATCGTGGCTGTTTTTTTTATGTGGAGCTGTAAGTGTTAATGTTGGGATAATCACTTTCCAAGTCAATCATGATTCCGTCTCACCGGGGGAACCATCGTCCCTTCACTGTCATCTCTCGGGGTTTTTCTCTGTTATGCCCCTTGCGGGGCACGTTATAAAGAAGGCCCCTCATTGAGTGAGTAAGTTCGAAAGGTCAGGACACCCGAAGTGATAAGGAGACATACGCCACGGCCAGTGATGATCCGACAACACCCCACTTTTCGGGAAAACTCGGGGAAGTACTGCATGGGAACAGGTCTCTCGTCATCTGCACCGTTAGGTGTCTCTAAAGTCCAAATTATTCACTGACTACGTTGTGCCATGTACGGGTATCCGGTAAATACGGGATCCTCTATGGACGTGTAGCGAAACATTGGGCTTTAAAGACACCCGTGGTGCAGAGAAACAATGGAGAACTGAGCCCATACAATCTTCAAGGTAAGGCAAAATGGTGGTCAGACAGGCGGCATACAAGGGGGTGACTACCCATAAAACCCGTCTTAGACACCGGATCGGGCAGCTGGACACTGAAGGCTCATGGTTCATTATATGCTGGCTTAGACTCGGATAATGGAGGATATTTTTGGATCATGAGCATGCAGGGCGTAGGTCGATGACCATCTTGCCCCGTGGGTTTAAGCCATTCATATGAATGACCCAGCTCATGGGAAATCAACCGTGGACCGGTCGGGATTCCGTGACTCGTGGATAAATCGGGTGACACAGAGGAATGCATGTCCCAAGCTACCCTCCCAATGCACCCCACAATCATAAAATGAATATAAAAGCGAAGAAGTCAGTATCAACCTATTTGTTAAAAGTTTTATCTTGAAAGTGATTCCAAATTGGTTGTTTATTAACCTAAAGGGAAGTTAGCTTCATTCAATCCTAAGTGTCTCTTTCTAATCGTGAGCTAATTATTAACCCAATTGTTGTAATGTTTGTTGAGGATCTAATAAATCCTAGTTGTCCTCATCAGATACACACTCTAAGTGTGGAGTAGAATAATCCTAAAGGCTTTGAAAAGAATCTCTTGAAGGTTTTGAAAGAAGTGGGGAAATCCTGACAATCTCGTATGGAGTTCAGTCTTCCTTGACCAAGTTTTATGGAAAAAACTTACTCAAGTCTTCCCCAGCAGAGTCGCCATTCTGTGGAGGGTGATTTTTCGGTATGAGGGGGGGTCTATCTAAATATGGTCTAACTGAAAAGCCTAGATCCTAGATATTGCCATTTTGTGAAGGGTGAAAACCCGTTATTATGGCATCTCTCAAATACCTACTCTATCGTCCGTCTTTCCCAGAAAGCATATGGGGAGTGTTAGTGAACACTACACCCGCTCTCAATGGGCTCCACGCAGACTTATGCCTCTATAAGGCGGAATTGACTAGAGTTGCCACCTAGTTTAACCAAAGATACTCGGAAGGAAGGGAAGGAGGGTTCTAAGAACCGTTGGTTGACTCTGAATTTGTTGCCTATGGATAAGACTTATCTAGTCAGATCAGAGATTCTATTATGGGTTCGCACTGGGTTACACCCCTTAGAAGTGGCAACAACCACGACTTCGGATTGGTGCCCGAGGAAACCTCGGTCTCCAATTGTTGGGATTGCCTTCTTTCAAAACCTTTTTAGAGAGATGCATTTAAAAGCCAAAGGATAGGATTGAGTGTGGGTTGAGGAATAGATGATTTAGAAGAGTTGAAGAAATAGGCAGATCTTAAAGAAATTTGTTTGAGTGTTGAAAGGTTTTGGCTTTCACGGGATTAAGAGGATGCTGGAAATTTTGAGAAGCAAAAGGGGCGCTTTGGTCGTTTTCGTGGAGTTAAGGGATGTTTGGCTCATTTGCTGGAGTTAAGGAACTTTCCGGGACATTTTGTGAGGTTGGAGGGTACTTGAGTTATTTGCTAAAGTTAAAGAGAATTCAGGTTATCTTGAGGAGTTTTCTGGGTCTGTGGAGTTTAGGTTTGGAATGGTCACATTTTTGAGGTGTTTTGGGAAGCGAAAGGTGTTGAAGAGGAATTTGAATTTTTAGGATGATGGAGTATGGAAGAGGATATTTAGTTTGCAGGTGTTCGGATTTTGAAGATGTTTCGGGTTTCAAATGACTAAGGTTGTTCGGGTTTTGAGAATTGGGGGTTCTATGTGACTCAGAGTTTGTTCAAAGAAGGATGAAGAAGTGTCTATGTGACTTGAAGCTCTAATGAAAGGGTTGGATTGGTTTATTCAAAATTGTCTCTCTTTAAGTTTTTAAAACCGAAAAAAAATCATTTTTGTTGTAAAAGGGCGGATAATCCCGAGGGATTACCCTATGTACCCCCTCAAACACGACACTTAATTAATGGTAAGTGCCGAGGCTCGAAAGATGGGGCAATGAATTTATGTCGAAAAATAGGATTCAGAGAGAAACATCATGAATGAGATGTTCTCGGTCGAACCCTAATAACGTCTCTAACTCCCGGGTTTTAAAACGTTAAAAACCAAAAACATTGAAATCAAGCGGAAGGGAGTTAGATGATTCTAAAATCCTGGCTGCAACTAGAAAGGTTGTTACTTCCCTAGCACCCAGCCTTGTAAAAATCTAGGCTGCAATTAGGGGAGGTTTGTCACCCTAATGCCCCGGCTAAGAGATCCAGACTGCGACAAGGGAGGTTATGACCTCAGTGCCCCGCCTCGGATTTTTATTTTGGGAAGGGAGACAAGTGATGTTCTAACCATGGAGGAAATGTTGTGAAGGGGTTAGACATTTCTTGCTCCCCGAAAACGGTTCATTTGAGTTAAAAACTGAGTTGGAAAACTTTTGAAGTTGTTCGGAATTCTCTATAAAGAAACACTAATTTTGAGAAATGTTTTAGGAGAAAACTTTCTGTATATGTGAGAAGAACTTTCTGCATTTTGAGAAGAGTTTTCTGTGATGTGAGAAGAGTTTTTCCTTTTAAAATTCCACAAAATGGCTTCTTGGAATACTTTGATGAAATTTAAACAAAGTAATTGTTTGAAATTTGAGAAAGAAGATTTTTAAGGTTAAAGCTGAAATACGAGAGACATTTTTGGACTTTTTGAATGGGATTTACAAGTTGGGTTTGAATTGGATGAAACGAATCAGGATTTGAGTATTGAGCTGAATGAATTGGGTTTGAACAGATTAAGTCAAGGTTAGACCAAGTCAAAGCAAGATCAAGTCAAACTCGGGTTAAGGTCAAAGCTCAGGTTGGTCAAAGGTCAAAGCTCAGGTTGGTCAAAGGTCAAAGCTCAGGTTGGTCAAAGGTCAAAGCTCAGGTTGTCAAAGGTTTGGGTCAAGGTTCAGGTGGTCAAAGATCAAAGTTCAGGTGGTCAAGGCTTGGGACTTAGATTATATATTTTTTTGTGGACTTAGGTTATTTTTGTGAACTTGGATTGGATTAAAGTCGAATAACATTTCATGGGTAAGTTTCTTTTTGAGATTTGGAGAGGGTTTGATTTTGGTTGGACTTGAAGTGTTGGGCTAAAGGGTTGGTTTGTGGACTTGGACCTATTTTGGACTCTAGGCCATGGGCTTTGAGTTTTGGGCCGTGGATAATGGGCCGATGTGGGTAATGGGTCGAGTTTGGGCTTTGGACCGTATTGGGCTTGGGTCTGGGCCGAGCTAGGTGATGGGCCGTATTGGGCTTTGGGTAATGGGCCAACGTGGGTAATGGGCCGGGTCTTGTATTGGGTCGGGCTGAGTAGTGGGCCGGGTCTGAGGAGTAGTGGGCCGGATAGAGTAGTGGGCCAGGCTTAGATTCGGACCGGGATTGGACTTGGGCCAAGATTGGACTTGGGCCGAGATTGGACTTGGGCCGAGATAGTTTTGGGCCAAGATAGTTTTGGGCCAAGATAATTTTTGGCTGAGATGGCTTTGGGGCCAAGATCGGGTTTTGGGCTGAGATTGGTTGTGGGTCAAGTTGGTTTGGGCCGATTGTGGGCTTGTTGGACCTTTGTTGGGCCAGGTTCAGATTAGGCATGGGTCGATTTGTGGACATTGGGCCGAGTTGGGCTTGGGCCGAGTTGGACTTAGGCCAAGTTGGTTTTAGGGGCCAAATTGGGTTGAAGTGGCCTTTTTAATTGGGCTGAAATGGGTTTAACGGATTTTGGAAAATTTAGGAAGAAATGATTAATCAAATTGAGATGAATTTTGAGAAGATGTTTTTATTAATACATGTTATTATAATAAGATGTGGTTTGGGTTCAGGGATCACCCTTTGCTAGGTGGGACCATGGCTCACCATTGGCAAGGGCTCACCCTCTATCCTAAGGCTTGGTTCTAAGGTCTAATAATTAGGGCTTAGTAGTAGTAATCAAAATAGAAGAAACTGAAACGAAATTAAGTATACAACATATACACGTAAGGAACATACAACATAATAATTAATCAGATCGAAATGGATGGAGGCAATTAATCAGACAAACAAACATGTTCATGTTATTGAAGAGCTACTAGGGATTTTAAATAGAAAATGAAGAGTCTAAAATTTATTAAGCTCAACTGAAATGCAGACATAAACTAAGTTGTCAAAACATTTTGTCTTTTTCTGTTTATTCATTATCTAGTATACTCTAAAGAGAAAATAACCAATCGGAGGACCTAGGCTTAAAGTTTCTATACTTGAACCGGATACAGGTCTAAACCAAATTGTCAAACCAGTTTGCCTACTTCTATTTATTCATGCACGGAGACCAAAATGAAAGTTTAAACTGCAAGGCAAATGTCAAGAATTTGAAGTCTACTGTTGCCAATCTTAAATATAAACTAAACCTAAACTGAGTCGATATTTCATCTCAAGACTGCTTCTGTTTTACTCACATATACTGACATATAGGTGTTCAGACACAAAGTAGAGCAACCGCAAATGAACAACCACTATAATCACCAGATGGCTTTTCACAACATTCAGCAGTTAAAATGAAAGCATGCTTTTCAAGATATCCTTCCGATTCGGCTCAACAGAACACTTTTAATATATTTGCTAAGCAGACTGAAGTTATTTGGGAACAAATCAAATACCAGAATAAGGTTGCAGACATAATTTGCAAAGAGAGACAAGAACACGATATAATCTGTAAGGAGAGACAAGAACACCACAACAAACAACTACAAACTCATCAGATCGTCAAAAGTAAGCAATATCGACAGTTTAGGAAGAATGGAAAAAACATAATTAGTATTAACTGAACATGAATGGTATTAACAGGGAAACCCAGGTGGAGATGGTGCAAATCGGCCTCTACATCTCATAATGTGGATGCTTCTTTGAACAACTCATATACACAAGGTTAGTCTAGAGACAGAAACGGATAATCCCTCAAGAACCAGGGCCTCAAATTAAAATACTGGTGCGTATGTACCAGTGAATATTGGTTCCACGGTAAACAAAGTTGCGATACCACTTCATAAATGGTGAGAAACGGGCAAACTCGAAGGGTTACTGGGGATGAAGGTTCGAAGAGAAGGTTGAACTTTGAAGAAGGAGCTCAGGCGTCTGGGTGTAGGCGGAGGTGACGATTCTAAGGTGGAAGAGGATTTCCCAGTTGATTTTTCTTCCCCGAAGGATGAAGGCGAGATCGGGTTATTAATTGAGTTCGCCATCTTCAAACGTCTTCAAGTTTGAAGTACCGAGGAACCGTCGAGAGAAGGTTGGGGGGGCAATCGGTTTTTTCAAGAACCATGCCCATGTTGTGGGCTAATCGAGACTGGAGTGGAGCTTGAGATGGTGAGCTTTGAAAATGGAGGAACATTGAACACGGAAGTTTTCTGGCTTTTTGCTTCTTGGTTTTGAGATTTTCAGGCGTGGATCTGTGAAGACAGAAGCGAGAGGTAGAAAATTTAAGACCAAAGCCATTGACTTGGGGAAGAACGACAGGAGAACAAGGAGTATGGGGCGCCCATACTGTAGTGTTTTGATCGGCTCTTTCAAAAAACATGCCCCATACTGTAGCTTTTTTTTTGGGAGTTTTATAATGAAAGGAGTGGACAGATGTCAAATTAGGGTCTTGCTATATAGTTATGGGCTTTATGTGGGATTCAAATAAAAAGAAATGGGCTGTTTGGACAAGTGTGGACCGAATTGGATAGGGCCCTATTTGGATACTAGCTGGCGAAAATAAAGGAAGTCACAAAACATGCTCCTTACTGAGTTTCAAACTCGATACCTCACCCTCCTTTCCTGCATATTCTACCAATTGAGCTGTGACCACTGACCAATTTCAGTAGATAGTAGCGGAGAAACAAAATAAAAGTCATGTTGCGTGCTGAAATAATAAAGAAAACACCTCCAGCCTATGCCAGGAATCGAACCCATGATCTACGGGTTACATGATGGGTACCTTAACCAGTTATGCCAGGTCAAATTTCAATGTGTTCATGGGAGAAATAATATAAGAGCTTTAAATTCGACTGGATAACTTTGTTTTTCAAGAGGTACAAACCCAAAAGAAAGTATATACAATAAAAAGAGATGATTAATCTAATGCATGAAATTATGGAAGCTAACTAAAAATAAGGTTCGAAATGCTGATGCAAATGCATAAAATAAAATAAACAAAATAATAGTTTTAAAAGGGGATATAAAATGATGGAAATGATGATGATAAAAATAATAAGAAAATCGGCAAGAAATAATAAATAATAATGATGAGAAACAAGAGGTTTGAATCAAACGAGTGCATAAAATAATACAAGGAAATAACGAAAAAGTGAAATATTTTAAAGCAAAAGCTGCAAAATAAGTATACAAAATGAAGTCATTTAAAAAAATAGATTACAATAAAATAAAGAAAAATAAAAATAAAATAAAATAAAATAAAATAATATACAAAAAAAAAGGCTCGTGCTCCTTTTCCATAGGAATGTGAGATTTTAAATGTCAGAGAAAAAGAAATTCCTTTGGTTGAAAACGGGGACAACCACCCTGTTTCTAGAAGCATGTTTATTATTGTATTTTTGTTTTAATATAAAATGGGTGAGAATTTTTGGTGTCTACACACACAAATAACATAATTCATTAGTTTACAGTTACATAAACAATTATTAAACTTATGTACCGAAATTAGTTACTCACCAACTGATTGATAATGGCTCTCGTGCCGTCATCATACTGAGGATTTTCTGGCGTCGAGTTTTTTGGCACTCGACTCAAATTCCAGACCTTCATCCTCCTGGCGCTAGGATCCAGTGACCCATCTGTTGGAAGCAAGCCCTATTGCTCCCACTCTGGTACGCGCTCGACAATACCTTTCCCGCCTAAGTGATGTAAGTATAGATTTTTATTTGTATTGGCTTGCTGTTTCGCATGAAGAGCCTAAATATATATATATTGTGTCAGATACAAATAAGCAAACAAAACCGCCAAAATGTATAAAAGATAAATGACAATTAGATCTACCTGGTACTCCAGCGTGTGATGATACTCAACAAACTATATCCACTGCTCCTCAGTGATTCCCTCGTACACCTCCCAGGGTGGCAGTTCGCCAGGTCCTTCTGGATCATCCAATTCTGGGTCTTGAGAACCTCCATGAATGTACTTGTCAGCTAACCAGTTTCTATGGTCGCGGAACTGCCGCACCATATTTTTCAGCACATCATCCTTGAGAGAAGGATCTATACATAATCGAGAGTACATAAATAATTAGTTAGTTAGTAACACACGGAACAAGAAAATCCAAAATCATATAACATATTATAAAAAAATAACACACCTAAAGAAGCCCAAACATAGTGTCCTTCAATGATTGTGGCACTTGCTTCCAATTGTTGTTTATGTTGCCGTAACTCTTGACCAGGTGGCCAACATATACAACATAATCCTTTTTCTAATTATCATACGGCTAATGGTACTCATTAAACTGCACCGGCTTCGTAGGGGGGGGGGCTTTATTAGCCTTCAGTGCACGGGTGGGACCTCTCTTCTTCACCTTTTGTCCGGAGGAGGAGGCAGCGGTTGGCTCTGTCATCTGATGTGATTGACAAGCCTTATCCTTCGGTGGTTGAGCTGTGTTCCCCTTCTTTCCTCCTCTTGTGACTCGTTTAGCTAGTCTCGTCCGATAAGGATCAGCTTCTCCAATAGGCTGGTCTATAGGGTGATCATCCACTGTAGTAAAGATAAGTTAGTCAAATTAACTGGATGAATTTAAAAAGTAAAGACAAATGTTGAACGATTCAAGGGAAATATTTAACATAACAGTACCATAGACTAACAAATAATCAAACTTAAAACAAATGTACAACTACTATCGTCAAGCTACATGACATAAAAACTTCTATCATTTGGTGTTATCAACCCAAACACCCTCGTCATGGTCTGACCGTGCATAAATCAAGTCGTTATAGGTATCATCGTTCAAATCCTGCAATCCCGTTGGAACAATATTGTTCCTTCTGTCGTCTCATTGTCATCATCATCATCCTCATTTTCATTTCCAATCAAAACCGGTGTTCTACCGAGAAGAACAACAGACCATCTAGAGATTTTTGGATCCTGAACATACAACATTGGTCACAGTCTTTCCCCATAACAAATTGATCATCCTTAAAACTGGCACGTGTGAGATCAACTAATGTAAGCCCTCCATCGTTTTGGATTCCACGTTGGTTATCCACCCATTTGTAGTGAAACACTAAAAACGAATCAATATAGTAGTCTAGCTCCCAAATGTCCTCGATAACACAGTAATACCAGCTAGAGCTCGTCACTGGTTGAGAACGGTTACCGATGTGGTACTCACTGAATACCGCTTCTATTTTTACTCCACTGTTCTGGTTTGTTGATTTAGCATCTTGGTGTGCAGTGTAATAAGTATACCTACTAATGTCATACCCTTCAAATGATATAATATTAGGTTCAGGTCCTATTGCTAAACATTTGATTTCTTCACTAACAACTTCTGAATTCGACGATGCTTTTTCAAACACATAATCTTTGAACCACTAGACAAACATTCGGTTTTGTTCTTTCATAAGCCAAATGTGGTCTCGGGTAGGATTTTGTTGTCTCAACTCATTCATATGAGTATTTGCACAATCTTTCTGCCAATGACACATTTACCTTTATATCTGCCTTAATGTCGTGGTTTTGGGATATCGATTGATTCCGCTTCACTCAAATAATCCGTCACAAATTCTGTGACTTCCTCAGTCACTGTTGCTTCAATTATGTTCCCCTTTGGTTGATATCTATTCCTCATTCTACCCTTTAGAATTCCCATGTATGGTTCAAAAGGGTACATGTAGCGTAAGAAGACCGGACCACAATATTGGATCTCTCGAACAATGTGTACTATCAAGTGCACCATTATGTCAAAGAACGATGGTGGGAAATACATATCTAGTTGACATAATGTGGCCACAATTTCATGTTACAGATCATCGAGAGAGTTTACATCAATTATCTTGCAGCAAACAGCGTTGAAGAAGAAACATAATCTGGTTAACGCATTTTTGACATCATTTGGCAATATCCCTCGGATTGCAATTGGAAGAAGATGTAACATCAATACATGATAATTATGAGATTTAATGCCTAACAGTTTCAAATCCTTCATCGATACAATATTCTTCCAGTTTGAAGAATATCCAGACGGTACTTTTACCGAGTGTAGACATTTGCAGAAGCTGATCTTCTCACTCTTTGAAAGTGTGTAGCATGCAGGAGATAGGTATATTCGGTTCCCATTCTCTTGCTGGTGTAACTCTTTTCCTATACCCATGGCTTTCATGTCTTTTCTCACTTTCAATCTGTCTTTCGTTTTGCCGGGTATGTTGAGCAAAGTCCTGCTCACTGCATCTCCAACGTTCTTTACGATGTGCATGATATCCAAACAGTGTCTGACAAGCTAGGGATGCCAATATGATAGATCCCAAAAGATAGAACATTTTTTCCAAATGTTCTTTGCTGGTTTGGATGTGTTTCCAAGTACGTTCACAATGTCCTTAACCTTTGCATACACTTCCTCAAAGGTCAAAGGTAGACGGGTCACACGAGTCTCGGCCTCACCATTGAACCATTTCTTCTTCTTACGATAAGGGTGATCTTCTGGTAGAAAACGTCGATGACACATGTAAACATTCTTACCACAATTTTTTAAACGGTCTGAACATGTGATAAGCCTCAGACTTATCATATTTTATAGGTTAGAATTGTAAGATTATTAGTCAAAATAAGGATAGAATAGTTAGTATTTATATTATTTTATATATAAAGTCCATTTTATATGTTCATACTTATGTGTGGTGTATTTTGTATGTTAGGAATAAATTTCTGACCAAAGGATGAGTTTTGCCGGACATGATGCCGGAAGTCCCATTCACGGCATCACATAGAGCGAAGCATAAGTGTTGTCGGACGCAGTGCTGGGTGTTCCCTAGTCGGCACCCGTGAAAAGTCACCTCGATTCATCAAAAGTGAGTAGTTAATTACCGTTACCAAACTGACTGATACCGAGTATGGTGCCGGACGTCCCCTGTCTGGCACAAGCATCGTTTTGCTGATTTGGCGGTTTAATTGACCGTTATAAACCATGTGGTGTCGGGTACTACTGACCTGACATGACTCCCGGCACATGAAGAATTTGAAGTCTATAAATAGGCCGAGAGTCTGCACACTTCACATCATCTTCATTGCACATTCACGCCTCCATACTTCATAAATTCGGTTCCATTGCTGCCAAGAAGTTCTACAAGTCCAACCTACGAGAGGAAGATTTCTATCGGGTTCAAGGAAGTTTTTACCTAGTTTGATTCTCTTTTCCTCCTTATATCTTTTCTTGTAATGGTATGGTTGGTTGAGTAGGATTCTTGGTCATCCTTGGTTAAGGATGATATTCTTTGTAAAAACAATTATGATCATTTAATAAAGTTACAAGTTTCAAACTTAGATTTTTGATCTTTATGCAAAATGGTGTAAGTTCGCTTCTTATTCCCTTTACTTCAAAATTCTTCTTTTGTTAATCAAAACAACGGCATAATGGGTTGAGAAAATTTAAGTGATCTTTATCTTTGTCTTCTGCACATTAGGAAATGATAATTAATATTTAGAGTTAACCATCTTATTCTTCACTTTTTTGTTCGTTTATTAGCATAAAATTTGCTGGATTCGATAATGGATTGTGAGTGGTTTGTTTCAAATTCAAAACTAGAAAACAATATTGACATTTTGACATTGTCGAATGCAATGCCGGGTGTCTAGTACCCCGTGCATTCAAAGTTCTTGAATGTACAGTGCATCCTATGCCTGACATGTCATCCGGCGTGTTCAAAAGTTGGTTAATTCAAAACTTACCAATTTGAATGATCATACTTGTTCTTATTTTGATTATTATCCCGAATCAAGGATAGTTCATTGTAAATATCCATTTAGTTAGATTGTTAGATAGTTTAATTAATTTGAATTAATGTTCAATTTCACCTCTTGTTAGAAATAGGCAATTACTAAAGATTAGGACTGATTTTCTATTAAGTCCCTTGGGTTTAATACTCTTGGTCGTAATTTACTTAGACTTTATTCCGACTGGGATTTTTGGTATCCGTAGTAGATTTATAGGATTCTTTTATTATTTTATTCATTTTTGTACATTCTTTACCCTACAAATTTCACGTTAGCAACATGTGTCATCCTCGCACATCGGACATGCTAATGTTCCTTTCACGGTATATCCACACAAGTTTCCGTATGCGGAGAAGTCGTTGACCGTACACAACAACAACGCCATGAGCATGAAATGTTCCCTTACATAAGCATCATACACCACAGTTCCCTCATTCCAAAGCAACTTCAAATCATCAATCAATGGGGCAAGGTTTACATCAATGTTATTACCAGGTTGCTTGGGGCCAGATATCAAAAGTGATAACATTATGTACCTGCGTTTCATACACAACCACGACGGTAAATTGTATATCACTAGCAAAACAGGCCAAGTGTTGTGTTAACTGTTTAACGTGTCGTACAGGTTCATTCCATCAGTACATAGCCCAAGCCTCAGATTCCTATCTTCACTCCCAAAATGTTCTTTGAACCGTCTATTGATGTTTCTCCACTGAGGTCCATCTGTTGGATGTCTTAATTTCTCATCACTCTTTCTACCCTCTACGTGCCATCGTAAGTTCTTTGCATCTTTCAGAATCACAAACAACTGCTTGAATCTGGGTATAATCGGCAAATACCACAATAGTTTAGCCGGAGGGCTTTTTTTCTAAACAGAAGAGGAGTACTCACCATCTTTATGCTTATACCGGGACAACAAACATTTTGGGCAATTGTCCAGATTTTTGTATTCACCCCTGTACAACACACAGTCGTTTGGACACATGTGAATTTTTTTGTACTCTACTCCCATTGGACACATCCAGTTCTTTGCCTCATAGGTGGTGGTAGGGAGACCGTTCCCATCCGGTAGCATATCATGAATCAGCTCGAGGAATGACGTGAAACTTTTGTCACTCCATCTGTATCTTCCCTTCAGGTTGAACAAATTCAATACAACCGTCAATTTCATGTACTTAGTGCACATAGGGTATAACGCCGTCTTGGATGCGTCCAACAACCTTTGATACTCATCCGGTTGGTCGACAAAATTATCCTTAACATTATCAAGCATGTCATCTATTTGCTCATCATGATAAGTCGGCTCACTGTCATTGACTCCGGAAGTACTTGGGAATTCCGACTCGACAGAATCAAATGTGTGGTAAGTTCTCATCCTCTTCCTATCATTAATGTACGAGGACCCGTCATTATGTTCAACACTTTCTCCATGAAAAGTTCATCTCCTATAGTGTGGCATGAAACCGCGGGTCTTTAGATGGAATTCAATTTCCTCAATGTGTGAAAATTTCCTTATGACACCGCAGTCAACACACGGACAAGGTATTTTCACCGCCTTTGTCATATCTGTGTGCTGCACTACCGCTTTGCAAAACTCTTTCAACATCTTGTCAAAGTGATCCCCTCGATCACCGTACATCCAGTCACGCTCCATATTATATGTGTTAAAAAACGGTATGATTAATATCGTATACTTAAAACGAAAATGTTTTTGTACCACGGATTACATTTGTTTCTATGTGTTTATACTCTAATGAAGCGTGACTGGATGCGTATTAAATAAGCTAGCTAGCCTAACTCTAAGGTTTCAACCTAAATTATATACTAGCACTTATATTTAAATAAATAATTGCATTTATTAAACAAAAAGTAAGGTTTATTTACTTACTAGCTTGTACACAGAAGAGGAAACTGCAACGGTGATGGAAGAAGGCGGGAAACAAGAGAGGTGGATCACGGACTTAAATGTAGTGAGACATGATAAAGAAAAAACAAGAGAGGTGATTCAAACAATATTAATTACGAAGATATTTTGTAAAAAAAATCGGCATGACCTTTGCATAATTTTACCTATCCCATGCTTATTATTAAGCATTCACCAATCATTCAACAACACAAATTTCCATCACAACTCAAACTAATACAAAATTCATTCATCAATCCAAATTTCGATCATTTGTGGAAATCAAACACAAAGTATAAAAGATAAAAAGATAAGTTAGATGATATTACCGGTTCCCAAATGAGTTGTTTTTCACTCCGCTTTCAATCTAACGGGCAATGGTTGAGGAGTTTCTTAAGTACTTCTTTGCAGAGGCACAAACACATGTAAATAATGAAGAGAAACTCAGTAGCGGCCTGTGTATGTTCTTTGTTCGTAAATTGGATTGCAAAATTATAATGAGTTAAAAAAATGAATTTGACGTAAGTTGAGTATATTACGGGTTCACAAGTGAAGTGGTTTCAGTCCAGTAAGACTTCAATCTAGAGCAGCAGCTTAGTGATTTCTCTCTACAAAGGCACAAACACATAAAATGAGCAAAAAAAACCCAAATTTTCACTCAAACATTTTATCGAGCGCCTTGTGTGCACATGTAATTTCACTTATTTAAAACTGCATATATACACAAATTTTACACACACCACAAATTTAATCATCCACATTCACAATTATAGTCTCAATGTTAATAATTAACATAATAAACACATAATTAAACCCTTTCACAGCTTACCTACCGTGTGTGCGCAGCTGTCTGCTGCTGCTGTCATCGGGTTTGAGCCACGGTAGGGAAGAAGGCAGCGCTAGTGGGCGACAACAACGACGGCGGGGAAGATGCACGGCGGTGATGGAGGAAGAGCTGTAGTGGGCGACGGTGGTTCTCCATTTGAATCTCCATAGATAGACAAAGGGGTTAGGGACTTCGACGAGAATACGTTGAATTGGGCGACAGGGTGTTAATAAAGAATATATTTCGGCGGTTCTTAGCTAGGAACCGCCAAAATAGGTCCTCAATTATTTTTAAAAAATAAGAAAGATCTATTTCGACAGTTTCTAAATAGCAACTACCGAAAAAGATGATCAAATAATAAAACATAATAATACCTATTTCGGCGGTTCCTGACTAGAAACTTCCGAAATACTCCCTCCGTCCCTTCTTGACCGTCCTGTTTACTATTTGGATATGTCGTTTGACTTTAATATTTAACATATAAGATAATATAATTTTATAAATCTAAGTTTTGTAGTAGATTCCTTAGGTGATAAACTATACATTACAAAAATTAAATTTATAAAATTATTTTATTTAATATGTTTAATATTGAAGCGAAAAAATGTGTCAAAAAGCAAACAAGACAGTCAAACTGGGACGGAGGTAGTAGGTCCGTTTTTTTAATTATTTTTTGAGAACCTATTTCGGCAGTTTCTAGTAAGGAACCGCTAAAATAGGTACTCGGCCTTTTCAAAAAGCGCCTTATTTCGGCGGTTATGTAGCAACCGCCGAAATAGTGGCGCTGAAATAGACCATTTTGTACTGCTGGAAAAAAATATTTAAAACCGCGACCTTTAAAAAACGGTTATGCACAAACCGCTGTTTATATTCTTGTACCAGTGAGTATAAATAACGGTTTTGTATAGAACCGTTGTTTATATTTTCACGCCGCTGAGTATAGACAACGCTTTTGGTATAGCCATTGTTTATATTTTCGTGCTACTGAGCATATACAACGGTTTTGAACAAACTAGTGTTTATAGTCTAAGCGTGAATTATTAATTTTTGGCTCAAATTTGAACCCGCCTTTTCGTTATCTTCTTATACCTTCTTGCCTCTCACATTCTCTTTACTCACAATAATCTTGCAACCTCCCTCTACGCCTCTTCTCATGCAAATTTTGCTACCATAACTTGTGAACAACGAATATGCTCTACGTCTCTTCCATTCTCCTCAGTCACGGTAATTTTGCGACCCTGGCCTGCAAACAAGGAACATACTGCTCTGCGCCTCTTCATTTCTTATCCTTTCACTGTAATTTTGCTCCTTGACCTGTGAACAAGTGATAAGTACAACATCTACTTTTTGGGCTTTAATTATTTCTATTTTCATAACAATTCATGTCATATTTCTACTTATCATATACTTTTCCATAGATTTGTGTTTTAATGTGAGCTGATACATTTTTATGTGTCAAATGCAGGTAAAAGTCATGGGACTACATTATTCACTTCACTGGCTTCGCAACGCAACAAACAGGGAGCAAACTGAAGCTAAAACAAAGAATCTACGCTTTGTTTAAGTTGTGATGAGACGTGTGTCCACTTATATCACACATGATGTTAGATTATATGTATAATGTGCTTTGTTTCCCCTCTCGGTCTTTCCTCGGGTCTGTTAGTAGTTGGGCTTGTGACCGTTGAGATGTTACTAGCCGTTGTTGGGCCTGGACGTTTGGTCCGAGTAGTTTATATTCTCTTAGTTTAGTTGTTTAGGGTGCGGGTGTGAGTACTGTAGTAGAGTCTAGGGTTACATTTCTTCTTCTTCTTTTCTCTCTGTACAATCCTTCCACGTTGGGTAGGATTGAGTCTGTAAACTCCTTCGATTCTTGAATGTCTTGAATTCCAGTAGCTTTTCTTTCGAATCTTTCATGGTATCAGAGCAATCGATCGTGGGATCGTGCTCTTGATTGTTCTTTTCTCCATTTCTCCATTCCTCGTTTCATCTCGATCTTTCCCGTCGTCCATTCCTCGTTTCATCTCGATCTTTCCCGTCGTCTTTCTTTCCTTGTTGCTTATTTTCGCATCATGGCCAACGACGACATAGAAAACCCTATTCTCAACCCAGATCCAAAATCAGATGACCATACGAAGAAAGAACATAATTCGGCCTCTGGAAGTAACCGAAGCTCTCTAATTCCAGTTGGAGATCCACTCTACCTTTCCAGCTCAGACCACCCGGGTCTTGCTCTCGCCACCAAATACGATGGCGGCCCTGGGTTTTCGAAGTGGAGACACCAAGTGGAGATAGCTCTGGGCTCCAAGAACAAGCTGGGTTTCGTCACCGGATCCCTGCAGAAACCCATAGACTGTGAAGTTCGAGCCGAAGCCTGGCGATGCTGCGATAATATGATTCGAAGCTGGATCTTCATGAGCCTGGAGAAAAGAGTCTCAGACTCAGTTCTTTTTCGTTCTTCCGCCGCGAAAATTTGGGAGGATTTGATCAGACGATACGACCAGGTGGATGCGACGCGCCTTTACGACCTTGAAAGGGACGATAGCCAACACCGTCCAAGGCAGCGACACGGTGGGGAGTACTTCACCAAATAAGGGGATGTGGGACGATTCGCTGCGACAAACACCTTGCCGACTGCGCGGGTGTCACAGAAAGAACTTGGATGCATATATCAAGAAACCAACGTCCATAAAGTTCTTGATGGGACTTCACGAGAAGTACAACCAAGCAAGGAGAACATCCTCAGATCACGCCCACCAGTAACAACAGTGGAGCAAGCTTTCGCGATTCTTATCAAAAAGAGCGACAGAAAGGCTTCAATACCACCTCGACAACGGAGATTGGACACCGGCGGGGTTCTATGCATCATCTGGCGCAAGGAGGAGCTTTGGTCGCGGGCAGGAATGCAACAGCAAGCGTTCTCCACCACAGTGTTCCCACTGTCACAAAATCGGTCATACGGAAGACAGATGCTACCAGAAGCATGGTTTTCCCTCTGGTTGGCGAAACACAAAGGAGAGGAAATATCAATCCAACAACATCTCTACTGCTACAGAACAGAAGGAGGAGAATATCAAGGACCCATTTTCTGGAACTCTTACTGCAGATCAAGTAACTCAATTACTGGAGTATATCAGCAGATCACAAGTCAGTAACAAAGAGCCCAAGAATTCATCTTCCGAATCCAATTGTGGATTCGTCGGTAAGCCACCTAATTTATGTCATAAAACCGCTTCATGGATCTTTAGCAATTATAAACTTTGAATGCATCTGAACATATCAATTACCATGACACAGATGGATAATAGATAGTGGAGCCTCGGACCACATGTGTGGTAATTTATCCCTATTTTATGACATTTCTTTCCTTGAAAAACCTCATAATGTTGGCATGCCTGATGGCCACCCCCAGTTGGTTAGAATTTTAGGAAGCATTAGAATTAACAGTTTCATTGTTCTTAAAAATGTCCTGTATGTCCCTAGCTTCAGGTTTGGGTTAATATCTGTTAGTAAGTTGTCTGCAGAGTTAAGAGCTAAGTTAAGTTTTAATTCTACTTGCTGTATTTACCAGGGCTATGAAAATGGTCAAGAAGTGCAGATTGAGATTGGTCATGTGTTTGGAGGTCTTTATGTTCTCAACAGAAACTGTGATAGGAAACTTAGAGAATCTGCTGGTTTCCATGTTGATAAGATAGTGTTTTCTGAAGTTGAACATGAAAGGCAGAACTCTTCTGTTAGCCTATGGCATTGTAGACTTGGGCATATCCCAAGAGAGAAGTTAGTAAAATTAGGTTTAGTGAAAGAAAAGATCTTGCATAAACCTTTTCTCTGTGAACCATGTTGTAAGGCCAAAAGCCATAGGCTGAAGTTTCCTTCTAGTTCAATAAAAAGTAAAGAGTTGTTTGATTTGATACATGTTGATCTTTGGGGTCCTTACAATTTGAAAACACATGATGGTTTTAATTATTTCCTCACCATTGTAGAAGATAAAAGTCGTGTCACTTGGACACAGTTGTGTACTCATAAGTCTGATTCATTTGGCCTAATTGTCAACTTCATTAATATGATAGAAAGACAGTTTGACAAAAAGATTAAATGTGTTAGATCTGACAATGCGCATGAGTTAGGCAGTGGAAGACTTGGAATAGATTATTTCAAACAGAAAGGAATTAAGCATCAAACCTCTTGTTCCTACACGCCACAGCAAAATGGCGTTGTTGAAAGAAAGCATAGACACATCTTAGATACTGCTAGGGCTCTTATGTTTCATTCATCTCTTCCCAAGGAATTTTGGGGAGAAAGCATTCTCACTGCTACCTATCTAATAAATAGGATGCCCCTTTCTAGTATAGAGGAAGAACCCCCTTTGAAATCATTTACAATGCTAAACCAGACTACTCCACACTTAAAGATCGGCGTCTTGTTTGCAAACTCCCACAGGGCGCATGATAATGAGCAAGGTCCGTGTGTCTTCTTGGATATGGTTTCAGTAAAAAGGGGTATAAGCTGTATGATATGGATAATAAGAAAATTATCTACAATAGGGATGTGGTCTTTCATGAACATGTTTTCCCCTTTAGGACAGAAACCATCAATTCTGTTGAAAATATTTATGACAACACCTGCAAGGATACAGAAATTCCTGAATTTAACACTTTTCCTGATATTGATACTAATGTCACTGATGTAAGTGTGCCACAGCAAGGGCAACTTTCCCTTAGACAGGACAGGAACAGAGAACCTGAAATTGAAGCAGAAAGGATGATGAGACCATCAACAGTCAGATATCAGAAGAAAGAGAGACATCAGAAGAGGCCAATGATCAAGATGAAGAGGAGGAAATAAGTACACAGCCTGTTGAAAGTGAACAAGGCCTAAGGAGATCCCAGAGGAACAAGAATTTACCATCTCACCTCAAGGATTACATTGTTGGATTATCAAGCCTGCAAAAAGATGAGTCCTTACTGCCTCTAAAACAGATTATTTCTCTCTTATTTTAAACGATAGATAGAATTGCTGCTGCTAACCTGGTTAACTCTACTCTGAATAACCATGATCTTGAATTATGTGATGAGCATCAGGTGGATAGTATAATAGATAGCAGCAACCTGTCTCAAACCTTAGGATTCTTCCTTATGGAGAAAAATAGTAATAGTTGTTTCTTGACCAACCTTAGTAAAGTCACAGAACCTAGTAGCTATGAGGAGGCTGTAAGGGATGAAAGATGGTGTAAGGCTATGAGAGATGAGTTTTCAGCATTAGAAAGAAATCACACTTGGGATTTAGTAGACTTACCTAGAGGTGTTAAACCTGTCAAATGTAAGTGGGTTTACAAGGTTAAATGCAATGCCGATGGTAGTATAGAAAGATTTAAGGCTAGACTTGTTGCCAAGGGCTTCACTCAGAAGTATGGGGTGGATTATTTAGAAACTTTTTCCCCAGTTGTTAAGTTCACTACCATTAAAGCCTTGATTATAATTGCCACTAAAAAGAATTGGTTAATAAGTCAATTGGACATTAATAATGCCTTTCTCCATGGGGACCTAGAAGAGGATGTTTACATGGAAATACCTCTAGGATATAAAAAGGAGATTTCTGGTAAAATCTGCAAACTGAAAAAATCTCTGTACGGGCTTAAACAAGCCTCCAGACAGTGGCATCATAAACTGAGCATTTTCCTTAAGTCTATGGGTTTTACTCAATCTCTTAATGATTATTCCTTATTTACCAGCTTAAGGGGTAGCAAAGTTTGTTATTTGGTTGTGTATGTGGATGACATTTTAATTACAGGAGATGATTTAGACTTGATCAAATCTGTTAAAAGGAATCTGAACAAACAGTTTAAAATTAAAGATTTAGGCAGACTGAGCTTCTTCCTTGGTATGCAGTTTCTGCACACCACAGAAGGAATTATCTTGATCCAGAGGAAATATTGTGAGGATCTCTTAAGAGAATTTGATTGCCTTAATTATAAAGCAGTTGTGGGTCCCTTAGATACTAGTGTTAAGTTACTTAAAGATAAGGGAAACCCTCTGGATGATCCTGGTCTGTACAGGAGATTAGTGGGCAAGATAAGTTATCTTGCACACAGCAGGCCTGATCTTAATTTTTCAATTCAGATTTTGAGTCAGTTCCTCAGTTCCCCTACAGATTTGCATCTTGCTGCTGCTATTCATACTCTGGGTTATATTAAGAATACTCTGAATTATGGCCTATTCTTTAATAACAGAAATGACTTCTCTCTAACTGCTTTCTGTGACTCTGATTGGGCAGGTTGTCCAAACACTAGGAGATCTATAAGCGGTTATTTTATTCAGTTGGGGGGATGTCCTCTGTCTTGGAAATGCAAGAAGCAAACCACAGTTGCTTTATCCTCTGCCGAAGCAGAATACCGAGCCATGAGGAACGTTACTGCTGAGCTAAGTTGGATAACACGGCTGTTGAATGAACTTGGGGTTCACAGCATTCTGCCAGTCCCAGTTAAATCAGACAGCCAAGCTGCCATTTACATTGCAAGAAATCCTGTGCTGCATGAACGAACCAAGCACATAGAGCTTGATATTCATTTTGTGAGACAGAAGATTCAAGAAGGGATGATGGTGGTGGAATTTGTAACTACTCGAGATCAGCTGGCTGATGTTCTAACTAAAGTTCTTCCTGGACGGGCGTATCCACTGCAAATGAAGAAGATGGGTCTCAAGCTAGATGTTGGTTAATTGTTCCAGTGTTCAAACCTTAGAATTCCTCACCTTCTAAGGTTTGAGGGGGCGTGTTAGATTATATGTATAATGTGCTTTGTTTCCCCTCTCGGTCTTTCCTCGGGTCTGTTAGTAGTTGGGCTTGTGACCGTTGAGATGTTACTAGCCGTTGTTGGGCCTGGACGTTTGGTCCGAGTAGTTTATATTCTCTTAGTTTAGTTGTTTAGTGGGTGGGTGTGAGTACTGTAGTTGAGTCTAGGGTTTACATTTCTTCTTCTTCTTTTCTCTCTGTACAATCCTTCCACGTTGGGTAGGATTGAGTCTGTAAACTCCTTCGATTCTTGAATGTCTTGAATTCCAGTAGCTTTTCTTTCGAATCTTTCACATGATTGATTCATTATTATATAATGATTGGAAATCATTATTAATTACCCATCATTATTATAATCATTAAATATCATTATATAATAATGATATAATCATTATCAATCATCAATAATGGGCTGCAGCACACATAATCAATTCACGAATGTGATATTGATATCTCACGCCTGCATGTCATTCTCTTACGCATGCAAATATATTATCATATTTGATAGTATTAGTTATCATGATTAACTCATGATTCGCTGCGTTTTGCTGCTGCTTATAAACAAGGAAGTTAGGTTATAAATAAAAGAAGTTCCACCGCCTTGAAGGAAGAAAATCGGGAAGAATACCCGTCACGCCGACTGTTCGATCGAATTCAATAGGCTGCCTCTCCTCATTCATCTTGTCATCACCGCCACATACTGTTCGATTGATATTCACCATCACTTTCATTCGTTGCACACCAGATTGGAGGGAGACACATAGCATACACATACCAGTCAGAAACGATCAATGTAGAGATAGAGAACAACCGGGATCCAGATCAAAGTTTCATTAAAATTGGAGTTTCTTCCTTCCCTATATGTAATCTATTCTATGTTTTCTTATGTTATTAATTATGTTTCTTAATTCATGAGTGAGTAGTCTTTTTTTTGGTCAAAAACGAAGACATAGTCTCAGATTGTATTAATCGAAAGAAGAATTTGCTTCCTCACCTAGGTGAGGCCTGATACATTGGGGGATTGACCAGAATGGAAAGCCTATGATTCAACATTAAACCAGCTTTAGCAATACTATTAGCTAACCTGTTGCACTCCCTAGGTGTATACACTAGCTTTGCATTATAACTAGCACTGATCAAAGATCTACATTCGACAATTAAAGGACGGAACCTGTGGTGATACGGGCAGTCTTCAATTAATTGTACCAAGGTAGTAGAGTCTGAACTGAATACAACATTGGATAGACCCCTGGAGCTTGCCACTTGCAAACCATAGAATAATGCCATTATTTCTGCATGAATAACCCCCTGGTTAATGAACGTTGTTGCATAACCGACAACTCAACGACCGAGGCTATCTCTACATACACCTCCAACCGTTGCATAAATCTCATGTTGACTCAAAGCCCCGTCAACATTGAACATAAGATATCCACGATTTGGAGGAGTCCAGCTCCTTACCCCAGATTTTAGCGAGTTCTTTAACCAGGCTTCTGTGTCATCCATCACATAATTTATTAGCCAAGCCTTTTTGTTTTGATAACATACTCTGAGAACCACCCTGAATGGAAGGAACATTTCCTATTCATCCCCTAGCACTTTTTTATTACGCCACAACCATAACTGATGACACACGATAGGATATATCAGTCCCTACTTAAATCTGATAACTTTGCTGTTAAACGCAGTGAGATTATGCCTAATCCACTGCTTGAAATCCATCAAGAAGAAACTAGGGATAACTCTGCGCTCCACCAGTTTGCACCATATACGTTTTGCAATCGGGCAAAACCGGATAATGTGATCGATAGTCTCAACTTCACCACAAAAGTGGCAAGCAGCGTCGGTAGTAAAGCCCATTCTAGTTCTTCTATGATTGATCATCAACTTCCCCAATAGAACTTGCCACATAAATACCCTTGTGCGCTCTTGGACTGGAAGTTTCCAAACTTTTTTAAACAAAGGATCCTCCGTGTCAGTCGTTCCCTTAATATCCTGAAGTGTTTGGTAGGCTGTACT
Organism: Limonium bicolor; assembly: GCA_023374045.1. Classification (NCBI taxonomy): domain Eukaryota; kingdom Viridiplantae; phylum Streptophyta; class Magnoliopsida; order Caryophyllales; family Plumbaginaceae; genus Limonium; species Limonium bicolor. The sequence continues at coordinate 115,721,665 of CM041778.1, forward strand.
TACATTATAATCACCAGAGGCAGATAACTCCCAGGTTAGAAAATCATGGCCGCACTCCTGTGTCACCTTAATCTTTTCAAATTCGGGTCTCAAGGAAGTTGGGAGGTACTGGAAAATTTTGTTCCAATCCCAGTTAGCACCCAACCAGTAGGAGGAAACATAATCCTCTAGCATGTTCTCAGGCACATCATTAATGGTAGCAGAAGGTCCGATGGAAGAAGCCATTTATCAACCCTGAACTTGGTGTTAATCCCATTACATATAATCCATCGTGCACCCAGGTGAATGAGTTGGCTGCATTTACGAACGTTTCTCCAGGTATGGAACAATATGCAGTCTTTGGGTTTGGGTATCTGTTTATCAGTAATTTACCCACCAAGTAATCAGGCTTCGCTGCAATGTTCCAAGCAATCTTGCCAAAGCACACCATATTCATTAGTCTAGTATCTCTGAAACCCAGACCACCGTTCTCTTTCTTTTTACACATCTGTTCCCAGGATATAGCATGGAATTTATGAATATTTGGGTCATGTCCCCAAACAAAGTTTCTACATAGTTTATCAATTTCCCCACAGATAGAACGATGGAGTATTTGGCACTGGATCAGGTGAGTTGGCATAGAGAGGATAGCGCTTTTTACTAAGCAGATGCGCCCAGCAAAAGAAAGAGATTTTGCTTTCCAACCTACCAGACGATTTCAGATTTTTGACCTAATCTCTTTGTGAGCAGTTTTATTATACCTGCCCTGTTGCCAATAGACTCCCAAATATTTTCCGAACTCCTTGACAGAGGGCATACCTGCTTCATAACTCATGATCCTGGCTCTTTCATTGCTTAAGTTTTTTGACAGAACAATCGAGGACTTCTCAAAGCTTATCAATTGACCGGAGGGACCATAGAATTCATCTAGACATGCACGCATAATATTAATCTGTTTAGGGGTAGCCTCCCCAAATAATACTAAGTCATTGACGAAAAAACAATGGGAAATCTCAGTACCTCCATGTCCCATAGTGAGGGGAATCCAATCCTTATTCTCCACTGCCCTATTAATCAACTGCGACAACCGCTCCAAACATAGGACAAAAATAAATGGAGAAAGTGGATGTCGGATCCCTCTCCCAGCTTTAAACATCGGACCGAGACCTCCATTCCAACTAATTTGAAAAGAGGTAGTAGAGATACAGCTCGTAATAAGGTTAATCATCCTATCCGGAATCCCCACACCCTTTAGGGTGTTTTCAATGAAAGACCATGACAATCTATCATACGCTTTTGCCAAATCCACTTTCATCACCACAAACCCTTTCCTTGCTTTCGTGACTTGCATAAAATGTAGAGCTTCTTGGACCACCACGATATTATCAAAGATTTTCCGCCCCGGATAGAAGCTAGACTGAGTGGTAGACACCCACGTGGACATGTAGGGTTTCAGTCTATTTACAATTACTTTGGTAAGAAGCTTGTATTGGACTTGGCACAAGGAAATGAGTCTGAACTATGAGACATTTTCAGGGGTACTAACCTTTGGGATGAGAGCCAAAATAGTCCGGTTAATGTCAGGATCAATTATACCATCCTCAAAATATTGTTGAATTGAATGAAATACATCAGCTCCAATTTTGTGCCAAAACTGTTTGTAGAATCCCACTGGAAAACCATCAATCCCAGACGCTTTGTATGGTTTCATACTTCTTAGAGCTTGAGTCACTTCTTCCATTAATAGGGGTTTCGAGATAGAGCTAACAGAATCTAGCGCAAGAGACTTAAAATCATACCCTTCCAACGTAACGTTGACTTCATCACCTTTAGCGAACAGCTTACAGAAATGTTGAGTAACCAGATTACACAGGTCAACATTTTCCGTAATCCAAACTTCTTCCAAATTTAACAGTTTAATGATCCTATTTCTGTTGTGTCGGAGATTAGTTTTCATATGGAAATAGTTGGAATTTCTATCCCCCAATCTGATCCACTATTCTCTGGATTTCTGTAACTAGAAAGCCTCCTCTATACAAAGCCATAGATCCAACTCATTTCTTAGCTTTGATTCCAGACCCATCAAATGATTCCCTCTGCCCGAATCTAAAGCTTTTTTAATGCCTCTAAGTCTGGCTTTAAGGCGAGCAATATTGAAACTATTGTGACCGAAGACCTGCCTGTTCCAAAGGTTAAGAATGGGGCTCAGGTTCTTCAAACTAAAATCGATATCCTTGCCAAATGACCAATGTTGAAGGATAGTCCTTCTAAACTCCGGGTGCGAGAGCCAAGCTGCCATAAAACGAAAGAGTTTGGGAGTATTTGTATTCGTTTTCTTCAATAAGGATAAAATAATTGGGCCGTGATCAAATGAAAATCTTGGCAAATTTTCAACCGATGCATCAGGAAACTCGTTACACCATTGGATTGAGCCTAGTACTCTGTCCAATCTAGCCTTGTGAGTTCCATTGGACCAAGTAAAAGGGATACCAGAGGCAGGTAGCGCAATGAGGCCTCTGTTATGAAACCGGTCAAGGAATTTTTGATCAATCCCAGCTTTCCTAGCTCGGGAGTTAAGCCTGTCGTTTGGGAAGAGAGTTGCGTTGAAATCACCCCCAATTATCCAAGGTGTATTGACAGTGGACTGAAGAGTATCCAGATCACTCCATAACTGATTTCTCATTGAGGTAGACGGGCTCGTATACTCTACTGTCAGGTAGAAAGTACTTAAACCATTGCTAACTTGGCCATGGATAAATTACTTGTTCGAAGCTAAAATTTGGATGCTAAAAGGTTTGTTCCAAAGCAACCAGATCCCACCACTGAAACCTTGAGCATCTACACGATAAGAGTGATCAAATCTCAGTTTATCACAGGCACGGGAAGTTGTTTCTCCACTGATTCTGGGTTCCAACAGAGCAATAATATCTGGGCGTCCAGACGCCAGTAGATCGTTAATAGCTCTGTGAAAGCTACTCTTGAGGGCTCCTCTAACATTCCAAAATAACAACTTCATAAAGAATAAATATTGAATGTGATGAATCTAGGGCACCGCCCTGCTAGGCTATGAAGTAGTCCACAGCCTAGGGATGGGCATTGGACCTGTGTCACGAATGGGGACAGAATTATCAGGGGATTTTGGGCCTCTAGCCTTTGAACTGGGTAAAGGATGCATGGACAGATCAAAAATAGGATTTTGATTTGATCTTATACCCCTACCAGAGGTTGACAAAATGGTTGTATCCTCCTGATCCATTTGTCAGTTACTGATCGCCCCAAACTTATTATCAGAGCCCCTGAGGTGAGTTGGACTAGCTTTATTTACCTTTATTTTAGTGGGATTCGTCGTTGTAACTTTGTCTGCAAGCACATGTCCTTTACCAGTCCCCAACTTTGTAGTAGCTTTCACTGATTTCCTCTTCTTCGGGACCATCCAGTCCCCATATTCATCCGTAATATGATTACCCGGGACTGAATTCGGCTCTTGGATTAGTTTGATTCCTTCCTGAACCACCCTTTGTTCGGCCTCCTTGAATGGGCAAGTTGTATCCTTGTGACCATAGCAGCCACATGCGAAGCACACAAGATGCAAACACTCGTACTCTACTTTCATAGTTCGTCTTCTAAATCTGTATTTAGCTATCAGGGGCTTAGTCAAATCAATTTCAATCACAACACGTGCAAGCCTGGCTTTCCCAAACAGAGAAGGAGATAAGTCAACTCGTTTCACCTTGCCATCCTTCGAACCAAGAATCGATAAAAATTCTTCATTATAGTATTCACTCGGCAGATCAGGAAACCGAACTAATACTTCCAAGCTAGAAATCGCCTCCGTGTTCGGATTAAAATTGGGTCTCCACCTTCTGATCGTGAGATAATGATCCATGATGGGCCATGGGCCTTCAGACAGAACATACTGTAAATCTTCTGGGTTTGTAAAGCTAACCTTGAAAAAGTCGTTGGTCAGATCGTCCATAGCAAAATCCCCTTGAGCCTTCCACCGATTCTTCAGACGGTCGTAGAGAATGTTCATTGGAATGTTTTTCCCAAGAAGTTTGATGATTAGGGCGTTCCGCCAAGGTTGTCTAAATCTTGCATTATGTTCTTTCGAAATTTTTATCAGAGGACATTTAGGATCGACATCTTCCATGTCTTCCTCCTCATCATCAGAACTTTCATCCCAAATGTCTTCTTGATTTGTCCAGTTCATATTTGGATTCCAATCCCCAAGGATTGCTAGTTTGAAAGAAGAGGCCAAGTCACTATGTTTGCCTTCTCCAGAATGAGCCATTAGCGTGGATTGGTTGTCTGTTCCAGATTGGATCAGAGCCTTGGATGAACTTTCTACATTCATCGCATTAGCCGGATTTTCGGGTCGATCAATCCTAGCCATCTTGCGGCATGGTTCCGCATCATCCATACACGGGAGGTAGAGGTAATAGGTAACGAGAAATAAAGACTGGCGGAGATGGCCACGAGGTGTGGCCACCGCCTGAGGCTCGGGCGATTTGGCGGAAGAGAAACAGATTCAGGGGAGATGATTTTCAGGCCGCCGCCATCGGCGACGCCACGCAACAGAGAGCGTCAAACGAATAGGGTTCTAATCAAAATGCGAACTTATTTCTCAAAGTAACGTTTGCAGTTTTCTAATCAAAATGCGGTGCTGAGATTAGTTAACAAGGCATAGGAAGTTAAACCGGATCAATGACTAGAATCATGACCCCATCTATAGGTTAATCTGTGTCCAATAGGAACTGCTCTTAAAGAGATTGATCTATTTATGGATTAGAGCATTAGTCTGCTGCTAGTTCTTCAAGTCAATTATAATTCATTGTACATGACCTGGTCGGTGAATTGTATAATGTTCCTAAGTTTATTGCAATGTTAGTGAAATTGTTATTTAATAGGATTTGAAGAAATAGGTTAGCAGAACAACTCGAGGTGCATCTTTAAATTTAAGAATTTCAATCTTTATTTCTTTATTTAGTTTATTTTTATTGTTTTACTGTTTTTATTATTTTATGTTAGTTTGTTGAGTCATTCTTTTAATTGAATTAAGTAAACCGTAAAAAGTGACATTTCCTGTTTTCTTAGTTAAGTTTAGGTTTCTCAGTTAGATTTAGACTGTCAATTAATTAAATGAGGTCCCTAAGATTGACAATCCCACTTCATTCACTATACTCGCAAAACGATAGGTACACTGCCTAGGTAGAGAATGAAATACCCTGAATAATTACTACCGTAATTACTAAGGATTAAATTAAATCATGAACAACAAATTGCCATAAATATTACGTATAGAATATATAGTCCGAAATGGACGTTAGATTAAACTCTTAATTTAATATCACATGTACATAGTAGTACATATATTAAATACCACTAGTATACCCTAATAAGTTATATAAATATTTTATATACCCCAAACAAAATTATAGACGCAACATGTACTTATATTGCTAAATCAAATGTAACAAGTCACTAGGTAACACATTAACATACTATATAGCTAATACAATAATATATGAAGAGGGAAAAAAATTTCAAAGTTCCCTCCAACATTTAGCCGTGCTCACCTGCACAACAAAGAAAAGTAAACATCATTAGCTTAAACTTAAACTAACAATAAAAGTACAATATAGTACAAACTTCCCATGCGTGATGAGGACTTCAGCAGCCATCTATCTTATCTTTCTTTTCCAACCAGACCCCTACATCAGCCTTCTCTCCTTATTCTTCTACGCCTATAACCAGTACAGATCATCTATCCCTCTTTTGTTCCATTCTCGGCAGTAACAACAGAGTCAAGCAACAGGTAACCTCGCCTCTCTCTCGTTCTTTCACATTTTCTTCTGCCCCAACATTGCTCTTCTACTACCCAGCATCTTCCTCTCTGTTGCAATAACTCAAAACAGAAGAAAAGTCCCTTCCATTCTCGGTGCAAACAGAGAACAATACAGCAAAGGAAAAAAAAAACGGTAAGCATACAACCTCTTCTTTCCCTCTTTCCCTACGGTTCCAGCTCCTGCTTTACCTCAGATTCCTGCCCCATCTTCTGTTGCTAAAACACCACTACTCCTACTCTCTTACAGTAACAGCAACACACCCAAGACCCCCTTGAATTCTCGGTAGAAAAATAGCTACTGGACAGAGGTAACAGAGAAGAAAATCGGTAAATGCTAGCTTCTTCTTCATCTTCTTGTCTTTGTTTTTTTTTCTGGACATGGAAACTACCATTCTTCTCATCGATTTCCCCATGCTTCAAGGCTTTAAAACTACCCACCTTCTGCGGACAACAGCAGTAGCAACAAAGTCCATCTTCCTTCCTTCTGTAGGCCTACGTTTTCATGCAAGTAAAACCCAATGACCCTCTTCTTTCCCTGCTCCTGGTGCACCTGTTTGAAGCTACATTCCAGTTGCTTTGTTGAGCCAAAAACAGGCGCCAAACACACCATGAAACGGACATAAAAGCAAGGTAAAAATCTAGTTAGACCATGGCTGTATAAACCTCCCTTCCTCCATTATTTTTTTCCATGCCAGACACTGAGACTCTCCCCTTGTTTTGTGTCGAGAGTACCATTTAAACTCTGCAAAACAGCAAGGTAACCACCCCCTCCTTTCCTTCTTTCATGACAGCAATAGCTCTCTTCACCAGCTGCGAAACCCACCCCAGAGACTCCAGTACAGTCGGTTTGTTAAGCCAAAAATCGGCACTAAGCCACACCTTGAAGGGAGCATAGACACCAGGTAAAGTCCCAGCTCAACCGTAGCTGTTTAGCCTTCCTCCCTTCCTTATTTCTCCATGAAAATACTGAAGTCACTTCTCTGTTTATAGCTGGCGAGGAATGCTGAAGAAAGCCCTTCAAAACCAGGGGTAAACCCACCTTGAACATAGCTATACAAGCTGTCCTTCTTCTTCATGTTCACAAAAAAAAAAACTGAAACCTTACCTCTCTGTTTGCAGCTGTCCGAGGGCACCCCTGAACTACAGCCAAACATCAAGGTAGCCACCTCCTTAAGTGTTTAAAATCATGCACCAAGCTCCTCTAAACTAGCTGGGTAGAAACGTTTAATCCAGCTTCTTCTTGTGTTATGAGGACCGGAAGAGCTGCAAGAGGAACCGTGGGCTTCTGAAGGAGATTACAAGTGGATAATACCAAATTTTAGAAGGTAAATAAAAATAACTAAACCCTTGGAGCCTATATGAGCAACTTGAGTTATGTAAAGAATGTTGAAACAGTGGCTTCGTGAATACATGTCTAGGCTGAGGGAAAGACGGAAGTTATAGCTGGTGAGGAGCTGTGGAAACTTGTCTTGGTGATTAACTAAGGTAAGATTAATAATACCCATCTTTTTAATACCTTAAAAGAGTGTTAGCCTTGGTGAGTAAAGTACCGGAAATGTTAAAAGAGTATATATGTGTATGTGTACAATAACGGGTATATAAATGTGTATTAGTTTGAGTTGATAATACGTAAAATATTATGGTATAAGCTAAGATGGTAGGATTAGGTGTGTGTAACTGTTAACACTAAAAATGTGTCGGAAAAATAGCTTGAAAAGAGCAAAGAAAAATATTGTACAGAACCGGGACTATATTATAGTTCTAGATACATTACAATGTCAAGATAAGTTAGTTTTATGTTATGTTTATAGACATCTATTTAGGCTATGCCATATTAGTATTTTGAACTTTAAATGGTTATAAATAAATTTTAGATTTATTTAAAAGGGTAATATAAAGTTTCTGGCGCGAATCATAGTTCTAACAATTATAATTACTTAGGAGCACATTAGAAAATACGGGTATATTTATAAACTTATAGTATGGGTTTAATGAATTTAAGACCTTATAAAATGTTTTAAACAACTAAATGAGTTTTCTATGGGGATCAAAGTATAATTAAATGGAATATAGGGTATTAGTGGTTAATAACCAAAGGAATGATTTTAAGGATTTTATAAGTATAACATATGAATTTTATGAAATTAGGGGTTAATGATAAAACTAGGAAATTTTAGAGTATTTTTTTGTAAAAGATAGAAGCTGGTCAAAGAACAATTCAAGTGGTCAACCTTGACCACATATGAGGGTTGACGAAATTATAATGATGAGAATAGTTATTTTGGGTATTCAAAGAAAATATTAAGTCAAAACAATAATTATAAGAAGATTAAGGTATTGAGTGATTACCGAATTATAGTGACTAAATGTGAATATTAGAACCCTTGGGTTTTGTTGGGAACTTTAAAGTTTTTTGTTTTGTTGATTTAAATTAGTTAAGGATTATAATATATGTTAGTATTAGGGTGTAACAATTATAAACTTATGGGTATGGAACTTAATTACCGAAACATTTGGGTATAAAACAAATTTAAACCTTAGGGTCGGCTTGTAATTCTGGTAAGGATTTGGGTTTAAAATGGGGTTTAAAATAATTAAGGTTTTAGATAATTAAGTGGAAGTTTATGAAATAAAGGGGATAAAGTGCAATTAAAAAGGAAATGTAGAAGGTGGATAAATAAACCTAAAAAGAGAAGGCGTTGTTCGTAATATACACATATATACGTATATTATAAGATTGGAATATCTTAGGTTATTAGTTCATAAGGTTAACTATATAACAAGTATGCAATAAGGGGTGGTTTTGTAAATAAACAAAACATATGGAATGACATAAGAATTTCCAAAAAAATAAAAATAATAATAATTTGTGCAATCCGGAAATTATATACATATTACATGTATATAATAATGTTTGGAAACCTTAGTTTATAAATTAATAAGACTAGAAAGGTAGTAGTAGTTATTATATGGGCTGATTTTACAAATAATCAAAATGTGTGGGGAAGAGATTAGTGTTACCGAAAATTTATATGGGCTTTTTAGGAAACTTTAAAGTTGGACAGAATATGTTATAGTTTTGAGATGATATAATGGGACATTATATTAAAGTAGGAAAGGATTTGTTATAAAGGGGTTATTAAAGGGCAAATATACATTATATACACTTACATTAAATGACGGGTAAGTTGGCGAATTTTAGGAGTATAAGATATGGTTGGAATTTTATTCTAGGGAGAGCTCCATAATTTGTATTAAGTGAATTTATAACGTGGCATGAGGGCATGATAAGGATAGCAAGTTATTTGCTGGATTATACAATTACGAGTAGAAACGTGACAATAACGGCAACGACGTTATAAGCATATACGAATGTACAGTATATTACATGCACGTAAAAGGGGTGCGCAAATGACAACGCATAACAACAACTATAACATATGCGTAATAGAATATATATATATAAATACTCGTGCACTTGCACGAATGTAACTACGTGAGCTAATTCGTACAACAGAATGTTTAATTGTCATGCATGCGCGCGCGTAACGTTATCCCCGTACGCATGCAGCCCGACAATACGTAAACAAAATGTAAACGTAACTTCCATGTAATAAGTGTTAACATCGTAGCAATAAATACATACTCGTAAACTATAACGAGTAGTTGAAATCTACAACCCTAAGATTAACAAACATTCAGTTGAACAAGGGACCAACTAAGGATTGGCTACGGGATGGAAGTAAAGCTTGGTCTAGGATGGTTAAGTGAGTTGAATTGTATACTGATTTTAGAACAGTGTATGTACAGAGGTAGAGTTGATATACGAGCATTGTGAGTGGTAGAGGCTACGCGGGAGTTACTATGTGAGCGTCGACGGTGTACAGTATGTTTATTGTGTGGTTTGAACCTCTGAGGGAAGCCTCGGTTCGGGTATTGGTTGACTATGTGACAAGAGCGATATGTTTGCTATGCATGACTGTGTGGATTATTTATAAGGTTGGTAAGCGATTGTTATTGTGCGTGACGTCTTCGGACAATATCATTATGATTGTTTATGTTGTTGGAATACTAATATTCGGGAACTTTATCTCTAACTGACCTGAGTAAAACACTTAGGAACGAGACTCGGGATCCCCAGTCTCTAGAGCTTGATATTCGAACATGGTTATAACCAGAGTATTTCTAGGGAAGTACACAGGACTTCAAAGGTAATAAATGGTAAAGACTCCTCCTAGACCTAAGAATTTACTTAGGGTAGTTGATTAAGGATTAATCACATACTGGAGAGTGTTGGTTGTGGTACATGGTATAGGAATCCAATTAGTCTCGACTAGTTGGTTGCGCATTGGTGATCACCGGAGTATAACGTCCGTATCGGACCGACTCCCTCTATATTCCGACGGGCCTAGATAGACTGTTGGACCAGGGTGCCGACTTTGGCACACGGCTTCGGCCATTCATGGACGCCTTTATTAGGCAAGTGGAAGTTCCGGGATTGAATGATCCTTGGCAATGAGCACTTCGTGTGTACGGGAGGACTACTGTCCAGTGAGGTTAATTACGGGTTGTCCCAACACGACACCCACGGATATTGAGGTTAAGACTTAATGGTGGCTAACATAATTTTAAGGAAAAATTACTAACATCTCGATGGAAGTATCTACGTTTTGTATTAATGTTTACAGTACATTGTATGATCTTTTATAACACATGGTACCTGGTATGTTGTGGATGGTATGTAATGTATGGGTTGTCACTTGATGGATTTCTGTATGCTTATGCATGTTATTCACTGCTGTCATATAAACTGTAAAATGAAGCATGTAATCAACCTCATGTTCAGACGGCTAATTGACCTAAGTGACCTAAAGGGTCTAGGATTACACTTTAGCATACCAGCATATAGTTTGCTGAGCCCCTTCTTGGGGCCACACATTTCAGGTTGTGGATCGGGACGTGAAGCCGGAGTGCGGGAACATGGGTAGACGACCTCGACTCTTATTTATCGCATGTTGAATATTAAATCGGTTAGCACGTTGGAATTCTGGGAACTCTTTAAATGCTCACTTGTCATAGGTATTGGGTTGTATATAGGATAATGCAATAAATATCTCGTTCATCACTGCGGTTAGTTGTTGTTGTTCATTGTTAGATTACGGTTATGCTTCTTTACTCGCATGGGCGAGTAATGGCATGTGACACCCAAGTGAGGATTAATGTAGTTTAACTTCCGCTGTGAGACGTCTTTAATTATGCTACGTGAGCGATTATACGAGAGTGATTATTACGAGATTAACGAGTGGGGTGTTACAGAGATAGTCACATATTTCTGCTACAACAAGGAACATACTGGTCTACTCCTCTTCCCTTCTTATCTTCTCATAGTAATTTGCAACCCTAGCTTGCGAACAAGGAGCATATATACTACTACGCACCTTTTCCATTCTTTTCACTCACGACCGGTAATTTTGCAACCCTAACTCACAAACAAGGAGCATACATGCTATGGCCTCTTCATTCTCTTCTTGTGTCTACACTCTGTTGAGATTAATCACTGAACTGACGTTGCATCTGTCGCACGCCGGATCGAACACAAGACTTTTTTGAAAAAAACATTGGTGCATACTATAAAAAAAGGTTGCATGTATAACTATTATATATGTTTGTTGATTTCACTCCTAAAAAATTACTATAAAAACGGTTTAGCATAAACTCTTTTATAATGTCGAGCTATAAATAACGGTTTTAAATCCTAACTCACAAACAAGAAACATACAGGCTCTGGCCTCTTCATTCTCTTCTTGTGTTTGCACTCTGTTGAGATTAACAACTGAACTGTTGTTGCATCTATCGCACACCACATCAAACACAAGGCTTTTAAAAAAGAACTTGCTGCAGATTATAAAAAAGAATTGCATGTATAACCGTTAGTTAAGTTTTTTTATTTTACCCCTAAAAATGACTATAAAAAATGGTTTAGCATACACCCTTATTTATGTCGGGCTATAAATAACGGTTTTAAACCGGTGTTTATAAGTTTTGACCTTTTGTGATGGTCAAATAAACAACGGTTTAGAACCATTTTTTTGTTATAAAACTATTTTTTAGTCAGTAGTGAATACACACATATCAAATCTATAAGACAATTTGTATTGTTGGTAGGGCCTGGGATGTGGCAAACAACACAATAACAAACCTTCAAGTATGGATAATTAGGTTTCTGATTAAAAAACAGGTCATAAGGAGATTGATTACCCAAAACTGGAATGGGCAGTCTGTTGATGAGATAGACATCTATGAGAAAAGCTTTGTCCCAATATTTTAAAGTCATAGAGGAATGACTAAGCATACCAAGGCCCATTTCCATTATCCTCATATGCTTATTTTAAATCATACCATTTGAGCCATGGGCATAAGGACACGTGAGTCTATATATGATTCCCTAGGACTGAAACAATTTTTGTAGAGGAAGAAATTTGTCCCAACATCTGTTTGTATTGCTTTAATGGTAACTGTGAATTGGTTTCAAATCAGCATTATGAAATATGTCACAATCATCTAGACTAAAGATTTAGCAAAATATTTGAAAATCTAGAGAAATCTTGTAAACTCATTAATAATAGATAGATAGTACTTCGACCCATTAGAGGCTATAACATTCGCTAGTCCCCAAACATCCATATATAAAAGCTCAAATGGATGTTGAGATTTTGATTCTGAAATAGGATGAGGCAGAACATGTGCCTTCCCTTGTTTACAAATTGAACATGGAAATATAGAACTATTCTTCTTGTAAGGAAGATGGTACTTATTTAGGACTAGAGTCGATCATAATCAAGATAGCCCAACCGTCTAGCCCGGCCCGGCCCGTATATTAGACCAGTGAGTATGGGTAGAAAAAATAACTGGGTGGGTTCAGACAAAAAAAGCAGCCCACATTTTTTTGGGCCGTGTTATGGCTAAATATTTTGCCCAGTTTATGGCCCTGCCCGGCCTGAATATCATAATACATCTTACATTAGTATATGTTATTGTAAATATGTAAACAAAAGTAATAAAATACTTACAATAGTACAGTAGTAATTATTCAACTGAATGGACCGCATACTCTTTGTCTTATAAAATTTATTTTGTGCTGTCCACACTCTTTAAAATCTATACTACGTATCTGTACTTTAAAATCTATGTTACTAAATAGAGAAATTTAAGTTAAAAGTGGGCTGGGCAGGCCGGGCTATGGCATGAGCATTTTTTTAGGTGGGCGGGTTGGGTTCAGGTGATTGGCCAGATTGGGTGGGTTTGGACTAAACACTTGGCCCGATTGGGCTGAAAATTTATGTCTAGCCCGGTCCGAACCCGGCCGGTCCGCCCAGTTGATCAGCTCTATTTAGGACTATGGTAGTTATCTGGGGGAAGGGATGACCGATAGCTGAAGTCAAACAGAGTAGTTAGTAATTGGCCACAAGCACAACTAAAGGTCGATTTGACTATGCGTTTTGAACCTCGGCTGCAACTTCAAAGCTGTAAAAACAATCCTTAACCCTTCCGCTTAGAAGAACTTCTTGATTATGCTAATCCTTCACCAAGAACTAATGAGGATGGAATTTCAAATAAACATTGTTACCAATTACCAGTTGCCTAACAAAACCAGATTCTCAGTAGTTGAGGGAACCTGGAGCACTTTAGTGAGCAAGAATTTTTGTAGAGGAGTAGAAATATGACCATTTCCTTGATGATGTATAGCGAGAGTGGAGCCATATTCGATAGAATCTTCCTCCGTACCGGAGTACTGTTGATAATCCAAGTTGAGATTGGACACATTCCCCGTGAAGTGATGAGCGGCGAAAAAATATGGGTACAAACTGGTGGGATTGTTAGTGTTGTAGGCAAAGTTAGTGTAAGTATTGTTGATAGATGGTGGTGGTTGGCTTCGATAGGCATGAGTGTAGTGGTGGTAGCAATCAACCGCCTCATGTCCACGTTTATCGCATATTTGGCATGAGGAACGAGTATCAGGTTGCCAGCAAAATAACTACCACTAGTTCTTCCACCATGATGGTTGGATCGGCCTCCATAGTTTGATCCCAACCGAGGCCTACCACCTCGAACCCTTTGGAAACCACCTTTTCCTCGGTTGTTGGAGTTATTGAGGTGAAACATGTATTGTGATGTAGTAGTTTGATTGAGAGAGATCTAAGTTTGATTTGTGAGTGTTTTGGCTTGCTTGTTCAGGTGATCTTCATAAATAAGGAGATTTGAGTAGAGTTGTTAGGAAGTGTAAGATTCGGAACGGGTGAGGAAACGAGTGGTAAGGGAATCAAATTTAGAAGGAAGACGATGTAAAATCTGGGAGTTGAATGGGAGAACTAGCGGCAGCCACGGCAAACGCCATGTTTCTGGCCTTGTTGAAGTAGGTTGAGACATCTCTTCTCCCTTCTCGAAATAGCTGAACTGGTGTAGTAGACTCATAATTCTCGAGTGAGATTGGGTGTAAACTTTTTCTGGAAAGAGCTGCTCACATCTAAGCAGAAGTTTCATGCTCAAAAACTTGACACAACAAATTTTCAGATACGGAGGCGTTCCGCATCAACAAAGCAGCATAATAAGCCGATGATACTGTGAACTGGCGTGTCCTTGAAATTCCCCAGTACCAGTAATCCTCAGAGGGCATGGACTGTGATTGTGGATGTGGCAATGAGATCTGAAGGACATGGTCCATGTCAGCCGCATCACACCATTGCGGGAGCAGATGAATATTCCAACTAGATTGTGGAGTGATAAGAGTTGCAACAGAAGAACACTAATGGACCAACGATAGGAGCTTCCAAGTCAAAAGTTTTCCCCCTTGCTTCGATGGAAGCCAACGGTCTGTAATCTTTGTTCCCCTACCATTTACAATTGATCTTCTGGCACCAAATTCAATTATATCATGAACACTGAGCAATGCTCGCCACATTGGGCTAGAATTGGCACCTGGTTTCATGGTCATCCAAAGCGATGATCTCAGATACTTTGCATGATACAATTGTGAGAGCAAGGTGTCAGGTTCTGCAATGATACGCCAGAGTTGCTTGGCTAATAGAGCACGATTAAAACTTTGCAATTCCCGAAAGCCCATACCCTCAGAGCTTTTATCTAGACACATTGAAGACCACTTAGCCCATCTAATAGCAGATGACTGCATAGTCCCTCCCCACCAGAAACTGGTTATCATTTGTTGAAGTTTCTTTAGCAGAGTTCTTGGTAGAAGGATAACTGACATAGCATAAGATGGAATTGCTTGAAGGATCACCTTTATCAATAACGTTCTTCCCGCCTGCGAGACTTGTTTGGACCAGTTGTGTATATGTTTAGAAACTCGATCCTTTATATAATTGAATACCGTGCATTTTTTCTTACCTATATCACTGGGGAATCCAAGATATACACCCAAATCCTGAACCTGATGAGTATTAATAGTAGTAGCAACCGCATTTTTAAGCTAGCTTGTAATCCAGTTGACATCATAATAGCTGATTTATCAGTGTTGATGCATTGACCTGAAGCAGCTTTAAAATCCTGCAAGATAGCACTTAGAGCTTCAACATCGGAGGGGGTTGCTTCACCAGAGATAACACAATTGTCAGCAAATAACAGATTGAAAATTGGTGTAGCTAAGCCCGGAAGAGTAAAGGGACGATAAACCCCAACTTCAGAAGCGAGCTTTAGGGACGTAGATAAAAGTCTCCATACAGACAATAAATAAGATAGGCGACAATGGATCCCCCTATGAAGGCCACGTTGAGGTGCAAAGAAAAGGCCTGGATATCCATTGATAAGCACCAAGGTGCGTACTGATGTGATGCACTGCCGAACTAAAGATATCCAAGATGTATGAAAACCCATACTTGAAAGAACATCCAGGACGAAACGCCATTCTATGCGATCG
Organism: Limonium bicolor; assembly: GCA_023374045.1. Taxonomy (NCBI): domain Eukaryota; kingdom Viridiplantae; phylum Streptophyta; class Magnoliopsida; order Caryophyllales; family Plumbaginaceae; genus Limonium; species Limonium bicolor. The sequence goes on from CM041778.1 coordinate 115,737,420, forward strand.
AAAGCCTTGGACATGTCAACCTTGAAAGCAAAATGGCCCTTAGTTTTGGCCTTTGATTGCCTCATGGTATGCAGGATCTCATGTGACAGCATTACTTGATCTGAAATTAATCTGTTGCGGACAAAAGCTGCCTGATTGTTTGATATCACACTTGGTAGAACATCTGAGACACGATTTACTAACACTTTTGAGATAACACGATATATTGTATTGTATAAAGAAATGGGCCTGAAATCCTTGATTGAGACTGCCCTAGAATTTTTTGGAATTAGAACAATATGCGTCTCATTCAAAGTGGGGGCATCCTGTTGCTATTAAGAAAGGATAGACATGTGTGCAAAAAATCCTCACTGATGAGAGGCCAGTAGGTATGAAGAAACGTGTCATTTATTCCTTCAGGTCCTGGAGCTTTACCTGGGTGCATCTGCTTGTATGCCTTGATCACCTCCTCATGAGTATAAGGTTCACTCATAGCCTGATGAGAAGCGAGAGGGACTCTGTCAACTACACAAGCCAGGAGATGATAATCTGGTTGCGGGTTGGTAGAGGAGAATAAGGACTAGAAATAATGTCGAGCAACCTGTTTAATCCCAACCCAAGAAGTTTGTGGAGCATGGTTATCTGATGATAGACAGCAAATTGTATTTTGCCTGGATCTCATTTTGTAACGTGCAAAAAAGAAAGCAGAGTTACGATCGCCAGAGGATAACCAATTTTGCCTAGATCGTTGCTGCAGTCGAATTTCTTCCTTCAACAAGAGTGAATCCATAGTGAAGTTCAGTTCATTCCAACAGTCAATATGTCATTGATTAGGCATCCTATTAGCAACTGAATCAATCTTCTGCCGTGTTTGATGAAGAAGTCACTTTTCTACCCAAATTTGTTTCCTGCTCCAACTCTGAAGCTTTTGGCCTCATCGCTTTACTTTTTGACAATAGTCCAAATTGGTTGAGCACCAAATGGATTGCACCAGGGATTTGCAATGTGTATGATGTGCCCAAAAATTTTCAAACTTGAAAGGTTTAAGGCCTCGACGGGTAAGAGGATGAAGAACCAGTTTGATTGGTTTATGATCTGAGTGACCCCTACGCAGATGGAAGTTAGTTGTTGCAGGGAAGTGAGTGAGCCAAGAGTCATTGCATAAAAACCTATCCAACCTACTGCGAGTGTTTCAAAATTGTGTACCCTTGTTTGTAAACGTAAACTTGGAGCCTCAGAAACCTAGGTCCTGAAGATCATAGTCTATCAAACAAGTACGAAAATCATTCATGTTTGCAGTAGAGCGCGTACCCCACCCATTATGTTCATGGTGGTAAAGGACCTCATTGAAATCCCCGCCCAAAACCCATGGTCCATGCCACTGCACATTAAGACACCGAATCAAATTCCATGTTTTCCATTTCTGCATATGATCAGACCATCCATATAAACCAGTAAAATGCCATTGAAAACCTCCATTAGATCCTACAACTACATCTACATGTTGACTTGATACACTAAGTACTGTTACATCAAAATTCATAGTCCAAAAGAGTGCAACCCCAGCCTTCCTACCAATACTGTCCCCACTGACCCAGTTGTAATTACAAAAACCACGAGCAAAAGGGCGCAGTTCAAAAGCTGAAAGCTTGGTCTCTGCCAAGAACACAAAAGAGGGTGCTTATTGATGCATAACATCCTTGATCCAGTGAACTGCGACAGCAGCACCCAGGCCCCGACAGTTCGCAACCAACAGAGACATTATGACGGGTGATACTAGGATTCACCCAGCATCGCCGATGAACCAACAGCCGTATCATCTCCCTTTCCTCGCTTAGCAACGTCCTACATAGCCTGCACCTCCCTCAGCTCAGATTCAGAGGAAGAACATTGGACCACATGCAACTTGCGTTTATGTCCACTCGAGCCAGTAGGCGACGGTGGAACTTCGCCCTCCTCAAGTTCAGGGATTTGATTAATATCAACCATCGGTTGAACAGCAGCGTCCATCGCATCAGAGTCGGCAACAATGGGCACAACAGCAGGGCGCGATGAAGGTGATGGACGCCTGGTGGCGGATGAACCTTCGCCTCGGGTATCATAGCGTGGTCAAGGGGTTCTGACAGTCCCTGCCTTGAGCCATAAACATAGTTAAACTCATCTTTTGTTGCCTCTGTACGATATGGGCAGTCTCGAAGAATGTGGGTGAAGTGACCGCAGAGGAAACAGAGATTGGGAAGCCTCTCATATGTCAGTGGCAAAATAGTTGGCTTTTCTACAATGGAAATGGTGATAAAGCACAGAAGAGGGTGTGTGATATCAACATTAACCTTTAACCTCATATAAGACCCGACTTTGCAACGGTCGAACTCCATGTATTCCATAAAGATGCCAATCCTTCCAGCCAGACGACGCGCAAACATCTGATTCATGAATTGCAAAGGAACATCATGAACATGTACCAAGAAGGGAACCCACCTAAAGTCATGATCCTAGGAGCAATAGATTTATCTATCTCTGAAAGAACTGGGAGACTCCCATTGTGAGTCCATGGGCCCCGAGAGAGCACGGATGCAACAAACCCCTCATCTGGCAGATGAAAAAGTAGTAAGCCACCTCCCAAGTTGCGAATACGGAGCATATACTCACACTTCCATGCCTTTGCGAGAGTACTTTCCAGCATCTTAATGTCAATGAAGCGGTGCATGAGTAGTTTTCCCAAGAAATAGAAGTGGGTGAGAGCTTCTGGGCTGGAATCTAGCAGATAGTCAACTTGGAGTGACTCCTCTTCAGCAGCGGTGAGATAAAGGTGGGAGTAGTGGTCTGCCAAGACATCAACTGGTGGTGGTGAAGCCATTGAAATGAATCACAGTAAAGTAGTCAAAATTTGTGAGAAGCTCAAGAGTATGCGATGAAGCCAAGACAGTGTTGTTCGTAGGGAAAGAGGAAGAGGAAGGGTTAGTTATTGCAAAGATGGAAAGTTTTGGCGTGGCCAACCGATACTTAAAGTGGGATTGAAAAACCTAAAGCGTATTACATGCAAATCTAGTGGTGTAGGTAATGATTGCTTGCATGGTTTAGATCGGCACTTATGCCTGAGGAAGATATGAAACGTGTTTTGGTGGCGATAATCCATGGACAAATTGAATGATGGGATGTAATAAGTGCAGAAGGAGGACATGCGAGAGGAAGGCGAAGGGTTGGCTGAAAAAACACCTTGAGAGGAAACCCACTTAGGCAGGAAAGCAATCGGCGATGGTCTACTCTATTTACGACTTAGTAGTATTCCATTCATATCCTGATGTATTTATTTAGGTAACTAGTCACACATTGCATTTTAAGACTCGTATCATTTCTAGTTTTCTACAATACTTTGAAGTAGCTCAATCTTACGGAAAAAGTGTAGATATAATTTATAGAACTAAGAGCTCGTTCGATACGGCGATTAATGTGAAATATTGACATTAAGGCGCCTTTAACATAGAGGCGGGACAAGACATTTGCACGAATTTCGTCCACGTTTTGCAGCAAAGTGAGCTTTATCTTAAAGCTTCCGAATGCTGCGTTTCAACATTGAGGTGCTTTAACTCTACAGGAGTTTTACCTACATACCCTCTCCCTTTTCCATTATTTTCGTCCCACCCGTACGACATCGTCCGCGTCCTCATCAATCACCATACTTGCATTGAAGATATCTACGAGCTGCCAACTCTTGCCTATCACCATTGCCATTCGAACTGGGTTTTGATTTCCCATTTCCTTGTTACGTCACGCGGTGGACGTCAACAGATAGCATCATCTTCACATTCAACTTCGATTTCAATCAATTCCAACTACCATTGTCAACTCAAGCGCTTCCAGATCTCGTCCTTAAATACGGAGCTTTGTTCGACGTATTTCATGCACTGCACGTACAAGGTAATCTGTTATCTGTCATGTTCTCTCTGGTTGTTCCTTCTGTTCCTTGTTCTTCCTAAGTTTTCATGGATTTGCATCGTTAATTTGTTCCCGTTTGTTTTTTGCTAGGTCCATATAAGCACAGCAGTTCAACCATTTGTGTATGTAGCGATTGCCTACTCCAGATAAAAGGTATTGTTATTCTCCCTTGCCATTTGTTTGTTGTTGTACTACAGCTGCATTGCATTTGTTTGCATTTATATGCGTCAAATGTGGTTCTGTTTGCTTTTGTGTGGGTACGTATTTGGTTGATTATCTATTTTACAGAATACAATCATTAAATTAGGTATGGCCAATGGTAATGGTAATGATAAGGGTAAGGAGAAGAAAATAGACGATGGGGAAGCAAGACCAAGGAGGGCTAAGTATGATTGGACCAATGAGGACGTTAAGCTCCTGATCAAATTGCTAGTCGATGAGGCTCAACTTCAAATAGGAAGAGGTGGTAGTTTAGTTGGATTTCAGCACAGATGGGGTAATATTGCACACAAGTTTAATGAGTTAAGGGAAGGGCTAGAACCTGTTGAAAGAGCTCAGATAAAGAACAAGGGGGACACGTTAAAAGGAGGCTGGAGGAAGTGAAAAGACTTAACACATAAGCAGACGGGGCTGGGTTGGAATGAGGAAGGGAACTGCTGCACTTACCCTCCTGAATGGATTGCTAGAAAGGCTCAGGTAAGGGCAGATGTTATTTTTATGTTTTTGTGTATATATGGTTTTCCTGTTATGTTCAGTTACTAATGACTATTCTGCATACATTAACAGGAGAATAGGGCAATCTATAAACTCATCAACTTGAAATGGCCATCACACTTGGTTGATAATATGGAACTTGTATGGGGACAATCATACGCAACAGGGGAGCTGAGATTGACTCCTGGTGGTGTAGCTCCTGTTGAGTATGAAATACTAGATTCTGATGGTGGTGGAACTGTCGACTTGGCTATTGATCAGGATGGTGGAAGTGCAACTGTGGAATTATCAGGTGCGGCAACCAAAACTATATCTATGGATATATCAGGTGGTAATAGTTATGGGTTTGTGCATTCAAATAAGAACCGAGTAAGTGCATCGTTCCAGGGTGGTTGTGGTGAGAGTAATGCACCGTACTTTGATATAAGTAGTGCTGAATATGGTGCAAGTTTGGCAGCTTCTGCCTTCCAGGGATCGCAGTTTGCAGGGATAGTTGTCGGCAGTTCTACAGGTTTTATGGCATTTGATAACCAGAACAATAATGTTGAAGGTCTTCGGTCACAACAGTAGAACATAACCCATACTCAGCATCCCAACGTCAACAACTCATCTCGTCAAGGGAAAGAAAATAAGCCTCCCCAGTGGGATGACTTAATGAAGACAACAGAAGGTGATGTAAAGCATGGAGGAAAAAGGAAAGAGTGCAACCAGAACAACAAACCAGCTGAAAAGAAATCCAAAGGTAGTAGGGGTAAGTGTTCAGAGCATGTTGCAGAGCTCAGGGCCTTGCAAACTGGAGTCAATGAAACCTTGGCTAAGTGTGATGCATTGTTCTATGGGTTGGATTCAATTGATTGTGGCCCTAACTGTAATATTATTACAGTGAATGAGGCATCTTGTATAATACGTGGTATTGGTGGGCTAACTAGGGATGAGGTTAGCAATGCTATAATGATGATAGCATCAAGAAGCCATAGGGCAGTGCTAATGAGTCTGATTGATGAGGAAGAGATAGCAAACTGGGCTAGGCTCCTGTACAAGTTCAACGACAGACCAACCTTTGACTAACAGATGGTGTCACCAGCAACAAACTTTTTGAAAATCCTGCTTATTTAGTATTAAATGACATACAGTATCTGTCATACGCATAGCATGTCATTTTGTTAGATAGTTTTAGTTCCAATGCTTATTTAAGTACCTTGTATTGCTGCTATCATCACTGCATCAGTATTTTCTTTTTGGATGCATGCTTCTCTGGTGATGATATTACCTACTAGTGTAGTCTACTGATTTATGCTTTTGTTAGCTTTAGCTGGGTAGTTGCTTCTTTATTTTGGGGTTTCACACCTGCTTTAACCAGAAAGATTGTAATATATTACTCGATTGCTTTAGTAATGAATTGAACAACATTCCCAGTCTGCTGATTTTGTTCTAATCACGTTATTACTTTTTCTATAGGATGGAAAAGTGTGGGAACAATACACAACTGTCACAAACACTAGGGAAAAGGTTAAGGGAGAATAAAAAGGATTACATTAAGTTTCTGGTTTTACAAGCTGTGGATCTGTACCAAACTCAGTTCATCAATACACTAGCAAAACAAAAGATAGAGCATTTGCAGTCTTATGAGCAAATTTCAGATTCAAAGAAAAGGAAGACACATCAGTGCCACGTCTGTAGAAAAGATGGATTCATAGACAAAATCTTCTTAATGTTTAGAGAGCTGAAGATGTCTTACAATCTCTGCTTAGCAAATCATATAGAGGGCATGTTGGTCGGCACTAAGAAACCAGACTATAAGTAGATGATAGCAAGGGAAGGAAAAATGACTGAAAGTATGGCAGTGACAAGGTTGCGTAGCATAGGACAGTTTAGTGATAATGAGTTTAGAGCTGCAGCAATTATGATACAAAATTATGAGTATAGGGATTTGTTTGAGAGATTGCCCGATGATTTGGTGGTTGATGTTGTAAGAATGCAGATTAGAACTGGGTATGTACCAGAGCAGTAATGTTGAGAAAGTGTGTTTGTAAGGCAGACCAATGTACAACTACATTTGTACCCATTTTATATATATGTTTGAATTATCTGTTAAATGGTAATACATTAAATACAAACAAATCAGTAATGTTATGAGAATTCTGTGTTTGGTTATATTAATGTATTTACCATTCATTGCTAGGTACATTTTCAGATTACGGTGATGATGTCAAGTGCTTAACTTAGCAGAATTCTACAAGTAATAGACCACGACCCAGACAAAATAAGGCAGTTATGCCAAGCCATTTGTATGAACATAATACAATTGGAGAAGCATATATTAGCTTACATTCAACTCATTACTTCTGAATTTGACCCACCAGTTAGAATACCAATGCATACGTCAAGGATGCGGGGCAATGACTGGGTGAACGAGTTACTCAATGGTCATGCTGTTCGTTGTTTCAACGCGTTACGGATGAACAAAGACACTTTTTTGCATCTCTGTCATTTACTGGAGTACAAGTATTACATCAGTAATAGAGCACGTATTTCTGTTAAAGAGAGGGTTGCATGGTTCTTGCGAACTCTAAGCCATCGTTGTGCCAATAGGGACACAATGGAAAGATTCTAGCACTCCGGCTCATCTGTTTCTGAGCATTTTGGGGACATATTGCAAGTTGTTGGCAGACTAGGAAAGGATTTGATAAAACCAAGAGATCCACTTTTTCGCACTACACCAGCTCAAATACTAGATAATCCCAAATATCATCCATTTTTTGAGGTTATTACTGTATTCGTACCAGTATGCGTATGTAATACATTTCAACATCAGAAACATGCTTACAAAATTATCTTGATGTTTTGTAGAACTGCATCGGTGCGCTTGATGGTTGTCATGTGGAACTAACGATACCTGAAAAAGAGAGACTGAGATTCATCAACAGGAAAGGTGTTACAAGCACAAATATTCTAGCTGTATGTGACTTTGATCTTCTCTTCATATTTGTTTGTACCGGTTGGGAAGGCTCAGCTCATGACATAAGAGTCTACTTCAGTTGTGTCAATGAACCGTCTCGAAATTTCCCCAAGCCACCACCAGGTACACCACACCCACATGGATGACAACAGTCCAGCCATAATGCTAGAATGCTTTACTGATGTTAACTACATGCATTTGTTGTCCACGCAGGTAAGTATTATCTGGGAGACAAGGGTTATCCGGATAGAGTTGGGCTCATGACACCACACACACGAGTGAGATATCATCAATCTGAATTCAGGGCTGAAATCCTAGAGATGGGAAGGAACTATTCAACAAATGCCATTCTTCATTGCGTTCTGCCATCGAAAGGTCTTTTGGAGTCTTGAAAGCTAGGTGGCAAATACTCCTTAAAGTACCTAGTTATCCTCTACTAAAACAGATGCAAATAGTCAATGCTTGTTTTACACTCCATAACTTCATCAGAATGAGCAAATTCGGTGATCCATGCTTTCAAATGATTGATGAAGCGCCACACTTTGTGCCCGAGCAAGACGAGGAAGACACTGAAGGTACATGCACTGGTGCGACCCAAAATGGTGCAACTGAAATGGTCAGTTTGAAGAACAACATAACACAACAAATGGTAGCAATGAGGAGAAGAGCAATCAGACGTTGAAGTGAATGCACCGACTCCCATATATTGTAGTAGTAATGAGAATGTTGTTCAATTTCAGTATTTTGGCTGCCACATTAATGCATCTAGTTGATTAGGTATTGTTGACATTAATGCGTATTTTGAATGACATAGTACTATATGTAATGAATTGCATGTCGTTAAAGAAACAGATGCATGTTGTGATCCCCATTCCTGTCGAACTATGTTCCTGGCGTACCATCTCCATCCCACATCGACATAAGTTTAGAAAACAGAGTTCTTTAACTTGGCAAAGTATGGCTCAATGAGCTGAATAACTTGAACTTCACATATTACAGCAACACTTATGGGATGGCTCACCTCATACAACACATGTCTGTTGTTGGATGTTTTTTTTAATAAATTAAAATCAAATTTTTGCCAATCCGTAAGTTTTCACAAACTTCAATGAGGCAACGTTAACGTCGGCTATAAATATAAGAAGAAAGCCCTAGAACCACATATCTAAAGTCTTATCCCCATTCCATCGTTTTCATTGCGTCCTTGAATATCGTCAAAGGTAAACAACCATTGGTGTAATTTTCCTGCAGTTTCTCCTTTTGAAAGCTTGTTCTGAATTTTCTTTGTACAACAATAGTTCTTCGTTTGTGTTTCAAGTTTCAACTCTGTTGATATGCAGCAGCAAATGGTGTCAGACATCACGCAAGAGAACAAAGGTGGAAAAATGATGTTAGATGCTAAGCATGGAAACAATGATGCGGAAGTTATGGCTCGTAGAAGAATGAGCATGAAGGTCAAGACTGAATCAATAGGGGATAACTTTGCTGATGTAGAAGAAGCCAACAATGAAGAAAATCCTTTCTGTGGGAGCAAACCACCGAATGTAGATGAAGCTTATTGGGTGTATTTGCAAAGATTTGCAACTAAATTACGTTGATTGTTAAAGTATGTTCGAATCGTTGAAGTTATGGCTCGTTCGATGTCATAGTTATGTGTGTATGTGTCTGTTATGGATGTGTTGGTGTTACGATTCACAAAATCCGTTACTTTTTATCTCAATTCCAAATAAGAGTGCAAGTGTGTCTTCTTCTTTTAAATTCCTGAAGTTTGCCAATGCATTTTGTATTTTATTTTACCTTAGAATTCAAGATATGGAAAATGTGAAGTTGTTATCAATTTGCAACAGAATACAACACTAACATCTTGTCATTAATCTGAAAACTACAGAGATGTATAATCCAACATCTGTCATATGAATTACGTAATGACACTACTCTGTCCCAAAAGAAATGTGGACTACAACAAAACACATAAGAAAATCTTTGATTCATCAGTCAGAATCTAGGTTGACGATATCTGGAGTGTCATCAGATCTTGTAGAAGTGTTTCCATCTTCAAAATACTCTACTATCATGCAGTCCGGATCGAAGTTGCAGGAACTACAATTTGAGCTACACTCTGTATTCGTTGCTGGTGAAACTGGAGGGCTATTGGCCTCCCTATTTGCTGCTGAAACCAGAGGGTTGTTGTCCTCCTTAGCTGTTGTTGTCAATGGTTTGCTGGTGCTGCCAACCTCGGTGAACTGATTGACTTTCTCCTTCCCCTTCTGCCGTTTGTTCGCAATAGCTGGTAGAGCAACAACAATTTGTCTTTTACAGAAGATGTTGTTCCTCTTTCCTTTCGCAAAATATATTCCTGCATCTTGAAAGACATCTTTAGCAGTTTCTTCAGTCTGTAAGACGTTGGTTTGAAGGCCCAAGTCCATGGCACTTGGTGCACAATCCATGTCCATCAAACTGATAAATCAACAAATAGTTAGTCTATCACCAGACTGTAGTTGAAATGAAAAAGGATTGTTCGTAAGCAATGAACTGTACCTAGAGCTGAACATGGTGCAAGGCAACAATGTAGGCATATCAGAAGACATAATGGATGACAATGGTTGAGGTTGTAAATCAAACATAACAATTGGGTCATCTTGAGGAATAATCTGACCCTGGTCGACGGTTGTCATTTAATCAGGAATGCAGAAAAGTTATGCATATATGTAAAGTAGCTGAAAGTTCACAACAACTTAACACTTGCAGGCACAAACACAACACATAAGTAGACACAGGTACATAAATATTCATCTGGTTGCGCAGCACATCAACCAGGACATTAGAGTCAATACAACGGTTACACCACAGTACATTGTGTTCCACAAAAGCTAAACTACCAAATGTTTAGGTAAGACAAAATGCATTACAACATTTCTCAAAATATTCTACACATTACAACATTGCTGCTGCCAAAATACAACCACCATACTAACCCAAAACGACCCACCCAAATACCAAAAAAACTAGACCAAACAAGAGAACCAGCAGGTTCATCATCTTCACATTAACATCAGCTTGGCTTTTCTCAAAAGAAAACAGAGCCTTCTCAATCCTATCAATCTTTGTAGCCAAATCAGTGATAGTTGCCTTGATAGATGCAATGATTTCATTTTGCTTTTCAACGAGAGAACTCAGCCTATTTATGTCTACCACAACGTCAGATGTTTTGTTGCTCCTCCAGTACGTCCCTTCACTAGTTGGTGTGTTTATCGAATCCCACCATTTAAAGAAGCCGTAGGTGTTACATTTAAAAAACATGCGGCCAAAGTTATCAGCTGTGTACGAAATCAATAGCATAGAAGTCATCTGACAATCACAGTTGATATATGTAGTGTTCAACTGGTTGATACTTCTTCCAGTTGAAGTGGACTGCAGATGTTAGAGAAACCAATGCAACAAGACATAAGTATTTCATAAAAGGATTTCATTCATCAAAACACAACTGTAACATTTTTCATGTGCAATGATATTTGGTATGTGTTATGACAGAGGATCGAACAAAAATAAGTACATCACCAGTTGAATCACTTGGTCCCTATTAGGACATCAGTAAACAAATTACAGTCGTTCAGTCACATATCCTCATTTTACAATGCATTGAGTACGAACAACCCATTTTTAGGGTCATCCGAGGTGCTATAATGAAATGAAAACACACTACAAACGCAGGTAGTAAGACAAAGAAGGAAAAGAATATACGCTTCGACGGGAGAACGACATCGTCCGCTGATTTTGCTTGCTGTTTCTTTGCACTACAAGCAACAAAACCAAGATATTGTAAGCCGAAAAAAATGTCAGAATGGGATGAACAACTCCTTTACTATTAACAATATCGCCAACTCGTTCCAATGGCAGCCACCCCAAAATAAAAATCCCATTGGTAAGGACCAGAAGAAGGATAATACGAAAACGGTAACCATCACCACTTACCACGCCGGAAGTTGCAGATGCGCAGGGAAATGGAGAACGACTTACCAAGCGTCTGCGCTGGGAAGATGGAGAAATTGAAATCGCTGAAGAAGGAAGGAACTCTTGAGTTGACGCATGCACGAGAAAATAGGGGTATGGCTCGATGTGGGGCATTTTGGTACATTTTGCTGCTGATGGGGAAGCAAAATAGACGCGGGTATCGAACGGGCCACTGAAATTGAAGGGGAAATGTGGGCTTTTGGGTGCAACATTAATGTTGACATTAATGTGATGTGAATTTGGGCCGCCGGTATCGAACGAGGTCTAAGTTTGCAAAAAATCAAACGGTTTAGTTTAAAAATTATATCTTTGTTCACATTGGTGTATTTATGGTTGTTTTGTTTTGAATAAAAAGTGTAACAAGTAATCTCTAATTGGTCCATTTGATGTCAACTGTTTTATCACTATGGTATCACTAAATTCTATTAATATGTATTATTTGTTCTAGAATTATATTATAAAAAACATTTTTTAGTCTATAGTAGATAAGAAAATTCTGAATATTTTTATTTTAGCAACATACTCTAAAGTAAACCTAATTATTATGTCAGTCTTAGTAATCATGTACTTACTATCCATAATACAAGTGTTTTTAGTTTTTTATTATAGGTTTTGCAAATTAAAATAATATTAGAATTACTCAAAATAATATTAGATTATGTTTTTAGAAAAAAACTACTAGTTTAGAAATATTGCTCTATATTATTGACATTAACTTATAATTTTGTATACTTGTTTTTTAGACGAGAAATAAAAAAGGTAAAACAAACTTCTTTATTATTGATTTATATATTTCAGTTTTAATGTAATTTTTATGTCAAACTACATATCTAACATTAATTTTTAAAATATAATTATATATATTGAAATTTTATATTAATTTAAAAATTAAAATTAACTTTAAAATATTAATTAATATTATAAAAAAATTCTCGCCCCCTTATACATTTTTTCTGGCTTCGCCCCTGAACACAAGCAATAGTTTGAGTTTGCAAACGGATCCATTAAAACCAAGTAGACACCATCATTTATATAACAAATATATCAGCCCAAATAATACTCATCATTCGTAATGATAAAAGGGTTAGTTTGTGGTCAGCTGTCGAGGGCAACTTCCAGTTTGGCTTTATTGGAACGCAACTATCAGGAAGTAAAACTTAATTACAAAAATTTCTTCGATTTGTTAGTGTTAGTTTTCTGAATTGTATTTGGTAAAAACCATGCTGAAAACAGTATTATGTTACGCTTTTCTTAATTTGCAAAGTACGCCAACCAAAGTTGTTAAGTTCATATAAGAGACATATTCCATTAACTAACATTGTAAACAGACTACTTAATAAAATACCCCATGAAATGACAAATCAATAAACTAAACTAAACAACTATTTTAACTCAAAGTAACAAAAGTACTCTAAAATAAAATGTGTACACCGATTAAAACATTTGCAATGGTAGTTTAGCTTTACCCATGCATCCACCACTCATAACCCCCTATCTGCCATGATAAGATTTGTGATACTATCACATACGACATCCATAGTTATGGATGTAGCATCTGGTGCATCTAAAGGTGGTACCAGCAGCAACCTCATTATCACTATAGTTTTTGTTGTCATTTCCTTCACCTCTTTGGCGAAGATGTCATGTTTGCTCTTCAGTATATAGCCTTAGTGTGCGTGGTGTCGATTTTCTAGAACTCTACAACGAGTGGCTGCCACCGAACTTGCTTTCTTACAATTGCTCCACTTTGGCCAATGCTCAAGTCTATATGCTTGAAAAACATCTTTGCCGCAAACTCGTTCAACTAAGGTGTCCATTCAGTCTTCTTTGTCTGATTATCACCATCTGAACCAAAATCATTAGAGGTGACTACCAATGGTAGTTTTGTTTGTTTTTTCTTTGCTTCAAGGCCGTTTAAGGTTATGTGATAACAAAAGGTTAGCTATAAGCGTTTGTTGATAGATCGACTGAAAACAATTAAATGATATTACTTAGGCATTATCAAATGGCATTCACTAAATTAATGTACACCAATTTACTTAGTAATTGCTTTTGTTTTTTGTCTTTCAATTGATACAAGTATATTATAATGAGAATTAATATGTAAAAAAATAATTATGATGGAACCATTGTGGTCTTAATTGATGTCGAATGTATTGTGGTCCTAATTGAACATTGAATATTTTTATAAGTAAGAACCACATTGATGATATTTGATTAAAATATAACGTTAATTATTAATACATAAGTAATTAAGTTTAGACCTAAGTGATGTAGTAGTGCACAAAAAGTGATGGTGGTTTAGTGGTTTTATTTGGTATGATTAGTAAAAGAGTGAACAAATGGGAATTAGTCTTTCTTTTTCACTTTCAAATTGATGTACAACATACAATATTATTGTTAGTTACAACTTATGTTCATTTTTAATATAAAAACTACATAAAGTGTTTCTAAAACAAATGGGAATTTGTACTACAAAGTTTAAACATTGAACTAAGTCTTTTTGCTCATCTTGCGGCACCGATAATGCTCCTTGTGCGCTCCATATCAGATTCATCGATTGTGCCACGACCATCGTACTTCTGTTTTGCAGGTGGTATAGACACATGTGACCTTCAATGTTTTACATCTTATTTCCCCCAATATGTTGGGCTCCAGCAACACACTTTATGTGGTGTTCTCATAGGAGGGGCAAATAGTTATTGAGCTCAGGTGCAAAGAGCCACCCATCACAACTCGTGTAGATGATTTTTAACATAATAGACCTCATATAAGATTCTCTAGCAGCTCAAAGGGTTAAGTTGGAAATACAAAAAGAGAAGATTTCCAATGTTAGTCACTCAGAATTTTCATTTAAGCTTGTCTCAAATGCCAACCAGGTCACACTGATTCAGAATAAATTAGTGACGACAACAAATCAGGAAGTCAATTGCTAATCAAATTAAGAACTTATCATCATTGCCTCTTACAAGTTGATGCTAATACCGACCTGGTGCATTGAGAATTAATTCATCGATGATGACGACAAGTAACATAAACACATAGGGAAAACATTATAAGAGTTCTGTTATGCTTAATCAATCTACCTAAGTATAAACATTTATGTATATTTTCAATATGATCATATATGTCTCAGCCTGATATCATCAAGACAACAACAAAAATAAGTAAGCAAGAGTAATGTCCGCCAAAACAACGGGAAGAACACGCAATTCCTCCAGATAACCATAAGTATCAAATCCATTAAAACTAACTTAACCAGCAAGTTCACCAGAACCAACATAATAGATAAAGCAAAAACAAGTAACCGGACAACAAGAGTAACCAACAAGTCCACTAGAACCACCATAACCAATTCCTTTCAGGTATAAAGATAACTGGCAGATTCAACTTAACCAACAGAAGCAGCCACACAAATAGATCCATTAGATCCAACCAATTCTATGCCAGATTTAAGTTTCAAAAGTCGCCGAAAGACTCACCTTAGCCAAAGTCAATAGTTTACGATGTGTACCAAGGATTAAGCATAGATCAGAGGGATTCATACAGGCTCAAACAAATCAATGCAAAAACAAAAGTTCAAAGTGACAAATGTCAGTGGTAGAACATTTAAGGGGGAGAGGTTACTATGAGATCAGAGAGAATGCAAACCATGCACTAAAAGCAAAACAAGTCAATTTGAACAAAGAACGCAAGCCAACTCAAAATCAACATGGCTTACCCTATCTGAGACATGCAATTGTGCCAGAAAAGGCAAAGAAGTGAAGCTTAGAGCCCATAAATGTTTCAGAAGCCAGAAAGCTAGTAATGTCATATAAATAATGGGGAAAATGGTGAAAGATAAGTGATGAAGAGATAACAGAGAAACAAATCAGATAGCCAGGACAACCAAAGGTAGAGGAGCAGAAATGTCTGTACATGGTGAACGTAGAGAGAGAAAGGAGAAGGGTAGGTTGCACTCACCAACTTATCGTATTTAAAGCACAAACATAGGGAACACAAACGGGGCAACAAAAATCGTTGCTAGCTTGGAGTTGTTCCTCCCGTAAAATAAAAAACCAACACATTAAGCTACACAATCCCCAAGTGCAAGTCGAGAATCTCTACAAAAGTAGAGCATATTAGAATGTAAAAAGTGAAAACAAGGCAATAGAATGTTGTTGAACCCTCTTAAATCAAAGAATGGAGAAACGTGCCCGAAAAAAAAAAGCATCACGAGAGAGAAGAAAATGACGAAAGAGTCCCAATAACAAAGATTCATAGACAGACACAACGCTTTCAAAGAGTAAAGGCACCACAGAGAAGACACTAGGGTTACAAACGCACCTCTTAAATAAGAAAAGGTACATCAGTCTAAAACATGGCCCAAAATGTGGTCAACTAAACAAAACGGACCCGCAGTGGTTCAAAGTTAGTGGAGGTGACAACCCACTTACCAAGTAAATAATTAATTCACTAGCGAAAATGACAAAGACAAGATAATCAACCAAAACCTTTACAGTTTTATATTGCTCTCATTAAAATATAACCCCAATCAGGCAACAGACTTAGCCACAAGTCTTTTATTTTATTTGGAGTGGGTTTACATGTTATATATTGCGTCAATCGCGGAGATAGAGGCCAGACGCCGACGTTTTATTTGCTGAAGAAAACACGAATTGTACCTTGACACGCTTTAGGAGGGCAAAAATAAAAGTTAGACGTGGCCCAATCAGGACAAAGCAACTGATCACGTTTCTTCCCTAGTTTCTCGTCCACGAATTCTGATACTCTTTTCGCAGCGCCGCTGCTTTTGATTACTACGCCACGTGTCTTCTCTTAAATCCATCTTGCCTAATCTCGCTTTTTCATTCTAATGTTTTTGGTGGTTACTGATACTCTGGTAGTGAAAAATTAAAATAATTTCATCAGAAAAACATTTCGCATCGCTCGTGGAAAGTGTCTCCAGAACCTACTAGAGGTCCTTTGCTCTCTCTTTTCTCTGGCTTCCTCGATTTGATTCTACAGCAAATTAAGGGTTAAAAAGTGCTTCTGTGATAGGGTTATAGCTTCACCGACGGTTTGCATAGCTCGTTCTTGCCGAGTTCTGATCACAGGTGAGTAATTTTGTGTTATCCAATTGAATTTGGACTATCCGAGCTCATAGATGTAGCGATAAGCTGTATGTTTGCTTGTCTGTATAGTGCCCATTTTTTCTGAGCAAGTACTGATTAGCAATAGCAAGCAGTGGCCAACTGAACTGCTATTGAAGTACTACACTAATGGGAATAATTCATTCTGAAAGTTGAATTAGATGAGATTCATATGGTTAGGAAGGAATAGAGAACTTGGTAGATCAGATTCTGCTTCCTTCTGCTATAAGATGTTTGGAATTTGAAAGAGAGAAGCCAATTCAGAAACCAAAAAATCAGCTTCTGTGTTAATTAGGAGTCAACTTCTTTTCTTTCCTGGTTTACTCGATATGTCAGGGTAAGTAACATCCATATTGCTCTTTAATTTCTTCTGGCTTTACACTGTTAGCTTCCTGTGTTCCTACTAATATGTTCTATTGCGAGAAATGGACATTTCCTAGCTCAGTACTTCATTGTATTGCAGCTTCAAACTTAATTTTTTTGCACCAGTGTTCCTATTTACTGTTTTGAAAATGGGGTATTGTCGATTCTGTTACAACTTTTCCTACTTTAAGTAGTATTTCTCTTTGGTCTGTCGAAAAATGGCATTTCCTTAAGGACGACTTCTGGATCTATGTGCTTACTACCGGCTAATGTAAATATAAGGATGCTAGAAGTGTACATATATCAGGTGTAAGGTGGATTTATATATCTCTGATGCTCTATATAATTTACTTTTTGATCTGATTTGAAAAATTACTAAACTGCTGCATTAGATGAGGGATATTGGGTGTACTCTTCCTGGGCCGACCTTCTATTTTTATCAAGCTGGATTCATCCATTTTTAATATGCTAGAGGAGTGGTACATGTCCACCATCAAGAGCGGACAATGATGTTGGTCCAAGGGTTGCAGGTGGTGCTACGTGTCTCATATCTAGCACAAGCATAAGCTTGATCTTGACGTGCTTGCTTATCCTGGTTCATAACTCAAAAACATAGTTTCCCTTTGAAATTTTATTCTTTTTTTTTTTTTCTATAGTTCTTTGAACTTTTATTCTGTCTAGGTAGTTAGCTACAACTCTGGATAAGTCTTTTTATCTACCTTCCTTGTTAGCATGGTCATAAAATCCATCAGAAAGAGCTTGTTTCCTGAAGGACGTACCATTTTGGCTATGCTAGTGAGACCAAAGTCCATCTATTACAATCTCCAAGCCTAGTAGGCAAGTAGCTTTTAAGGCATAAGTCAAACCCATTGCCTTGTAGTCTTAATGTTTCTTTTATAATGTCCTTTATTCATAATTAATTCCATTGTTGCCTGCTCTGTTTTCCTAATTTGAACACTGAACAAACTTCTAAGTCGTTGAAGTGTACTACCGTTATGGTATATCTAATTTGAAAATGGTATATTCAATGACAAAGATCAAATGCACTGCTAACTTTTTGATCAAAGTTGCTAGGTATATAAAGCATTTTCTGTTTGCACATTCACAAGCTGATCATATGCAACTAGGAAGACCCAACTATATGAATCATCTACTTAGGTCATTCTCTAATTATTTACTTTTTTCAGCTCTCTTTTCCCCTTTGTGTGAGTTGTTATCTGTAAAATAGACTACTATTAGTCTTCCACTGTCATTTATACTAGCCAAACCATCCAATTTTCATCTCGCAAGTTCATTCGCTCGCTTAACTTCAGCTTGTTTGGTTTCATGTGCATGCCCGTGAATTTCTCGTTGGGTCTTTCTTTCTTGTAAAAAGATATGGTGGTGGGTACAATACATTACTGACTTTCATAAGTATCTTTTCTTTGTTTTACAGTTTGAAGATTTCGCATTGTTTCAGCACAGAGAGCTCGATAACACATAAGTTCTCTTGCTCGTGAAAATCAGAGTGACAACTACAATAGGGAAAAGTCTATCAAAAAGTTCTCTGATTTATGCCAAGAGAACTACTAGTATTTGTGATTAAGGGGATGATGAAGAAGCCCTCTTAGGATGAAAGAAAACAGCAGTACTATACTGGAAAAGGGAACATGGCCTTATTCCTCGAGCAATAGTTTTTCTTGTTCGAGTAATAATAATGGTCATATTGATAGGGCCTCTGGCTGTGCCAATGAAGAAAATATGACTTCAAACTGCTTGGATGCTTGCAGCATGGCTTCCATTGGGGATGAAATGTTTGATGGTGACCCTGTTCTTATTGACCATACTGCTAAAGTAGACAGTGACTCCTACCATTATTCGCTGACTCAACCTGTAGATGATCTTAGCTTTATGGATAGTGAACAAGTGGAGAAGGCAAATGGTGATTTCATGTTTTATAATTGGCCAGAAATCGAAAGTTTTGAGGACATTGACAAGATGTTTAGGTACTTGCAACACTCCATCTTTTTTTGCTGCATTCTCCATTACTGAGTATGCTTAATCTTCCGAGATCAATTTTATTTCTACATAAAAGTATTTTGAAATTAAATCATCTTGATTCCATATTACTTCAAATCCAGAAGCTGTGATTCTACTTTTGGATTCGGTGTCAACAATGTGGATGAATTAGGTTGGCTTTCATCTGCCAACGGGCCTGAAGAACCAGATGATCCTTTGAAACCAAGTCTTGAGATCCCGAGTTCCAGTTTTGCTACTCATGATGGAGCAAGTGAAAATGATGGAGTTTCTAGGCCGTTGGATAATGTTTGCCCTTTACCTGATGAGACACACAAAGACGTGGCACCCAATAGCGAAACTTCAAGTTCAAAAAGATCAGATGCAAACGACAGTTTTGCTGCAGTTTTCTCATCTTGTGATGGACAAAGGTCGTCCTTTTTTATTGATGATACTCAGGTCAGTGGCTAATATTTGTTCTTTCTTTAATATGATCTTTTGTCTGATTGTAGTTTGGAATGGTATCTATCTTCTTAAACATAAAATTTACAGCATACTAGTCACACGCAATTTTCTGTTCTGCTTCCTGATCATTCTAAACTTTAAAAAACAAGGTTATCATAAACAGTGAGTTGCACGGCGTGGACCTGGACTTTAAAGAAACCTCATTTAACAAGTTCACTCTTCTTGATATTGTGTGGCCCATATTATTTCAAATCTAATTTCTTTTGCTGCATCACCTGGTCTAGGGTGGGGGATATTTTATGTCTTTTGATACATGTACAAAAATATCCATTTGGTAAAAGTGACTTATTTTTATGTTATTGTGCAACCCAAACTTTTAGCTCTGGTCTCCATCTCATGGCTATACTTTTACCATCCTCCAGAATATTTCATTCGAAGCTCAGCTAGAAACCCAGAATCCAAAGGATGTGGAAAAGGAGGATAATTACCCAGAAAAAGGTGAGGCGTTTGTTCATCTCGATAAGGTAAATCAGCTTGATGATATGGTACTTCCCATGGATGAGTCGAGCTGTCAAAGTATATTTTCTTCAAGATCTGAGCAGAAGCATCAAAATGAGTTCCAGAATTGCTTGCGTTCTCAGAATCCTCCTGGTAGTAAGAATCCTTCAAATCCTGTCTTATCAATATCGGTTCCATCCATAGTGAAGTCTGAAGATAATGTCCAATTGATATCCCAAAAGAAGTCATCTGATGCTGTAAACCGGATGCTTTCAGTTCAGAGCATCCATGGTTTAGTAGAACGCAAGACAAAAGGATTTGAACATAATGGATTTTCTGCTAGCACGATTACTCATGAAATGGGTACACTGATATCTGATCCAGTTATTGCTCAGAATCAAGTTTCCAGTTTTGAGAGTGGCATTGAGGGTCAGAGTGAATGCACTGCTAATGGCTTAACAAGCTTTCCAGCTGAATTTGATCCTTCTAATTTGCAAGAGAGTTCTTGTCTGAGCTCTGGACTAGATGAGGTCTCGCTTGAAGCTAGTAGTTTTCGCCAACTTCAAAATGTCATGGAGAAGGTACTCCACCCACTCTCTTAGATCATGTATTGATTGAAGTATTCACCTGATAAGAGCATATTTGGAACCGTACTTATGGAAGATGATCTAATTGGCTCATTATCTCATGGTTACTGTATTTTTAAGTACTAACGTGACATTCTGTGAGCATAAAGTCAGTCTAATTGGACTTGTGAAAAGACACACCAAAACTTCATCAGAGATGTATCTTTGTTCTTTAGTATTAATGGCTTCAGCCTCATTGATCATTCTGACTTCAAAACTTGTCATTCAGTTGGATATCAAAACAAAACTGTGCATAAGGGACAGCCTTTATAGGCTGGCGAGAAGTGCTGAACAGAAACACAAGTGTACAGATCGTAGAAGTGGGATCAGATTTGACAAAGATGGTAGTGAAGCCTTGGCGCCTGATGAAACAGATAAGTAAGCGCTCTTGCTTTATCATGAATGCTAGTAATTGGAGACTATATATCCTGTCTTTGCACAAAAACTTCCATATTGCTTCTTCCATCTGAATTCATATGAAGCTTTCAGGCCTGTCTCAGTTTTTGTACTGCTAGTAGTTTGTTGGAAAGGAATTGAACATTAAATCATTGTGTGAATAAAAGCAACTAGCAAATCCCAACGTTGATGTACCTGACTACGTTTAGAGATCAAAAACTGGTTTTGGGGTTTAAAGGGTCAGCCAGATGCTTGTTGACAATAATAACATCCTCATGAACCTAGAATTGACTTATCATATACTTCCAGACTGTATCACTCTACTTCTCTCTCAAAAATGCATTCCCAGAAAATAGTGAAAAATACTTGCAACGGCAACTTATATTGACATTAACCTCATCTCTTGATGGCAAACAGGGGTAATGGATTAATGGATATGGAAGCTGATACAAATCCAATTGATCGGTCTATAGCTCATTTGCTCTTCCACCGGCCTTCATATTCATCCAAGCCTCTTATGAAGGTACAAACCAAAAACAAGACCTGTTCTGGGTGAAAAGCTCAATTTTTGTGATATGTTACAATCTTGATTTTAGAACTGTGATTGATGAACCCTGGATAACCTTCCAGGCTCATAAATCAAACAATGCACCTGCTCGGGTAATTGAGAAACCCACCTCACAGGAAGAAAGTAATGGCGCTGTGGCTAAATGATACTTGAGTTCAGAATCTGACAAACAGAAAAACAATTGAGATTAGAAGCTAATAAGGATCAGCTTTTAGCTTGTTTTTGTCTCAAGGTGCTTATTCTTTTCTGATATCTTTCTCATGGCTGCAACAAGTAGAGCCTTTGTAATATGTTTTTGTCGATTATCTTCTTCATTTGGTATATTTAGATTTCTCAGTAGAAATACAAATCTCCTTCTTGATCTCTTCAACACAGGCTTCTACAGTATCAGAACTTCAGGTTTAGTTTCAGTTACGAAGCTTATCATGAGCTGTATTTATGCAATTTATTGTCATTCAGGTATATCCTCTGCCTGCTTCATCTCTTACGCTGCACTCTGTTGAGTTACCTTCAATTTCATAAGATTACAGTTGATACCCACTGAAGTGAATAGTGTGGTTTTGCTGTTGGATAAGTGCAATCACGCCCTGCTGTGGTTGGACCAACCAGGGGCGGAGCCAGAATGTAAAATATATGGGGTCACTAATTCTTCGAAGAAAAAAAATTATAATATATTGATCATAGTTAGATTTGAACCCAGGATAACTCACTCATAATTTATCTCTTACCACTACACCACTAACAACTCTCTAATATATGAGGTCACTATACTATACACATATAAAATCTAATTATTATACATTATAATCTCTGCATTCTTGGAAAAACGCGGGGTCACGTGACCCCACGTGATCCCCCTTACATCCGCCCCTGGGACCAACATATAACCTTTTAAGCAATATAAAAGTAAGTGGCATGTAAATGCCCTCTGATATCTTGTATCTTGCCTTACAACGTTAAAATTGAGGAGGAAATCGAGCTTAAGGAACAATTAAGACACTTGTAGACTTCTTCTCTTGTTATCTCAGTCACAGCAAGGTTCAAAATCCATCTCCAAAGGCTGATGTTTTCCGTCTTTGAGCTGATACGAAGATGTATTTGTTTATCTTCGTCCAATTGTCAAGTTGGGGAAATGAATTTTAATAAATTGGATACATGGGTTTTGACATACTATCTGCATTGATTTATGAGGAAATTGTAAGCATGGACCGGATGTTGTTCAATGAAAAAGATAAAGCCTCTCGTTCTTCCGTGTTCTATAATAATACTTCAAATATAATGTTTTTCAAAAAAAAAAAGAGTGCACAAGAAGTGTGATGCATTGCCTCCCCAACTTTCTTTTTAGTGATCACTTCAGTTTTTCTATTGGTCGAGATCCGGTTTCAAATCCAGTTTCGGAACACTGGATTCGGAACCGGTCCGGGGTGGTTCTGGTTTCGGTTATGGTTCCGATTCCATATTTGGTTCCATGTTTAATTTTTTTTTCTATTTTTTGTTTAAAGTGTTGATTAAGATTTATGATATAAAATATACTTATAATTTATGATTGAAATTGCAATTTAAAAACAAAGAGGATTTTATTTTTTAAGAAATGAATTAACTATCTATTAGATAAAAATCAATTGGGAAAAACATAATAAGGAAAACAGTACAACTACTAAGAGATAATAAAATTACATGAAAAGAATATTAATTATACTACATTTTAAACACTACAAGATAGAAATCCTAAGAGATTTGTCCATCACTGGCTTCTTCTTCAATCAACTCAAACATGGTTGTACAGAACGGTACACGAGTTCAATACGAACTACTAAGAATACGCAATATTGGAATATCGATATGGATGAAACGAAGAACCAATACGGATGAAATTTTAATACTTAATAAAAAAACTTATAATAAATATTTTGAAGTATGAAATATGTTCCACTTTTTATGTTATATGTATTTTTATATTAATTCCCTTAATTGTATATTTATATATTATAAATTTGTCACGTTCTTAAACTACAAATTTTTTATAGAAGTTTTGTTGAGTGATATAAGATAAGTTACATAATTGAATTTAAGAAAAAGTCAATACTATTACTAAGTAAAAAAAGAACCAAAAATAGTAGGATAGAAAAGTTAATGGTATATTTGTAATTTTACCCTCACAAATTTTCAACTTGTAGGTAATGGTGTGTGCATGTGTGGGGGGGGGGGGGGTGCTTACATCATTTTTCTAAAGTAAAACCTTATATACGGACAACGTTATTGCATTTACGGATTCAGTAGAAAAAATTAGTCTTATTTTTGTTTGTGTGTAAATCATTGTTTCCAATAGTTTATACCGTGTTTCATTAAAAATACGGAAACACTTATGATTATACGACTGTCCCACTGTGAAACGGGGTGTTTGGTGAGACAAAATTCATATGAACGTGTCTATACGTTTCGTTGCAAAAACGGGTGATACGCTTTATAAATGGATGTACCATACCCTTTTTTACAACCATGACTTAAACCAATCATCATGGGGCTCTTCATATGTTTGTTCTCGCGCTTAGGACCGTGCTTCAGCTAAGTCACAATCATACTTCTCAATATAAACCTTGATAGAATTTGTTGCAAGACTTGATCACTTTTCATCCAATACTCGTTTACCTGCACTAAAAGCTGACTCGAGAGCAACCGTTGATGCTGGAACTGCTAGTACATCTCGTGTGATTCTTGCAAGGATAGGAAACTTGGCTTCATGAACTTGCCACCACTTAAGAACTACTACATCACCATCGTCTTCTGTTAAGTATTCTCTCTCCTCTCACTCTCATTTTCCCCTCTCTCACGTTGCCCTTCTTCTCCCAGCCGGCTCCTCCCTCTTTCTTCTTCCTTTGCTGGCGATTTGGAGCAGCTCCCATGGCAGCCCTCCTTCTTCCTCTTGCCCAAGCTACAATAATGCCCCAAATGAAAAACAAATTACATATTCTTGCTCCTCTCATCAAGAGCTTCCCTTCCCTCTTTTCAAAAATTTAAAAGCTTGAAGTTGACCTCCATGGGTATAGCCCATTTGTGAAGAAAATTAGATTTTTGGGAGCTAGATGGTTCCCTCTTTCATCCAAGGTAAGAAAATCACAAAAACTCATGTTTTTCCCCATTCTTGTTTCAGCCGATTTTGGCTTCTCATTGGGTCTTGTTCCTTCTTTGTTTGAGCACTTGATTCAAGATTCAAAAGAGTAGTTGGAACCCTCCTTTGATTCATGATTGAAAGCCCTTTTAGAGCTCCAAAGGTAAAGCCCTAAATTTTGTGCTTTAAGCCCCCTGCTTGAATCCTAGGGTGTTTCAATGTGTCTAAGTGTTTTCACTTAGTCCCATTCCCTCTTTGAATGGATAGCCCTTTATATCTCTTTTTACTTCTCTCATGACTATCATTATTCTCTTAATAGAGGTTCTTTATATCTTTCCACTAATAATTATTTTGTGGATTGTTTCATTTCGGTTCTCTAACCATTAACGGGAGTTTACTAATCCCGTACATCTCTCTCACGTTCTAGTGAGTTCATAAGGTTGAATTATCGCTTTTCACTAATCGATAGTTCTTAAGTGTTTTTCCCGTTTGAGTTATTCTGTGGGTCAACTCTTTCTACGAGTCACTAACAAATATTAATCATTCATGATTCGGTCTACAACGCTAAGTTAGACCACGCAATTAAGCAAAGATGGTTAGCGCATTCAACAAGCACCGATATATGCTTAACAATGCAATAAACATTTTTCATGCATTTATCTTGTTAGGTCGGCACACAAACAAACAACACACAAGCCGAGAGGACTCGGCAGGACACAAGTAACAAGAAAACCATACCTGTCACCAAGGATTTACTCTAACGTGCCATCTCACGCTCCTCGGGTAACACTCGAATCTCTGATAACATTTCGAGTGTTTCTATTAACATTAAGGTAATACGGTAGGTAAACAACTAATACTCCCGTAGTTAACCCCGTTATCCCGTTAATCTTAATTTTGTTCAAGTGTTCTTAGGTTCTCAACTTCCTCATTCAGTTCTCATACTTGTTTATACTTCTAATAACCTTTACATGTCACCAAACAAGTCCTAATCATCATCTAATACCATTACCATTCAATTCCCCATCTTAAAAAGTCAGTTTTCAACATTTTGGGGTCTTTTTATGTTGGTCCGGGTTTGTGTCCTGGTTTGTAAACCCGAACCACCTCAACGCTAAGCTTACTGCCCTCTTTTTAGACTGGTTCGGGGTTATAAACCCGGACCAATCCCTGGATGCACATTCTGCCTAGTTTTTGTGGTGGTCCGGGTATGTGTACCGGTTTATAAACCCAGACCAACACCAGCTCTATTACGTTTGACAGTTTTTAGACTCTGTTTCAACCCCATTTCTCACCCATTCTTTTCCTAATATTTTCACATATAATCTAGCATGTTTTAGCACCTTAATTATTCTCTAAACCTCCTTAAATCATCAATCAAACTCTTTATCCAATTCTTGTTCAATCTACAAGTTTTCACTCTCAAATTTTACACTTTGCTCACTAGTGCACTAACAACATTCCCATGACAACTATTATCTCATTCTCAACCACTTTGACCATTCCAAATCCTTCTTAAGCATTTGCATTTCTAATACCCAAGCTCATTCATTATTTCACAAGTTAATTCTCTAGTTCATCTCTAGCAAAATCCATGACTTTTCTACCCATTTGTGCTACACATTTTGCACACTTCATTCCATCCTCCAACCAATACTTCAAGGTGGTTAATTAACTCAATTTAATTCCATTCCACTCCTAGTTAACCCTTGGATTCTCCAAACTCATATCACCACCTAAAACACTATATTTCTACCGAAATTTTGCCATAGTTCACCTACAATCCTAACATTCCCAAATGCTCATATCATTCACCTAATTCAATTCAAAGCTAACCAAACCCATAGTGGGTTCTACCAGCACACAATTTATCCAAATCTCATCCACCATTCACCAAACACAATATAATGCATAAATCATAAAATGCATGGCTCTTATGCCCTTAAATCATAATTAAATTCACAATTCCCTCTTCTAACTCCAAAACACATTTTCAACTCAATTTTGATTTATTCTTTTGAATTTCCCATCCCATAATTCTAAAACAATCAAGATAGATATTAGGGTAGCTTAATTACCTTAAGTTTTCAAGTGCTTCCTTCTCACTTCTCTTCTCCTTTTCTCCATTTCTCTTGACTCCAAAATCGGCCAAGGTTTGATGATAGCAAACCCGTGTTGTTTATCTAATATGTTTGTTAAGCTTTGAGATTCAGATAAACAGATAAAGGAGTGGCTTAGCACTCAAGGTTGCAAGTGCACTCCGTTCATGACATGTGCCCAACCAGTCGGGCACCTGTCAAGAGAGCTTCGATATAACTTCTAATACACCCAAGAAGTCAAGTACTACACAAACATATCTCTCATGCATCAGACGCAGTAGAAAGATAAAAGACATCAAGTGTGCCAACAAACTCATGCACACTCATGCATCCACACAAGCAACTAGCTCACGACAAAGTCTTGCTCATTAAGGAACAAGATAACAAGACAAGGTCAGGGCTATTAAGAGGCACTCATTACACAGCATTAAATAAAGCCTGGAGAGCATTAAATAGGCAAACAAGATCAGGCAAGTGGAGAGTGCAAGTGGTGATCGATCACCTGAACACACACCTCCAACGTGTCCAACCACAGGGTGACACGTGTCTTAGCGGTTCCAAAGCAAGTTGAAGATTAACCTGTATTCGAACGTGGCTACTTTATTGGGATGAAGAAGCAAACGACTCCTAGAGACTAGGAGATCATATGCTGTTTGCTACACACCTAACCATACTTGTATAAATACGATGTACAATGTCTTATGTAAATTAACTTGGTCAAATACAAAAAGAGAGATACAAGATCTTTTAGTTTTGATGATAGCAAACCTTGTGTTGTATATTTAACATATTTGTTAAGCTTTAATATTCAGATAGATAGAAAAAGGAGTGGCTTAGCACGCAAGGTTGCAAGCGCACTCAATTCATGACATGTGCCCAACCAGTTGGGCACCTGTCCAGGAGAGCTCACAAAAGAACTTCTAGTACACACAAGAAGTCAAAAATCACATGACCACATCTCTTATGCTTCAAGAATAAATCAAAGACAAAAACTGTAAGAAGATCGACATATCTATGCAGACTCTCATATCCACACAATCAACTAGCACTCGACAAGAACATAACTCATTAATGTGTAAGAGAACAGGATAAGAAAAGGGCTATTAATTAGACAATCACATAGCCATAATGAAGTCTAAAAGAGAGCATTTATGAGCATTAATAAGCCAGATAAGATCAGACAAGTTGAGTACACAAGTGGTGCTCGACCAATCAAGATTGTTGCCACCAATGTGTCCAATCACAAGGCGACACGTGTTCTGACGACTTCTGATCAAGTTGAAGACTCCAATAATCTAGTGTGATTGTTATGTGTAAGGCAGGAGTTGTAGTCGACTCCTAGAGTCTAGGACTTTATAGGATGGTAGATACATCTTAACTAACCGTATATATACTTAATAGTACATCAACCTTCAACTTTCCAATTTACTACTTTGGTCAGCCACTACACTACCACTTCGAAACTTCAACACATATTGTATTGAAACTCAGTTGCACAGTTTATATAGTACGTCACGATTCGCACACAAGACTCTGAGAGATGATTTCAAACAGGGCAACAATAATAGTACATCAACCTTCAACTTTCCGTTTTACTACTTTGGTCAGCCACTACACTACCACTTCGAAACTTCAACACATATTGTATTGAAACTCAGCTGCACAGTTTATATAGTACGTCACGATTCGCACACAAGACTCTGAGAGATGATGGATTTCTGGTTACAAATATTTTGCTAATCAAACTGCTGCCTAAGATGCATCTCAGACTCGCTTTTCCATGTGGCATGTGATGATTGACCTCTCATCCTCTTACTCTTCTCTTTATCTTTAATTGTTGACCCCTTCTTCTTTAAATCTTCCTCTGATGGTGGGCGATCTTCACAGATAGGGCAAATAACCCCTCTAGCGCTAGTGTAGGCCTTCGGTACCCCACATTTCGCACACATTCTGCACCCGAAAATGATGAAATAAAAACACAGCTACACTCAAATGAAGAAACTAGAAAATATACAGTGTGTGTTTTGGCTGGCTTTACATGAAGGTCTTGCTCACTAAAGAAAGAGAGAAGAGATATTAATCCCATTCAAAGTACGCGAGAAGGATATATCCATCCCATTCAAAGAACTGGAGTGGGAGATACTCACCCCATTCAAACATTTTTCAGGTACCCAACATAGTCATGATACAAAATAACTATAAACCAAAAGCCCCAAACTGACAGATTCTCCACTTAACAAGCAGAGATACTACATTTTCAAACGACATGATTAGGCAACTTAGAAATAGATGTCCTAGAGAACAAAGATACTAGGCATTAACCAAAGAATATCTTCACTAAAAATAAAGAGGGTCTATACACAGCATTTGAAAAATGGCCTCTTCAATAAAATATTGTAATACCCACATTAGATGATAAACCCACACATTTTCAAAATTAACAACAGAAAGAGAAAGGCACCTCAGCTGCTTGGAAGAATCTTCAACAACGGGATTGGTGGCAGTTGACACTGCTGAGGGAGTGCTACTTTGAATATCACTCCTCACTCTATCATGGATACCAACTAACTGAGCTTTAGATTCTACCACGGCCCCTGCAAGCAATTTTCGGCTCATTGATTTCAGATTGGCAGCACCAGTAGTGCACCATGATGGACATAGACGAGTAGGTATTGCACCATTGCTCCAAACAGAATTCAATCTAAAACAGAGCAATGAGCAGATTGCATTGATGACATGCACCGACTAATTCAAGACTAAACTGCCTGATCCCACCACGCAGCTACAATAATAATGTGTTTCTCATTCTTTTGAGCACTCTACTGCATTTTGCTGCAACAACTGTACAACAGTTGTTAATAATATGGAGATTTAAAAATAAAAAAATGTTGTTTAGACATATTATTGTATTAACGTATGGCGCGAAGATGAATTTGCAATTTCTAACCAAGCGAACCAGGAGCAAAACCACAAATGCCCAGGACAGTCCAATCTTGTTCATATTATCTTCAGTTTTGGAGGAATGGTTTCTTCAATCCCACGGCTCAAGTAGCTACCATCTACAGGAACTTAGTAGGACAGGCATAACATACGCACCAGAATCATTCAGCCTCAGCATTACGGTTTGCTAATCGATCCTAAACACTAGGCTTAAAGTCAGATTTCAGAATTGCTAAGTTCATCCTTGACATCCAGGTGCATCACTTTGCATTATATACATCCAGCAGATATGTCAATAGAAAGGTAAGAAAGATATCAGCCATCTACTAATTTATAACAAATCAGTATAAAAGAGTACATCCATAAAGAATAGAATGTTACCAGGAGGCAAATCCCTCTTATCTCTGCTCTTTTTACGGCTTCGATGTGGAATCTCTCTCATTGCTGGGTTCTGCTCTTCGATACAGCTGTTGAGAAACTTGGGCGGTCCATCAACCTCCATTAACAATTCAACATCATAAATAATTCAAAGGACCATTGAATACAACAAAACATAGTGAAAGATAGATAGAGCGAGTATAGATACTTCAGAGAACGCTTCGAATGCAGAAGGAAGCTCGGATCCGCCATTCGTGGCGACGATAGGATTGTAGGAAGATGGTGTGCGAGAAGGAACATTGTTATTGTCTCTTTCATCCGAAGAAGAATCGTCCGAGTACAAGTCTACAGTTTTTCCCTCTTCTTCTTCCTCGGCGGACGAATAGCTTTGTAAAAGTGATAAACTCATCTTCCGTTTCCCCCTCCCTCCCCTAATATCAGCGCCTCAGTCTGGCACTCTGGCTCGACGGTTTCCCGAACTCCTAACTTGAGATTGAAAAATCCTGGTACGATTTTCAGCACTAGCAGGGAGGTTCTTTCGTTTTCCTTCTCCAGCGATTTCTTCCTGGAACTAGGCTTTTTCTTCGCGAGCGGTGTGCCTATACCTATAGGGGACCATAAACACAGGCCCAAATCTGGAAACCCAAAAAGTTACAGATGGAAAGATCCAAGTCAGGTTGGCCCAACTAAGCCCAGTAAATTTGCCAAGTAGACGAGGTTATGGGCTCGTTCATTCACTGGAGTTAAAAATCTGGGTCCATTAATGTCACATTAATCTGTACTATTCTAATCCCACATTAACCTACATTATTTGGGTTGGTCGTTCTTTTGTGAACTGCTGCTTTTCGAACCATGAAAAGTCTAATAGACCGAATTACCCCAAGAACACAGACGGTCCTTCTTTTTCATTTTGGCAGACGCAAAACCCTCCATTTCAGTTTGCTCTCCAAGCTCCAATCTGAATATTTGAGACTCTGTTCCCTTCTTCGTAAGTATCTTCATTTCTATGCTACTACTATTTTGCTGCTCTGGTCGTGATTCCTTTGCCGTGACATGAAGGTTGTTTGATGTTTTTTCAACTCCATTACAGGCCAGAAACCGCGGCACTAAAAGACTGGAATCTGCTATGGAGAGTGTCAAAGTGCCTTCACTGCTGTGGAGAAGGTATTGAATGCAGGCATTACTGCTGAGGAGAGTGTCAAAGTGCCTTCACTCTACGACTTGCAGCTGGGCAAGGAGAAAGGTACGGAAAGAAGACAAATGAGAGGGCAAAATTGTAATAGGGTTGCTCAATAGGAGGACATCAATTTCCAAACGCAGGGTTCACGACCTTTATCAAAAAGTTACTCAATTTATGATTCGTGAACAGAAATCGCGGATATGTCTCCATCAGCATCTAACATTAAGTCAATTAATGTGGAAAATTGGAGATTAATGGAAGGAAAGAACGGGACCTATGTTTTCTAAATGAGAGGTGTAGTTTGTAGTAGGTATTTTAGTGTTTCATGCGGTCACTTTAATCAGAAAATTAACAATCTTGTAGAATAATTGTAGATTTTTATCTTTTTTTACAAAAAAATGGAGATTTTTATACGAAACTACAAATATTTAAATTTAATTGCACTAAAATACACAAAAAACAGAGAAAAAAAAATAGATGACCACCAACTATCAGACAAGTAACCGTCGGCCGGTCAAAACAAACCTTAATCGTTAGGTGGTAGTATTTGTAAGGGGTCTGTAACTAGCGCCCGACTACACACAAGATAGCAGCTGGCGGCTACCTTGGTTATAATTAGCGGTCGGTTAGTTTAACATATGCTTGATTTTTTATATATATTTTGATTAAGCTAGGCAAAATCGGCTAGATATATTCAATACAAGATATAAATTGAGGATTTACCTTGTTAGTTAAAAAATGCTTAAATTTGAGGAAGAACGAGATGAAGAACGTGATGAAGAGCATGGAGAATAAAATAGAGCTTTGCGGAAATTTATATCATTTTTGCGTTGAAACATAGTAAGAAAAGACAGACATGTATGGGACATTTAATCGTTGACGGTTGCTGGCTTCGTACTATACCCTAACTACAAACCCTAAAATCAGTCTAATAAATTGCAACATTGTAAAGTTATGGAATGAAATAGGAAGAAACTATCATGGGAAAGTTAAATTGTCGAAGATTTATTTTATGGTTTATAGTATAGGGTTTAGGGTTAGACCCTAAATCATAAATCTTAAAATATGTCGAATAAAGTGTGACATTGTAAAATATAGAACAAAAAATGCCCTAAAGGGTGGAGAATGATCTTATCCTAGGAAGTTAAACCGTCAAAGATTTATTTTATGGTTTATAGTCTAGGGTTTAGAGGCTAAAAATCTACCGGATAAGTTGCAATATTGTAAAGAACAAATTATAAAGAAACGATCATGCTCTAGGAAAGTTAAACTATTGAAGGTTTGTAGTCTAAGTTTTAGAGTCCAACGACCATAAATCCTAAACCTCAAACCTTAAAAATTTGTCAAGATAATTGAAATGTTACAAGGGTGTAAATGGACCATAAAAATATTTCTTAAACTCCAAAAATACCATAGAAATGCTACATCATCGAAGGTTTATAGTCTAGGGTTTGAAGTCTATAGTTTATGGTCGTCTGTGATCTTGTAAATCAGCTTCAAGAATATAGATAATAGTAAGGGGATACAATTGTCCCTGATGGTTCTGGACTAGATATCAGCCATTAGATCATTAAAAAGAAAATGGAAAGCCCAGATTTAATGAATCTAATATTCAAATAAATATCTAATTAGTACCATAAAAACTGTTATAACTGGTATTACTTATTGCATATGATTATTATTACTTACTGCATATGACTGGTACTACTTACTACATATGTCTGGTACTAACTACATATGGCTGGTACTTCTTTCTACATATGGATGGTACTATATGATGAATGTTGCTAATACTACTAACTGCATATGGCTGGTACCAGCCATGTGTTACTATGCTTTATGACATACATGCTTAGCGCTTCTCTTCCCGTGTATCCATCTCTACAGAAATAAATCAATGGACCAGCTACATCTCAGCACACCAGATTGAAGATGTCTTTGTTCCGTTCAATCATGTTAATTTTTCAACCATAACTGGCGAACAATCAACTAGGGATGTCAATGGATCGGGTTTGGGTCGGGTAAAGTATCACCCACATCTGTCACCCGAATTTTTCATCCATCATCCATCCATCTGTCATCCGTAAAAGTTTCATCCATCATCCGTCCATCCGTCCATCCGTCATCCACGGATGATTCAGGGTGGATCGGGTGATAATCGGGTGAAATTTAGAGTTTAAGAAACATTAAACTCTCACAAAATAAATATAAAAAAAGTTGTGGCTCGGATGATAATCGGGTGAAATTTGGCCCTATCAAGACTATCTATAAGCGTCAAAGCAGATAAAGAAATGAAAGCGTGTTTAGAGAAATGTGTGGTTGTTGTTACCCTCCAAGAGGAGATGGATGCAAAAGATGCAATGAAGCTCATGCTTGCTCGATGGCCTAATGCTGCCGGGTTGTTGGCCCTCTCAAGGAAAAAGTTCCTCGTGGTCTTCAATTCACATAGTGAAGTAGAAGATATAATAAGTAAAGCACAAAGAAAGGACAACGCTCACGGGGACATGGATACACGACGATGGATGGTTTATGACCAAGTAGAAAAACGTAAAACTTGGGTCACTATTCGAGGTATCCCCCTCCATGCATGGAATAGGACGAATGTGCGCAAGATTGCGCAGATGATTGGGGAAGTTATTAAAATTGAAGATGAAGATATCAACTCCATGGAAAATGCAGAGGTTCGAATCCAAGTCGAGACATCCACCCTTCAGCTGATCAACTCAAAGATTGCTGTCATAGTTGATGGTCAGCGTTTCTTGGTGAGTATAGTAGAAGTGGACAACCAGTCTCCTTTCTACAAGACCCTAGAGCCCTCTAACAATATAATTTAGTTTCAGAGGGATGAGGACAAAGATTCACTAAATCAACAAAGTCCAAAAAATGTCGAGCAGGATCAGTCAGAAAAAGACAAGGAACTAAGTTGTTCCAATGCCTTCCAAGGTAGTACAATCAACGAGAGACATGTCGATTCCCCAGACAAACATTCTAATGATATTGGTGGGATACGAATTGATGAGGCTGTCAATTTTCTGTGCTTACTTTTCGACGAGGAGCCGCCCCCTCCTGATGCCAAAGTGGAGTTGCGTCAAAAGTATGAGAGCGGGAGTCTGCCCAATAACGACAAAATTATAAGCACAAATAAAAGGGGAGTCACTTGTCCCGAGGGAGAAAGGCATTCTTCAGGAAAAGGAGCATCATTAATCCACACGGGAGATAATTCCCTGAGGTACGCTGATGGGCACCCGTCAACAGAGGCTGAGACACAAGCATTACTTTTTCTCCAGTGTACTGTTGTTACGACGACTCCCCATGCGGACGTGACAAGCATGGAGGTGGAAGACGACAAAGAGACTACAATAATGGGTGTGCCTTCCAAGGATGAAGGTATGACATGGGTTAGTGAGACACCAGCGTTTAAAGGGTTGCACAGGTCCCTGAGATTCGGGTTGAATACTTCACCACCCGGCTATAAAACCCCAATTCCACAGCTGAAGAATTCCTCAGTTGGCAAAGACGGGATAGACTTATGTGTCGAATTAATTCATAATACCCCTCCAAATACTCAGACAAGAAGTAGTGTCCCGGCAAGGAACGAACAAGGTAAAATCATAAATTGCATCAGCAGATGAGTGCATCAAATTATTAAGACAATTAGGTTGTCATATGCTGAATCCTTCCCAGACCAAAGCCAATATTATCAACCAAATCCAAGAGCAGATGTGAAAGCGTGGGGCTTGGATTAGGGGTCTCTATATGGGAGGTTAGGTTAGGTGGGGGATCGGTCGCATTTGTTTTCAAGGAGTCGGTGGTCTGGTTTTCTAGGATGGATTTTTCTTAATCTAGTAGGTGCAAATGGGGGTCCATATCTGAAGAAGCGTGTGAGGTATTGTTCTTGTGTTCTGGCAGGGTGAGTGGTATGTTTCCCTCATGTGTTGGTGTTTTGTTATAGGTTTTTCTAGGAGAGGTTCTATATGTTGTATTCTGAGTTGGTGGGTACTCTTTTCCCTTCCAGGGCTTTTTCCCATTGGGTTTTGCCTAGGGAAGTTTTAATGGGGCCCGATATATGTCACTCACCTTTTTTAATAAAATGGCTTTAAGCCCTAATTATCAAAAACACAAAAAAATTGGATCGGATAGATCGGGTTAGCGGGTATCCGTTTAAAATTGCCATCACTACAATCAACATACATGCTATATGCCTATCTTCATTCTCTACTTATGACTGCGCCTCTACGAAGATAAATCATTGGACCTGTTGCATCTCGCATACTAGAATAAAGACGGGGCTGAAAAAAAGATAGCTGCATCTCCACAAAAGACGGGTGTTGTACTTATTTTTTTATATATTTATGCTCATGTATTAGTACTACTTTACTACTAAAGTAGCACCTCGTTGTGATACACGAAATACCATTAGAATCATATGACATTCTTATACCCAACCACAACAAGTACCCAATTAGACACAAATAATGTACTAATAACTTGATGTATTAGTACTAATTTATTTTAATGTAGCACCTCGTTTTATTTATACATGAAATACCACCAAAATCATATGATATTTATATACCCATCCACAACAAGTATCTAATTCAACATAAACAATATACCAATAACTGTATGTTTTAGTACCCGTTTATTATTGAAGTAGTACCTCGTTTTCATACACGAAATACCACCAGAATCATATAACATTTATATACCCGTCCACAACAAGTATCCAATTGGACACAAGCAATGTATCAATATATAGATGTATATGATACTAGTTAATCATTAAAGTTGCACCTTGTTTTCATACACAAAATACCACCAGAATCATATGACATTTATATGTACCTATCCGCAACAAGTATCCAATTGGACACAAACAATGTACCAATAACTGGATGAATTAGTACCAGTTTATTATTAATGTAGCACCTAGTTTTCGTATACGAAATGATACCAGAATCATATAACATATATATATATATATATATTTATATACTCATCCACAACAAGTATCTAATTGGACACAAATAATACACCAACATAAGCATAAATTAATACCAGTTGTTCCATTAAATAACACCAAGTTTCCATGCATGACATATCACCAGCGTTTATACCGTTTTTGTATTACAATTACAATTTATTATATTACACTATACGTAACTTTATCTTGTTAGTAAAAATAAATAGAAAAATTCACAAACAATACCTGAGAAACCAAAGAAAATAAAAATATTTATATGACCAATATTATTTAAGTAAAAATTGTAACTTCTAAACAATGTATTGTTATTTTCTTAATTTTATAATTCTTACAAATATAAAAGAGTAAAAAAAAGAGAACAAGCATTTCAAATTTTTTGATAATGTTGTGTGAATTTATTTAGTGAAATTGTAACTTTTAATAATATATAATATTTTTGTAACTTTGTATGTTAGTAAATTTATATACATTCCTATTTCTATATACTTTTTTAATATTTTAATTCATATATCAACAAATGTGTATATTTATTTGTTTTTTTAATTTTATTAATCTATGTGGTATTACAAATAATATATTGTAATTTAGTATTATTAATGTGTTTTTTTTTCAAATTTGGCTAAAGAAGTAGTTTTTATTTTTTATAAATTATTTGAAGCATGGTGCAATTTGTAACAAATAAAATAACTTGTAAAAATATCATAAGATAAGTAGTTTTTTTTTTAATCAACAGTCACAATAATTGTATTATAAAGGGAACATAAACAGAAGTGAGAGCGCGGAAAGGAAAAGTAGCATTTGCTGTGGGCATTTATGCTCTTTTAACCGAACAACAAAACAAATAAATGAGGCTAACACAACCTCAATAGATGATTTCCTGAGTGTTGCCATTTTTTCAAAATATATGATAAGTATTTTGGCATTTTATACCACTTACTTTCCACATTTATCTCTTACTGTTCCTTTCACATCACAACTCTCTCATTCCACAGAAAAGTAAGGTTAAAATAATTCAAAGAATGTCTCCTAAATTTCCATGCATTGTACTAGAAAGTCATCTATTAAGAATATGAAGGGCATGCTATATGTTTTTTGCATATAGTCAAATTTGTCTTGAAATCCTTCAATATAAGCATTAAAAATAGCAAACAATCGATGTTGCGGGCAAGCCGCGTGCAAGTTGGTGCAGTCCTGTCCATTTGGCAATCCAGTTTGCTGCTGACTGGACTGTTTTGTTGGCTGAGCTGCCTTTTTACTATATTAACCTCAATTGGTTGTAACTTTTAAAATATAAATTCAAAATGAAAAAAAATTATATCATCGGTCATCTAAATTCAAGCTCTTCAAAACAAGACCAGACATGGATATGTTTTGACACCTTTAAAATTTTATATTATTCACATGTATATATGTAGATATCTACCATATTTGTTTTAAAATTGGTATGTCAAGAAGATATGATCAACCACATGAGTTAAAATACATCATATAAATAATAATTATAATTATAATAATACACCACAAAACAATAATAATGCATTACAAAACAATAATAATTTTATTGGTTCCGAAGTTTGTTATCTAATTCACCACTTATTAGTTAATAAATCATAATATCAATTTTGATGAATCATAATGTCAAAATTAATGAATAATATCTTTATTTAATGTATCATTGCAAACATATAAAAATAAATATTTTTATGCAATAATACAATACAAAACAATATTTGGTATATATGAAAAATACACGATTCACTATATAAGGTTTAAAATACACCATACAGCAATAATAATACACTACAAAACATAAATGATGTTTATCAATTCCGAAGTTTGTTATCTAATTCATCACTTATTGATTAATGAATCATAATATTAATTTTAATGAATCATAATATCAAAACTAATGAATCATATTATGATTTTAGTGTATCATCGGATACATGTAAAAATAAATTTTTTAAATAATAATACAACACAAAAAAAAAATTGGTACATAATAAAAATACATAATTCACTATATAAGGTTTAAAATACACCATACAATAATAATAATACACTACAAAATAATAATGATTTTTGTCGGTTCCGAAGTTTGTTATCAAATTCACCACTTATTAGTTAATGAATCATAATATCAACTTTAATGAATCATAATATCAAATTTAATGAATTATATTATGATTTAAAGTATCATCATATACATGTAAAAATAATTGTTTTTTCAAAGTTGTCAAAACATATCCATGTCTGGTATTGTTTTGAAGAGGTTGAATTTAGGTGAACAATGATATAATTTTTTTCATTTTGGGCTTATATATTAAAAGTTACAACTATTTAAAGTTAATATAGTAAAAAGGCAGCCAGTCAGCAAAATAGTCCAGTTAGCAGCTAATTGGGACTGTCAAATCAGTATGCTCGTACCTATCTTTACGTGGCCATCCCGCACGGTAGAATTTGCATAAAATCTTTGTTAATTTTTTTTGAAAAAGCTGAATTTTCATAATAGTAGGCAACAAGCTACAGTAGGTGCAACTGACCGCCAGGAGGTGTAAGGAGGATAATCGCCTAACAGCTATGTTCTTCTTAGCCGGTTATGTGTACTATAGGCTGCCAGAGTCTACAAGTGCTATAACGGGCAGAAGCATGCCATTTTATGTCATATTTGATGGCATGTATATAGCATGAAGTGGTGGTCCTGCATGGGTCGTCTGGTCCCACATAGGTCATGCGTCCTCCTTCAATAAAATACTACCACATATAAAACTACCGAAGCAAAAACATTTATAAATATTATGGATGGCAAAGGGTGACGGGTGCCCGTTTCACCTGACCACCCCATCCTGCAAAAATGGGTGAAAACCCAAAAAAAATGCGTGAAAACGGGTGAAACGGGTGCGGGTGATGGGTCAGGTGAACATTTTTCACCCGGTCACCCGACCCGTCACCCGCATGTATTTATATTAAATTTTAAAAAATATACTTATCTTATATTTGCTGAGATAATTTGGAAATATTTTGGTTAATACATTATTTGATGTGGTATGTATTTTTGAACAAATATGAGTGTATTTTTTTTGAAAAATTAAGCTTATATTAGGTGTTAAAGAAAAATATTCTTGTTGAAAAAAAATAAAAATGGGTGACGGGTTCACCCGTTTCACCCGCGGGTAACGAGTTCACCCGTTTCACCCGCGGGTGACGGGTGAAACGGGTGATGGGTGATGAAGTTACGGGTGACGGGTCGGGTTAAATGGTGCGGGTGAAAAATAAGTGACAGGTCAGGTGGAGCATCACTCGACCCGAACCCGACCCTATCCCTAATATATATGCCGAGAGTAAGAGAACCTATATAAAATGTGACAGCTTTTAAGTTTTAAAATGTACACCAAAATAAAAGTGCATAAAGGTGGAGGGAGGACAACTCTCTCCTATCTCCTTCCCTTCTTCCCATTTTTTTGTTCTTGGTTGGTTCTCCATAGCCATTTTTACTCCCAAGCTCTCTTTCTTCCCAAAAGCAGGGGCGGCTTAGAGCAAGGCTAGGGTGTTCCATTGAACAGGGCCCCCAAAATTTTTGGTTCCTAATTTTTTATAAGAAAAATTAAAATTAATTTAAATGGAAAAAATATGTATAATTAATTAATTAACTATTGATTGAATTTAAAAATATTAAGTTTTTGAAAAGACAAATAAATAAATAAAGCTTGGTGAAATTGTTTATATTTTAGTATTATCTATACTTTCCATCTCCCATCTATTCACCGATTATAAAACTCTCACAACTCTTATGCAATATTACTCCAAGTCCCATCGTTTTGAACAATCTGCTAGTCTACATTCTTTCAACTTTTTCAAGATAGACTACCGATTTTATAGAGAGAAAAGACTGACACGTGCATTATACTTCTTCTGGTTTATTTATATTGTCATTTTTTAACATTTTATCACATTCTATAATTTAATATATATTTATATTATGACACAACTAAATTAAATTTTGTATACTTTATACATAGGACCCTGTTTAAATATTCAGCACAGGGCCCCTCAAATTACTGAGCCGCCCCTGCCCAAAAGTCACTCAACAACACCACCCCATGACATAATCCCTCACCGACGAGCTTTTGGATTGCTCTTCACATCTCCTCCATTAGCGCTGCCACCTACTCACTTTTCAACCACCGGTAACAACCCCTTCTCAAATCTAGCCTCCTTAGACTTGCTCCGTCCAGATCTGGTGCATATCCAAGGTTGCTTGCCGATTTTTTGTAGGCTTTGAGTGCTTGGATGTTGTTTTCAGTTGAGTTAGTGTCCTTCTAGGATAATCATCATATCTTTTGTGCTTCTTCCGGCAGTTAGTTTCCTCCCCCTAATGTTGATTTTCCCAAGTTTTGTTGATCTAGAGTTATGTTCCTACAGTATGTAAAGTTCTTAATGTTTCAAATCAATCATAATGATATCACATAAGATAATAATGTTCGAGTTTCCCTAGGTAGCTCCTATCCGTCAATATCACTCAACTGTTTTGATTGACCGCTATGATCTTATTAAACTATGTAATCCTAATTATATAATAAATTAAGTTTGACCTCGAAACAAAAAAAATGTTTGATGAGTAACTATAACTTTATGATAAAGGTGAAAATACAAGTTTTTTTTTTGTTAAAGTTTGGTATAGTTATCTAATAATAGTTGGTCATGTGTACTATAGTAACATTTTTGTAAGGCATGATTACATTAAAATATCACACTTGTTCTACATTTTTTTAAAAAACACATAATTCTGGTTAATGCTTGAAACGAAGGGTGATAAGATTTGTCTACCCACACACTTGACTGAAACCAGAAGAAAGGTCGACACTCAAGAACAGAGAAAAGAAGAAAGATTCACTGCTCTGGATTAATCGAACGGAAGAGAAGAACGTTCTTCCAAGTAAGTCTCACAGAGACTTTTGACTAAGATACAAAATAGTCACTTACTAAGCTACCGGGTTTAAGACAAAACCCCTACTTATACTAAACAACCCAACGGTCTTATTAATATGTACACACAGCTCAACATAAGTTAGAAAAGGGCTACAGAGTAAATAAGAATCATAAAGTATGCTAACAGCCCCCCTCAAATCATGCAAGGATTGCATGATTTGAAAAACAAGAACTACTCAAGCTTTGCTCCCAACTCTTCAGACCCATCTTCTTCAACAGCAAAGGATAATGCTTTCCTGGAAGCGTCTTAGTCAGTAGGTCTGCGAGTTGATCTTTAGAGGCGACGAACTCGACCGAAATCAACCCATCCCGAAGCTTTTCTCTGACAAAGTGGATATCCAATTCAACATGCTTCGTCCTTTCATGCAGCACAGGATTCTTGGCAATGTGAATAGCTGCTTGACTGTCTGATCTGACCGGGACAAGTGCGATACTGCTGACTCCAAGCTCATTTAGCAATCGGGTAAGCCAGCTTAACTCTGCAGTGACTTGCCTCATAGCTCTGATACCATGATAAGATTTGTCTACCCACACACTTGACTGAAACTAGAAGAAAGGTCGACACTCAAGAACAGAGAAAAGAAGAAAGATTCACTGCTCCGGATTAATCGAACGGAAGAGAAGAACATTCTTCCAAGTAAGTCTCACAGAGACTTTTGACTAAGATACAAAATAGTCACTTACTAAGCTACCGGGTTTAAGACAAAACCCCTACTTATACTAAACAACCCAACGGTCTTATTAATATGTACACACAGCTCAACATAAATTAGAAAAGGGCTACAGAGTAAATAAGGGGTTGTTCGACCAGGACATTATGGAATTCCAAACGTAGGTTTTGGTAGCTTTATTATAAAGCTCTTTTTTTTGTGTCTTGGTGATACTTCCCAATGCAAGAGTTTAAATAATTTTAACCACTACTTACACAACACTTGACAATAAAGATCATTGAAATGTGTGTCCATTTGTTAAGCTGGTTACCGAACGGAGCCTAAGAATCATAAAGTATGCTAACA
The DNA here is from genome assembly GCA_023374045.1 of Limonium bicolor. NCBI lineage: Eukaryota > Viridiplantae > Streptophyta > Magnoliopsida > Caryophyllales > Plumbaginaceae > Limonium > Limonium bicolor. The sequence goes on from CM041778.1 coordinate 115,779,757, forward strand.
AAAAGTTGGAAATAGAGGTGCTCAAAACCTGTCCGGCCCGGGACCCGACCCGGCCCGGCCCGGAAAAAAGCCCGGTAAGCCCGAACCCGACGGGCTGTACGGGCGGGCTTGGACAAAAAATGGGCCCGAATAAAAAACCGGGCCGGGCCGCGGCAAATTTTCAAACCCGCGGGCCAAGCCCGCCCGGCCCGGTTTTTAATATTATTTATTATTTTTTAAAAAAATATATAAATAATGTATATCTTATATTATTTGATATAATACATATATCAAAATTATATTAAATATACATATAATCTAAAATTTTACTCAATTTATATATATAATAATGATTTTGAAATTAAATATATATTTTTTTATGTTAAAATAAAAATAAGCAAATAACCGGGCCGGCGGGCCGGGCACCGGCAGAGCTGGAAAAAAACTGGGCCTAGCCCGCCGGCCCGAAGATATAAAAACCGGGCCCGGTCTCCATGAGTAGGCCCGACGGGCCCAAAAACCTCTCTGGCCCGGCCCGAACCCGCCCCGCCCGCCCGAATGATCACCTCTAGTTGGAAACTTTCTCAGGCTGGATGCGTGCCCTGGCAGTAAAGAGGCGGTAGATATAGGAAGGCGAGGGTGGCAGCCATAGAATTGTTTTTCCCTTTACAACATGAAACTCGTTTCAAGCTCCAGAACTGTTTTTCTTTTCGTCTCATCATCATTTGACCTTTAGGGTTTAATTTAAATTTGCGGTGCTTGTTGTCTCGCTCGTTGGGGCGACTTTGGATTAGCTTCAGGACCTGCTCCGGTTTTGTGTTAAGTTAAAGTTGACTGTTGGAAATGGCGGAAGTTCGTGAATGGACTGGGATAGAACAGTTTCCAGCGGCAACACGAACGAAGTTGCTCGAGCTGCTGGAGAAAGTCAAGAAAGAGGTTGAATCACCCTTTCATTCTGCTACTCTTTACATCAGGCGTGGACATTGGTTGCCTGGCTATAATTTTCTCTGGAAATGTTGTTTTTGCAGGATGTCGGTAGCTTGACCGTTCTTGTTATGGGTAAATGCGGCGTGGGAAAGTCTTCAACAGTGAATTCTATTATCGGGGAGAGAGTGGCTACTGTTAGTGCTTTTCAGGTAAGGAAATTTCAGCTTTTCGGTATCTTCTCGTATGTCCCTGATAATGATCATGGGTCTTGTCTTTTTATTTCATTCTGAAATGTACATAGTTCTTGTTCGTCGCAGCTTGATGCATGAGCACTTTGTAGTATCTTTCTCTTTTCTGTTGGCAAGGATAAATGTTACTGCTTTGAGGGTTTTTTATTGGGTAGTTTCTCCTCACCTATTGGCTTTGATGCTACTTATCTATCCTCATTGAGAGTGATCTGATAGTTGGTGCTACTTTTATGTTCATTGAATCAGTCGGAGAGACCGACTCCGGAATTTATTTCTCGTTCAAGATCTGGATTTAAACTGAACATCATAGATACCCCCGGTCTTGTTGAAGAAGGATATGTCAACCATGGAGCTGCTGATTTGATTAAAAGGTTGGTTTTGACTGGGGCTTCTTGTCCTGAAATTCTCTCTGTGAAAAGGGGAAAACAAGGAAAACCAATTCTATTGTGAAATATAATTTTTCTCTTATACTGGTAAATCAAAGAGCTCAATTTATTTACTTCCCCACTTCTTTCTGCAGTTGGATTATCCGCCCTCCTTAATATATTTTTGTATTGTTTTCTGAATGGATGTTGTTCTCTGGTTGGGTGCAGGTTTCTCTTGGATAAGACTATTGACGTGTTGCTATATGTGGACCGCTTGGATGTGTATAGAGTGGATAACTTGGATAAGCAGGTTATTAGGGTCATAACTGATTGCTTTGGCAAAGCAATATGGCAAAGGGCTATTATCGTTCTCAGTCATGCTCAACTCTCTCCCCCAGATGGCTTGAGCTATGACGAGTTCTTAGCCAAGCGATCAGAAGCTCTTACAAAAGTTGTTCGCCTAGGTGCTGCTATACAAAAGAAGGAATTCTATGTATGTTGTCATGTATAGTATTCTCATCTGAAGTTATCTGCTTATGCATTTTTTTGCTATTTTTGATACTGTACTTGCATGACAAAGCTATCATCGACATGGCTGGGGTTTGAGCTGTCCCTAATGCAACCAAGAATAGAATGCTATGGGTATGTTGGTTTATGGTCTGTTAGTTATGCTATGGCATTCATTGTTCACTTCCTGAACTAGGTTTATAGGATGCTCTTCTTGCTATGGATGTGCCTTGGTTTCTGAAGTACATTCTAAAGCTACTTGTGTTCACTACATTCTGAGTTATTTGCTTGTATTGAGTATGAGCGGGGGAAGCCCGACTACAATTTAATGAATCTATAACTTTTCTGTAGGGATTTCCGGTTCCTATTCTGTTGGCTGAGAACAGTGGCAGATGCAACCTAAATGACAATGGTGAAAAGGTAAGAGGCATTGTTGCCTCCCTGTCTTGATCTTGTTTATTTGTTTCGGCCTGTTCGATCTAAATTACTGTGTACTGAAACTGGTGTTTTCTTGTATTCTGTAGATTATTCCTAGTGGAGAGGCATGGATTCCAAACTTGGTAGAAACAATGATTAATGTGGCCTCCTTGAGCAGTAGTCAGTCCATTTTCGTTGATAAGAAGATGATTGATGGCCCAAATCCTAATAATAGAGGGAAGCCTTGGATTCCGTTGATTTTGGCATTTCAGGTGAGTTTGTGATCTTGTTTTTGCCTGCAGCTTCATCGGATTAGCAAATAGTTTGTGATCTTGTTTTTACACGATAAGGAAGACTTGATTGATTGAGGTCGAGGATATACATCTTTTGGATTCTAGCAGTAATTTGATCAGTTTCTTAGGCCTTTTCATTGTTATGATGACAGTAAGATGTGACAAAACTAATGTCCTTTATCCTCTTTGTCCCCCTATTTTATGTGGACAGTACTTCTTTGTGATCAAGGGGATTCAAAGAGCAATCAAGACTGATCTAGAAAGTGAGAAGGGATTCAAAGAGACATCAAGACTGATTTCAAAAGTGGAGAGGAAACCAATGTAAGGGTACAGAGACACTGTTTGTAAGTCTCAAAGCTAGTGTGAACACCAAAGGTTGCCTTGGGCCGACCTTCCGCCTTATCCAGTCTCACTCCTGTGCTTTTCTGCCAAGGGTAATCTAGTATTGCGTATCTGAGTTCAGTGCGTGAGCGGCAGTCTAATCTCTTGTCATATCATTGAAGGGTACGATGCCTGTAGAAGGAGGTTGGATTGTACCAGCTCACTGGATGAAAGCGTTTGCTTCTTTTCTATATCATCATCCTTAACCTTATATTAACCGGGAGTTGTGCAATGTCAAAACTAGTAGTAATGAGCTATGCTTGCTTGTGCTTATGCTTGTGCCTTGTAGCTAAGTCTTCCTTATGGTGTAACGTACATTGTATATATCATGCTAATTCTGTTTATGAAGTTTTTGATGTAATTATTGGAATTCGGTACCTTTGTTTCTTAAAGTTTGCGTTGAGTTATCGAATTATCAAGTATACTGGAGAGTGCACGCCATGTGACCATTGACTATTGTTAAGGTTATCGACATGTGCATTCTTGTGAGGCTTCCAGTTACACAAAACAGTCTTTCTTTGGCATGAGCTTCCGTTCCAATGTTCTCCTTTGTTCACCGAGGGCTCCTGGTTAGTCTCAATTGATTTTGGTAGATATCATGGGATCTTTCTCTGATGGGCTTGTATCTCACCTCTGTTTCTTTCTTTTATGTTTTCCATTTCCTTTTCGTTTACTTCTTAGTTCAAACTTTCTCTGGATTTTGCTTCCTCCTTGTCTGCTCTGTTCATTATCAATTGCTTGTATGTTATGTTTTTTGTCTGACTCCCTCTCTAAAAAACTTCATTTTATCCTTGTTTTTGGGTTCAGTTCAAGTTCTGTTTAGTTTGGAGTCAATACCGCAATCTATTTTCTCAAATTCTGTTCTGGGTTTTCCGGCGTTGTTGAACAAAATGGCCAATACCGCTATCTATACTCATCAGATGATTGCAATTAGGAAGTTGTATGTAGTATATGCCCTTTGGAAGATGGAAGAGGTAATTGGAGTCATATGGGGATGTCGATTTTGGAGAAGGGAAAGTCTTTGCATGTGTGCTGTTATAGCTTGGCGGCGGTTCGTAGATGATTGCGGTAAGGGGAGGAAGCATTCGAATGCCTTCGGTCACCATCAGTCATCTGGATTCACTTGCTCTCTTTTGCACTGAAAGATTAGAAAGATTCCAGTGACTACGCATGGGTCTTTTGCGTTCAACATACCGCAAGATGAATGGCTTTTTAATCGGGAAGGGTAGTGATGATGATTCAGAATCTAGAGCATGGGGAAAGGGGCAGTGGCGGAATTGCACAATCATTTGTCAAAAATTCAATTTCACGCTCTGGGTAAGGGGATTTGTTAGCCATATCCTCAGCGAGTTGCCCCTTTGGTTTCTACTGTATGCAATAATGAATAATTTGGATATGAATTTCATTATCGGCATGCATGGGGTGTCAAACAAGAGTTTTTGAGGATGGCGAAAGCAGGGGTGATCCAGGATACGTCTTCGTCGTGAACAATGTCGTTGATGGAGAAGATTCGAAATCTGGGAGTTTTACTTTCTTGATGAAGCAGATGGTGATTGCTGCACACCTGGATGAGCTTACATAAAGGAGGGGTGGAAAGTGAGATAAAAATTGTCAGAACTCTTGCGGTGTGGGAAGAACTCTTGCCAGGGGCAAACTTTTGGGATAATGGATGTTTGAAAACTCGTAAAACGACAACTCTAAGGATGTTTTAGTCATCGGAGGGCATGGCTATTTTGGCTACTACTTGCATGAGTTTAGACACTGTTCAGATTACTAGTGATTTTTGGGATCTTTTGATTAAATTAGTGTTCTTGTTTGCCATTTACTTTAGCTTTGTATCCCTTTGGGAGGCTTATATCTTGTTTATGTTTATAGTTAGTTTGTTAGCTAGTTTAGATCTACACTTTGCTTTTTGGGAACGTCTCAGCAATGATTTGTTAGCTAGTTTAGATCTACACTTGCTTTTTGGGAATGTCTTAGCAATGGTTCCAATATGGCTCCCTTTTGAATGGTTGTTATGGTTTTGTGTACATGTGCAGTTGGAGGTTTATTTATCACAATGTTTTTAGGTGACCTTTGGAAGCATACGAGGCTTCATAGGAAAACCGAATGTGATGACGTTTGGTCTCTTATCTGCTGGTCATGCAACCTCCATAGGGACTTGGTTGTATTTAGCTGATAGAGTTCATGGGTTTTGTCTAGTTATTAGGAATGTTAGCCAATCGATGTTAACCTTCTTCTGTCATGTATTATGTAGTTTTCCTACCTATGTACATATTATGATTTCTCTTATGAAGATCATGGTCTTTAGATATGTAATCTTTTAAGTAATATATGTATGGTCTATGGATTTCGAAAAAAAAGACATGTGCATTCTTGTGCACCATTACTAAGGGTGAGTGTACTGAATTGTCTACCCAATCAAGTTTCCTACCAGCGATTCCAATGTCCAATGTAAAAAAAGGCAAAAATAAATGCTTCTCACCTGTTTGGTAGTAGCTAGCTAGGCCTAAAAGGATTCTCTAGTATCTCTTAGCCTACTCATGTCTTTTAAGATTCGCCACACAATGATTGCCGCTCCAAGTTCTCTCTTCAACATGGGGTTATCTTTTGTTTCCACTGTCTCTTCTTTTCCATTGTCTCCCTGTTCTTGGGGTGTTATGGATCCATTTTCTGATGGATTTTCTTATCATGTTTGTCCCTTTTACTCTTTCTTTTTCTTATTATTTTGTCTGTCTTTTAAATCTACCCTCTCTAGAAGTTATCTTTCTTTTGTCTTTCCCCCTGTTTCCCTGTTCTATTTGTCTTTACTTCACTCTTACTTTTTATATCTTTCTTCCTCTCTAACAATTTTGTTTCTTGATATGAGAAGTATTATCCCAAAGAAACAGGTGATTTTGTCTACTGTTTTTGTGGGTTATACAAGTCCGATGGATAAAATCCTAGGTACAAACCTCTATTTGGCAGTCATTTCTAATCAAGGAGCTGCATGTACCAGAGGTTGTTTGGAAAGTGTACCAATACATTGAAGCTCTTGGTGGTGGTCGTTCTCTAGACTGGGGCATGCAAGACAAAATTTTAGAATGTCAGGTTAGTGGTTTTTGATTTGCATGTTGGTGCACTTTGATGTTTTTGGATGCGGCAAGGGTTATGATGATAGTGGGATGACAACTTGTTGAGGGGAAGGTGCAATGAATGTCTCTTCAACGCGTTGCTTTAATGGGATGAGATGACCAAGGGTGCCGAAACGGGATTTCCATCTTGGTGATTAGTGATGATTGTCCAAATGAGCATGTTTTAGGGGTGTATTTCATATGTTTAATCAACACTTTTCGTGCTCATTTCTCCACTATAGCTTGTTTTCCTCTAGTTTTGTGTTTCATTGGTGTTTTACACATTTATTGTTTAAACAGGAGGAGTTTTTTTTTTGATAATTACAGGAGGAGTAACATAGCTAGGAGTAAAGTAGACAAAGAGAGGAACACGTGGGCGCAAACGGATCCAAAATCGGAGTTAAAACGAAGAAGATACAGCGAAGTTAGTTTGACTCCGACCGACCTTAGGACCGACCTTGCAAGGTCGGTCGGGTCCAAATTTTACCCAGATTTGCGTTTTTGCAAGCTACTGGAACCGACCGACTTTAGGACCGACCTTGCAAGGTCGGTCGAACTTAAAAACACGCCCGATAATTGCTACTGACTCCGACCGACCCTAGGACCGACCTTGCAAGGTCGGTCGGGTCGAAAATTAGCCCAGATCTGTGTTTTAAAATGGGGAATTTTGGGGAAAACTTCCCCATTCTTCATTCAGTCGAGTTCCACCCCAAAAACAGAGAGGAAGGGCGATTCTAAAGGAGAAAAGAAGAGGAGAAGAGAAGAAGAAGAAGAGAAGAGAAGGGAGGAGAAGAGAAGAGAAGCTCACCTCCTTCCAAGCTCCATTAATGGCTACTTCTATCCCTTGCTCTTTTATTTTCTCTCCTATGGCTGTGTAGAATCATTTGTAGCTAGGGATTGGGGATTTTGTCCCAAAATCCCTAAACACCATTGTAGATTCTTGAACTCATTTATGGTTTTATTTTAGTCTTTGAGCTTAATGAAGATGATTATTGAGTGTTTATGACTTCTAAACTTGTTGCTCATGATTTGGGGATTTGTTAAGGGTTTTTCTCAATTTGTCTTCTATGTGTTAAATTGGTTGGTTTGGCCTACCGATTAGTTTAGCATTATTGTGGATTCTATCAAAATGTTATTCAGAGATAGAAACCTAAACTGTTAGAGACTAAAACGGTGTACTCTGATTTCGATAATTTTGAGATTAGACTACATTGCAACCTTAGTGGAACTTGAGCTTAGTGCTATCGATTGACCCGGGGCTTAGCTGAATGAGAAGTCTCGATTAAATTGGTTAGGATTAGTAGGCCTAGATTAGGTTGCTAATTAATTAAGCGTTCCCGTGGTTTAGCTATGAGTTCAAGGTTCGACAATCGGTAGTAAGGGGAGGACGGGTGCAAATATCCATCCCGGGCTACACCTATCCTAGATAGTTAGTTTAGTGTTTATTGCTTTCCTTTATTTCTCCAGTTACAACCCAAAAACCCAAAACCCCTAATTTACATTTATGCACTTTTGTATATATCCTTTTGCATATTTACTAAGCTTATAATTAGCTAGATAGTTACGAAGTCCCTGTGGATACGACCTTGTTGTACTACAGTGATTGGGTTCACTGCCCATAGTTAGCAAGATAGTTTCACCACTAATTTGCCCAACAATTAGCTGCAAACTATTTACAAAGAAGTTGTAGAGAGCAGGGCAACTTGTTGTGATGAATGGCTGGAATCCTTTTGAGGGATTAATGCACTTGGTGGAGACCAGAACATGTTTGCTTTAGGTAGGGACGTCAATCTTGACCCGAACCCGAATCTCGACACGTAAGAGTTGAGATCTTTTGTTCTGGTAGGGTCATTAAAACCCGCTTCGGGTTCTAGTTGAACCCCCAACCCGTAACCCAAAAATAAAAAAATTAAATGTAGAAAATATGCTACTTAATGATTTAACTTAGTTTTTAGTGATTAATATGATTTAACTAAACATTTAATCAGTAAATTATGATTAAATGTAGTACATAATAATTTATCAATATTAAAGCATTATAGTTATTTATTGTATAATCCAAAATTTTAAAAATAAAATAAAAATTTTAAATATGGGTTGGGTTTAAGTCAACCCGCTACAGGTTGAAGAATATAACCCGCTTCAAGTTCGGCTAGACCTAAACTATTTTCGGGTCACATTTGGGTTGAGCTCAACTTGACCTAAACCCAAGTTTGACACCCCTAGCTTTAGGCGGAGGCTAGTTTGCATGGCAAGATTTGGGAAGCTTAGAAAATGACAGGTTGCGGGTGTAGAAATTTCAAGATCAGACAGCTGGGAAAAGGGGTTAGTAGATGATGAATGCCCAGATGAGCATGTTCTAAGGGTGCATTTCAAATATTTTATCATTTTTCATGCTCATTTCTCCATTTTAGCTAGTTTTCCTCTAGTTTTTTTTGTTTCATTGGTGTTTCTACACATTTATTGCTTAAACATAAGGACTAACATAGCCAGGAGCAAAGTAGACAAAGAGAGAAACACGTAGGTGTAAACAGATCTAGAATCGAAGCTAAAAAGAAGAAGATAGAGCGTTTTGGAGGCCAACCTCCCCAGGCGACGACCCCATGTGGGTTGGTCGAACACATCCCCAAGCTACTGGAAATGACCACCCCATGCTGACCACACCATGTGGGGAGGTTAGACTTAAGTTCGCGCACATGACATCGTCTCCAAGAGGTGACCGCCTCATGGGACTGCTTCATGTGGGGAGGTCAGCACGAAAATTTGCCTAGATTTATGATTTTAAAAGTTAAAAGAGGAGAAGAGAGAGGGTATTCGACACAACACATAACGACAGGAAAAGAAGAGAAAAGAGGAAGAAGAATAAGAAGTAGAAAGGAAAGGAAGAAGAAGAAAAGGAGGAAAAGACTCACCTTTATTGAAGCTCTTTGTCAACCTTCCATGGCTAATTCTTCTCCCTTCTCTCATTTTTGTGCTTTAATGTTTGTGTAGACTCTCTTGTATCTTAGGATTTGAATTTTGCCCCAAAATCCCTAAGACCTCCGTTGTTGAATTTTGAACTTGTTTAATGCTTTATTTTAGTCCCTGAGCTTAATGAAGATGATTATTGTGTGATTATGTCTTCTAAGCTTGTCTACATGGAATTTGAGGATTTGTTTAGGGTTTTGTTAATTAATTGTCAATTTGCTAAAATGTTTGATTTAACGGTTCCGATTAGTGTAGGATTAGTGTGAGTTTCTATGGACGAGGTTCCAATAGTAGAAATCTAAATCATGAGGATAAATCAATGTTACTCGGTTTTCAAAGGGTTTTTGAAATGAGTGTTTCATTGCAACTTAGAGGGAACTTGTGCATAATTCTATCAATGGAATCGGGTGTTTGTGTTGTCTGCCGATTCCCGTCAAGTTGGTTAGGATTAATAGAGCTAGAGTTAAACTATTAGTTAATTAAGTGTTCACGTTGTTTAGCTACAACTTCAGGAGTCGACAATCGGTAGTAAGAGGATGATGGGTGCAAAGATCCATCCCAAGATACACCTATCTTAGTGTGGTGAGATTAATTTTATTGCTTTTCATTATTTTTCCATTTATCAAACCAAAACCCCAAAATTCAAACAATTTATATTTGTGCACTTTTGTATATATTTACGCACATTTACTAAATTGATAATTAGCTAGATAGTTGTGAAATCTCTATGGATACGACACTTGTTGTACTACTTCGACTGGGTTCATTGCCTATTAGTTAGCAAGATATATTCAGTTATATTTTGCGACATCAAGTTTTTGGCACCCCGGAGACTTCGGTCCTACTATTTTGCTTATTATTGGTTTAGTTATTGTGCATTTTTTTTCATTTCTTTGATTTGCCCTTTTGTGTATACATTTTTGTTGTTGTTCTTCATATGAGCTTAATTCTGATGGATGGTCATTAAGATCAACCAGGTGGTTGGTATGGCCACTCCTATGGTACAGTGTACGGTGGTACAACCTACGATCAATATGTTGAGTGTCAAGGTTACGGAGCATTCTATATGTGTCCTCCTTGTGATGATTTAATCTCTAGATTGGAGGCTTCCATGGAGGACCATTTCTGGGCTGTCAATCAAAACCACACCAAACAAGACACCAACCAACGAATCGTGTGCTAAGAGTGTGGAGGAGACTATGAGAGCATTCATTGTTCTATGATCACGGTAGGGAACAGTCCCTCTAGGTTGATGGGTCTCATGGCAAAGTCTATCTCTGAGACAAATGCAAGGACTGCTAAACGAAGACGCCACCAATGCAAGAATTCAAGCCAAGCTTGATCATATATCACAACAACTTGAGATAGCAATGGTTTAAGAGATGGAGCAACCTACCAAGGACTTGAGTTTGCCTCTCTTTCCTCCCTTGTTCGAATCAGAGAGTCCACTGTCACTTAACCACCAGCTTGATTTTGAAGATGACTAATCAGAGGAAAGTTTCCACTACGATCTTATAGAGTTTTCTCCCTCTGAAGTCGACTACCATTATGTCTCCCCCCATCCTTCTCTACAAAGAAGATGAGGATGCTTGCTTCCTCAACCTTGAGAAGGAGGAGACACGGCCTCCCTCCGAGTCATTAGAGGAGAGTGTCACCATCAACTTCAAGGAACCACTTCCCCCTAAAGTTGATTTCTATCAAGGCTCTTTCTATGAGCCTCACTCCAAAGTTAAGGATTTCTACATCCTTAAAACCGGGAGGATGAGCCATCAAACTTTGATCTTCACCTGAAGGATTAAGGCCTTTCCCACCTGTGTACCAATGAAGTTAGGTGGAAGCTTAAAGTCCACCCACTAAGTGAGAAGGCCATATTCCCATTTGATTTGGGACCAGAGTTTGAAGAAAAAGTTCACCCCGGAGTTCTCCTTACACCGCTCAGTGAAGATAAGGATGTATTCATCCTTAATTTTGAGGAAGAGGCTCCACCACAATATGATCCTCGCACCAAGGATCATTAATGGCAGCATTTAGGCAGTTCTTTAGTAATAAATGATGCCCTCCCCACCAACCTGTTGAAGCCCACTTCAACTTTCATCTTTGACTTTGGAGGACTTCAAGGTGATGTGATCTATCCAAAGACCTTAAGCATTGGGCAGCTTTCTAGGAGGCAACCCGGATGAAATTTCTTTCATTTTTTTATTTCCTTTTTAATTTTTAAGTTCTCCTTTGATTTTATTTTTGCTAACTCTTAACCTCGTGTGTAGTTTGGTTACTTCTAGTGTCTTATGCAGGTGCAATTTCATGTCTACATCGCAACCACGCTATACTACTATGAGGATAAAGCTCAAGTGTGGGGGAGTTTCTTCAAAGCAAGCAACAACAAAATTAGGGGAGTACTAGTTTCTATTATTTTGTAACTCTTGTTCTTTTCTTTCATTTTGATTATGCTTGAGTCTACCAATGGGGATAACTTATGTGTTGAATTGCTAGTGTGTGCCCCTTTTGTTTTCTCTTTTGTCTACACCTTGAAAAGGTCTTCTAAATCCTCCCCCGATTTGTTTGGTGAACAAGGACATTGGTCAAACCAAGTGCAGGAATCGACCCTTTTGGTGAATTATGTGCTTTTTAATGTTTAATCCCTTTGCTTATCTTGTGTTTGTCCAAAAACAAAAACTTGGATCCTTATGATGCAGGTTGTTCTCATTATGAACAAATACTCTTATGATTTGTGGGATAAATGCTCAAACATTTTACTTTTTTATTGCTTTTGAGGAGCATTTTTCAAGCGGTGCGACCAAATGATCTAAAATGGTTGGATTTGTTTTTCTTAGGGGTTCCTTCTGTCTTTTCTCTTAGGGATTGATAAGGGGAGTTTCTTTGTGAAAATTATTTAAAGGACTTGTGAGAAGCCATTGGTAACCAATAATGAGAGTTGAGTGTTCTTAAATGCAAGTGCTACATGCCCAACTTTTAACTCCTCATCTCTTATGCAAAAGGGAAACAAGTGCATAAATTTATTTTTGGTTTTGTTTTCTTCTTAATGCCCATTCCTGAGAGAAGTTGACCATGGTACAAGTTCTTCAAGTTACCTAATCTCTAAAGCTTTGAATCACTCTGGATCATACTCCAAAATTCTATAGTTTATTTTACCCCAAGCACGCCCATGCCACCAGTAAGTGATGGTTCACACTCCTTAAAGGTTTTAATAACTTTTTGCTTCTTCTCTTATCCTACACTTCATGATAGTATTTGTTAGTCTTGAGCATTCCTTACTTGCTTGGGTGTTTGGTTTTGCTTGAGGACAAGCAAAAAGGTAGGGGGTGCGATGAGTGTCCAAATGAGCATGTTCTAGGGGTGTATTTCAAATGTTTTATCAGCACCTCTCATTCTCATTTATCCATTTAATCAAGTTTCCCTTAAATTTATGTTTTATTGGTGTTTCTAAACATTTATTGATTAAACAGAAGGAATAACATAGCTAGGAGCAAAGTAGACGAAGATAGGAGCATGTGGGCGCAAACAGATTCAAAATTGAAGCAAAAACAAAAAAAAAATAAAGCGTTTTGGAGGCCAACCTCCCCAAGCAATGAACCCATGTGAGTTGATCGAACTCGTCCCCAAGATACTGGAATTGATTGCCCCATGGCAACTGCCCCATATGGGGAGGCCAGACTTAAGTTCACTCACGTGACATGTATCCAAGAGGTGACCACCCCATGGGACCGCTCCAGGTGGGGAGGTCGGCGTTAAAATTTGCCCAGATTCAGGATTTTAAAAGCTGAAAGAGGAGAAGAAAGAAGAGAGTGCATATGACATGACACATAACGATGGGAAGAGAAGAAAAAAAGGGAAGAAGAATAAGAAGAAAGGAAAGGAAGAAGAATAAGATAAGGAGGATAATGCTCACCTTCATGGAAGATAGTCTTTAACCTCCCATGGCTAATTCTTCTTCGTTCTCTCGTTTTTGTGCTTTAACGGTTGTGTAGACTCTCTTGTATCTTAGGATGATGATTTTGTCCCAAAATCCTTAGAACTTGCATTGTTAAATATTGACTTGTTTAATGTTTTATTATAGTCCTTGGGCTTTATGAAGATGATTATTGAGTGATTATGGATTCTAAGCTTGTCTACATGAAATTTGGGGATTTGCTTAGGGTTTGATTAATTAATTGTCAATATGCTAAATGGTTGGTTAAACGTTTCCGATTAGTTTTTCATTAGTATGGGTTTTCATAGACGGGGTTCCAAAAGTAGAAATCTAAATCGTGAGGACTAAATCACTATCACTCGATCTTCAAAGGGTTTTTGAAATGAGGGTTTCATTACAACTTAGAGGTAACTTATGGTTAGTGCTATCAATGGAATCGAGTGTTAGTGTTGTTCGCCGATTCCCATCAAGTTGGTTTGGATTAATAGACCTAGGATTAGGTTATTAGTTAATTAAGTGTTTCCATTGTCTAGCTACGAGTTCAGGCGTCGACAATCGGCAGTAAGGGGATAATGGGTCCATCCCGAGATACACCCATCCTAGTTTAGTTAGATTAGTTTTATTGCTTTCCTTTATTTTTCCATCTATCAAACCAAAACCCCAAAGCCTAAACAATTTATATTTATGCACTTATATATATTTACATGCACTTACTAAATTGATAATTAGCTAGATTGTTGTGAAGTCTCTATGGATACAACAATTGTTGTACTACTTCGACTGGGTTCATTGCCCACTAATTAGAAAGATATAATTAGTTATATTTTATGACATCATAGACTGTTGGTAATGAGTAGTGCAGCACCGATGAAGGTGAACTCTCAATTCGGTCTAGTTAGAACATGACTAACTTCGTTTGACGTAGAAATTCAGCTGCGTGTGAGGAGTATGAATGGTGAGAGGTACAAGCAGGAGCTCCAGAGTAACCATACATAAATTGTCTCCATTTGCTCAAATTCAAGGATTATGCTGAGGGGAAGATCGCACCGATCTTCATGATGCCAACATTACAACCCAAATGATAAATGGTGAGGTTGTTCTTTCTAGTTTGAAAGTTGTAATGAAGATCAGTCTGTGCACCATTGAGAAAGAAAACCAGATGAGCAACTGAGATTGGTGTAAGAGACTATGGGTGGAGCAATTTTCCACGATGTTGTTCAGAGTAGCTTTTTCCGATATGCTTCAGATGGAGATGGTGCGAGAGAGGGCTTACGTGGCGGCTGAAAAAGTTGTTCACCATATGATTTGTGCATGTCATCCTTGCGTAGGGGCTATGCTAATCTTCTCTGTATCATTCCAATTTATAGGATGTCCTTGAAGGGAAAATTTCTGCATACATAGCCACTGACATTTTGGTAGGAAATGATGTTGCAGCAATTGCCATTTTTATAGAAAGTCATCAATGATGATGCTGCAACATACTCCTTTTTAAAAGTTGGGTACGAGTCTCGTCAGGATTCTAGTTTGGTTGCCAATTTAGTTCTTATCCGGGAATCACCCTCAATGAGAGATGGAGTGAAAACTAGGAGTTGCCCAAAAAATGATGGCACCATTTGTGGTTGCAAGGATTCACGGGGGTTCTATGCAACCATGATCTCTTTTTTGAATCCAGTAGTTCATGGGGGTGATGATCTCTAGTTAAGATCTTGGTGGTTGGTGTGTACTTTAGCTGTATGTTCTATCATCTTACAGCCTTGGTTAGGAGGTGGTCTCTATGTTGGTTAGGTAGTCTTTTGTGCTCGTATCTACTTTTATTTTTGGAGTTGATTTGCAATGGGGCAGATGAGCTTGGGAAGCTCTAGGTTCTTATGGTTAATAAGCAGGGGCGGGTCAGTAATTTGGAAGGCCTTGTGCTTAATATTTAAATGGGACCCTATATAAATGAAATTTTAATATAAATTACACACAAATTAATGTAGTTGTGTCACAATATAATTATAAATTAAATTCCGTAATGAGATCAAATGTCAAAAAACGACAATATAGACAAAGTAGAAGAAGTATATTCATTGTCAAATGATCACTTTAAAATAACCCTTATTCTATCAATGTTACAATATAATTTTACCGGCCCTAATACACTTTTCAGTCTTTTCTCTTTATAAAATTAGTTGTCTATCTTGAAAATTTTGAAAAGGATGTGGAGTAACAGTCAAAAGAATTGGACTTGAAGTAGAACTGCAGAAGAGTTGTGAGAGTTCTATAATCGATAAAAAGATGGGAGATGAAGAAATTTCAGTTAATACTTAATAAATAGAAGAAAGTAGTTAAAAAGAAGAAAAATCAATGATCTGTATTTTTTTTTATCTTTTTTAGATAATACTTAAATACAAACCATTTATCTGATAACTTTATTATTTATTTATTTATTTATTTATCTTTTAAAAAACTTAATACTTTTTAAATTCAATCAATTGTTAATTAATTGATTATACAAAATTTTTCTTTTTAAAGTTAATCATAATTTTTGTTTAACAAAAATAGGTACCTAAAATATGGGGCCCCAAAATTTGAGGGCCCTAGAACACAAAGTGACCTGAACCAAAACTAAAAATGAATTGAACTCAAAACTAAATCTAATGTGACCCGAATGAATATAGTACATTTAATTATATTCCTATAATGTGTGTTTTTTGTGTGCTACATAAATAAAAATAATGTTCTCATCAAAATCTCATGCGACCTTCCCAACTACTTTATATATACTCCTAATATATCATTAACTTCTATTTTCATTATATTATTATTTCATTTTAAATAATTAATTAAATCTATTGTTAGTTTGTGATAATAATATCTATTAATTTAAAATGTAGAAATTACTTTTTTGGTGACTGCAAATTCTAAAAAATGAACTGCATTTATGACTACAAGTTCTGAAAAACTAACTTCATATTTTTTTTATAGCAGTTACATCAACTAAAAATCTAACTGTAAAAATTAACACCCTAATTAGAATACTAACCGCCATTTAATATATATTGACCATGTGAAGTTGAAGATAGTTCAATAAAATCTTAAGTAATAATCCTTCTCATTACTCAACTATATGTAACCCAAGAACCCTTGATTTCATGAATTTAGGTTATTATGTCTATGTTGCATTGTCATATTAGTAATAAATAATAATTAAGTTTGTTGACAAAAAAAATTCTTCCTTTTAAGAAAAATAGACTAAAAAAAGTAATTAATTAATAATCTCAATTGGATGCAAATTTTGGTCTTGTTGTCTTTTAGACGGTAGAGAAATCAAACTTGAGAAAGTAAAAAAATGTGGCTACCGATATTGATTGAAGCCGAATTTGTAAATCAAACTTGAGAAATCCAATAAGATGTAAGCTTTGATGTTGATGTCTCATAGTACATTTGTTATCTTTTATTCAATATTTACATGTGGCGACATAAAATAATCATGTAATAACATAAAAAGAAAACACATGTGCTAGAAATATTGATTGAAGTCAAATTTTTAAAATTATGATTATAAAGTTGTTTGATTTGGAATTTCCAATCATTTCTAACCGAATAAGTAACCCAAATTAGATTTGTGATCTGAAAAACTGAGCAATTGTTGGTAAAAATACTATAATACTATAATAATAATAACAATAATAATAGTAATAATAATAATAATAACCTAAGAAAACAATAAGACAAGTGCACCCCAAATCATTGTAGTACAACAAGTGTCGTATCCGGAGGAAAATTGGTTTCTAAATTCCTAAAATCGGTATCCTAGTAATTGAAATAAAGTGCGGTAAATGAGAGTTTAGCAGGAGGCAAACTTGATTTTTTGGTTGACAAAATAAAGCAATAAGCACATAAATTGAAGTGATGTTTGTAATGAATTGGATGGAGATGTACCTTAGGATTTTGGCAATCATCTAAATCACCTAAACATGCTTTAAATCCTACTTCACTCTAGTTGTCTTTAAAAACAAGAATAATGACTCTCTAAACCTAAGATGAACCAAATCTTACTTAATTAATTTTAACCTTCAAAACCAATTAGGGTTAACCTCATTAACCATTAAGCACAAGTTCTAAATGAAAAACCCCAAAACTCACCGATTAACCCAAGAGGTAAAATTAGGGTTCTTCTCTCTAATTGGTCAAATATCTAACTTCAAACCAAATGTTGTTAGGAACCACCTAGAATGCAATAGAAGATCAAATCTATATCACTAATTAAGCTTCAAGAGAGGAAACAACTATATTAATGGAAAATGGGGATTACAAGCTTATTTAGAGATGAGGGATCAAAAAGCCATCCCAAGGTACAAGATGGGACTACTTAAGAAAAGTGTAAGAATAACCATAGAAGGTTAAGGAAGCTTTGAGGGAGGTGGGCTGCTTCTCCTTTGCTCTCTTCCATTTTCTCTATTTTTTTTCCTATTTCCCATCTTGTCTTCTATTCCCTTCCATCGTCTCCAAGTTCCTATTTTTCTAGCTCCCTCCTTTCCCCCTCCCATAATAGATTCTAGACCACTTATAAAAAAAATGATAGATTCCAGACCCCTTTTTTAATAGTCCAGTTCAAGTCGCTGGTAGATATTGTCCACTTTGACACAACTCATGGTTTTGTATCTGAGGGTCAACTAGTTACACCACTCAAAACGCGTCTACCATGAAGGAGTCTTCACAACCCTCATAAGGAATACTTCACTCTCCCCTCCAATCAATGTGAGAGTCGTTTTGTGGCACACCACTAAGTGTAACACCCGACGAAGGTTACCTCCCACATCGATTGGAGTGGAGAATGAACCATTCCTTAGGAATACCTCTCCTTGTTGTGATGCGTTTTGGGGCTAGGAGACCCCGAGAACAAAATCGTGATATGCGGTAGAGCGAACAATATCACAACAGTGGTTACTTGGGGATGTTACATATGGTATGAAATTCAGACTCAGGTTGGTGTGCCGGTGTGGCCCGCGAGAGCACTGGGATGCCAAGGAGGTAGAGTGTAACACCCGGTGAGGGTTACCTCCCCATATCAATTGGAGTGAAGAACAAACCATTCCTTATATAGGCAGGGATACCTCTCCTTGTCGTAACACGTTTTGGGGCTAGGAAACCCTGTGAACAAAACTGTGAGTTGTGACAGAGCGGACAATATCACAACAGTGGGTAAGAATGTTGTAGGATCGGGTGGCTGACTCAAACCAACTCAAGGTGTGAGTCTGTGAGATGTTTTGACTCAATCGAACTTACACTTGAGACGTAGAAACACTTAGTCGAACTAAGTGCGCGGAAGCAGTTGCTCAAGGTAGTAAAGTAAGAGAGATTTAGAGGAGCTAAATGGATTAACACCTGAAAGGTACAAGGACTCTGTCGAACTCAGCAAGATACACAATATAAGTTATTTTATTTCCTGGTCAAAACAAAACAACTTATAATGCCCACTCAGTAGATGAGATCTACTTCGTGGTTTTCACTCACTCACCCAATACAATCTCTGATCAGCTCAATGATAAGTGTAGTGAAAACTAGGTCCTACCTAGAAAGACTCTATCGATATGCACAAACGAATCTAGTACTTCTCTCTCTCTTTTTATCTCTCTAAAATAGGCAAAACTTTCTCTAAACAAATGCTCTGAATGATTCTCTTTGGAAAGCTGCAATGAGAAACGAAATGACAACTCTCTTATATAGTGGAGCCGGTGAGGGAGTCTGCTTCCGAAATATCTGCCATCTGAACGTTGTAGTTGCTTAAAATCCGGTCCTAACTTCTTTGTGAACGTTGCTAAGCCTTGGCCCTTAATTTTCGGACAATTACCAATCCATTGGACGACTTGGCAACGTTCAATTATGACTTTCACGTCTGATGTAGTGGACTGACTCTGTCAGTTCCGAAATTTCAGGAACCAATGACTCTTTCCTTGAATTTCGGAAGCTGGAGCCATATTTCGGAAGCTGAAGCCAAGTCTTCTGATTAGTGCCATGTTGAGAGAATTTTGGTCCAAGTCTGAACGTTGATGACCGTTGTAAGTCAATGTAGTTGCTGTACTTGCTCCTTAATTTTCGCAACTGACCGACAGACTCCTCGAATTATCAGAAAGTCAAGGCTTTGGATTTTGCTCACATTTTGCATGAATTTCGGCCAAGGATGATAGTTTATGACTATTATGGTTAGGTGGACGTTGCTCCTTGAATTTCATAACTGATTGATGAATTCACATAGATGGACTCTCTCGCTCTTTCAAGGTTGACTGACTCTGTCTTGTTTTGAGAAGTGTGATTGACTCCTTTGATCTGGTTGACTATCTCAGCAACACCTTCATACTCCAACAAATGTTACTGTAACACCCTGGATTTTACCAAAATATAAATATCACTGTTTATGAAAGTAACGCCGTAAACTAGGGATGACAATGGGTGATGGGTACCTGTTTCACCCGATCACCCGACCCGCAAAAGTGGGTGAAAAACCCAAAATAAATGGGTGAAAATCGGGTGACGGGTGAAACAGGTGTGGGTGACGGGTCGGGTCGGGTGAACATTTTTTACCTGGTCACCCAACCCGTTCACCCGACCCATCACCCGTATGTATTTATATTAAATAAAAAATATACTAATCTCATATTTGTTGAGATAATTTAGAAAACGTTTGGTTAATACTCCATGCTTTGAGTATGTTATTGATATTAGATGATGTCGTATATACTATTGAACAAATATGAATGATTTTTTTGAAAAATTATGCTTATACAAAGTGCTGAAAAAAATTGCTGAAAAAAATATAAACGAGTGACAGGTTCACCCGTTTTACCCGCGAGTGACGGGTGATGAAGTTACGGGTGACGGGTCAGGTGGTGCAGATGAAAAACGGGTGACAGGTCGGGTGGAGCATCACCCGACCCGAACCCGACCCATTGCCATCCCTACCGTAAATGGAGAGGAACAAAAGTAAAACGAGCCTTAAAACAAAAATCAGAGACGTGTCCGGAGTTGGAAGTCTGGACATAAGCCGAGGCTTCAAAGCGTATATGTTCGGACTAGAAAGTTTGGACACAAGTCGAAGCTAGAAATCAGAGTTGACTAGACGCAAGTTCGATAAACTTTCTTACACATGTCCGGACATGTATCTGGGTGTGGAAGTCCTGATCAATGCAGAGACTCCAACCCAGACTTGTCTTCACATGCTGTCCGGATAGATGTCTAGACACATCAGACAAAAGAAAACCAGTATATTCTCAGGGCCTATCTGGACTTACACGTCCAAACGGATGTCCAAACAGAGCCAAGTTCTCAAAATCAGTACCAATATTCCACAGTAAACATATTCCCGTTGGATAATAAAAACGATGATTTAAGAACAAAAACTTATAGCAATTATTCAACAGTAAAACCAATTCATCAAACGACCACAGTGAAAAACAAAACCAAATCCGCGGGATTACCGCCACACCCATACCCATGAATATTAAGGCTAATACCACAATTCAATTCAACATCGTTGGAAAAATCCCAAATGAACATTAAATAGTACTATTCCATATTCATTTGCAAAAAAATCTGTAACAACTTCATATACCATCTATTAGCTATGTGGTGAAATCTTCCCAACCCCGTTGCCATAGCCATCATTACCTGCTATCAGAAAATACACAACAACACACAAAAAGGTAACCACACCTCTTCACAATGTAAAATTCATTTTATTTGCAAAACACTTGAGCTTATATTTCACACAACAACTATAGACCATAACAACATTAATTACAATAAGAGACCACCAACACAATTCATCAATGATAAGAGAGATTTCCACCGGCAACCAATATTAAGGCTAATACCACAATCCAATTCAACATCATTGGAAAAATCCCAAATGAACATCAAATAGTACTATTCCATATTCATTTGCAAAAAAATCATTAACAAGTCCATCTACCATCTATTAGCTATGTGGTGAAATCTTCCCAACCCCGTTGCCATAGCCATCATTACCTACTATCAGAAAATACACAACAACACACAAAAAGGTAACCGCACCTCTTCACAATGTAAAATTCATTTTATTTGCAAAACATTTGAGCTTATATTTCACACAACAACTATAGACCAGAACAACATTAATTACAATAAGAGACCACCAACACAATTCATCAATAATAAGGGAGCTTTCCACCGGCAACTAATAATTGTTTCACCAATGGACACCCAACTATAGGGCCGCAAATTCCACCAATGAACACCCAACATAGTAGGGCTGTAAAACTGAATTCCACCCCACTCTGTATCCTTGAGTGTGCACACCCTTCTAAGGGTACTCTTGACCACAAGGAAGTACATCTATAGAGCTTAAACTGTGATATAGTGGTTGTAGTGCAATATGTTTAATTCCAATGTACCAATGTGTATGAATAAACCCAGTGAAAGTATCCCAAACCAATCACACATTCCAGACACAATACTCATCTCATTCCCTCAAATTCACAATAAAATCCATAACCCTAGTTTCCACATCAATAATCCACCGTCAAGTAATTAAATCATCAACACTCGATCAATGTTCACACAAAATAATTTAAGTGAACACAGTAGCTTACCTGGAATCCACACTCAACCACAAGTTAGAGATCACGTATAATCACTAGCACCCACCGTCGATGAAGTTGGGATCTAGAATTTAATGTACTTACTTTTCATAATCCACCGATAAATCATAATCCAATTCATGAATTTGTAGACCCTAACTATTGTAATCACACTTACCCTTCGACTTAACTTGAGGCAGCAACAAAGGAGAAAGATTTAGTGTGGGAGGAACAAGAAGGTGTTGAAGAGAGGCGCAAACCAGAAGAGAATGAAGTCGGTGTGAATTTCAGGAAAAAGAAGAAGAAAAAGAAAGAAAGGAATGAAAAGGAAAGAAAATAAAATCGGGTTAATTTCCCCTTATTCCAATTTATTTCGTTACCCCTTACTTATTAGCATAACTCTCATAACCAAATGAAATATGCCATTAGCATTATTTCCCTATATTCATCAATTCATTAAGACTATGATTAACCAATACATATTTAAAATATAATTATAAATCATCTAAATCATATGGTTATTTCATTATCCCCCCTAAAAAGATAGCTTTGTCCTTGAAGCTGCAATTCATACTCGATTCAAAAAGGCTTAAGAGGTTTCCATAACACTGTATCTATTCCTCATTCTTAGGGTGTTCATGTTGCAATTCCCTATGGTAAAAGAAGTTACGGTCACTCACTAAACGATTACCTGATTGAATAGCTACGGGTATATCCTTCTCATCTCTTCCTCTACCTCCCAAGTAGCTTCCTCGGTACCGTGATTAGACCATAAAACCTTAACCATCCGGGTTGCCCTTGATCGAGTTTCCTCAGTCTTTGTATCAAGGACCTTGATAGGGTATTTCTCATATGAAAGGTTTTACTCCAACTCCAGTACTTCTGGTTGAAGCACATGTGAAGAATCGACAATGTATCTCTTTACTGAGAGACATGAAAAACATTATGCACCTTCTCAAGTTCCAAGGGTAATGCAAGTTTGTAAGCCACATTCCCTATTTTTTCAAAATCTCATATGGTTAGATGAACTTTGGACTCAACTTTCCCTTTTTCCCAATCTTGCCACTTTCCTCATAGGAGAAACATTTAAGAACACTTTATCTCCCACCTCAAGTAACATTGGTCTCCTTTTCTGCATATGACTTGTGTTTGTCTAAGGCTGCCCTAATACGCTTTTGAATCACTCAAACTTGGCTCATGCTCTCCTCGATCAACTGAGGCCCCAAAACATAAGTCTCACTGATGTCACTCCAATGTAGAAGAGTCCTGCACTTCGCACCATAGTGAGCTACATAAGGAACCATCTTGATGCTGGAGTGGTAACTTTTGTTGTATGAAAACTCAATTAAAAGCAAACTACCAGCCCAAGTGTTAGCAGAAATATGTGTTACTATACTTCTACCTAGGCAGTGTACCTATCGTTTTGCGGAATAGTGAATTGAGTGGGGGTTGCCGATCTCAGGACCTCGTTCAATTAACTGACAAATTAAATTAACCTAATTGAGAAAACTAACCTAAACTAATAAAACAGGAAATTGTCACTTGTTAAAGGGATTTTATTAATCTAAGCAAATTAAAGTAAACAAAGAAATTAATAGAACAAATAAACCAAATAAAGCAAACTCAGACAAACAACAGTGTAAAAATCTAGTAATTAAAAGGGGCTCCTCGAGTTGTTCTGCTCACCTAATTCTTCAGATTTTATTATTAACTCTTCCCCTAACTTTTCATAATTCACTCAGAAACTTTGAATAATTTGTCAACGACTAAGTCTAAAGAATCCTAACTAGTTGCTAGAACTAGCAGCAGGCTAATGCTCTAATCCGGACACAACTAATCGCATAAAGAACAGTTTCTATGGGAGTCCGATTAACCTATAGGCGGGATCACGCTTCTAGTCATTAATCAGGTTCGACTTCCTATGTCTAGTTTACTATCTCAGCTCTCGCGTGTTGATTAGAAAACTACAAGAATTATCCTAATTATTGGCCAGATAATTAAAACACATTAAGAACAGGAATCGAACTAATTATAATAACAAAGCTGTATGGAAAAATTAATATAACATAATCGTCAAGAATAAACTCGCTTCCCAACTCGGGAAGCTAAAAATAAACTACTCACTCATGATTCTAGGGACAGAAACAATAACTAAAATAAACATTAAACAAGTTGTAACAAAAAACTAATAAAGAAACAATTATGCTCAATTTACTAAAACCCTTGATCCAAGTCGGTACTGTTCGAACTGGTGTTGTGGAAGAATTGCGACTGCTGCTCCTCTCCTCTCCTCGTACGGTCAACGACGAAAGAATACTGGAACGGTATGCGAACGATGGTATGTGGTGGTAGTGGAGTTGGGAGATGATGGGTGGTAGATGGCGAGATGAGTATGGAAGTGCAGGCGTTGGAAAAGTCGAGGAGCAGTATGGTGAATATGTGGCGGATGATGGTGGTGATGATGGATGTATGAATGTGTAGAGATGGAGTTGTACGGTGGTGATGGTGTGGAACGGTGATGAATACGAAGAGAATGAATTGGAGGCGCGAGCCCCCTCGGCGTGGGCGTGTCGTCTATAAGTCGATAACGATATATATATATATACCGTACTCCAATATCGTAGCCCTAACCGCCTTTGTTATCTGGCGTTAATAATCACGGCTGTTAGTGGCGTGAGTTGTATATGGAGAATTGATTATGTGGTGTGAATACTAATCTCCTCTGTAGAAGGTGCGCAGCAGTTACATGCTGATTTTGGTGTACGTCATCCATTAATAATTAATGAATGATGATCGGCTGCATGAGTGAATAACAATGTATATAGCCATGAGTAAGTAAAATAATATGAATGTTACAATGCATTGCCGTGACTCCGTGAGTGTGTAGTAATTGATACGCTCAAATCCTTCGTGCATGTTATATATATATATTCTGTCTTTAACACATAAAATGCATCCGTTCATATCAAAACATAAATATAAATAAAAACATATGATAAGTGAGAAATATGACATGAATAGTTATGAAAATAGATGTATTTTGCACTTATCAAACTTCCTCACACTTAGCTTTTGCTTGTCCTCAAGCAAATACAGAATATGACTACTCTTAAGGGTCGTAGTATTGAAACTCAGGATCAAACAACTGCCGATGGAAAACAAGCAAAATGACAATCAATAGAAAAGTTCTGCTACTAGATGTAGGTTTTCGTAAACAGTGAAAAAGAGTAAAGTTAAAAGCATGGAAAAGTTAGATTATAGAAACTGAAACAGAATAGTCTGGGATCTTCCACCGTTTCTTCCTCTAACCTTTGGATGACAAGAGGTGTGAAGTAACACCTTATTCCGTGATACCTTTCAACACCACATACTCATGATCAGAATTGTAACACCCCATCCAGCAACAAACACATAATAACAATCTGCAGCGGAAACTCAACTCATCACATTACTTATTCCAATGGTGTTACACGCCGTTAACCACCCACGTGGCTAACAAGGCTAATACATGTACATTTGTATCGGTCTGATGGACTAGATTCCCGAGCAACTACACAATACAATCCTCACTCCATCTTCCACATTTATTATATTCATACACTCCCCTGTACCAAGTATTTACAAACTACTGCCGATAACAACTTCGGTCTTACTACGCCTATCATACTCACGCCATTTAAATGGCTACCCATGTGTAAACATCTGCCCCGTCCTACTCTCGAACGGCTTCCAGCTCCCTGTACCTGAAACAGGAAAAGAAGAGAAAGGGTGGCCCCCAAGGGGCTCAGCACCTTTGCTGGTATGGTAATCCCGCAGCCCACATGCTACCGGGCCACGCACGACTAATTGTCGTCTTAGCATGCAGTTGATTATATTTAAATCATGCATACAAACCATTAACATATCTCACATAATATTTCGCCTCAATGGGCTCAACCAATAACCAACACATCCACACTTAACCAACCATCCACACTTAACCAACCATCCAATGGTTCCTTTAACCCTAGAGTGGCTCTCCTCCAAAACGGAGCTACTTCCTTAACAGACGACATGTACCCATTAATCGGGTTATCCTTAAACGCCTCTTGTCACAACCTGGGATTCATTTCCATGATCCACACATTCCATATCCTACAACATGACTCATTCCACACATAACAAAACATAACAAGCCTTTCTTGCTTCGATGTACACATGACAACGTTGCACTCATTTAAAACATCCAATATATATATATATACCAAAGCATAGCAAGGGAATTTGCATAGCATTATAACATTACATACACCATAAAATCGGTTCTCACAAGGAACCTTCCACCATAGTTAGTATACCAGGTGAGCCTAGGGATTTTTGCCAATCCCATGTTAAGCTCGTTACCATCCTCGTTACCGTCCGGTTATATAGAACGGTTAACTTATACCCAAGGTGTGTCGGATATAGTAATCCCAAGCACACCGAAATAACATACGTATGCCCCTGGCCCGACGTGAGTCAGTAACTAGCTTTGGATAAGCTAAGGGAAGGTAAAACCAAATTGGAATACCACCTATACATACACCAAGAGAGCCGAACCGGATAAGATAACGACTCCCGTCCATCACACGCGTGGCCGGAACAACCGGACTCCTCACCCCCCGTTAGTACATATACACTTAATAGTAAGTAGTTAGGGATCCATTATGGAGCCTACCACATCCACACACCATACGGTATCATAACCGAGAGTTAAGCACACAAGGGAGGTTCTCACACTTGCATACAACAACAATATCCAACTAACTCACACATAGCCGTGGTTAGCACGTTCCCAAGGTTTGGGCCGTCAACTCCGAATACCGATCACTCATGTGTTCCTAGTTTTGGTTAGCTAAGATTTAACACATATTTGAGGTTAAACGGCATCGGATACCAAATTCGCCACATAAATGAATTACTATAAACTCATTACATGTTTTAATCTTACAAGGGGCAAACACTCAAGAAAACATATTGGCATACAAGCCGGTGTAAATCCGTTAGGACACAGGTTGCAAGAAAACCATACCTGTCACCGGAGTCCACTTTACCACGTCCACCTATGTTCCTCGAGCAAATTCTCGAACAACTGTTAACATCACATGTGTTTTCATTAACATCGGGGTTTGCTTGATTATTTAATGTCAATGCTTAATTTTCCCCCGTTAACTTGGTTAAATAACTTTACATTTTTAACACGTTTTACTCTCGCATCTTAATACAACCTTTAGCCCACTTTATTGTCATTAAAACTCACCTAACATGTCCTTAACATCCTTATGGCATCATTACCTACCAATCCCCATCAATCACATATGATTTCATAACCTTAAACCATGTTTTTGGTCCGACCGACCCACCGTCCGACCCACAGCTGGGTCGGTCCATTACAGAACCCTTTTTCTTCCTTATAGTCATGCCCGTCCGACCCACGTCCGACCCACCATTCTGGGTCGGTCCATGTGCGAACATTTTTCCACCTTTGAAACTTGACCGACCGACCCATGTCCGACCCACCCTTTTGGGTCGGACCATTACCGAACACTTTCCTAACAACTAACAGAGGCTCGACCGACCCAAAAACTGGGTCGGCCCCTGGGTCGGTCGCCTCCTAATCTTACCCAAACTTTGCCAAATCTTCACCAAACTTCTCCTAAGGCCTCTTAATGTGTTCTAACATCATTTGGCACTTCAACACACCCTTAAGATATTCTTAAACCTCACAAAACTATTTTTCCTAATTCCTTAAACCTTTACTTATATCTCCACAAAATTCCTAACACTTACAATGTTTTCTCCTTATGATTTCTAGGTGGCATTTCACCTATAATGACCACAATACCAAGGTGTTTCCTCTACACCTTATCAATCATCTCTCAACTTCTTTTCTTACTACTAAATCTCCTTTTCACAACTTCAAAACTCCTTACTCAAAACCTTACCTAAACCTCATTTATTCCTTGAATATCACATTACCTAAACCTTAAACAACTCCTCCAAGACTTAAATACATCTTAAGAACACCCATAGATTTCTAAAACTTCCAAGATAATGCCTAAATCCTTGCATCACTCTAAATCACCTAATACATGTTTTCTTCTCAAGTAAACATTCATTCACCTTTAATCCTTCCTAGTTCACCAAAACTCACTTACCACACTTAGAACTTCTTACACATTTCCCAAATTTGGCCATAGCTTCTCTAGTATATACCCACATCCAAACAGGTTTTTACCTTAATTCACTCAAGAACACCTAAAATCCATAAACACATTTTATACACAAACTTCACACATTAAGCACTACATCACAATATAGTGCATAACTTAAATTGCTTGGCACTTAGGCCCTTAATGCATGGCTCTTAGGCCCTTAAATTGCATAAACCTAAACACTGAATTTCCCACATAAAAATGCCTTTGACTGCAAATAAATACACCCAACAATACATATTCCTTTAATAAACTCTTTGAGAGCATTTTACTAGCTCATTTACCATTTGCTCTTTAGGTAGTTTTAACAAGCATTATAAGCTTATTTCTCCTAAGGCATTAAACCACATTGAGATAGCTTGTTTACCTCTTTTCCTCAAAATTTCTCTCTTGTTTCCTTGTAAACCGGTAAGGCATTTCCTTCCTTGTCAACAACAAAAAATATACCAACATTGTAATGAGTATATAAGCTTTAAGCTTCATCTCATTGTAAACCCTAGTTACATATATTGTTTTAACACATCAAGGTAATTGTTTTACCTTTGAATGGAAAGAGAGCTTGAATGAGTATCAAGAGAGGACTCCTCCTTGCCCTTGGAAGATTCAAATGAAGCTAAAACAAGCAAGATAATACACCATTGTGAGGTGAATTTTCGGACAACATGAAAGCATGGAGGAAACATGGATTTTTCTTTGAGTTCTTACCTTGAAGCAAAGGAGAACAAGAATATGTGCAAAGATGGGCTCAAGCTCCTTCAATGGTGAAACTCCATGGCACCGAAATGGGGCCTCTTGAAGTTTTGAAGAAGATGGAATGAAGAGCTTGATGAGAGGAAGAGAAGGGGTGTTTGTTTTTGATTTGGTTAAGTGAGTCATGAGATATTGACCATGGAAGGTGGAGCTTTGGTGAGCACTATTCCAAACCGTGAATGGAAGAAGAGAGGTTGAAGAAACCTTTCAACCGTGGGAAATGAAGAAGGAAGGGAAGAATGAGATTGGTTTTGCTTTTTGGAGATATTTATAACTAAAGCAATAGTAACCATTAGTCATCACTTATTACTTAATAAACTTACATGTGTGGTGACTCACACCTTGAAAACCGGCCCCCATTTTAATAGAAGGGTAATATAGTCTTTATTGACTCATTTAATTACTTATAACATTATATGTTACAAACTAGGTTATAAAAGTTACTATTCACAAACTAAGGCACTTAGAAGTGAAATTTTGATTTCCCATTGATATACCACCCAAATGTGATACTATATAGTACACATGTTAATTAAAGAGTAATGATGGACATTTAGCCATTCAAAACTCATTTACAAGACAATTTTTCAAAAACGTGCTTTAAGACTTCTTAAAGCACATTTGTGTTTTAACTTGTTTTCAAGCTTGGTTTTCTTTGGTAATTGATTTAATATGTTCATTAACATATAATTAAGGCATAGGTATGACCATTAGGCCTTATACACATTTATCCCAAGCTTAGAGCACATTTTTGCTCTTATTGACCTTAAGGTATTTATTTGTGTTTTGTTTGGTTTCATTGTCTACCAAAGTTCCTAAGGACTTAATTAGCCTTATAAAGTCATAATTAAACATTATCAAGTCTTGGTAGGCTCTTTGGGTCCTAACCAAGTTCACTCCAACCTTAGAGCATGTTTTTGCTCAAACTGTGTCTTAGTGCTTTGTTGCACTTTACTATGGTTTAAATGGTTCATTCATGTTTCTAAGGCACTTTTTAGCCTTTAAAATACCATAGTTAAACATTTACACAACTACCAAGGTTTGGGGTATTTCAAGAATAATCAAAATTGAATTACACGTTTAACTTTTCAAAGTTCCTTTTCCTTAACATTCTATTCTGTCATTTGCATATTTAATTCATCCCCTCATATTTTTCTCTTCACCCTTGTAGCAGTTTGGGCCTTCTATCCCAGATCACAAGACCTTAGGTAGATGGGTGATGAAGCACCCCAAGGACTTAATAACCGAATGAAGAGGTTTTGGTTCAGAAATAAATTTCAATTCAGATCAGCGGAGTACCTTGCCTTATCCTTTCATACCAAACTTTCTTATCATTCCCAAAATCCCAAACTAGACTAATTCAGTTTTTCATAATCAGCTAATCCACCAAATTTCAGTGAAAATAGATTCAGTTTGGATAAAACTATACATACAAACAGCCAAAAGCAGAAAGATTCTTGAGGTGGCATCAGGCTTGTTTTCAAAACCTCAACAAAAATTTTCACCTAAAGATTCAATGTTTATTGGCACACAAAAGAAGCAATTCCTTCAAAGCAATAGGACAAACAAAAACAAGTATGGCATTTAAGCTCAACTGGCATATTTTCAGGGAAAGGTCCTACTTCCTCACACTTAAGAGGAGCAATGTCCTCATTGTTCAAAAATTAAAATCAAGAAAGGACCTTTCAAAGTATGCCAGACTCATTCAGGATTTCATTTAGGACAATATGGACTGATAAATAGGCAATTATAGCATGATAGACAAACATTTAAAATAAAGAAACTGAAACTCCCCTAATATTGTAGATTGAGGAAGGTTCCCTTCCTCACACTTAAGCTCGAACATTGGGGTAGTAACTTTCCTCACACTTGCGTTCAAGCAAGTGTCCAGCCTTGGGGTACATCAAACACCGTAAAAATTTCACCTGCACACACTCATAACTACCACAAAAACACTGAAAAGTGTTGCGTTAAAAGCACAACCACCATTGCCACTTCTAAATAAAAGGAAAAAAACAAAAACAAAAACAAAACATAAATTTAACCACTATATTGCCTCCTAGTAAGCTACCTGTCTTTATAGTCTTTGGCTAGACTCCTACTTCGTTATCCTGGATCAAAAATAAAAGTAGACAACAGCTTTACCAGGAAAATGAAATAGACAGTAATTAAAAGCAAACCACCTGGATCAAAACAAAGCGTTACTTCGGCAAATAAAATAGGAAAATAAATACTCCACAAAACCTGGTGTTTGAGGAGATACTGCCGGTAACGTAGTACTAACAGGAGATCAGGTGATGATGGTTCTTCTTCCTCAAATTCAAGGACATAAACGTCCTCCTCCTGTTGTTGAGGCTTCTTGGATTGATTGTGAAAAAGATGACTAGTTGGAGGTGGCTCTTCCTTCTGAAATTTGAGGATGCAGAAATCTTCCTCAAGTGTTAAAGGCTCAATGGAAGATTCTTGTTGGCAGACAATTGTTGAGGGAGCTTCAACTTCTTCAATGTCTCTGGGATAAACCACATCAGGTACCTCCACTGGTTCACAGATAGGTGCAGGCATAATATCTTCAAATACTGGTTGCTCTATTTGAGTTGAGGTTGAAGGAGGAGGGGAATATAAATTCCCAAATAATCGCTCCAAATCTTCATCAAATAATTCACTCCTGGTATGTCGCTCCTCCTCTTCATCAGACTCCTTTTCAGCTTCAGAAATTGTAGGCTTGGAATGGTCTTCACCCATCAAAGTCTCTACTTGAGATTGGTCCACAAGGTCCGAATAACTTTGGTTATGGGAGAATTCCACTTGCTCCTGTGCTAGCTGCTCTGCAAGCTGGCTCATCCGTCTCTCTAAATTCTGATTAATGGAGGCTTGATCAGCATATATGGCTGCATGCTCTGCAAACTTAGCATCATACCTAGATTCAATTTCAGCCAATTTAGCATTAGTGGCTTTTCTTTGCTCCAGGAGCTCCTCCAGCATACTCTCTATCCTGCTCGTATCCTCCTTAGGAGGCTCCTGATAAGCGTAGAATTGTTGTTCCTCCATCTGCATTCTAGTCTGCTCACCTTCCCACCAATAAGACTGTCGATAAGACGATTGTTGTGGATGGTAATAATCTTGTCGCCTGAACTGGTTGTAACTTTGAGTACCCGGCTGATTATACCTGTTCAAATTCTGTTCTATGTTCATTATCGCAACCGTCGTCTCCAACTGTGTCAGCACTCTCCTCAATTCATCCATGTTATCCTCCATCTTTGCCTAACAAAAACAAAAATAAAAAGTAAAATAGAACAAAATAGAAAAGAAACACAAAAATAAATTTAACTAAATAAAAAAGAAAAATGGTAATTGTGGAGGGTGATTTTTCGGTATGAGGGGGGTCTATCTAAATATGGTCTAACTAAGAAGTCTAGATCCTAGAAATTTGCCATTCTGTGGAGGGTGAAAACCCGTTATTCTGGCATCCCTCAAATACCTACTATATCGTCCGTCTTTCCCAGAAAGCATAAGGGGAGTGCTAGTTAGCACTACACCCGCTCTCAATGGGCTCCACGCGAACTTATGCCCTAAGGGCGGAAATTGACTAGAGTTGCCACCTAGTTTGACCTATGATAACTAGGAAGGAAGATCGGGTTCTAGGAACCGTTGGTTGACTCTGAATTTGTTGCCTATGGATAGGACTTATCTGGTCAGATCAGAGATTCTATTGTGGGTTCGCACTGGGTTACACCCCTTAGAAGTGACAACGACCACGACTTCGGATTGGTGCCCGAGGAAACCTCGGTCTCCAATTGTCGGGATTTCCTTCTTTCAAAACCTTTTTAGAGAGATTCATGTAAAAGCCACAGATAGGATTAGGATGGGAGGAGGAAAAACGAGTGGATGAGGTGAGCTTTTCTGCCAAACTAGCGCCAAGAAGAAGAATTGATGAATTTGAATGAGTATAGACTGAAAGATTAGAAGTCTAATTTTGAGAATTGAAAAAGTTTGTGAGAATCAGATGGGACATGAATACCGCCTTAAAGTTGGGAAGGGGTTTTTTGGATTGGAATGGGGTCGCACCCAGTGTGGGTTGCCTACGTTCTCAACTCACTGTTGAGATCAGACCTTACATAGTTCACAAGTGTTTAGGATTTTGGGGTTTTTGAAGAGTTTTGAGGGATTCGAGCTTTTGAAGAATTTGGAGTTCGAGAAGTTTTGGGTTTCGAATGTTAGTCTGTAAGACACTCGGGTCTATAAGACGTTTGAAACCCTGAGATGTCGAAGTCTGTGAGACACTCGAGTCTATGAGACAATACGGTGTTGTTTGGAGGTGAAATGGCGGAGTGAAAAATGGCATTTTGATTGATGTGGGGTCGCACCCTGTGTGGGTTGCCTACGTACTCAACTCCATGTTGAGATCAGACCTTACGTAGTTCAAGATATTTGGGTTTTGGAAGTTTTGATGTTTGTGGGGTTTGGAAATATTTGAGGTGTTTGAGATTTAGAAGGGTTCGGAGTTTTGAGAAGTTTCGGGTGTGGGATACTAGTCTGTGAGACGTTTGAAATCTTGAGATGTCGAAGTCTGTGAGACGCTTGAGTCTGTGAGACGCTCGGGTCTGTGAGACGCTCAGGTCTGCGAGACATTCGAATCATTGGAATGACAAAGTCTGTGAGACGCTCGAGACTATGAGACATTTAGAGTGTGGGAGAAATTAGAATAGAATTGAAATTGAATTGAAATCGAAGTTGAATCGGAGTTAAATGAATATTGATTTGAACTGGAATTGAAATGAATTTGGATTTGAATGGGTTTGGAATTGAATTGAATTTGGATTGGTTTTGAATTGAATTTGGTTTGGTCTTGAATTGAATTTGGGTTGGGGTTGGAAAACGGGCCGGGTCAAAATTTGGGTTAAAGTTTGTTTTTGGGCTGAATTGGGCCTTGGGCTTTTTATTTGGGCTAAAGTGTTGGGCCAGAATGGATATGGGCCATGGAAGAAGATTTGGGCCAAAATGGATATAGGCCTTGGAAAAAGATTCAGGCCAAAATGGATATGGGCCTAATTTGGGCTGATTTGAGATTGGGGTGAGTTTGGGCCTTATGTGGGCCTTGGAATTTTATTTGGGCTTTTGTTTTGACCTTATTGATTTGTGGATAAAAGAATTTGTAGCTAAACCTGGATAAATAGAATGCCAAGGTTTATTAGTTAATTAATCTTGATTATGGGTGAGTTGAAGGCAAAAAGGATTCCACCCACATAAAACGAATGAGAGACCCACCGGGCATGGAACGGTTTCGCATCCTAAGCCTTCCTAAGATAGCCTTAAGGGCTTCTTTTTTTTTGAAAATTTTGTTCTTATATAAAAATAATGGTGGTTTTGGTATTTTTTAAAGTTATAGAAGATTATTGCGCCACAAAACGAATGAGAGACCTGTTAGGTGTGGAGCAATAATACATCCAAAACTTTTCTGTCAGTTGAAGGGTCCTAGGGGTAGATAACTAGGGCTTAGTAATAAAATCAAGACAAGATACGCCGATTGCAATGAAATATGGATAAAACAACACTTGTACAAAAGACCAAAGAAAATCAAACAAGCATCGGTAATAGACAAACAAAGTGGATAAAAGGCTAATGACGTCCTTTATATTTTTCTTCTTGGTCCAAAACGATTTTTTATTAACTGTACAAACTCTAATTCCTTTTCAAATGTTGACCTTAAGCCCAGTAGATTGATTTCCAAATCTTCGACTCCTTTATTTATCTATTGAATTTTTAAGGCCAAATTAGGTCATAGAGAAAACGCAGGGCAGCTAGTTAAATCACCTCGTTGTACACCTTTTTTCTTGTTAAAAAGTTGTAGACTCAAATTCCATATGGTTTGAGATAAACTGACAATAAAGGAGAAGAATAGAACAATTTTTG
Source organism: Limonium bicolor (assembly GCA_023374045.1). Taxonomy (NCBI): domain Eukaryota; kingdom Viridiplantae; phylum Streptophyta; class Magnoliopsida; order Caryophyllales; family Plumbaginaceae; genus Limonium; species Limonium bicolor. The sequence continues at coordinate 115,814,375 of CM041778.1, forward strand.
AACACATAACATGCGCAGGATGCTCAGAATCCTCAAAACTAGAAACCAAAAATGAAGCCACCGATGATCAGGTCAAATGGGATATTCAAGCGCACTCAGATTAGAAAATATTAATAAATAAACAGAGGGGACTTAAATACCGGGATGAAGAATAACGACAACTTCCTGCAAAAGAAACTAAGACAATAATCACAAACAAGCTGATAAAATACATTAGTTCGAAAAGCCCGGCCGTTGACAGAACTGTGACGAGGAGGAAATGGAATCTGTAAATGACACAAATCAGATACGTGAACGTGAGTCCAAAATGAAAGGATTTATACAGAGACCTATATATACAAGAAAATACCCGTGCCTCAAATGGACGCAACCAATGATGGGTCAACTCCATAAGCAAATGTATACATATGTGAAAAAATAGCCCTCGACATGAGGTACATTAAAATAGTGAAATGTCAAAGTAAAAGTCGCAACCACTGGAGATCAATAAAAGGTTACTTCGAACCCGTCGTGGATTGATTTTGAATGAAGAGGCATGAACAACAACCGAAATAAACCTGCAAGCTACACCATCCACCCATATGTACTGGGTTGGGATTGTCAAGTAACATCAGGGGAGGTTTCCTGCAAAAAGTTGGAGGCATATCCAGAGACTAGACAAGACATCAGTTCACACAAGTAGGTACAAGTGATAAATGATGATTCATAAATCAGATACACTAAACCAATTACTAGTACTTTTGAAACCCAAAGACAAAAAATTGTAATGCGCAACCTCTAAAATGGAAAATTTTCTCACGACAAGACATCACAAGACAAACATTCCACTGATCACACAAGCACGCAAGCACACAGACAAGCATTCACAAGAACACAAGAACACAAGCAAGCAAGCATGCAAGTTGTCAAGGTTAACATCACCGGCGTCGGGCACAAGACCCGACCAGCCTTATCAATGCCTATCCCGGGCAGGGCAAGGCCCGTGCCTCAAGACAGCCACCACCATAGCCAGACAGAGCCAGACAGGGACTAGGAATGGACTTTAACCACCCAACGACGAGCTCTCAACACCGACTCACTTATCCCGACACTAGACTTCAGGACTAATGGGGCTAGGTCCCGATTGTTTAATCAACACCGTCCCTAGGACCAGAGGCATCAACTCCCAAGCATAGCAAGATCAGAACTGCAAGGAGCAAAACCAGATGATGTACAGAGGTGGAGATCTGGTAGCAATTTCATCTTCAACCTGGATGACTGGATTCCTGAGGCAAGTCTAGATTCGAGAAACCAAGAAAAATGAAAGGGAGGAGGGAAAAACAACAGGCTGTATGTGCTGGTACGGCAGCTCATCCTTTCTTTACACATGAGAAACGGTTTCATGAATAGCACAACAGAGAACCCAAAAAATGAACAGAAGTGCTCAAGTGTTAGGTTACTTTTATTTTGAAGTGTCTGAGACATACTTTGAATATAGTCTGACCTTAAACCAGAATTAAGCCAGAAGAGAAAACACAGAATGCTTTGTCACAAAATGGTGAGCTTCTGAGGAGGACATAAATATTTTATGTAAACATCGACCATGAGTGTAGAACCGAAACGCATACCAACTCCATGAATTTCAGAGCCAATGACAGATTTTATTCCCAACAGAGCTCGTACGTAAGTCAAAAGGCTTCCGAAACAAAAGGGAAAGAGAAATCCAATAAGAGATTCAAGTTTGAACATCAGAATAAGCATGATAACACTCGGGTTTCACCTCCCCACTACTGTTATCATTCATTTAGATGCAACACACAGGCGTTTTGTCGATCATGATGACAAGATAATGAGATTGAGATCTGAAGAGAATATCAGTCTAAACTATACGGTTCAAGTCAAGTAAATTTCCAGGAAATCTAAAGGTCGGCAAACTAATTCGAAATTGTGGCTCAGGCAAACCGGGAGTCCGACAACCCCTACTGGGTGCGGCACTTGCCGGAGCCTACGTACATAAACAGAAATCCAGAACTCTTGCTCGGAATACTCAGAGGAAGCAAACAAGAAGAAGAGAAAAGAGTTGTGCCGACACAAACACGCGGAGAAAACTCCGTTTGATTGGTCTTCTCCCGACCATCACCGTTGAGGCTCATTTGGGCAAATCAACGACAACAATACAATCAGAAACCAAGTAGCAAGGGAAATGAAGAAAAAAAAAATCGGAGCAGAAATATGAAAGAATAGGGTAGGTAGTACAATTCGACACTAGCATCGATTTTTCAATGAAGTAGATATAGTGCATGCGCCATCTTCCTTGAAGTTCATTTGGCTAAAACAGAAGTAGTACACGAAGAAAACAGTCAAAGGAAAATGAAAGGAAAACTACGTGTTGGAAATCAGTATTTAAGAAAGAAAACAAGGAAGGAAAGAGAGCAATCCACTTAATCTGTGAACGAGGTGGGTCGAATCTCAGATGAGCAAAAGGTCTGCCAATCCTCCAACGGATCGCCAGGAACACGATATCGTTCGGGAGGAAATCTCAGGTGGTGGTTTTGAATCTTTCGTTGAGCATGGGTCTTTGTTTTGATTTTCAGACGATGAGTTTTTCTGTCGAAGATATTATCGAGATTGAGGGAATTGGAATTTTTTAAGAAAACTGTGTCCAGGAAAAACCTCGTCCTCTCTTGATCGGCTACTGTTGCTTTTTATAATGAGATGTTAGGGTTTTTGTAGGACAAGTATTGACTGATTAACTGGGGCTTTGCTAGGTCAATGGGCCGAGTCAAGGCCTGGCATACTGGGCTGCATTTGGCTAGTAAACGAACATAAAGAAACAAAAAAAATAACCCTCCGAGCCATCCCAAGAATCGAACCAGGGGTCAAGGCCTGGCATACTGGGCTCCCTTATCTAAACATACTGACCAGTTAAGCTGTAGCAAGATTCAGTACATAAACGTAGGCAACTAACCTAGAACAGTGACTAACGAACGAAGTCAAATATTATTAACCAAAACGTAAACAAAGTTCAGCCTAGTACGAATCAAAATCGTAACTAGTAACTACGTACAACTTAACAAAATTGAAAGAAGAAATACTAAACTAAAATCTCAATCAAATTAAATAAAAATGTCAATTAACTGTGTCGGAGGTCCCCGACAACGGTGCCAAAAACTTGTTAGCAGAAATATGTGTTACTATACTTCTACCTAGACAGTGTACTTATCGTTTTGCGGAATAGTGAATTGAGTAGGGGTTGTCGATCTCAGGGACCTCGTTCAATTAACTGACAAATTAAATTAACCTAATTGAGAAAACTAACCTAAACTAATAAAACAGGAAATTGTCACTTGTTAAAGGGATTTTATTAATCTAAGCAAATTAAAGTAAACAAAGAAATTAATAGAACAAATAAACCAAATAAAGCAAACTCAGACAAACAACAGTGTAAAAATCTAGTAATTAAAAGGGGCTCCCCGAGTTGTTCTGCTCACCTAATTCTTCAGATTTTATTATTAACTCTTCCCCTAACTTTTCATAATTCACTCAGAAACTTTGAATAATTCGTCAACGGCTAAGTCTAACGAATCCTAACTAGTTGCTAGAACTAGCAGCAGGCTAATGCTCTAATCCGGACACAACTAATCGCATAAAGAACGGTTACTGTGGGAGTCCGATTAACCTATAGGCGGGATCACGCTTCCAGTCATTAATCATGTTCGACTTCCTATGTCTAGTTTATCATCTCAGCTCTCGCGTGTTGATTAGAAAACTACAAGAATTATCTTAATTATTGGTCAGATAATTAAAACACATTAAGAACAGGAATCAAACTAATTATAATAACAAAGCTGTATGGAAAAATTAATATAACATAATCGTCAAGAATTAGACTCGCTTCCCAACTCGGGAAGCTAAAAATAAACTACTCACTCATGATTCTAGGGACAGAAACAATAACTAAAATAAACATTAAACAAGTTGTAACAAAAAACTAATAAAGAAACAATTATGCTCAATTTACTAAAACCCTTGATCCAAGTCGGTACTGTTCGAACTGGTGCTGTGAAGAATTGCGACTGCTGCTCCTCTCCTCTCCTCGTACGGTCAACGACAAAAGAATACTGGAACGGTATGCGAACGATGGTAAGTGGTGGTGGTGGAGTTGGGAGATGATGGGTGGTAGATGACGAGATGAGTATGGAAGTGCAGGCGTTGGAAAAGTCGAGGAGCAGTATGGTGAATATGTGGCGGATGATGGTGGTGATGATGGATGTATGAATGTGTGGAGATGGAGTTGTACGGTGGTGATGGTGTGGAACGGTGATGAATACGAAGAGAATGAATTGGAGGCGCGAGCCCCCTCGGCGTGGGCGTGTCGTCTATAAGTCGATAACGATATATATATATATACCGTACTCCAATATCGTAGCCCTAACCGCCTTTGTTATCTGACGTTAATAATCACGGCTGTTAGTGGCGTGAGTTGTATATGGAGAATTGATGATGTGGTGTGAATACTAATCTCCTCTGTAGAAGGTGCGCAGCAGTTACATGCTGATTTTGGTGTACGTCATCCATTAATAATTAATGAATGATGATCGGGTGCATGAGTGAATAACAATGTATATAGCCATGAGTAAGTAAAATAATATGAATGTTGACAATGCATTGCCGTGACTCCGTGAGTGTGTAGTAATTGATATGCTCAAATCCTTCGTGCATGTGTTATATATATATATATTCTGCATTTAACACATAAAATGCATCAGATCATATCAAAACATAAATATAAATAGAAACATATGATAAGTGAGAAATATGACATGAATAGTTATGAAAATAGGAAAAATTAAAACCATAAAAATAGATGTATTTTGCACTTATCACCAAGAACCCTGGAAATTCATCACCCAATCTCAAAGCATATCCTCCAAGGTTTGTATTATTCTCTCAGTCTATCAGTCTATGGCTGGATGAAATGTTGTACTCAATTTTAGATTGGTACCCAAGGCTTTCTATAACTGTTGTGATGAGTGTCCAAATGAGCATTTTTAGGGGTGTATTTAGTATGTTTTATTAACACTTTTCATGCTCATTTATCCACTATAGTCAGTTTTCTCTAGTTTTGTGTTTTATTGGTTATCTTACATATTTATTGCTTAAACATGAGAAAACCCTATCTAGGAGCATAGTAGAGGAAAGTAGCAACGGGTGGGCGCAAACGGATCTCAAAGCGGAGCAATAACGAAGAATATGGGGTCTGTACAAGTTGGATCCGTACATACATCCGATCTTGCAAGTTTGAACACAAGCCAAGAACAGCGGTACAAACATTCGACCTATGTCAGGACATAAGTCCGGACAATGCTTCAAAAACAACACATTTACAGGAATAGAAGGCAAAATTAAGTGAGGAAAAAGAAGGTATCAAGAGGCATGATCCAGAACGAAGAAAAGAGAGAAAAAGAGGGGGAAAGAATAATAATAATAATAATAATAATAATAATAATAATAATAATAATAATAATAATAATAATAATAATAATAATAATAATAATAATAAGAAGAAGAAGAAGAAGAAGAAGAAGAAGAAGAAAGAAGAAGAAGAAGAAGAAGAAAAAAAGAAGAAAGGAAAAAAGAGGAGAGACCTCCTCATCATTGAAGATCTTCTCAACCTCTCCCATGGCTAATTGTTCTCCTTTCTATCTTATTTGTGCTCTAATTGGGGCTTAACCTCCTTGTAGCTTGGGATGGAGAATTTGTTCCAAAATCCCTAAAACTCCATTGTTGAACCTTGAACTTATGTTTATTCTTTATTTTTAGTTCTTGCTCTTAATTGAAGATGATTATTGAGTGATTATGACCTTAAAACTTATCTTTGTTAATTTAAGGATTTGCTTAGGGTTTTGCTCTAATTAATGGTCATTTTGTTAAATTGATTGGTTTGATATTGTTGTTTAGTTTAGCATTAGTGTGGATTCCTATAGACGGGTTTCCGGAAGTAGAAATCTATATCGTTGGGGACTAATCAATGTTAACCGGTTTTCAAAGGTTTTTGAGATGAGGTTTACAATGCAACTTAGGGTGGATTTAAGCTTAATGCTTCAGATTAAATTGGATATTCGAACTAGCATTTGGGTTCCAACTAATTTGGTTAGGATTAATATACCAAGATCTGGCTATTAGTTAAATTCCTATTGTTTAGCAGTAAGTTCAAGAATCAACAATTGGTAGTAAGGGGGTTATGGGTGCAAATATACATCCCGGGCTACATCTATCCTAGTTTAGTTTGATTGATTTTCATTTTTTCTCCATTATCAAATCAAAAACCTCAAAACCCCTCAATTTACATTACACATTTTTGTATATATTCTTGCACAAACACTAAACTTATAATTGATTAGATAGTTACGAAGTCCCTGTGTATACGACCTTGTTGGACTACAATGACTGCGTTCACTGCCCATAGTTAGCAAGATAGTTTCACTACTATTTTGCCCAACAAGTTTTTGGCGCCGCTGCCGGGGACTTTGGTCTAACTATCTGGTTTATTATCTTTTTAGTTTTTGAGAATTTTTTCATTTCCTTTATTTGCCTACTTTATGAATAAATTTGTTTATTTTCCTTTTAGGAACTTAACTCTTATGGATGGTTATTACGATCCAACTGGAGGTTGGAATGGCTACTCTTATGCCCAAGAGAACTACAATCAATGGTTTATGTGTAAACATTGTCTCGTTGCGCTTGCCTCTGGATGATCTGCCCCAAACTCAGAGTCAACTTCTGTAACTACCTCAACTAATCGTTCTCAGCCATGTTTGTCTGTCTACTTCAACTTCTAGTATGGTAAGTGTGGAGGGTGATTTTTCGGTATGAGGGGGGTCTATCTAAAAGCCTAGAAACTGCCATTCTGTGGAGGGCGAAAACCCGTTAATCGGGTAGCCCTCAAATACCTACTTTATCGTCCGTCTTTCCTAGAAAACATAAGGGGAATGCTAGTGAGCACTACACCCACTCTCAATAGGCTCCACATGGACTGATGCCTCTATAAGGCGGAATTGACTAGAGTCGTCACCTAGTTTGACCTATGAAAACTAGGAAGGAAAGGGAGGAAGGTTCTAAGAACCGTTAGTTGACTCTGAAATTGTTGTCTATGGATAGGACTTCTCTGGTCACGTCAGAGATTCTATGTGGGTTCGTACTGGGTTACACCCCTTAGAAGTGGCAACGACCACGACTTCGGATTGGTGCCCGAGGATACCTCGGTCTCCAATTGTCGGGATTTCCTTCTTTCAAAACCTTATTTAGAGAGATTCATTTAAAAGCCAAGGATATGATTGAGGATGAGATGAGTGAATGAGTGTTGATGAGTGCTAAGAAGGGCTTAACAGGTTTGTGAGAGTTGGTTAAACACAAAGGAGGGGTTAGGCAAGCTTTTCTGCCAAGCTAGCGCTAAAGTGGGGATTGGTGGATAAAAGGAATAGAAGGAGTACGGGACGAAAGGAGGATAAGGGGTTTTTGATCGGAATGGGGTCGCACCCTTGGTGGGCTGCCTTCATACTCAACTTCCTGTTGAGATTAGACCTTACGTAGTTCCAGATTTTTTGGTTTTTGGAATTTTTGATGTTTGATGTGCGGGATGTTATAGTATGTGAGACGCTCGGGTCTATGAGACGTTTGAAATCTAGAGATGTCGAAATCTGTGAGACACTCGGATCTGTGAGACACTTGGGTCTGTGATATGTTCGAATCATTGGAATAACAAAGTCTGTGAGACGCTCGGGTCTGTGAGACAATACAGGGTTGTTTGGAGGTGAGATGGCTGAGTGAAAAATGGCATTTTGATTGATGTGGGGTCGCACCCTGTGTGGGTTGCCTACGTACTCAACTTCCTGTTGAGATCAGGCCTTACGTAGTTCAGAGTTTTGGGTTTTGGGTTTTTTGAGGTGTTTGAGATTTAGAGGAGTTTCGGGCTTGAGGGTTTAGTCTGTGAGACGCTCGGGTCTATGAGACATTTGAGGTTGGTTGGAGGAATGAGATATGAAGCCTGTGAGACGCTTGGGTCTGTGAGGCATTTAAACATGGTGAAGAGATTGGGGTGTTCGAGTCTGTGAGGCGCTCGGGCCTGTGAGACTTTTAGAATTTTGAGAGAAGTTAGAGTCTGGGAGATGATTTGAGTTTGAGATGATTCAGAATTTGAATGATGATTTGAGCGTGAAGTGATTTGAGTATGAAAGAGGGTTTAAGTGTGTGAGACAATTTGAATTTTGGGAAGAGATCCCAGGTTTTTCGGGTTTGTGATTCCACAAGGGTTGAGGTTTTGGGGTATTTTGATTTTGAAGTGAAGTAATGAGGGGCTAAGTTAAAGGAATGGTTGTCAAAGCAGTCTCTCTTTTATTTCAAATCGTGATTTGTTTTATTTGGAAATGGGCGGATGATCCCGAGGAATCACCCTGTGTACCCCCTTGAACACGACACTTAATTAATGGTAAGTGTCGAGGCTCGAAAGATTGGGCAATGTATTTATGTCGAAAAGTAGGATTTAGAGAGAAACATCATGAAAGGGATGTTCTCGGTCAAACCCTAATAACGTCTCTAACTCCCAGGTTTCAAAACGTTGAAAACCGAAAATATTGAAATCGAGTAGAAGGGAGCTAGATGATTCTGAAGTCCCGGCTACAACTAGGAAGGCAGTTACGTCCCTAGCACCCCACCTTGTAAAAATCTAGACTGCGATTAGGGGATGTTAGTCACCCTAACGCCCCGCCTAAAGAAATCCAGACTGCGACAAGGGATGTTGCTGCCCCAGTGTCCCGCCTCGGATTTTTTATTTTGAAGGAAGACAAGTGATGTCTGACAAAGGAGAAAACATTTTTGAAGGCGTTAGACATTCCATGTCTTCCCGAAAACGGTTTATTTTTAAGTTTCAAAACTAAGTTGGAAAATGTTTGAAGTTGTTCGGAATTCTCGATTAGAAACACTGATTTTGAGAAATGTTTTTAGGAGGAAACTTTCTGTATATGTGAGAAGAACTTTCTGCATTTGAGAAGAGTTTTCTGTGATGTGAGAAGAGTTTTCCTTTAAAATTCCATAAAATGGTTTCTTTTGAAAAACTTGATGAAGTTTGAATAAAATGATTGTTTGAAATTTGAGAAAGAAATATTTTTGGATTTTGAATGGGATTTACAAGCTGGGTTTGAAGTGGATTGAATTGGTCGAATTGAATTGGACTGAATTGAACTGAAGATGAGATGGTTTGAATTGAATTTGGGGTTTGAATTGGGCTTGGTCAAAGTTGGGGTCAAGTCAAAGTTTCTGGTCAAACTTAGGTCATGGTCAAACTCGGGTCATGGTCAAACTCGGGTTGGTTAAACTTGGATCAGTCAAAGTTAGATCGGTCAAAGTTGGGTCGGTCAAACTTGGATCAATCAAAGTTAGATTTGGTCAAAGTTGGGTCGGTCAAACTTGGATCAGTCAAAGTTAGATTCGGTCAAAGTTGGACTTGGGCAAGAGTGGGTTTGGGTCAAACTGGGCTTGGACCGAAGCGGGTATGGGCTGAATTGGGTTTGGGCTGTACTGGGCTTGGGCCGAAGGAGTTTGGGCTGAATTGGGTTTGGGTTGTACTGTTATTTGGGCTTGTTGGAGAGAAATTTTGAATGAGAATATTAACCTATGTACATACATATATATACATATTTTAGGTGTGCATTTTAGGGTTTAGGGTGTCACCACCACGAGATAGGCCAATGGTCTTTTAGGCCAGGGGGACACCCTCTATCCTAAAGGAATCAATCTTTGTTTATAAATAAACGTGTGTTTTAAGGTTTAGGATGTCACCACCACGAGATAGGCCAATGGTCTATCAGGCCAGAGGGACCCCTCTATCCTAATGGCTTGGACCTAAGGACATAACTAGGGCTTGGAAATAGTTGGTGATGCAAAAGAGAAGAATTGAAATTTTGCAATAAGTTATATGTAAAACATGTACATGTGTAAAGTGCAGACGTAAATCAAGAGAGCAAATCATCATGGTATAAATGAGTCGAACTGATGAACAAAACGTAACATGCTAATCGATTTTTATGACCTCCTTTATGTCAGTTTATACATTCAAAATGCCGTAACAAAGTTAACCAAGATTATTTAATTAGCCGATCATAGGCTCAGAAGTAATATCAACCAAATCAGACCAAGAAAGGGATGGAAAAGCGTGCGCATGGAGGAGCTAAACCGCAAGCTCGATCAGCACAGTTTCATTTTTAGAACCGAACACATTCCTGAGCACTTTTTATCAGGTTCGAACAAGTAAACAAATTACAGAGGATGACAGTGGTTCTCATGAAATTTAATTTAACAGAAGAGCAACTATGGACAAATGAGCATTCCTGAAGCAGTAAGCATATGATAAGCAGCAACCAGAGATAAGTACTGGCAACAAAGAAATGATGTACCAGAGAAAACGATAACAGTCTCCTGAAAAAAAAAGAATACAGAACAACCGTCCCGGATTAGATTCATGAGCATATTCAGTGGAGTAAATATTCAGAAGTAAGCTTGAGGATACAGAGAAAGAGTAACCAGGGTGATGATTAACATCGATACCAATTGCACACCCTCTACGCAAGGGGAAATGAACCTGTTAGCAACATGATGATGAAGCTATATCTAACAATAGGCAAACAGAGTGAGAATGAGCCTCTACTTCAGCGTATAAGATAGCATGATAAACAGATATACCCAAATATAAACCGACGTTGGGTTGATTTACAAAGGCTTCATATCAGATTCGAGCACCATTTGAGGCAAACAGAATCAGACTCAGAGGGAGAGGATGTACATTGCCTTATCGAGAGTCAAAAATCCTTTCAAAAGCATATATGATGCGAAAGGGAAACAGAAACATATGTAAACAGAAAGCCGAACCCAGAGTGGATCCAGGTTCTCTTGGTATGTGCGCAGTTAAGTCGAGGTTGCAAGAACGGGGAAGCAGCGAAAACAATATATGTGATAGATTTGGATTCGTCTGTCTTTGTGGACCCATAGACCTATTGTAGGTCTGGTTTCCTTCAAAACTGTTGAAGATTCAGAAAAGCAACGAAGAAGAATGATCTTAACACATGAACCGCTTTTACACAGCTCTGAGGGCCCTCGAGCCCATCCTGGGTCGGGCACCACTTGAGCCAGAGAGTTCCACAAGTTAAATACAACATCAACATTCCGAATCGTAAGCAGAAAATAAGAAAGGGAAAGAAGGGGAAGGAAAAGGAAAACGAGAACAAGCAACGAGCGATCCCACTGAGAAAGGGTAGTAACTATAATAGGTAATACAGTATATGCAGCCATAGAAGGACGAAGATCCCTCTACGAGTAACAGGAGGATGGAAAAATCAGCACATACGAGAGCAGGAATCTCACTGATTTACTTATGAAATGAGTATCGGATACACTCAAAGTAAATAGAAGGATTCGCCGCTTACTTAAAATCCAAAATAAAGATGGAGGTAGGTAATGAGCATATGAGGAAGAAATCGTTGTATGTACATAAAATAAAACGACAAACACAAATGTCAACTCGGTCATCGGAGATTAACTCCGGCAAGGTTGCGAATTAGGTCGTCACCGTCGCCGATTGATGGTTCATTCGGTACAAAACTAGAAAAATGGAACGAGTGATGAAAGGAAATCAACTGAGGAAAATCAAGCCGGGGATAATGATTTCGAAATCGTTTCAAAAACAGAACGAGGGAGGAACTGGGACTTACGCTGTTGTTGAATCAGAAACGAAACCGAAGGAGAGAGGAGGCTCGAAGGTGAAATTCGGTGGAAACGGCTGACGTTTTGAAGGTGTATTGTAGCGATTCCAAGGCGGAAAAGGACTTCGAAGGTGATGAAGAATTTTTCTGGGTATTTCAGCTTAGAAGTTCGAGCTCGAGAAGAAGAGGAAAATGGACCGTGGCTAGTTCCTGATGAAGGACGGTGGTAATGTCGATTGTAGAGAGCGGTGCTTCTCTTTTACAGTGATTTAAAACCGGAGGGAGAAAGAACGATGGAAGGCGAAAGGAGAACTGGATTGGGGTCTCTCAAGTTTGAACTGGAAGAACAGCGAAAGGCCAGACAAGAAGAGAATGAGAAGTCATCGGGATTAGCACAGTCTGGGGAGAATAATATGGGAATGCCCGATCGAATCTCCCACTGCTGGGTTTATTCATGTCTTTTTATAATAAGAGGATAGACAGGTGTCAACCTAGGGTTTTACCTCTGCTTGGGCTGCATTTGTCTGATCTCAAAAACGGGGTTGGTCCGTGTTTGGATCGGTTGTAAAGAGGGACAAAAATAAAAACAAAACAAGACTATGTAGTCCCTAAGAATCAAACCCAGGTTTGCATCCTCCTTCCTGACAGTGGCAACCGGCTGCACTGAGGCAACATTCGACATATTGACGCGATATTTAACAACCAAACCGTACTATAAAGTGAAACGAGAGAAAGAAAATAAGAAAAACTGCTAGCGCCCATGCTAGAATTCGAACACCAGACTCACGGATTCCCCAGTGAATACCCTAACCGGATGAGCTATGCCAAAATACGATATTTACATGCAAGAAATAAATTAAAACTCGAATTTGAGTCAGATAACGTTTCTAAAAATGCTATTGTTCCGGATGGAGATATACAGCGGAACGAAAGAGCTTAACCTACCAAATTGAAATATTTTCTTCGTGAGAGTCGTGAAATAATGAAGTGAGGATGAAAATCAAAATAATAATAACGGTAATAAACATACTGATAATAATAATACGTACATAAAATAATGGAATCGTGCTAACAAAATGGTGGTTAAATACAAATGAACACAATAAGAATGGAAGTTGAAGTACATATGTACGGGTAGCATGTAAATAAGATAGAAAAAAGCAATAACGAAAAAACTATAGATGAGAGGGAGTTTAATCAAAGTAGCGACAAAACCAAACATGCTAGTATGGAATATAATAGTAAAAATGTACATAAAATGATCCTGAAAGATAACAACAATAATAATAATAAAGACAAAATTAAAACAAGCACTAATAAAGAGTATACATGTAAAAGTGTCAGCAAGATGAAATGAGATAAAATAAACAAGTAACGAAGTAGCACAAACCAAGATAAAACGAATAGGAGAAATAAAATAAGTGAATAAAACAGAACCGACTAACATGAAATGATTTTGAAAATAAAATGGTAAAAGAAGTGAGTAAAAAAATTGGGACGGATTTGAAGATGGATGCTTTGAAAATTGGTTTGAGAAAAATGATGATTTCGTTTTGGCACGCACGTTAATACGTTTTGGAAAGAAAGACGACGACCCATCTTATTTTATTTATTATTTTGGAATTTGCTTTATGGGGTGAGAATTTTTGGTGCCTACAGATGGCTCCCCTTGATTCAATTCTGCAAGCCCTTGCAGAATTGGATCAAGGTTGACGGGGCGCCAAAAATTCTCACTACGGTTTAGTGGTGCATTGGGATGTGACCGTGGGTGTATAAAGGCGATTGAAAGTACGAGGACTTATGATGAGCCTTAGTTAGACCTCTTGACATCTAACCCTAGGACTTATGATGAGCCTAGGATACTAACAATAGGGTTGGTTTAGGATGCACGAGAACTTAGAAGTGCCTCAAATGGACCTCTTGACATCCAGTCCTAGGGCTTATGACGGGCCTAGAATGCGATTGAAAGTACGAGGACTTAGGAGTGCCTCAACTAGACCTCTTGATATCTAGCTATAGGACTTATGACGAGCCTATAATACCAACAATCCGATTGGTTTAAGGTGCACGAGGGCTTAGGAGTGCCTCAACTGGACCTCTTGACATCCAGTCCTAGGGCTTATGACGGGCCTAGAATGCGATTGAAAGTACGAGGACTTAGGAGTGCCTCAACTAGACCTCTTGATATCTAGCTATAGGACTTATGCCGAGCCTATAATACAATTGAAAGTACGAGGACTTATGACGAGCCTCAACTAGACCTCTTGATATCTAGCCATATGACTTATGACGAACCTATGATACTAACAATTAGATTGGTTTAGGGTGCACGAGGGCTTAGGAGTGCCTCAACTGGACCTCTTGATATCCAGCCCTAGGGCTTATGACGAGCCTAGAATGCAAGTTCGGTACCATACTAGTAGCGCAATAGCTGTCTAGCAGGTGTAAAACGAAAAATTCGACCGCACTAGTAGCGCAATAGCTGTCTAGCGGGTGTAAAATGAAAGGCGACCGTACTAGTAGCGCAATAGCTGTCTAGCAGGTGTAAAACGAAAAATTCGACCGCACTAGTAGCGCAATAGCTGTCTAGCGGGTGTAAAATGAAAGGCGACCGTACTAGTAGCACAAAAGCTGTCTAGCGGGTGTAAAGCGAAAAGTTGACCGCACTAGTAGCGCAATAGCTGTCTAGCGGGTGTAAAATGAAAAGTCGACCGCACTAGTAGTGCAATAGCTGTCTAGCGGGTGTAAAATGAAAAGTCAACCGCACTAGTAGCGCAATAGCTGTCTAGCGGGTGTAAAATGAAATGCGACCGCACTAGTAGCGCAATATCTGCCTAGCGGATGTGAAGATGCGTTATATAGTGAGCAAATTTTGTGGGTATATGCAGATGATATGTGATGTGTGGTGATTAACCAATGTATTAATTGAATTAAACTCCCTGTTCATGGATGTAGGTTTTTGTGTGAGCTGATGGCTCCAAGGTTGCTTCAAAAGCTTTGAGATGACTCTGGGTATGTTGGTGGCTCCAGATTGCATCGATGGCTCCGCATGCACTGATGGCTCTAATATGCAGTGGTTGCTTCGGGCCACACCGATGGCTCTGGTACGCACTGATGGCTCCGGTGTGGCCGACGATCCGGGGTGGTTGGTGGGTTTTGATATGACAGTGAACTTGAGAATGGTTGATGGTCTTGATGCGGTTGTTGAAGTTCGAGGTGACTAATCGGTTGGCTCCATCTGATGGATTTGCCGTGGGTGAACTTGTTATCATTCTGAATTGCCAAACATTGTTGGATGTCTTCGGTGTAGTTCTGATCATGGCTCCGGGATGGCTCCGTCATAATTCGTGACCCCCATTGTGAGTAACGGCTCTGGGATGGTTGGTGGGTTTCGATTTGAGTGAAGATTATCGGGATGGTCGGTGGGTTTTGATTTGAGTGAAGATTATCGGGATGGTCAGTGGGTTTCGATTTTGATTGAGATTATCGGAGTGGTTGGTGGGATTCGATTTGGATTAGATTTTGAGTCGAATGGCGGGTTGATGTGATTAGTGGATTTTGATGTGATTAATGTTTTTTGTGGTGATGAATGGCTTCAGTGTGGCTCCGAAATAGCTTCAATGTGACTCTGAGGGGAAGAAGGGGGAGTTTTTCCCTTTGTGGTGGTCGCACCCTGGACGGGCTGCCTACGTACTCAATTCCATATTGAGATCAGACCATACGTAGTTCGATCCTCTGTGAGCAAGGTCTTGGTGATGAAATGGCTCCGACAGGGATTTGAAGTGGCTTCTGTATTGTTCTCGAACTGTTGGGATGGCTCCCGTGTAGCTCTGAAGATGGTCTTAATATTTGAGGATGACTCCTTGATGGCTCCAACTTGGTTCTGGATATGGCCGTGGGTTGGCTCCAGTTGACATCTTTTGATCAAAAGTTATGCTTCAACAACTGCAACTGAAGCTGACTTTTAGCGAGACTAGGTGGAGTTCTTACCAGTCGGATGTTGAAAATGAGGTGGTTATGATGCATGCAAATACTAAATGCTAGAAGAGATGCAAAATGCATATGCAGTTTTTGAAGAGAAGTTACGATTCTATCTCTATTATTATGAGGTTTACGAATATAAGACATCTTTGGTTCGATCTTGAGTGATTGTTGAGCTTGAATGCGTGAATCGCTTTCCTCTCATGGAGGGATATGGGTTAATCTCTCGTGAGTATGGTCATGTGTGCAAAGCGGTGTGATGATACTCTCGATGCTCAGAGCAATATTTTCTTGAGAATTTCTTTTCGAGGTTCTGGACTTTCCGATCCTCACAAATTCCTCACTTGCAACGGGGTTAGCTGTTTATGATTTGGTGCTTCGATCAAAGAGTCACTCGCACTCAAAAAACCTTGTAAGGTAAGGTTGCGCTCATTCACTCATGGTCCCTTTGGTATGATGGGACATGTTGATAACAAGTACGAAGCTTATGATTCATGTTTCAGATCCGATACTTTCAGTTAACGCTCATTGACTTACGAGTCAGAGGTCTTTTATTGGGTTATAATGGGGCTGAGGGGTATGATGTATGTCACATGGGACTGGAGGATTTATTTGGGAATCGTGGAGCTTTTGTGCAATAGCGGAAATGTTTCGCCTTTGCCATGGGTGGAATGATTAGACGGGTTTTGATAACCTCTTATCGATTTCTTCGGGACATCATTGGTCCTCTTGGTTTGGATTTCTCCTTCTTGCATCTTCTAGCGTACGATTTGAACTTTCTTCTCATTTTTGTGTTTTTGAAATTGCATTTAGCTCATCAACTTTCTCAAGCATTTTTTGCTTTACATTTTGGTTTTCAGCTTCAAAGTTGCATTGACTTATCGATCTACTTGAACATTTTCGGCTTTCTTTTAGGTGTTTGGCCTTGGAGTTGCATTGACTCACTGATTTCTTTGAACATTTCATTGTTTTTGTGGAAGATGGTGGGGAGGGACCATGGCTCCGGCTCCTTTGAGATCCTTTATTGCAAGGGCAGGTAAGTATATGTACGTGGGTTGGCATATTGTGGAGTTTCTGAAGAAAGAGTTTTTCATGAAAGGCTCGGCGGGGCTCACTAAGGGGTTATGTAAAGGGCATTCAAAGCTTTTTGGTTTTGTGGGGATTTTTATCCCTAAGTGCCTCGTCATCCTCATTAGTCAATGATTGTTTTCTTACTATTCTCGGATCTTTGCATGAATCACAGTTCGTATCCTGTTTATCGACATTGATCTAGCTATGAATTGTGCCTCTCCATGTGTTGAAGGAAAACACAAGTCGCTCGTGGTTTTACCTCTATGGACTCGCTCTATCTTTCCTCATCACTCATTGGATTGTCCAAAACATTCATTTGAAATACAAAGGAAAATACCACTCTTCGCACACTACTCACTTGGTTTGTGGTGCTGATTTTGATTGGACCCTTGTACTCATTGACGGGTCGAGAGTTAAGTGGTTCATGCACTCTGTTCAATCAATCTCTCGTGATTTTCCCGAAGATGTTGTTTCAATATGGGAGTATGCAAATGCAATTATCTACCATGCGATATGTTGTGGTAATATGGAATAACTACGTATAGGATGCATGAAATATTGACAATGAAAATGTATTGAATTTTGGATTTTGGTTGAATGTTTTTGTTTTGGATGCAATGCATGAATGGTAAGATTACACATAGTCTCGCTTGCGTCGGTTTTAGTTGAGGATCCATGAAGCTCATCTTGCCACTAATGACCCTTTAAGCGGTCAGTTACTGAGTGGGTCCCGGAAGAAACGTGATCCCACATGTTTTAGCTGTTATACGAACCTTGACCGCTTAAGGAGTGGTAATTCCTACATTGCACCAGTCAACATGATAAAACTATCTTGTTCTTCCCACGATTCTTGGATAGGTTGAATAGAAAGGGGAGAGGGATGGGATGCAACCCTTCATACGCTTTCGTGACGGTTGTAAATAAAAACATGACTCAACAACTTTCTGCCACTATCGCCACGGATTAGCACATGACCATGCTTAGCTCGGTGATGCCTTAGGAATGTGCCTTCGTGGCTTAGGATGGACATCTTATCTCTAAAGAAGAGACGTCTCCTCTGTCTATCAATTCTTGGATTGCGTTTCTCAGTGTGGTGCACTCGTCGGTGGCGTGCCCGCGAATCCGATGATAGTCACAATACTCACGTAAATGTGGCCCAAGCTTCTTCACCCTCGAACTGGTGTTGTAAGGTTCTAGGTAGCCTCCCTCGGTTAAAATTCTCCAGGCTTCACCGAGTGACATTCCTAGACCCGAATTCTGTCTTTGAAAGTCCTGCCCGGGTTGGTGGTATTCTCTTTGCATGATTGTTGGCTTTGGATATTTGGTTTCAGCATCTTCCAAAGCAGCCACAACCTCCATCAGTCGTTTGAAGTCGCATATCCCTAGATATTTCAGCTGATGTCGATACACGTCTTTCAGCCCAGAAATGACCATTTGTACTTGCTCTTCCTCAGTAGGTCGATTATTTATTTGTCCGGCCTTCACCCTCCATCGTTTTATGAACTCCCTCACGGGTTTGTCAAAATTTTGGCATGTGACCTCCAAATCTCTACGTGTAACTTCATGATGAAAGTTGTCGCCGTATTGAGAGAGGAAATCTAAATACAGGTCCTGGCTTGACTTTCCGTTTAGATCTATGCTCATAATCCATGAGTAAGCAGGTCCTTGTAGGTAGAATCTAAAGCATGCAGCTTTCAGCTCGTCGGAGAGGCCATGGAGATTCATGAGTTTATCATATTTGTCGACATGATGTCTCGGGTCTCCAATTCCCTCATACTTCTCCATCTCAGGCAGACTCATGCCCTTTGGTAGACGAGCATCCCGATATGGGTTAGTTGGCTCCCAACCTGCAGACTTAAAGCGTTGGGCTAGCTCTAGTCCTGCCTTCAGTTCTTTCACTAATTCTTTCATTGGACTCGCTTTGAGATCAAGGTTTTGGATTGAAATATACGTTGTCTCAGGGTAGCCGGTGTCAAGAGATTGAGAGGGCAGTGTTGTTCCTGGGTGAAGATGTTGGCTAGAATTCGACAGGTGAGGAGGTATTTGCCAAGGAAGGACATATTTTTGTGTGGGCAAGGAGAGGTTTAAACCAGAATGCACCATGGGGGAAGGTGGGGCTTGTGCCTTTCCCTTATCATAGACCATTTGTGGTTGCCAATTCCCTTTGGTGACGGGTGGAGTTCTCAGAGTTGAACTGTACATAGGTGAAGAAGGCATGTCTGGTGTTGTTTGAACTTGGACAGAGAGAGCGTGAGGGTCCATTGCTTGAAACTCATAGGCATCGTATGCAGAGTAAGTTGGAGACTCCTTGTAACTACTATCCGACCCCGCGTAGACCCTAGTTATTCTTCTTTGGACAAATTCTTCTATCTTCAGGTTTTTCTCCAAGTCATCAGCAAGGTCATGGATCAATCTTTCATGAACAAATCGGCCTTCGACTGCTTGATCATGCCGAGGGGCTCGCTCCATCTTCGCTGTTGTTGCTATAGGCAGACTGGTCTTCTTTCTTTCTAGTTGCCAACAGTCACGAACACCTGCACACACAAGGATTAGAATGAAAGAGAAGAGGTAATATCAGTATGTTTTGTTAAACAAAAATTTGTTGTGCGATGAATGTGAATGATTGTTGGTGCAAAAATGATTTTTATTTATCTTGAAAAAGTTGTGAGATTAATGAAGTATTCATATGATAAGCGTCACTTTATCTCATCAATTTTTTTAAGGGGATGTATCCGTAGACACCGCAAATTTCACCCCATAAAGCAAAGTTTTAAGAGTGATAGATAAAACGTGAAGGGTCGTCTCGTATGTCCTTTCTTTTAAACGAGACGTGCATGCCAAAAGAAACCGAGTTTTTTAAAGACGGTTTTGAAAACACGTGTTTTCGAAGTGATGGATTTGAACAATATGAATATTGACGCTCGGTCATTCGCAAATAACATAGGGATTGGGGAACCCTATACACATTGATCTAAATAAATTCAGAGGGAATGTATAAACCTATACATGTAATCTATTCAGAAATGGACAAGAAAGAAAGGAATCATAGGGGAAAACCTATACATCATCAATCCTAAAAAGTCATTAAAGGGGGAATTTTGAGTCAAACTTCTCTTGAACTCTTCTAGTCCGTCTTCGGGCTTCTAACTGACTGCTCACTCACACTCGGGCTCCTGATTGGCTGCTCAGCTCGCCTTCGGGCTCCCGGTTGGCAGCTTACTCGTCTTTGGGCGCTTGCGGTGAAGCAGTACCATGACCCAACAAAACGGGTCTGGTGTTCCTCTGATTTCTAACAGTTCGAACTCAAATAGGTGCTGCTAATCTTCATGTCGCTCGGCTAGCTGCACGGGTTGGTGTGCTTCTGGCTTTTGGCTCACACCGCGTACTCGATATTCATGCTGCTTCACTTGCTTCGACGAGGAGAATGAATGATATTTTTGAGAAAGGAAAAGTGAATGATCGAGCACAAAATCTTATGTGAAAATCCACCACTGTTGTGAAAACACGAAATGATTAGTACGCTCCACAGTAATGACCGCTGCTCTTGAAGGTGGGTTGAGCTTCAAAAATAGCGGGTCGCAACATGGGGACTAAATCATTTATTTTGGAATACGTTTGTGAAAATCAACTTTGAAATCTGTTTTCGAAAACTATTAAGAAATAATGTCGGTGAAGGATGTTGTCTGAAATTCGTTTGTAGAAAGTAGGTTTTTCGAAATCTATTTTTTGATAATTGTTTTGGAAATAACATTTTTGCGAAATGAAGTAAGTGGCAGGTTTTAAAACCCAAATGTTTTTGAGTAAAATATAAGTGGGATTCTAAATTAGACGAGCTCGTAAAATAGCTTTAAGAGACATGCAAAAGAGAATCCCGAACATTTTGCAAAATTTTTAACAATTTGGTTCGAAGAAAGTGGTTTGCACACATGTATAGCAAGAAGTAAAATCGTGGCTAGTTTTTATGTGGAGCTGAGTGCGAATGATTGGGATAATCACCTTCCAGGTCAATCAATGTTTCTATACCACCGGGGGAACCGTCGTCCCTTCACTGTTCATCTCTCGGGATTTATCTCTATTATGCCTTGTGGGGCACGTCATTAAGAAAGTCTGGAGTGCTTAAGTTCGAAAGGTCAGGATACCCGAAGTGGTACAGTCACACGAGCCACGGCCGAGGATTATCACAACATTCTCACTTTTGGGAAACTTGGGGAAGCACTGCATGGGGTCCGATCTCCCCTCGTCTGCACGATAAGGTGTGTCTAAAGTCCAAATTATTCACTGACTACGTTATGCCATGTATGGGTATCCGGTAAATACGGGATCCTCTATGGACGTGTAGCGTGACATTGGGCTTTAAAGACACCCGTGGTGCAGAGGAATCATAGAGAGCTGAGCCCATGCAGTCTTCAGGGTAAGGCAGAAGGGTGGTCAGACAGGCGGCATACAAGGGGGTGACTACCCATAAAACCCGTCCTAGACACCGGATTAGGCAGCTGGACACTGAAGGATCATGGTTCACTGGCTTTGACTCAGATATGGAGGATAATTTTGGATCATGAGTCTTCAGGGCGTAGGTCGGTGACCGTCTCGCCTCGCGGGCATAACCACTCAATGAGTGACCCGACTCATGGGAAATCAATCGTGGACCGATTGGGATGCCGTGACTCGTGAAAATAGGGGTGACACAGAGGAATGCATGTCCTAAGCTACCCATGCACTCACAACTTGTAAATGTAAAAGCGGTAATGGTGTAGGTCAATGACCGTCTCACCCCGCAACAAGCAACAATAATTTGAATGCAGTAAATAAAGCAGAGAAGAACGAACAACCCTATTTACTAATTGTTTTCTTGAAGGCGGTAATTCCAATTTGGTTGTTTATTAACCTAAAGGGAAGTTAACTTCATTCATCCTAAGTGTCTCTTGCTAAATGTGAGCTAACAATTAACCCAATTGTTGTCATGTTCGTTGAGGATCTAATAAGTCCTAGCTGTCCTCATTAGATACACACTCTAAGTGAGGAGTAGAATAATCCTAGAGGCTTTGAAAAGAATCTCTTAAAGGTTTTGAAAGAAGTGGGGAAATCTTGACAATCTTGTATGGAGTTCAGTCTTCCTCGAGTTTGAGAAAAACTTACTCAAGTTTTCCCCAGCAGAGTCGCCATTCTGTGGAGGGTGATTTTTCGGTATGAGGGGGGGGGGATATCTAAAAGCCTAGAAACTGCCATTCTATGGAGGGCGAAAACCCGTTAATCTGGCAGCCCTCAAATACCTACTTTATCGTCTGTCTTTCCTAGAAAGCATAAAGGGAATGCTAGTGAGCACTACACCCGCTCTCAATAGGCTCCACGCGGACTGATGCCTCTATAAGGCAGAATTGACTAGAGTCGCCACCTAGTTTGACCTATGAAAACAAGGAAGGAAAGAGAGGAAGGTTCTAAGAACCGTTAGTTGACTCTGAAATTGTTGCCTATGGATAGGACTTCTCTGGTCACGTTAGAGATTCTATGTGGGTTCGTACTGGGTTACACCCCTTAGAAGTGGCAACGACCACGACTTCGGATTGGTGCCCGAGGATACCTCGGTATCCAATTGTAGGGATTTCCTTCTTTCAAAACCTTATTTAGAGAGATTCATTTAAAAGCCAAGGATAGGATTGAGGATGAGATGAGTGAATGAGTATTGATGAGTGCCAAGAAGGGCTTAACAGGTTTGTGAGAGTTGGTTAAACACGAAGGAGGGGTTAGGCAAGCTTTTCTGCCAAGCTAGCGCTAAAGTGGGGATTGGTGGATAAAAGGAATAGAAGGAGTACAGGATGAAAGGAGGATAAGGGGTTTTTGATCGGAATGGGGTCGCACCCTTGGTGGGCTGCCTACGTACTCAACTTCCTGTTGAGATCAGACCTTACGTAGTTCCGGATTTTTTAGTTTTTGGAATTTTTGATGTTTGATGTGCGGGATGTTATAGTCTGTGAGACGCTCGGGTCTATGAGACATTTGAAATCTAGAGATGTCGAAATCTGTGAGACACTCGGATCTGTGAGACACTCGGGTCTGTGATATGTTCGAATCATTGGAATAACAAAGTCTGTGAGACGCTCGGGTCTGTGAGACAATACGGGGTTGTTTGGAGGTGAGATGGCTGAGTGAAAAATGGCATTTTGATTGATGTGGGGTCACACCCTGTGTGGGTTGCCTACATACTCAACTTCCTATTGAGATCAGACCTTACGTAGTTCAGAGTTTTGGGTTTTGGGTTTTTTGAGGTGTTTGAGATTTAGAGGAGTTTCGGGCTTGAGGGTTTAGTCTGTGAGACGCTCGGGTCTATGAGACATTTGAGGTTGGTTGGAGGAATGAGATATGAAGCCTGTGAGACGCTTGGGTCTGTGAGGCGTTTAAACATGGTGAAGAGATTGGGGTGTTCGAGTCTATGAGGCGCTCGGGCCTGTGAGACTTTTAGAATTTTGAGAGAAGTTAGAGTCTGGGAGATGATTTGAGTTTGAGATGATTCAGAATTTGAATGATGATTTGAGCGTGAAGTGATTTGAGTATGAAAGATGGTTTAAGTGTGTGAGACAATTTGAAGTTTGGGAAGAGATCCCAGGTTTTTTGGGTTTGTGATTCTACAAGGGTTGAGGTTTTGGGGTATTTTGATTTTGAAGTGAAGTAATGAGGGGCTAAGTTAAAGGAATGGTTGTCAAAGCTGTCTCTCTATTATTTCAAATCGTGATTTTTTTATTTGGAAATGGGCGGCTGATCTCGAGGAATCACCCTGTGTACCCCCTCGAACACAACACTTAATTAATGGTAAGTGCCGAGGCTCGAAAGATGGGGCAATGTATTTATGTCAAAAATTAGGATTTAGAAAGAAACATCATGAAAGGGATGTTCTCGGTCAAACCCTAATAACGTCTCTAACTCCCGGGTTTCAAAACGTAGAAAACTGAAAATATAGAAATCGAGTAGAAGGGAGCTAGATGATTCTGAAGTCCCGGCTACAACTAGGAAGGCAGTTACGTCCCTAGCACCCCGCCTTGTAAAAATCTAGACTGCGATTAGGGGATGTTAGTCACCCTAACGCCCCGCCTAAAGAAATCCAGACTGCGACAAGGGATGTTGCTGCCCCAGTGTCCCGCCTTGGATTTTTTATTTGGAAGGAAGACAAGTGATGTCTGACAAAGGAGAAAACGTTTTTGAAGGTGTTAGACATTCCATGTCTTCCCGAAAACGGTTTATTTTTACGTTTGAAAACTGAGTTGGAAAATGTTTGAAGTTGTTCGGAATTCTCGATAAGAAACACTGATTTTGAGAAATGTTTTTAGGAGGAAACTTTCGGTATATGTGAGAAGAACTTTCTGCATTTGAGAAGAGTTTTCTGTGATGTGAGAAGAGTTTTCCTTTAAAATTCCACAAAATGGTTTCTTTTGTAAAACTTGATGAAGTTTGAATAAAATGATTGTTTGAAATTTGAGAAAGAAATATTTTTGGATTTTGAATGGGATTTACAAGCTGGGTTTGAATTGGATTGAATTGGACTGAAGATGAGATGGTTTGAATTGAATTTGAGGTTTGAATTGGGCTTGGTCAAAGTTTTGGGTCAAAGTTGGGGTCAAGTCAAAGTTTCTGGTCAAACTTGGGTCATGGTCAAACTCGGGTCATGGTCAAACTCGGGTTGGTTAAACTTGGATCAGTCAAAGTTAGATCGGTCAAAGTTGGGTCGATCAAACTTGGATCAATCAAAGTTAGATTTGGTCAAAGTTGGGTCGGTCAATCTTGGATCAGTCAAAGTTAGATTCGGTCAAAGTTGGACTTGGGCAAGAGTGGGTTTGGGTCAAACTGGGCTTGGACCGAAGCGGGTATGGGCTGAATTGGGTTTGGGCTGTACTGGGCTTGGGCCGAAGGAGTTTGGGCTGAATTGGGTTTGGGCTGTACTGTTATTTGGGCTTGTTGGAGAGAAATTTTGAATGAGAATATTAACCTATGTACATACATATATATACATATTTTAGGTGTGCATTTTAGGGTTTAGGGTGTCACCACCACGAGATAGGCCAATGGTCTATTAGGCCAGGGGGACACCCTCTATCCTAAAGGAATCAATCTTTGTTTATAAATAAACGTGTGTTTTAAGGTTTAGGATGTCACCACCACGAGATAGGCCAATGGTCTATCAGGCCAGGGGGACCCCTCTATCCTAATGGCTTGGACCTAAGGACATAACTAGGGCTTAGAAATAGTTGGTGATGCAAACGAGAAGAATTGAAATTTTGCAATAAGTTATATGTAAAACATGTACATGTGTAAAGTGCAGACGTAAATCAAGAGAGCAAATCATCATGGTATAAATGAGTCGAACTGATGAACAAAACGTAACATGCTAATCGATTTTTATGACCTCCTTTATGTCAGTTTATACATTCAAAATGCCGTAACAAAGTTAACCAAGATTATTTAATTAGCCGATCATAGGCTCAGAAGTAATATCAACCAAATCAGACCAAGAAAGGGATGGAAAAGCGTGCGCATGGAGGAGCTAAACCGCAAGCTCGATCAGCACAGTTTCATTTTTAGAACCGAACACATTCCTGAGCACTTTTTATCAGGTTCGAACAAGTAAACAAATTACAGAGGATGACAGTGGTTCTCATGAAATTTAATTTAACAGAAGAGCAACTATGGACAAATGAGCATTCCTGAAGCAGTAAGCATATGATAAGCAGCAACCAGAGATAAGTATTGGCGACAAAGAAATGATGTACCAGAGAAAACGATAACAGTCTCCTGAAAAAAAAGAATACAGAACAACCGTCCCGGATTAGATTCATGAGCATATTCAGTGGAGTAAATATTCAGAAGTAAGCTTGAGGATACAGAGAAAGAGTAACCAGGGTGATGATTAACATCGATACCAATTGCACACCCTCTACGCAAGGGGAAATGAACCTGTTAGCAACATGATGATGAAGCTATATCTAACAATAGGCAAACAGAGTGAGAATGAGCCTCTACTTCAGCGTATAAGATAGCATGATAAACATATATACCCAAATATAAACCGACGTTGGGTTGATTTACAAAGGCTTCATATCAGATTCGAGCACCATTTGAGGCAAACAGAATCAGACTCAGAGGGAGAGGATGTACATTGCCTTATCGAGAGTCAGAAATTCTTTCAAAAGCATATATGATGCGAAAGGGAAACAGAAACATATGTAAACAGAAAGCCGAACCCAGAGTGGATCCAGGTTCTCTTGGTATGTGCGTAGTTAAGTCGAGGTTGCAAGAACGGGGAAGCAGCGAAAACAATATATGTGACAGATTTGGATTCGTCTGAAATTGTGAACCCATAGACCTATTGTAGGTCTGGTTTCCTTCGAAACTGTTGAAGATTCAGAAAAGCAACAAAGAAGAATGATCTTAACACATGAACCGCTTTTACACAGCTCTGAGGGCCCACGAGCCCATCCTGGGTCGGGCACCACTTGAGCTAGAGAGTTCCACAAGTTAAATACAACATCAACATTCCGAATCGTAAGCAGAAAATAAGAAAGGGAAAGAAGGGGAAGGAAAAGGAAAACGAGAACAAGCAACGAGCGATCCCACTGAGAAAGGGTAGTAACTATAATAGGTAATACAGTATATGCAGCCATAGAAGGACGAAGTTCCCTCTACGAGTAACAGGAGGATGGAAAAATTAGCACATACGAGAGCAGGAATCTCACTGATTTACTTATGAAATGAGTATCGGATACACTCAAAGTAAATAGAAGGATTCACCGCTTACTTAAAATCCAAAATAAAGATGGAGGTAGGTAATGAGCATATGAGGAAGAAATCGTTGTATGTACATAAAACAAAACGATGAACACAAATGTCAACTCGGTCATCGGAGATTAACTCCGGCAAGGTTGCGAATTAGGTCGTCACCGTCGCCGATTGATGGTTCATTCGGTACAAAACAAGAAAAATGGAACGAGTGATGAAAGGAAATCAATCGAGGAAAATCAAGCTGGGGATAATGATTTCGAAATCGTTTCAAAAACAGAATGAGGGAGGAACTGGGACTTACGCTGTTGTTGAATCAGAAACGAAACCGAAGGAGAGAGGAGGCTCGAAGGTGAAATTCGGTGGAAACGGCTGACGTTTTGAAGGTGTATTGTAGCGATTCCAAGGCGGAAAAGGACTTCGAAGGTGATGAAGAATTTTTCTGGGTATTTCAGCTTAGAAGTTCGAGCTCGAGAAGAAGAGGAAAATGGACCGTGGCTAGTTCCTGATGAAGGACGGTGGTAATGTCGATTGTAGAGAGCGGTGCTTATCTTTTACAGTGATTCAAAACCGGAGGGAGAAAGAACGATGGAAGGCGAAAGGAGAACTGGATTAGGGTCTCTCAAGTTTGAGCTGGAAGAACAGCGAAAGGCCAGACAAGAAGAGAATGAGAAGTCATCGGGATTAGCACAATCTGGGGAGAATAATATGGGAATGCCCGATCGAATCTCCCACTGCAGGGTTTATTCATGTCTTTTTATAATAAGAGGATAGGCAGGTGTCAACCTAGGGTTTTACCTCTGCTTGGGCAGCATTTGTCTGATCTCAAAAATGGGGTTGGTCCGTGTTTGGATCGGTTGTAAAGAGGGACAAAAATAAAAACAAAACAGGACTATGTAGTCCCTGAGAATCGAACCCGGGTTTGCATCCTCCTTCCTGACAGTGGCAACCGGCTGCACTGAGGCAACATTCGACATATTGACGCGATATTTAACAACAAAACCGTACTATAAAGTGAAACGAGAGAAAGAAAATAAGAAAAACTGCTAGCGCCTGCAGATGGTTATTTTCTGAGTGGTTAAACTGGTGTAAAATTAAAAGAAAAGAAATTAAAAACTTAAAAAAAACGTCGGGCTGCAAACAAATCCCGGTCGTAGTAGTAAAACAAGTGTCGTATCCACAGGGAGATTGTTCAATTATCCTAGTCTTGGTAGTTAATTAAAAACTGTAAAAAAGGGTTTAGCCGGAGGCAAGCTTGATTTGTTGTTGGATTAAAACAGAAATAATAAAAACAGTAAAAAGGTGAATTAAGTGATGTGGATGGAAAAAAGTATCCTAGGATAGCAGGGGAATTGCCTAAATTACTTAAACATATTTATAACCATGTCTCAATTATTTATTGCCTATTAGAGTTAATAATTGTCAGTTACGAACTCTTAATAAAAGCCTTAGTATTTTCCTGCTCAATCCGGAGTGTAAATACTAAGATTAATTCCTTTGTGGTATCTTGACTATCTCAAAATCATATGTTGATAGTTACCAAATAAATGCAGTTGTTCGTCACGCAAAGCATTTAACAATATTAGTTGAAAGGAATTAAAACAAGTTAAAATAAGAGAGACAGGTGATAAATATTAATTTACGTAATATTAGAAATAAACCCCCATCCTAGGATACAAATGAAAATTACTCAGACATTAACGGAGATAAGAAGATTGCACAGATAGATTTTGACATTATTTCAGAGGAAGAACTGGTCTGCTCTCGCTCGTACTGCTGCTCTTCTATTTCTTTTGTTACTGCGTGAGTGTGGAATGTTGTGGTGTTACGGGAGGAAAATGAGTGGAAGCGAATGGATGAGTGTGGTGAATGGTTTATTCAGACTCCCGTCGTGCGTGGTGTGCCTCCTTATGGTGTTGTTTGGGTAAGTTTATATAGAGGCAGAGGAGAAGAAGATCCGTACGAATTTGATTGCCGGTTGATTGCTCTCATTGATTGCAGGGGACAGAAATGAAACGCGTGAGAGATTTAAGGTAGGCGGTGCGGCGGAGTAGATGGATATGGCAGAAGCGAAGTTGCAGACACTCGGGGGAAGGCAAGTTGCAGACGAAGACGAGCGAAGAAAACTGTCGCGTTTGTGTAAATATACACGCGTCCGCGTGTGCGTCCGCCTAAAACTCATGCGGACGTGACTGAGCCGTCCGCCCGGCCACTTGTGCCGTCCGCTTCCGTGTCCGCCTGAAATCCACGCGGTCGTCACTGGTGTGGCGTCCGCTTAAGGACATCTGAGACGTCCGCCCTAATACCATGCGGACGCATGTGTTGTCTCGACTTATTTTCTTCCATCTTTGACCGGCTCTAAATTCTTCGTTTGGACTCCGTTTTCCGAGCCGTTTGCGTCTATGCGTTCGTCTCTTCATGTACTTTGCTCCTAGCTTGGATTTTCCTCATGTTTAAACCAATAAATTTGTGAGATAATCAATAAAACATAAACTAGAGGAAAAACATACGATAAGTGAGAAATGAGCAGAAAAGTGCTGATATGATATATGAAATACACCTATAAAACATGCTCATTTAGACACTTATCACACCCCCCCACACTTACCTTTTGCTTGTCCTCAAGCAAAACCATGTACCCAAACAAGTAGGGAATGCTCAATATTAACAAATACTATTATGAAGGGTAGGATAAAGAAGTCAATAGTACATGATCTTAAACTTTTTAGAGGAGTGTGATCCATCACCTACTGGTGGCATAGGTGTACTCAGGGCAAAAATAAAAATTAGAGTTTCGGGGTATGATCCGGAGTACTTCAATGCTTCTTAGTTAAGGTGACTTTGAGAACTTTTACCATGGCCAACTTCTCTCAAGAATGGGCATTGAGGAGAAAACAAAAGGAAAAATAGAATTATGCATTTGTTTCACTTTTGCATAAGAGATGAGAGATAATATGTAGGCATTAAGCCTTCGTTTTTAAGAACACTCAACTCTCTTTGTTGGTTACCAATGGTGTCTCGCAAGTCCCTTATTTATTATTTTTTTCCTTTTTTTTTTGACAGAGAAACACCCCTTAGCAATCCCTAAGAAAGAAGACAGAAAGAACCCCTGAGTAATAAAAATCCATCCTTTTTAGATCATTTGGTCACACCGCATAAAAATGCTCCTCAAAAGTAATCAAAATTTTTAAAATTTGTACCATTTATCCCACAATTCATAACAGTATTTATTCTTAAAGAGAACAACCCACATATAAAGGGTCCACGATATTGAATTTGAACAAACGCAAGATAAGCAGAGAGATTAAGCATTTTAGCATAAAATGTCACCGAAAAGGGCACACTCCCCCACACTTAAATTGAACAATGCCCTCATTGTTTACCAGAAAAACAAGGGAAAGTTTCAGAAGGCCTTTTCGGTAAGTAGATAAAATAGAGAGAACACGAAGCTCACGAATATTCATTTAAGCACATAAACTCTCCTCTGCATATTTATTTAAATAAAAGCATAATTGAAGAAACTGGTACTCCCCTGAGATTATTTTTGCTAGCGTGTATTGGACTTCCCCCACACTTGAGCTTCAGCCTCAAGTAGCGTAGCTTGGTTGCGGTGTAGACATGAAATTGCACCTGCATAAGACACTAGAAGCAACCATACTATAAACGGGGTTAAAAGTTAGCAAAAATAAAATTTAAAGAGAACCTGAAAATTAAAACAAGCATATAAAAGATAAGTTCGTCCGGGTTGCCTCCCGGAAAGCTGCCCTTCTTTAACGTCTTTGGCTAGACGCTTTGTCGTTAGATCGATCCTGGGGGGTGGTTATGAGGAGGAGATCCAAAGCATGACTCGATGGTATTTTTGAGTGTCCACCTGGATGCATGTTTTCTTTTCTTATCCCGCTCTTCGTCCGGGATTGGTGGTGGTATCTCTGTAATAGACATGCCGTCTGGAAGGGTGATAAACAGAAGTGGGGATGATGGTGATTGAGTGTCCCGCACAAACTTGAGATCTTTGGATTTGCTATCTGGAGATCTTCCTGATGCAAACTCCAGCTTTTCGTTATAAGCCTGAAGGGTGATTTTCCCCTGGGCTACCCAAATGTGCACATCGGCTGTGGCAAGGAATGGTCGTCCAAGGATGAGAGGTGTAGTGGAGTTCTCTTCGATGTCTAGAATGACAAAATCGCATGGGAAGTATAAGTGTTCCACTTTGATGATAATATCCTCCACCACTCCGCTTGGGTAAGCTACTGAACCATCCGCCAGTTGAAGGGTCATCTTAATCTTTTTCATTTCTCCAATTCCTAGCTTTTTGAAAGTGGAGAGGGGCATCAAATTTATGGAGGCACCCAGATCGCATAAGGAGTATGGAAATGAGGTGCTACCAATTGTGACTGGAATGGTGAAGCTACCCGGATCATTGCATTTTGAAGGTAGTGGTTGTTGCAGAATAGCTGAGCAAGCTACATTGAGAGGTACTGTACCGACTTCGGCCAATTTAGTTTTGTTGGATATGAGGTGTTTAAGGAATTTGGCGTAGTTTGGCATTTTGGCAATGAGGTCGACAAACTGTATATTGACATTTAGTTGCTTCAGCATTGCTAGAAACTTACCATATTCATTATCCAACTTCTGCTTTTGGAGTCGGTGGGGAAATGGTATAGGCGGTTCTTGTGAAGAAGGTTTTGAAGCTGATGGAATAGTGAGGATGGTGGGAGATGTTTTTTCTACAGGGGCCTCAGCTTTTTCATCACTATCCTCTTTGGATTCTTCTAATCTTTGCGGGATGTGAATCTCGTCGGTTTTCTTACCGCTTCTCAAGGTTATCGCCTTAACCTCTTCTTCTTCTTCAAAGTCGAGCTTTTCATTTTCATAACCAGCCACCAAGTGCTCAAGGTAGGTATTCTCAGATTGAATGCGATTATTATAGACTTTGGCGGTACTTTCAAGTTCAGCTACATTCCTTTTGGAAGTTTCGATTGCTACAACCCACTCTTGGAGGGAAGGGTGTAGTTCTGGAATCGTAACTGTTTTAGCCACCTCCATCTTTTCTTCACCGTGCTTCTTCACATAGATGCACTTGGCTTGCTCTCTTGGATTTGGTTCATTTTGGCTGGGGAGAGCCCCTGGCGGTCTTCGAGCAAGTTGTTCTGCAAGTTGATTGAATTTACCTTCGATTTTCTGGTTGAAGGCTTCTTGTGCAGAGAGCTGGTTCTGAGTCATAGACATATAACCCTTCTTCATCTCTTTCAGTTCTGCGTTTGGATCAGAAGAGGATGAAGATGGTTGTTGTTGTTGTTGTTGGAAACCTGGAGGGGCACCTAGTGCTCTATAACCCATATTAGAGTTTGGTTGGGGTCGGTTTCCCTGATAGGTATTGGAATTGTTGTTCTGCCCTCCTTGGTTCTGATCATTATTTTTCCATGAGAAATTCGGGTGATTTCTCCATGGATAGTTGTTGTTGATGTTATTGTTGTAGGAATTACCGGGGCGGTTTCCTATGAATTGTACTTCCTCGTACTGGCCTTTGCCTTCTCATTGATGAGTTTCATGAGGACCGGCGCATATGACACATCCTTCTGTAGGTGGAGCTGGTGGTGAACTTGTAGGTGGAGAAGCTATTGTTTTTACAATTTCGTTTTGTGATGTTGTTAGCTTTTCCACCATCTTTGCAAGGGACGAGATCTGAGATGATAAATGATCCGTAGGCTCAACGTGGAGTAGGCCTGCTGCTCGTGGTGTTCTTCCTTTGGATCTCGTCCACTGTCTGGTATTGCTCGTCATGGTTTCGAGAAGGTCCATTCCTTCTTTAGGAGATTTCATCATGAAACTTCCTCCTGCAGAGGAATTGACGAGTAGTCGGTTCCCATCATCCAGACCGTTGAAGAATGACAGGCAGAGGGATTGATCGTCAAGACCATGGTGGGAACACTTCATTAGCATATCCTTGAATCTGTCCCATGCGTCGTATAATGTTTCTCCCGGCTCCTGACAGAATGTGTTGATTTCACCGATCAATTGCCTCGTTCTACTGGTTGGGTAGTATTTGGCAAGGAATTTTTGGGCCATTTGCAGCCATGTGGTGATTGATCGGGAGGGAAGGCTTCGATACCACCTGTTTGCTGAATCCGATAATGAGTGAGGAAATAGTTATAGACGGATTCTTTCTTTGACGTTGCCGGTCTGACCAAAGGAATTGCAGAAGTCTAGGAAGGGACTCAGATGATTTGGGTTTCATCTGGGTTCGCTCCACTAAACTTGCCCAGATCCCGGACGGTGGTGATGTAGTGGGTTTTGAAAACCCATCGTCCGGCTTCTTCTGGTGTTAGTTCAGGGAGAACTATGGCTGATGCTCTTCCTTCGGTATTCGGTTGGTGGTAATCGGATAGTGCACGGTGTTCTGGTTGATTTGCATGGTCTATTTCATTTATAACTTCGTTATTGGCCATGGCTTGGTTTCTCAGGTTTCTTTGTGCTTGTAATAAAGTGCGCTCGGGTTCGGGGCTCGGACTGATTGGTGGAGAGCCTCGGGTTCGAGTATTTGGCATGCACAGAAGATAACTTGTGGTTTGTCAGAAGCTGTGAAATTAATTAGTAAATAGAATAAGAAAAGCAGAGATATTGGTTAGGCTGATAAATGCTTAGTTAAACAACACTGATATATTTTTTTTGTATATTTTTTTTTAACAAAAGTAAAATGACAGAATATTAAGTGACAAGGGAAAGAAATGACAGAAAATTAAAGTTAGGAGTTAGTATACTGGAAATTATAAGTTAGTAGTTAGTATACAGAAATTTGAAGGACAATGGAAATGAAATGTTAAGGACAATGGAAATGAAATGTTAAGGACAATGGAAAGAGATGACAGGAAATTTTAAGTTAGTAGTTAGGGACAATGGAAAGAAATGACAATGGAAAGAAATGACAGAAATAATAACAATAATATTAAGATGTCCGAAGTTAGATGTCCAAGTCAGATGTCCAAGTCAGATGTCCAAGTCAGATGTCCGAGATTAACAATTTAATAGTATTAATAGATTATTATAATATAGCGAGTGAACTACCGGAAACTAGGGAAATTGATGGAATCAATCTCCCCGGCAACGGCGCCAATTTACAGATGGTTATTTTCTGAGTGGTTAAACTGGTGTAAAATTAAAAGAAAAGAAATTAAAAACTTAAAAAAAACGTCGGGCTGCAAACAAATCCCGGTCGTAGTAGTAAAACAAGTGTCGTATCCACAGGGAGATTGTTCAATTATCCTAGTCTTGGTAGTTAATTAAAAACTGTAAAAAAGGGTTTAGCCGGAGGCAAGCTTGATTTGTTGTTGGATTAAAACAGAAATAATAAAAACAGTAAAAAGGTGAATTAAGTGATGTGGATGGAAAAATGTATCCTAGGATAGCGGGGGAATTGCCTAAATTACTTAAACATATTTATAACCATGTCTCAATTATTTATTGCCTATTAGAGTTAATAATTGTCAGTTACGAACTCTTAATAAAAGCCTTAGTATTTTCCTGCTCAATCCGGAGTGTAAATACTAAGATTAATTCCTTTGTGGTATCTTGACTATCTCAAAATCATATGTTGATAGTTACCAAATAAATGCAGTTGTTCGTCACGCAAAGCATTTAACAATATTAGTTGAAAGGAATTAAAACAAGTTAAAATAAGAGAGACAGGTGATAAATATTAATTTACGTAATATTAGAAATAAACCCCCATCCTAGGATACAAATGAAAATTACTCAGACATTAACGGAGATAAGAAGATTGCACAGATAGATTTTGACATTATTTCAGAGGAAGAACTGGTCTGCTCTCGCTCGTACTGCTGCTCTTCTATTTCTTTTGTTACTGCGTGAGTGTGGAATGTTGTGGTGTTACGGGAGGAAAATGAGTGGAAGCGAATGGATGAGTGTGGTGAATGGTTTCTTCAGACTCCCGTCGTGCGTGGTGTGCCTCCTTATGGTGTTGTTTGGGTAAGTTTATATAGAGGCAGAGGAGAAGAAGATCCGTACAAATTTGATTGCCGGTTGATTGCTCTCATTGATTGCAGGGGACAGAAATGAAACGCGTGAGAGATTTAAGGTAGGCGGTGCGGCGGAGTAGATGGATATGGCAGAAGCGAATTTGCAGACACTCGGGGGAAGGCAAGTTGCAGACGAAGACGAGCGAAGAAAACTGTCGCGTTTGTGTAAATATACACGCGTCCGCGTGTGCGTCCGCCTAAAACTCATGCGGACGTGACTGAGCCGTCCGCCCGGCCACTTGTGCCGTCCGCTTCCGTGTCCGCCTGAAATCCACGCGGTCGTCACTGGTGTGGCGTCCGCTTAAGGACATCCGAGACGTCCGCCCTAATACCATGCGGACGCATGTGTTGTCTCGACTTATTTTCTTCCATCTTTGACCGGCTCTAAATTCTTCGTTTGGACTCCGTTTTCCGAGCCGTTTGCGTCTATGCGTTCGTCTCTTCATGTACTTTGCTCCTAGCTTGGCTTTTCCTCATGTTTAAACCAATAAATTTGTGAGATAATCAATAAAATATAAACTAGAGGAAAAACATACGATAAGTGAGAAATGAGCGGAAAAGTGCTGATATGATATATGAAATACACCTATAAAACATGCTCATTTAGACACTTATCAGCGCCCATGCTAGAATTCAAACACCAGACTCACGGATTCCCCAGTGAATACCCTAATCGGATGAGCTATGCCAAAATACGATATTTACATGCAAGAAATAAATTAAAACTCGAATTTGAGTCAGATAACGTTTCTAAAAATGCTATTGTTCCGGATGGAGATATACAGCGGAACGAAAGAGCTTAACCTACCAAATTGAAATATTTTCTTTGTGAGAGTCATGAAATAATGAAGTGAGGATGAAAATCAAAATAATAATAACGGTAATAAACATACTGATAATAATTGAAATACCTCAAACCTAAGTATGCTAATTAAACATCAAGTTATGATGTAATAAGGCTAAAACATGCCTTAGAAAGATTGGTAGACAATTTAAACCAAGGAAAACACAAGAAAATGCCTTAAGGGCAATTTAGGCAAAAACATGCTCTAAGCTTGGAGTGACTTTGATTAGCACCCAAATACCATTATAAGACTTTATTAACATGCTAATGGAAATGTTAAATCAATTAGCAAAGAAAACCAAGCTCAAAAAAAAAGCTTAAACACAAAATGTACTTTAAGACTCCTTAAAGCACCTTTTTGAGAAATTGTCTTAGAAATGGGTTTTGAGTGGCTAAATGCCCATGATTACACCTTAATCAACATGTGTACTAATTAGTATCACATTAGGAAGTCTAAATCAACGGGAAACCAAAAATTTCCGAATATGTGCACTAATTAGTGAATAGTGCTCAAATAGTGCTAGTTTTGACTTAAGTCAACCTTAATTAGCTAAATGGCCAAACAAGGCCTTATGTATGTTAATTAGTAAGGGGGGGGGGGAAGGTTTTAAGGGGATGAGTCACCATAGACTTCATCAAATAAGAAAATAAGAAGAGATAAAGTAAAGAAAGTTACTATTTGCTTTTATAAAGCAAAATATCCTTTATTAGCCTACCTCTCTCCTCTCTTATTCATTTCTCTTCTTCACCAACGAGTTCCTCTTCTTCTTCTCTGTTCTAAACCGTTCCCAAACAGCACCATTGTTGCCTAACCTTGCTTTGCCCACCAAATCTTCATTTTAGCTCCAAATCAAAAACTAAACACATAATATTCTTAGTTAGCTCAAGCTCTAGCTTCATATCTTTTCAAAATTGGGAAAGCTTCATTTTGGAGCCATGGAAAAACTCCATTGATGGAGGAAAATCAAGTTTGAAGAGCCCATTTGGTTCTCCATTCATTCAAGGTGAGAAAAATGTGAGAAAAATCATCTTTCCATCACTTTTTCACATGTCCGAAAATTACACTCATGGGGCTTCATTTTTATGCCTTGTTCTAGCTTGTTTTATTCACCAAGGACTAGTGGAGGTCCTATTTCATTCAATGCCCAAGTCTACCTTGAGAATTCAAAGGTAATCATCCACTTTTATACCTTAGAACACATTTTTAACCTAGGTTTTCATTCCTTAAGGTTAGTGTATTGTTTAGCACTCATGTGAGTCATTGAACATTGATTAGAACATTGGCAAAGGAAATTTAATGGGTGGCCGAGATTCATTCAAGAAGAAGGTCTAAGGAGGAAGTTAAGATAAGCTTGGAAAAAAACAAGGTAAATTGCTTACCTAATGGTGGTTTAAGGTTTAAGGGGTGGTATTTAGATAAGTACTAATGTAGCTTAAAGCTTACATTATGTAATGGGTTATATAACCTAGGAAAAAGGAATTTAACCAAGCTTTTGAACTTGTGACTAAGGAGCCAAAGGAAATGAGTTATTAAGATAAGTTTAAGGTGGGTTTTAAGAGCATTATAACTACTATGAGATTGATGGGTGTATTTGCAGGTTGAAAGCTTTTATATGTGGGAAATTCAGTGTTTAAATTCATGTCATTTAAGGGCCTAAGAGCCATGTCATTTAAGGGCCTAAGAGCCATGTCATTTAAGAGCCTTAGTGCTATGCAATTTAAGATTATTGCACTATATTGAGTTTATTATGAATGAGTTGATTTGTGTGAGAAAATATGATGAGAAAGGACTTGTTGTGTGTGAGATGGTTGAATGAGGAAAACAATGCATTTGGGCATGATAATATACTAGAGACACTATGGCGAAATTTGAGTAGGAAACTAAGTGTTTAAGGTGTTCTAAGGAGATTTTATGACTAAGGATGTTCTAGTGATCACTAAGGGTTATTTTGGTGAAAATGGATAAACCATGGAGTTCTTGAGTACTAGGAAGACCTAGGAATGTATAAGAGGGACTAGGGGTTATAATGGTGAGTTTTATGCACCAAAACCATGGTTAAGGAAGCTAGGAAACTTGTACAAAGTTTGAAGGAAAAAAAAAGGTATAATGACTTATAAGGATGGTAAGCATGTGCTAGATATATATGGCTTTTAGAAGTTGAGTAAAGCAAATGGTGTGTGCAAATGATGCTTGAGGAGTAGTTACAGATGGTGGAAAAGAAAAAAATTGTTTTTGGCTTCTAATGATGGGGGATTGAATGGTAATGGTTTTAGATGATGTTTAGGCCTTGTTCCTTGTGTTTGGTGACATGTAAAGGCCTTAAGAGTGTTTACAGACTTGAGGTTAATGAGTTTGATTATAATGAGATGATTAACTGTATTTTAAGTTTAAATTACATGACTTGGGGTCCACCGTTAGAAGAGGGATGATGATTAGAAAGATAAGCATATAAGGACTTAAGAGATTAGGGTAAGTAAAATGATTTTAAGTGTTTAAGGTTAAGTTAGAAAGAATTTAAGAGGAGCTAGATGGAGATTGATATGTAATGATAGTATAAGGTTGTTTAAGACATGTTTGGTGAGTAACAATGATAATTAAGTGGTGAATAAGTATAAGGTAAGAGGAGAAGTGATTCACTTAAGATTAAGTTTATAAGAACTCAAGTGGTGTTAGATGGGGATCATTAGTGACCAAGTGAGTTAAGTAAGTTAGCTTTATTGGAAAAGTAATTAACAACCTAAAATTGAATGAATGTTTTAGGGTTTGAGAATTTGGACTCCAGAGGAGAGTAAGCAACCGAACGACCAACGGTGAACGGTACAGTCTTCTTATGACCTGCTTGCTAACGAGGTGTCCCTCGCTTGTGTGCTATTTGTTTTTGTGTGCTCACTAAACAAGATAAAGCATGCAACCGAAACATTATGTTTATTGTATTGTTGTGTGATGTTTGAAAACTAACACAACTTACGGTGAGAACTTACTAACCAACGTTTAGTAAGGAATTGTGTGAGACTAAGGAACGCTCCCTAATATTAGTTTTTAAAAAACCGAAAGAGGTTTAACCAACAAACATTGTCTTGAGACTTCTACTAACTGGTACTTGGGGGGGAGTGAGGAACCCGGGACTGACTCCGGTCATGCATGCTAAGGAAAAGGGGGTCGGCATCTAAAGCAGATCCGACTTCCGCTTAAGGACTTGTCTTCGGACTTGTTGCCTAGGGTCGGTTGCCGGCTCAGCTACATTGGACATCCAGTCTAAGGTAGGAGGCATTAAGATGGTGCGGTAGGATCACCTAAATCCTAAATTTTATGTTAAGTTGTTTATTCAACCAATGGAGTTAATAGCTCATTGGCTAGGGCTGCTTTTGACCCGACAAAAAAAAACATTGAGATAAGATACAATCATTTCTATTTAAAGAGTGGTTTGTATTCTAAGATTAAGATAAGGTTTGAGATAAGTTGCAACCATTTCTAGTTAAAGGATGGTTTGTATTATAAGACTGAGATAAGCTACTTCCATTCCTTTTTAAAGGATGGTTGTTTTCTAAGACTAAGATAAGACTAAGATTGAAGTAAGATAAGGATGGACTAAGATTAAGAGGAAACGTAACTTAAGGAGTGAAATAATTGACTCACTAATTAAGGAACGCATTTAAGTCGTTCATTGTGTTTGAACTTGATTGTTCATAATTGATTTGTTGTTTATTGCACTTTCTATTATGTTGTGCATCTAATCAACCTCCATGCTATCGACAATTAGTCGTCGTAGCCACGTTAGCTTGGGGGCCATGAGAGGATCGTACCAGCATTCGTGCTGACCCCCTTTGGGGGATGTTTTTACTACACAGGTGAACGCCAGGAGGCGGCCGTCACGAGAGTAAGATGGGGTACAAGCGTTACGGGTTAAGTGTGGCCTACGAGTTGTGCATGTACACTCGTATGGCAATTTGAGTTAGTAAGATGTATAGGTTGTGAGGGATTGTAAGAAGGATATGTATTGGTTAAGATTTGTATGTACTAATGTTCGGTATATTCTGTCAGTCAGACCGTGGCAAGGACCTGGAGTGTATTGAATTCCGCTGTGACATGTATATATATGTTGTTAAGTTGCGAAACCACATTTGGATTGAGATGGGGTGTTACAATAATAATACGTACATAAAATAATGGAATCGTGCTAACAAAATGGTGGTTAAATACAAATGAACACAATAAGAATGGAAGTTGAAGTACATATGTACGGGTAGCATGTAAATAAGATAGAAAAGAGCAATAGCGAAAAAACTATAGATGAGAGGGAGTTTAATCAAAGTAGCGACAAAACCAAACATGCTAGTATGGAATATAATAGTAAAAATGTACATAAATGATCCTGAAAAATAACAATAAAATAATAATAGTAATAATAATAATAAAGACAAAATTAAAACAAGCACTAATAAAGAGTATACATGTAAAAGTGTCAGCAAGATGAAATGAGATAAAATAAACAAGTAACGAAGTAGCACGAACCGAGATAAAACGAATAAGAGAATAAAATAAGTGAATAAAATAGAACCGACTAACATGAAATGATTTCGAAAATAAAATGGTAAAAGAAGTGAGTAAAAAAATGGGACGGATTTGAAGATGGATGCTTTGAAAATTGGTTTGAGAAAATGATGATTTCGTTTTGGCACGCACGTTAATACGTTTTGGAAAGAAAGGCGACGACCCTTCTTATTTTTTTTATTATTTTGGAATTTGCTTTATGGGGTGAGAATTTTTGGTGCCTACAGTAAGTGAAAGTGAATATGTCAGCTGGTCT
Source organism: Limonium bicolor (assembly GCA_023374045.1). Taxonomy (NCBI): domain Eukaryota; kingdom Viridiplantae; phylum Streptophyta; class Magnoliopsida; order Caryophyllales; family Plumbaginaceae; genus Limonium; species Limonium bicolor. The sequence goes on from CM041778.1 coordinate 115,854,609, forward strand.
TGTACCCCTAGAATTCGAAACTGAGTTCTTGACCATAAACCCCTAGACTCACGTTAGAGGTATCACACTCACATTATAAGAGGGTCTAAATCCTTACACTTCCAAGCGCTAACTCTATTTTATGCATACATATTGTAAGACTCAACACTAAGAACCAGGATATATATATTCAATAATTATCCTAAAGTCGGTAGTAACCCCATTTCCATACACAAGCATACATCACCAAGATATACAAGCACATAGCTCAAGATTTAACTGGCACAAAATAGTCAACCACACGACACTTCATATCACTAGATATTCCCCTAAAGACGACATAATTCAGCTTGAACCTAACCAGTCCAATTCTTACTCATTCTAGGTATTTAGCTCTAATACCACTTTGTAGCTCACAGGATTTTACCAATATAAATAAAGGTTTAGGGAAGTAACGCCGTAAACGGAGAGAAGAACAGAAGCCAAACAAGCCTTCAAACAAAAATCAAAGACGTGTCAGGACATAGGCCAAGACTTCAAAACGTATATGTCCGGACTTCTGTTTGGACTTGGAATTTCAAACCCAAGTCAAAGCCAGATATTAGAGTTGTCTGGATGCAAGTCTAATAAAATTTCTTATGCGGGTCCGAAAATGCGTTCGGGCATGGAAGTCCAGACCAATGATGAAACTCCAACCCAGACTCCTTCTCGCATGTTGTCTGGACATGCAAGTCCGGACAGATGTCCTGAAATAACGAACAGAAGAAAACCAGTATATTCTCAGGGTTGTTTGGACTTACATATCCGGACGGATGTCCAAACAAAGCCAAGTTCTTAAAACCAATACCAAAGTTCCACAGTTAACATATCCTTGTTGGATAATGAAAATGATGATTCAAGAACAGAAACTTATAGCAATTATTCAACAGTAAAACCAATTCATCAAATGATCAGAGCGGAAAACAAAACTAAATCCGAGGCATTACCTGCCACACCCAATACCCATGAGTGTTAAGGCTGATACCACAACACAATTCAACATCGTTGGCAAAATCCCAAATGAACATCAAATAATACTGTTCCATATTCATTTGCAACTATGTGGTGATGTATTCCCAGCCCTGTTGCCATAGCCATCATTACCTGCTATCATAAAATATACAATAACACACAAAAAAGGGGACTGCAAAAATCAGAAAACTGAGTAAACTACCTCTTCACAATGTAAAATTCATTTTATTTGTAAAACATTTGAGCTTATATTTCACACAACCATAGACCAGAACAACATTAATTACAATAAGAGACCACCAACATAATTCTTCAATGATAAGGGAGCTTTCCACCAGCAACCAATAATTGTTCCACCAATTGACACCCAACTAGGGGTTGTAAATTCCTTCAACAGACACCCAACATAGTAAGGCTGTAAAATTGAAGTCCACCTCACTATATGTCCTTGAGTGTGCACACCCTTCTAAGGGTACTCCTGACCACAAGGAAGTAGATCTATAGAGTTTAAACTGTGATATAGTGGTCGCAGCGTAATATGTTAATTCCAATGTACCAATGTGTACAAATAAACCTAGTGAAAGTCTCCCAAACCAATATCACACATTCCAGACACAATACTCATCTCATTCCCTCAAATTCACAATAAAAATCCATAACCTTAGTTTCCACATCAATTCATCAGTAATCCACCGTCAAGTAATCAAATTCATCCAACACTCAATCAATGTTCACACACAAATACTTTAAGTGAACACAGTAGCTTACCTGGAATCCATGCTCTACCACAAGTCAGAGATCACGCACAATCACTAGCACCTACCGTCGATGAACTTGGGATCTAGAATTTAATATAATTACTTTTAATAATCCACCAACAAATCATAATCCAATTCATGAATTTGTAAACCCTAACTATCACAATCACACTTACCCTTCAACTTAACTTGAGGCTAAACAGAAGTGAAGAATTTAGTGTGGGAGGAAGAAGAATATGTTGAAGAGAGGCGCGAACCAGAAGAGAATGAAGTCGGCACGAATTTCAGGAAAAGAAGGAGAAAGAGAAAGAAAGTAAAGGAAAAGAAGAAAAGCAAAGGAAATAAAAAGAAGGAAAATGAAATCGGGTTAATTTCCCTTTATTCCAATTTACTTCCTTATCTCTTACTTATTAGCATAACTCTCATAACCAAATGAAATATGCCATTAGCAGTATTTCCCATATCCACCAATTTAATAAGACTATGATTTACCAATAAATATTTAAAATATAATTATGAATCATCTAAATCATATGGGTATTTCAGTTACACTTTAATCTCCTCTCCCATGGTTCTCTCACGAGCTTATAAAGGTTCTGAATTTTTGAGCTACGTGTGTGTCTAGTTGCTTTCACCTGCTAGGCTGGCTGCCTACTTATATCTTTTTCGGATGAAGGATCTTGCGTGCGTGTTCCAGATGAAAGGATCTCGCGTGTGACTCTAGGTTACTCAACTCTTGCCCCCAAGAATCACGCATTCCGAACATCTTGAACCAACTCCGACTCTGCCCCTTTGATGTTCGGCCCATGGGAATGGGGCATCCGAAACCAACTTCGGCCTCTATTTTCACCTGCTTACCTCTCTGCATACTTATACGTTTTCAATTCAAGCTGTGAACAATGTCAACCTGAGGGAGAATTTGTAAGACTCAAATTCTTTGTTATAGCTCTGATTTGTTCCCCGTTTGTTACATTATAATCCTTGAGAGATGAGGAATTCTTTTGTGCACCTAAAAAATCTTTCGAATCCTTGAATGATGCTCAATTGAGCTTTTACCTAAATTATCATCATAAGTATAAGTTCACTAATATTAACAAAATACTCTATAAAGTGGTGAGAATATGTTATAAACCAAGTAAAATGTGGGTGCGAATAACCTTAAAAATAGATATTTTCACCACTTATCAGTAACCTTAGAGTGAACTAGACTGAAGGATTTCCAAACTGAAAGTCATTCGAACAAAAAATCACCCAGTAAACCGATCCAAACCGATATGAAATTTGAAACACCAATTTAACATGAAGATTCCGAATATAGTTAACACGATCCAACCTGAACTGAAACTAAGCATTCCAAAATCAACTTGAACTAAATCCCGAACCGACCGAAACTAGCCAATTTACTTAAAACTAACTTAAACCACATGAAAATTGCTTACTTAAAACCTACAACTTGAACCTCATGAAAATTGATGTAATCATCTTATGTAGTTCTCTTGAATTTTAAGTTTTTGTTCATTTTAGTCCCTCTTTTTATTTTGGGATATAAAATAGTATATATCTATTTATTTTTTTATCACCTTTCAATCTTTTGTTTTAATTTGTGCAATAGGTCTGTAATAATACTTCTTTTGAATGTTCCAAAATATTAACCCCTAAGGTGTCTTATAATTATTTGACAAAGTGTTTATCAAACTACAATCTACCTTCGTTCCACTATGACCATCTTGTTTACTTTTCGACACATTTTTCTATTTTAATATTAAATATATAAGATAAAATAATTTTATGAAATTACGTTTTATATTATTTAACTTATCTCACAAGGAATCAATTACAACATTTAAAACTATAAAATTATATTATATTATATATTAAATATTTAAACCAAAAGACATAGTCAAATAAATCACCACGGAAGGATTAATTTTTGCACTAAATAAGTCAAAGAAAAATTAGAAAAGAAAGTAAAAAGTCAATATCCCATCACGAGAGCGGTGTCCCCTCAGATTTGGATATCCGACGCCACCCGGGTCTAGTCCGTCAACTAGGGATGGCAAAATGGGTTCATGGGTCGTGTTAGGCTAAACCCAAATCTGACCCGTTTATTAAACGGGTTGACCCGATCCAACCCGTTTTAATTAATCGTGTCAAAATATGAAACCCAAACTCAACCCGTTTATTAAACGGGTTGACCGGGTTATCAAACGGGTTGACCCGTCTGATCTAAGTAACTAATTATGTCCAAATTTGAAACTCAAATCCGCATATATTTAACTCAAACCTAACATGTTTAGTTATATGAAAGAAAATATTTGATTAATTAACATTAGATTTGTCAATCTATAATATTATTAACTTTAATTTTAATATTTATATATCTTATTTATATTAAAGTTTGATAAAAATGAATAATCTATAATTTATAATATATATTTATTTAATATAAATTATTTAAACGGGTTACATATCTTAAACCCAAATCCGACACGGTTATTAAATGAGTCGTGTTCGGGTTGACCCGTTTATTTAATCGTGTCAAATTTTAAAACCTAAACCCACTAACTTCATGTCGGGTTCGTATTGGTCAAACAGGTCATGTTGAAATTGCCACCCCACCGTCAACGCACGTCGTTCAAAGTCTTGACGACCACAGTTTTCCCACCAACTCCATTAATGGACGAAAAGTAAATTTGAAACCTAAATTAAAAGGGCGGTAGTTTTAGTGAAGAAAAGAGAGAAATGATTCGATTGGACAACGAGAAGGTCAGACAACAAGACATCGTTGACCGCACTTTTGCCATCGTTGACGTAAACGTCACATAATCGAGAAGGAAGAAAGAATAAAACAAAGAAAGAACTAGGCCGGCGTCAATCGATTTGCCATACTTGTCTCTGTTATATCCTAAGCGATACCAATTGAGGTTCAAGATGACGCCACCGCTACCTAACGTCAGCTGGGAAGCAGCAACAGCTGCTGCATCGGAAACCGATCCAACGCCGATATGCACCATCGTCATCATCATAGGCATACTTCGCCCTTTTTGAATTAAAACTCAAGTCTTTCTTGCATATTTGTTTCCCTATCGGTCCGGCTCATAAACAAAATGTCTTCAGCTACGCAGAATGAAGTTCAGCCTTTAGTTAACAGATTCAACCTAACAGAGGCCGTGGAATCTGTGTGAGTTCTAGATTTTGCGTTCCCGTCCGTCTTATACCATTTATGCTTTCGTTCCATTCTAAGTTTATTTCTGAGCACACGACAGATCTATGAGACTGTGATGAGGACATTCATGATTGTACTTCCTGTTGTAGATGATATCAGATTGGGTGACAATGGTGTTTTGTCCTTATTTGACTTTTCTGCCTAGGGGGTTATTGATCGTGGTAGCAAAATGCTTCTCGTTTGCAATTTTTAGATTAGCGACTAGCTTTTTTTATAGTTACGGTGGTGTGTTTGTTTCAAACCACTCGTCTACCGAGCAAACCACCGTGGCTTGGCTTTAGATTAGCGACTAATATCCTGCCAAGACACGATTTTCCTGCTATGTCTCAGTAACAGTGTTACAGCGGAGATTGTGGGTAATATAGTTTAGTAGTGACTACTGAGGGGTCTTTAAGCACCTTCTTGCACATACTATGATCTTAGCTACTGGTTTTTTGCGTTTCCTGCTTGGGTTGTGCGGTAAAAACGCAGCATTTCCCTCTGTAGTTTCCGTGATATGATGCACTTATATAGGCTCTGCTTTATGACTAAAGTGATTCTCTTATGGGCCTGTGTCTGTGTATTGCTACTTCACCGAAGGTTTCGAAAAGAGTTTCATGGGTCCATTACTATGCATTTAACAAGAACTTCATGCTAAGAGCTATGACTCTTTCATTACAGTGTTTGTTTCTTGTTTTTACAACGTCCTGATTGATCTGTGTTTTTACCTTTGCTCCTGTAACTTTTGTGCAGGTTCCCCAAAGGAGTTCCATGGGTCCGTTACCATGCATTTTATAAAAACCTGGATTTGAATGTCATATGGCCTGGTAAAGATGCAACACAAGGTAACTGCATCCCATGACTCAGTTCCTTGAGACTATGAGGATAGGGCAGATTCTAATCTTTTTACATAGAGCCCATCTAAAAATTTCCTTGATTAATCGATTGCTCTTTTATTTTTATTTTGAATTGCTCTTCTGCTCAAGTTTTCTTTTCTTATCCTGTTGCTTGCTAGGTGTTGACTCTGTTGGTACTGTCTCTGCTGCAATGGTCACTTATGCTACTATACAAGCACTGCAACCTGACCTGATCATCAATGCTGGCACAGCTGATGGCCTCAAGGTTTTGAAATTCTAATTTAAAACATTATGTGCCTTTTCACATTAAGATTGAATGTCTGGAATTATCCTTGGGCCAAGCCAATAAAGAAGGATGAATCAAAGACATGTGAAGGATAACTGAAATAGGAAATTGTAGGTTACCAAAATCTCATAAATGTTGAGTGGTGGTTTCATCCTGAACTTGAGAAAAGAGACTGCTGTTCTTTTCTTTTATCTGATGCGTGTGAGTGTGTTTGTTGTGAGATAGTGTTGTTAATAAGAACGATATGTGAATGGAAATCTCGGGAGTGAAGATCTCGGCAACTTCATCGAGGCTTTAGTACGGATGATACTCGAGATGGTTCGCATCAGATGAGGATGCTGACCTTTTTGACATAAATTGTCCCTACTCAAAGCAGATACTTGGTCAAAATATGAATGGAGTTGGTTTTCGCCTTTTTTTTTTCTTCCCCTTGAGTACTTATGGTGTGTTTCTAAATATATGCTATCTTTGACTTTTTTCAGGCAAAAAGTGCAGCGATTGGGGATGTCTATCTTGTGTCCGATGTTTGTTTCCATGATAGAAGAATACCTATGCCGGTAAGTATCCTGATCTCTTCTGGCAGAAGATTGTTTTTAAATTTCTTTCCATAGTTCGTGTGTTGGGTTGGGTCACCCTTCCTTTGGTCAATTTAGATGGAACAGCTCTGCAAATTTTTAACCTGAGCATGAGCTTGTGGTCTCCTAGATACAGTGTTCTTTAGACCTGGCAATTTGGGTCGCTGGGTCGGGTTGATATCAACCCTAACCCAACCCATTTAAAATATCATCAACCCAACCCAACCCAAAAATTGATGGGTCAGAAAATCATGACCCTAACCCAACCCGTTTAAAATCCTTCAACCCTAACTCAATCCACCCAATCCATTTTTTAAGCATGTAATAATTTAGATGGATTAGGAGTAGAAATTAATAAAAAAAATCCAAAAAACATCCAATGCTAGCTGGGACACTAATTAGAATGAAACAAAAGGAAGATAAGTAATCTTGTTTGATCGACCCAACTTTAAAGGAATTCCATGTTATACAAAGAATATAAAAGTACTGCTCCGATTTGCCATGAATAAAATAACACATATTTTTTCCATAAGATTATATTTATCAATCTGAGCCTAAACTCTACCACTGTTGGGGAGGAATCCTATCTAGATATGCACATGATCCTAGTGCCCTTGATAAAAGGGGAACGAAAATGAAAATCTTCATTATGCATTAGAGAAATATACTAAAGACAAATCTTCTAAAGTTAGAAATAAATTATAAATTGAGATCTCCAAGACTCAAACTATAACTGATAGTTTTAAAATAATTACACCTGTTTAAACTGAGTGCTCATGCCTGAGAAAAGTACAATCACAAAATTATTGTTACCAACAGTCGAGGAACTTTTATGCAGCATGCTATCCGCATTGTTGACTTCAGAACTTACTAAGAGGTCTATAATCAAGATCCTACTTACAAAAATTACATATCACCTACTTTTGTTCACCCTTCTAGATAATCTAAACATACCTATGTTCTCAAGAACAACTATGACAGTGAGAATAAGAAAAATAAATCTTGGACAGAGATGCAGAGCGACATAGACATGAACAACAACAACGTAGAGAGAAAAATGGATGTGAGTCCACAAGATGGGAACATTTGGGTTCTCAACATTATGTTAAGGTCTGGTTGGGCCCTTTGAATGATATGCAGCTGGTTGGGTCATTTGTTTAGTTAAAATTATGTGATATTATTAAAGGTGGGATAGTCCAACCACACTTGGATTTAAGGCTAAGGTATAGTTTGATCTGAAAATAATATATATATATATGAATTATATTTTTTTTTTTTTATTATTAACAAATATGTTTTCAGGTTTCGGGTTGAGTCATGGGTTAAGATCTCTACCCTAACCCAACCCAAAAAATAGATGGGTCGATAATCACCCTAACCCGCAAAAGTATGGGTTGGGTTCGGGTTGGGTTTCGGGTTGGGCCAAATTGCCAGGTCTAGTGTTCTTGATACAAACACTACTATACGTATAGGAAATGTCAGAACAAAATTACTGTATCATAAATGAAGTCCTTGAAACCTATTCATATGTTTTACAGATTACTGAAATTCAAAATGTTTGTGAAAATATAAGGGGTGTAAGAATTTAGTTCATGTGAGAAGTTTTGCAAATTTTAGAAAAGTGAACTCACTAAATGTGAACTTGTGGAAGTTGAAAACAGAGTTCTTGAACCATTTTTCTGCTGGGACGGATTGAACCCTTAATCAATCTATTCTTGATATCTGCTATCAGCAAACGGTCTAGCTGCGGAAATATCACTGAGGACGAATTCAGGAGTTCAAAATTTTAAAGGTCAATCAGACCTTCTCATTATTATGTATGTCCTTGAGTGGTTTGTTGTTCTGTGTTGAACGGCAGGTAAAATGTTTATATGGAATATCTCAGAGAAAGGCCCTGTCAACACCCAAACTGGCAGAACAACTCAACTTCAAGGTACCAGTTACATTCAAAACGTTGCAATGTTCCTACTATATCTAGTTTTGGACGGCAGTGAACATTTTCCTGGATAGTTCCTGCTAGTTCACCGAATGACTCATTTCAAGACCTTCACTTTAAATCTATAAATCAATCCATCTCTCGTCTTATTATAGATTTGTTCTAGTACTACTCATTTGTGTGCGTCCAGTTAAGTTGTATTGATCTTTATGGTCACCATTCAGGTTGGAAAGTTGTCAACTGGGAGCTCCCTGGATATGTCACCGTGGGATGAATCATTGATCACTGCTAATGACGCCACCATAAAGGACATGGAAGTAATAATATTGTTAAGTTTATTTTGTGATTGTTGGTTGATGACTTGTGCTTATCCATGGATTATTGTGAAACTAAGATGTCTTCGTTGTGCTGCTTTCCATTCAGGCTGCTGCTGTGGCCTACGTAGCTGATCTCCTCAAAGTCCCCTGTATGTTTGTCAAAATTGTAACTAGTATAGTTGATGGCGATAAACCGACAAGTGAAGAGTTTCTCCTCTAACTTGGCATCAGGAATTGCTACTCTTGATGAAACTGTAGCTCAGGTCATTAACTTCATTAATGGGAAGTGTCTTTCAGAGCTCTAATCCACTCGAAGGTTCATTATACGTATTCCTGTTCTAACTGAGATGTAAGAATTAGGGCTCAATTTTCATTACGATAGAGATATGACAAAGAAGTACACGCCAAAAGCCCACTATCAGGCCCACTATTGAAATAAGCTTATTAAAATACGCCCAATATTAGTTACTATATCTTGTCTTCTATATATACAACAACAGTAGTAGCAACTATGTATATGATACATTTTCATCAATGCAAAGAGTACTCTCAATGTGTACACAAATATCTCATCTCTAATTATCGAATATGGTATCAGAGTAGAACTATCAATAGTTGAAACGATCTGTCTAGATCTTGACCTCTACAGCAACATTCTTCAATGGTGGAAGTAAGCAGCAACGATTCTTCAGGTATTGTCCAACCTGCAACAAACATAACTCAATCTAATTATACTCCAAACACACATTCTATCCTTTTAACTGCTGTTAATATCATCAAACTTACTTGAAATAATTTTCGATTGTGGAAAGGATGATCCTTCCCTTTCTAAAAGGAAATGCTATCTATAAATATGTTGATGGATCCTTCCCTTGCCCAACCCCAACTATAAACAGAAATCCTAACCTTGAATATATTAAATGGATCCAACAGGTTCAAATCATCATATACATCCTTTTTCTCTTCTTATCTCCACCTATTGTTGGTCAGGTTGTAGATCTAGAATCAAATGCTCAATTGGAAGGAACTCCATGATTAATTTTCCAGCTCAAACTGTTGCTCATTTGGCCAATTCCATCAAAAACTTGCCAGTCTTACCAAACGGCTAGATGAGAACATCTCCGGTTATTTCAATCATGCCAAAGAATTAGTCTCCTCGTTAGCTGTCACTAGTCACAAGGTAATAGATCGAGAGTCTTAGTCCTTTGTCCTCAGGGGCTTACCGCTAGAGTATGATTCAGTCGTAACCAATATCTTCACCAGAACCGAGTTCTGCTCACCATAACAGATTTATAATTACCTGCTATCTATGAAGAAAGGTTGACACAAAATACTAAACCTGTGACTGATAGTGTTTTTCTAAATTTCACCGAGACAACATCTTCTTCTTATAAAGGAAGATCGAGGAAATCACATGTCACAACAATCTTATAAATCTATCGTAGGGAGAGGTCGTACTAACACCTATGGTTGTGGAATAAAAAAAACCATGTCATGTTCAACGACCAAACTGATACAAGGCCTACTTGTCAGATTTGCAACAAAAAAGGTCACGTGGCTGCTATATGCTACCACAAATAGTCACACCTATCAACCTAATCCTCTACCCACATTCACAGCTAATGCTACAAGAAATTTCCCCTTCTCAAAGTGGCTACCTAATACAGCTGCCACAAGGTTATGGTTCCATTCCCTCTCACCCTTAAGGTGGTATTCTTTTGAAAAGATATATTACCACACTCACACACTTTAAACAAATATCTCATTCTGTGCGTCATTTTTGCATTGATAATAAACCTTTTTTGAATTCTATTATACTAATTTCATGTTGAAGAATTTAGCCACTCGCCAGCCTCCCCTCAAGGACCAGTTAAGGGTGGTGTGTACGTTTTCCATCCTCACCCAACATTTTCATCAATCACACAAAACTTCTCTCTGGAACAAGAGTTTCTTTAGAGGTTTGGCATCAATGGTTGGACCATCCCTCTCCTTCTATCACAAATAAAATTTTGCCTACATATCACTTACCTACTTTGAGTGTTTCCACTATTTCCTTTTGTAATGATTGTACTTAAGGCAAACATCATGCCTTTTCTCGCACCCCGTCCAGACTTACATGTCTGGACGGAAGTCTGGACAACACACATAGCTCAGCAAAATAAAGGCGTCCGAGACCACCTCTGGAGTTACATGTCCAGACGTAATCGGGACACTATAAAAATTGTAGAAAACAGAAGCGAACTCACGCCAAAACAATGGCATAACCCACACACAAATTACACATAGCTTATCATACCAAAATAGCGTTTTGAAAGCACATTTCCACAGGGTTTAACACATCAAAAACGTAAATCAAAGACACACCAAATCATCACAAATCAGAGATCAAATAAACATATACAGAAAATAAACGAAACCGAAAATCCCTGTGGTTGAACACACACACCCGAATCCATTCACCACCTACCTCACATCTGACGCAACACACTATCTACGGACCCAACAACAATCTCTACTAGAATCTCCATTCGGAACCACAATCACTCGAACCAATCGAAGAGAACCAATACCGGAAAGGATGAGCAAGGGACTTGGAAGAAGAACGGCATCCAAAACTCGGAATCCCCGCACTCGAGATTGACAGACTTGGATTAGCAACAACGAAGCCGGAACATTGAAACGATCAATTTGCAGAGGGAAGGAGAAGAAGAGGAGCAAAAGAAGAGAGGTTAGCAAAGTGATAGTTCATGATACTAAGCGGGAGAATGAACCAGAAAGGAAGTGAAAGTAGGAGGAATAAAATAGAAATTAAGAAAGAGGAGTTAGGAATCAGTAAAAGAGGAAATAATTCCCAACTCATTAAATAAATAACAAAATTAAAAAGGACCTATTTGACCCTTATTCCTACTAGCTTGGATTGATATGACACATATCATATAAGTCCACTAAATAAGATTAGAATAGCATAAAACTTCCTTTACGAATTAGATATGAAATGAAATAGATAAACAAACGGGGGCATAACATTATACCCCCCTAAAATGAATTTCGTCCCTAAAATTCAACGAAACCTAGAATATGAACAAATGCACTCCATGTGCTGGAATATTACAAATAAGACTTACCAAAGGAATCTCACAGATCAAAAGGTCAACCCTCAAAGTGAGTTGACACTCAAAACAAAACTCACTGCTGATAGACTGACAGAAGGACAAGTAGAAGATTACTAACGCATAGCCCTAAGGCACAGAAAGAACACCCACAAATCGCAGAAGCTCTACCTTTACACGAGCTCACACATCGAACTAACCGGATCACTTACTAACAGAAGAAACGAAGCAGAAGGCTTCTAAAGGAATACAAACAAATGCACCTCAAGTGCAGGAATACTACGAACACTAACACATACTGAAGGGATCTCAATTCTTAAAAGCTCGGACTCATAAAGAGCTAACATACAGACCTCATAAGCAGATTCACTATTAGAATGAGCAAAACAATAAATTATAGATGGTAAGCGTGCAGGAACTTGAACAACACTCAAACTTACTGTTGAGTGACTGGCATACATAACATAACAGAAGGTTACTAAAGCTCAGCCTAGAGGCACCGAAGGAACGCTCAGCTCTCAGAAGAAGTCCCTGTCCCAAGGACCTAACACCTTACAAGCTCACACCACAACCCACTCAAACCAGAGCACCACAACAAACCGAACCTCACACCAAAACTCTTCCGAACTCGCATCACAGCGCTCAGAACTCATAAACCAAACTTATACTCAAAACCCAGAACTCACCGACTAAGCTCACACTCGAACTCACATCTCAACACATCACTTCGCTCAAACTTGCAGCCCACACTTAGAGCACATCCGACACAAGACTAAAGCACACGCCTGGCCAGGTCACACAATTGAACACTCCTGAATCTGTATCATAACTCATCCCTTGAGGTAAACTCATCTGAACTCACACATATCCCACAGCCCGAACACATCCCACTAACTCACATCCCAGGACACAACACAACTCATAACACAAGCACATAACCTAGCCCACATCTATAATAAACTAGAACTTACATTCGGTCATCCTTTTCCAAAGGATCTGACTCCCTCAGACTCACACTCAAAGCATAGAAGACACATAAACAAACCGATACTACACTTCCGCTGCACTACTCTGATAGTAGACAACACATAGCACATAATAGGCAATGATACGAATCGTAGACATGCAGACACCCATAACACCCAACAAAAGCCAAACCTGGCTCTGATACCACTAAATGTAATGACCCCAAAACCACCCTAGGAGTTAGGGACGTTACACACCGTGTATATATTACCTAATTGTAACACCCCAACATACAACAACATACTTAACATTAAACTGCAGCGGAAAATACACATCATCACATAACTTAACTCATCGGTGTTACACGCCGTTAACCACCCACGTGGCTAACAAGGCTAACATTTACACAACTGTATCGGTCTGATGGACTAGATCCCCGAGCAACTACACATTACTGTCTCCTTTATCAACACCAACATTCATTATACAAATACCTTCCAACTGTACCGAGTATTTACAACTAATGCGAGAACAATTTCGGTCTTACTACACCTACAGGTTACAAGTGATTACATCGATTACCCGTACGCAACAACTACCCCGTCCCACTCTTGAACGGCTCCAGCTCCTTGTACCTGAAATAGAAAAGGAAAGAAAGGGTGGCCCCCCAGGGGCTCAGCACCTTTGCTGGTATGGTAATCCCGCAGCCCACATGCTACCGGGCCACGCACAACTACTTGTCGTCTTAGCATGCAGTTGATTACATTTAAATCAAGCATGTAGATCACAACCTTACAACACAATACATTTCACCCTAGTGGGCTTAACTTAAATAACTCATTTATACTTAACCAGTCACTCTTTGAGTTCTTCAACCCTATAGTATTTCTCCTCTAACGGAGCTATATCCTCAATAGACGACACTCACCCACTATCGGGTTTCCACAAACGTCTCTTTTACATACTAGGAATCATATCCATGATCCTCACATTCACTTCTAAGCACATATAACATCACATCGTAATAACTTTGCAATATATCAATAACACATACATAACGGGTACGGATCTCTTAGGAACCGGCCCAAACATAGTTATACACTGGTGAGCCTAGGGAAAGATATCACCCCCATGTTAAGCTCGTTATACAACACTCATTACCGCCCTAATAGTCGGACGAGTAACTTACCTAAAGATGGATCGGATTTAGTGACCCGAACACACCACACAAACACATGTTCCCCCTAACCGATCATAAGTCAGAATAGCTAAGCTTGGGATAAGCTAATGGGAGATCATAACCCGTGAGGGAAACAACCATAACAGAGAGAAGGGTAAAGCTAAAAAGGATACCCACTCCCAAACAATGCGCGACCGGCCTAACCGGATTCCTCACTACTGTTAGTACATACTTACTTTTAGTTATTAGTTAGAACCCCACTACGGAGTCTATCGTACCTACACACCATACAGTATTACTTTTGGGTTAAACATACAAGGGAGATCCCTACATTCACATACACATACCACACATTTAACTCACGCATAGCCGTGGTTAGAACGCCCCATGGTTCGGGTCGTTTAATCCGAATACCAAACTCTCATGTGATCCTAGACTCAGTTAGTTAAGGTTTAACACTTTCGAGGTTAAATGGTATCGGGAACTAGGTGCGCCACATAAATGAATTACTATAATCTCATTACATGTTTTATCTTACAAGGTGGCAAACACACAGAAAAAGACATTGGCATACAAGCCGGTGTAATCCGGTAGGACACAGGTTGCAAGAAAACCATACCTGTCACCAACGTCCACTCTAACGTGTCGTCTTAAGTTTCTTGAACAGTTCTCGAACAACTGGAAACATTACATTTACTTTTATCAACATCGGGGTAAACACGTTTGTTTAAAGTCTAACGCTCATAACTTACCCTCGTTAACTAGTTAAACAACTTGACACTTTTAACTTGTTTTACTTTCACATTTTATTACAACTTTTCACCCACTTGGTTGTCTTTATAACACACCTAACATGTCCTTAACATCTTTATAACATCATTACTTATCAATCCCCATCATTACACATCATTTTTATACCTTTAACAACATTTTTAGAGTGGTCCGGGACTTGGTCCTTACCTTAAGTCCCGGATCAACACTTACAGAAACTCACGGTATGTTTTGATAGGGTGGTCCGGGACCTTGTACTCACCCTAAGTCCCGGACCAAGACAGTCTTGTACTCTCGGCTACATTTAACAGGGTGGTCCGGGACCTTGTACTCACCCAAGTCCCGGACCAAGATAGTCTCACAACTCTCGACCTGTTTTTCATATATGGTCCGGACACCAATCCAAAACCTAAGTCCCGGACCTCCTGTAACAGAATCCCAAATTGACAATCTAAGTCTTGTTTCATCTATTCTCTTCATCCATTGATTACCCAACCTTCACACATGTACTTAGGCACATTCTAATACCAAAATATCACTTTGATTCACCTTAAAACATTACCCAACTTGTTATTCATTTTTCTTACAAATCTCTTAACACTTGTGACAATTCTCATTTGGTTTTCTAAGTGGTTGCTAATAGAAAAATTGTAGGATAAAACTATATATAAAAAGAATAAAATAATAAACTAAACCTACAACTCTACTACGGGTAGCAAATAAAAACCCGGTCGGAGTATAGTGTAAATATATTACGACCGAGAGAATCGTACCCAAGGGACTTATAGAAAACTAGTCCTAATCGGGCAAAAGCCTATTCTATAACAAAGGGGGAAAAGTAAATGTGTAAACACAAATTAAGAAAAACTATCTAAAACCTAATCTAAAATAGTATTTATAATGATCTACCCCAGATTCGAAATGGCAACGTCATAAAAATACAAATGAACACCAAGGGAAAAGAATAAATTCCGAACCAACCAACTTTTGGTACTGCCGGATATTATGCCGGACAAGATGCGCCCGACAAAGACAAGAACCTTGAATGTGCGGACGTCTTGCACCCGGTATGCCATCCGGCCTTCCCAAAATGTCAATTTACTCTTCCAGTTTGAAGCCGGAATAAGCACTCCCTAGTCATTATCGAAAACTAACAATATCTAGGTAATCAACGAACCGAAAAAGGGGAGAATTCTAAGCCTTAAATTTCATCCTTTAAGTTATAAAAGACAAATAGAAGACCACTTGGAATTCCTCAACCTTTCTGCCTTACCAAGGTCAGAATTCGAAATACTTGGAAGAAGAAACAACTTCATTCCTAATTGCAACAAACACAAAATTCCAAGTTGAACTTATATCTTTTATTGAGTGAACATAGTACGTTTACAAAGAGAACCATTTCTAACCAGAGAAGACAAAGAATTCTACATCACCTTCCACACAACTACAAGAAGAGAATACAAAGAGGGAGAAGGAGATGTTAATAGCCTTAACCCGACAAGGTCTTCTTCTTCTCTTGCGTGGATGGATCCGTAGACTTCTTTGGACACCAACAATGGAGTGAGGCGGAAAAATATAGAAGTGAATGGAGTGGATTTGGTATGTTGAAGTGTGTTCTCAAATGACCACACGGGTAGGGTATTTATAGGTGTTGGAAGTGATTCTATGGAAAGACATATCTTAAATGATGTCTTTCCATAAAGATACACCTTCAAGACATGTCTTTAGCAAAAGATGCCTTTTACCCTAGTTGTATTGGTATGGAAAGACACATCACCAAATGATGTCTTTCCATAGTGTCTTCTCATCCAAAAGACATCTTTCCAACTAAAAGACATCTCTTCACCATAAGACACCTTTTCACCATGAGACACCTCTTCACCATGAGACACCTCTTCACCATGAGACACCTTTTCACCAAAAGACACCTTTTTGCCAAGAGACACCTATTCATCAAAAGACACCTCTTCATCAAAAGGAACCTCTTCATGTAATGCTAACTTCTGGTGAATTGAGGCAACTTTTTACTTGTGCCGGCTAGGATGTAACCGGCAACATACCCGACATAGCACCTCTTTCTACTCCACGCTTGTGCCGTGCAGGAGTTAACCGGCCTTATGTCCGGCAGTTTGGTCAAAAGTGTTTCCTTGCATGAAAAAACATATAAAACTTAAGACTGAACAAATAATACACTTTAATACATAATATAACATAAATATTAACTACTTAACCTTCTTTAGATAAATATAATCCTAAATCTAGTACATAAAATATGATAAGTTTGCGCCTTATCAGTGGGTTTCACCTATAATGACCACTACACCAAAATGTTTCCTTACCATCACAACAATCATCTTTTAAACACTTAAAACTTCTTGTTCATCAACCAAATTTTGCCATAGTTTCCTTTGTATCACCTCTCACAAAACTTACAGTTTTTCACCTTAATACAACCCAAGCACACTTAATCACTCAATACACACCCTTGTACACAATCACATGGTTTTTCACCCATTAATCTCCAGAGACGTACACCTTCACCAAAGACACCTTCATTACACACAACTAAACCTCAAGATACACTACATCACAATATAGTGCATAAACTTAAATGCTTGGCACTTAGGCCCTTAAATAACATAAACCTTAAACACTGAATTTCCACATAATAATTGCCTTTGACCTGCAAATACACCCAACATCACATATGCCTTTAATAAACTCTTTGAGAGCATTTTACTAACTAATTTCCCATTGGCTCTTTAGGTATTTTATTAAGCAATCTCAAGCTCAATTTTCCTAAGGCATTCAAACCACATTAGGTTAACACATTTACCTCTTTTCTTTCAAGATTTTTACTTGAATACTCTTGTTCTTCCTTGGTTGGAAATCGGCAAGAGGACTTGGCTACTTGTCAATGTTCTAGCCAACACACAAATAAACCAATGAGCATTCAAGCTTCATGCTTAATCTTATTTACAAACCCTAGGTTAACATAAGTGTTTTAATACACTAGAACTTGATGATTACCTTTGGAATTTGAAAGAGAACTTGAACAAGTGGCAAGATAGGAATCCTCCTAGCCCTTTGAAGATTGGAATGGAGCTATGGAAGAACAAGAGAAGACACCAACACTTGGTGAATTTTCGGACAACACATAAACAAGAGGAAATGGAGTTTTTCTTTGACTTTCCTTACCTTGAAGCAAAGGAGTATAACAAGGCATGAAAACATGAGCTCAAGCTCCTTCAATGGTGAATCTCCATGGCACCGAAACGAGGCTTTTGAAGATTTGAAAAGATAGAAGTGTAGATCTTGCTCTAACTAGAAGAACGATGGTCTTGAAATTGAATTTGGATCATGGAGCTAGAAGTTACAAGCATTCAAAGATGGAGAGTTGTGTTTTGCTGTAGCAAAACCGATGGAGAGCAAGGAAGGAGATGAAGAAATCGGTGGAGGCAAGTGGGAAAGAGAGGAATGATTGAACGAGTGATTGTCATTGCCTTTAGTAGATATTAGTGCTTAATAAAGTAGTATATATTTTATTTATGTCTTCCTTCACTTATTTGATTGCAGGTGGTGGTGACTCACCTTACAAAAACCGGCCCCCATATATTACTTAGGGGTGTTTTGGTCTTTGTTAACTCATTTAATTACTTAATATAACATATGTTACAAACTAGCTTATAAAAGTCACTATTCATAAAAACAAGGCACATAACTGTGAAATTTTGGTTTCCCATTGATTAGGATCCCTAATGTGATACTAAGTAGTACACATGTTAATTTAAGAGTAATGATGGACATCTAGCCATTCAAAACCCATTTACAAGACAATTTTTCAAAAATGTGCTTTAAGGCTCCTTTAAGCACATTTTGTGTTTAAACTTGTTTTCAAGCTTGGTTTTCTTTGGTAATTGGTTTAATATGTCTATTAACATATAAATACGGTCTGGGTAAGCTCATTAGGTCTTAACCAAGATTATCCCAAGCTTAGAGCACACTTTTGCCCTTATCGACTTTAAGGTAATTAATTATGTTTAATATGGTTAAAATCGTTCACTAATATTTCTAAGGCATTTTTTAGCCTTATTATACCATATAACATTTAAACAACATATCAAGGTTTGGGGTATTTCAATCTACCCCCCTTAAAAGAACTTCGTCCCCGAAGTTCACACTTCCCACATATCACTGGATTAGAATACGGGAACTACTTGTATAATAAAACACTTCCGTAACCAAACATACTTTACATCTGAGTCCGGACTTGGCGGTCCGAGTAACATATCCACATCCATACATCACATAACATACTTGTATAGTAACCTCGGACTTAGTGGTCCGGGTACCTTAACAACATTTGCACATACATAACAACCCTTAGACTCTCACGTCTGGGCAACACAACAACATTTAGACTCATAGGTCTCGATAACATAACGTCCTTTAGACACATAGGTCTTGATAACATAACACTTCGGACTTAACCACGTTAGGACTCAAGGTCCAAATGACATTTTTTTTACACATTCCACACAACATGTCTTAGCATGTATAGCAACTAAAAATTTCCTTTACATACACTGTGCCCCCGCAGAATTCGGTCGCGATGGACACATATTGTCCCCGTTCCTTTGGGAGGTCAAAACAATCACTTAAATTTAAATTTCCTTTGTGAGGTTAAGCAAGAGAACTTAACTATGTAAGGTATCTATCGACGCTTTTATAAATACCGATTCAAAATCCTTTTGAAAACACATACAACTCCAAGTCCAACTTATGCTCTTTATTCCCTTTTTTTTCCAGCGTGGTTATTTGTGACCACTTGTAGGGAGCTTCAAGAATCATCCAACCCTGATGTGATCAGCATCAATGTTGAACTATCCTTCCACCCCAATTTGTGTTCGGCTCCCCTTGATCGCATGCAAATCAAGTTCCACCTCCCACTTCATTTTCAAACATCAACTAATACACTCATTTGCCATTTTCTATCTTTTAGTTTTTCTAGTCATAGTCACTACATCTCCAAGGATAGAACTCTGTCTATCAGTCATCTCCATTCACTTTAATCCAGTTACCTAGGGAATCCTATTCTCACTAGGTTCTATGTCGTTTCATACCCTTTCATAGATCACTATATTGTACATATACATATATTTTATCAAAATACAACACACAGTTTAGCATTTAGTATCATATGAACATATACTGTCGGGGTTTTAGTCCCCGGGAGTTTCTTTACTCCACACTTGTACTCTCACACACAACTGTTACCAAAATAAACACATTCATCACAATGGTATTCGCATCTTCTGTGCGTAATTACCACAATTAAACCATGAATGAATGTGTATGTTTATGTAACACACACACCACTCATCAAAAAAATTATTTTGTGCTATGCACAACATAGTTCATGTACACTTGTACGGTAATAGACACTAAGTGGCTTTGCGTTCTACCCCCCTTAAAAGGGGTTACGCCCACGTAATCCATCATTTAATCACTGCGTCATAACATTTTACCGTCATGAAGTGTTTAATCTCCACGCGGTTTATTAATCAATGTATTCCGGTTTGAGGATCTTAGCCATATTGGTGGTTTAGTCCCTAACCAAGAATTCCCTTTAGAGTTTATTTAATTTATAACCAGTTTCGATTCTGGCCTGTGAAACTTCTAGGCGTCACTAATCATCCATTCACTCATATTCACAACGCACATCCAACACTTGGATCGCTGGCTCACTAGTTTCTGCTATGCGATTCCTGATAATTTAGAACTTAGTTGTTCATACATTATTCCTACTGTATTGTACATTCCCGATTAGCACCCTTATTTAGGTAATAACGGTTTCTCAACCGACGCGTGGTATTTCTTACCATGAGCGAACTCGGTGAGTTTCAACTTTCTATCCATTTCCATGATAACTTACTGTACTCACCATGATTTACTTGATTTCTTCCGACTTACTGTCGGTTGGATTTGAGCTACTACCTAATATGTAGTATTCTCTCAGTCATTTCCAAACAACTGTGGTATATTCCATGCCAATATTTAACATACTGTGTAACTATAGTTACCTATTGTGAATCAAGTATCCTTCCATTGATACAACCTTGCATTTCCTATGCTTCGGTCTTATCGTGTTATAATATTCTTTATACTTCTACCACAATTGACATCTCGCGAATTTCTAGTCGTCCCCTTGATCATTACTGTACAAGAGCAATACCAAAACACTCGGTCATACAGAGTGCAGGGGCGTAAACTCTTGACGGTAAATCTCTTATGCGATTGCAAGGGATTCACACTGTATTCCTTATCACATAGTGTCAAGTACTGGCTTGTTGCCCAGTCCGTATGTCATCACTTATCTTACATGTTCATTGTTTCCAACTCATAACTGTGCTTGTTACCTATGCAACGGTCGCTTACTGCTCACCGTGCGGTTACTCATTGTATAACATCGACTCACACTACATCTGCTATTATATTAGCTTCCGCCATTACACTGTGTTTCGCCATCTATTTGGCTGAAAACTGAATACTCTATTCTCCGAGTCTTTATGCTCCTTGAGCGTTGTTCATTACACATTTAGCATCACACACCTCTGGTGGTTGCTATTCAACTTTTTACCCTTCGGTCTCCACAACTGGTATGAACACTTCATTTTTGGAATACGACTACTCAAATCACTCTTGGGTAGTAACTACATGGTCAACCCTTAACATATCCTTGCACATAATCCATGCTACTACCGCTCCGACGGTTTCTCAATTCTAAGAGGTGTCCCCACTCTTAAAGCAGTGGTTCGTTATCCGCTTTATTTACTTATATAACATAAACTCCGTAGTCAACAAAATTTACTTATGACATTTTACTTGTGGCTTATAAGCCCTATTGCCTCGAGCTCCGCCCATTATAGGTTGTTCACACTCATTTACTTCTTCGAACAATATTACACGGTTGCAGGTTGTACTGGGCTCCATGACAAGGTCGTTATGCCTTTCATGGGGTGTCCCTTCAAGGATGTCAGACTTCCTCCTGACGCCTTAAAATTAGGCTGGGTATTACTCCAGCTATTACATTCATTCCTCAGGATTCTTAAGACATATTCCATGTCCTTATTTACTGAAAATACATAATTAGTCCTTCCCCTCTTACAGACGTACAGAACACCGAGAGTTATAGTGTTCGGCCAATAATCCGGCCTACATCCACTTCTAGACAGTATCTTTATTCACTTCTTTGGTATTACAACTTTAGAGATCTTTCTAGTGTTTTCTCTCTCTTCTAATCTTGTGTCCCCTTACAAATGAGCCCCCCCATCTCTATTTATAGACTTTCTATGGTAATGTCTCTCTCTTAATCCTTGTACATGTGTTATCACTTTATTAGAACCACCTTCTTAATTTTGGTACATCTCTCCTTGTAAAGCCTTCCGCCCCCAAAGTGTGAGACGTCGGATCCGGTCACGGGGCACGGGGCCGGAATAAGGGGCCCAATCATGGAGCGCGGGGCCGGAATACAGGACCTGATTATGGAGTGCGGGCCGGAATGATGTTTGTCGCCCAAACTGGAGCCCGAACAAGGTCCTGAAGGGGTCCCGGGGTCTCGACCGGGATCTTGTGGCCTAGACCGCTTTGACCCCCTTGTCTTCGTCATATTCTTATCCTTGTCATCAGTCCCACAAGTTCTACTTTTCCCTACTTAAAAAAGTGGAACTTACAAAGAAAAATGAAATTTACATTCTTTCTTCCCTTCTCCTATCTTCTAGTCCCACAAGTTCTTTTTCTTTTAGTATTTACAAAGAAAAATGAACTTTAAAAAGAAAGTTGGTACTGTACAATTAAAGTCCCACAAGTGTGTTCCTTCTGACAATTTGGAAATTCTGGGACATAAATCTTTGAGATAATATATCTTGATGGACGGACCCCATTATATCTTGATGGATGGATCCCACAATATCTTGATGGATGGATTCCCTGATGTTCTGACATATAATATTTAAGAAGGCCAGAAATCCAGAAGTCCAGAAGTCCATAATAAGATCTTCATAAAGAAGACCAATAGTTCTTTTAATAAGAACCATTCCCTTTTTTGAAAGGGTGAAATAATATGATGATGAAATCTTTGCTTATATTAGCCAAAGGATGTTAATTCCCTTAAAGGGAGAATAAAGATAATATATTTTCCCAACTTTGCTTATGCTAGCCAAAGGATGGTACTTGTGTTTCAAGTATGGTGTAGCGTCCCACACCTAACAATGCACCCATTACAGGCGACCAGAGCTCCTGATGGGTCCAGAGATGGGTTTTCTTTTTTTGTTGGCTCGATGGCCGGGTTTCATTTCAACCCAAAGTGTTACTCTTCAAGGCACAAGTGCCTGCGGCTCGTTGGCCGGTGCTTTCTTTTTCTTTCAAGGCATGATAGCCTGCCGCTCGTTGGCGGGTGCTTCTTTCTTTCAAGGCATGATAGCCTGCCGCTCGTTGGCGGGTGCTTTCTTCTTTCAAGGCATGATAGCCTGCCGCTCGTTGGCGGGTGCTTTTCTTTTCTTTCAAGGCATGATAGCCTGCCGCTCGTTGGCGGGTGCTTTCTTTTTCTTTCAAGGCATGATAGCCTGCCGCTCGTTGGCGGGTGCTTTCTTTTTCTTTCAAGGCATGATAGCCTGCCGCTCGTTGGCGGGTGCTTTCTTTTTTCTTTCAAGGCACAAGTGCCTGCGGCTCGTGGCCGGTGCTTTCTTTTATTACCTCAGGGGGTGATCAGTCCCCTGGAAAAAGGTACCTGCACTTTCTTTATGAACTTATTAGTATGATAGTGCAGAAATTTGTTGAGATAGATTTTTTTACAAAATACCACTTTTGAAGGTATCCAACATAATAGAATTCGCAAGGATGGATGGTTGTTTGAAGTGAGCGGCCCTCCTGGGCGCTGCCTTCTGCTTGACTGATCTCAGCCTTTAAGCTGCTGCTCCGGAGTTTGGGTTCTCCTCATAAGGCCAAATAGAACTTTTGTCCTCCTCTTATTCCAACTGTCTTGCGCATACAGTTCCATCCGATGCAGCACTGGCGGACTTGTGGTTATAGCAATTAGTTTGTAGAGATGTAAACCGATAGGTACCCATAAAATGCTGGGGCTGCACTTTTTCAAAACTTCCGTGTTCTTGTCACAGAACATAGCAGCTCCTAACCCAAATTCCCAAATCAGCGACAGAGATTGTCTCTCCATTTCCTCATTCCGCCACTTTATGATGCACAGCGGGAATCAAAAGGCTTGTCCGGCAACACCATGCGTATATGCTTTTAAAGTGTACCCTTTTTCTTCTGGATGAGTGGCCGCCCAATAACTTTTTCCCTGTGGGGCGTGACTATAAAGGTTACAGCAAGCTCTTTGGAAGATCGGACCCGAAATTTTTAGAGATCATAAAGCTTAACCTTCTTTCAATCCTCCGGTCGAGACCAGCCTTTCCCTTGGCGGAAGAGATTTATTTGCTATTTTTGGCCCGTGATTCTGATGGAGATGAATTTTGCTATTTTGAAGGAGCAAACCAAAGAAGTCCCGCCTCATGGATTCAGAGCTACCTGTGTCTTCCCCCTTTCCCAAGATATTTCCTGACGGAATATACTTTCTCTTCTGACGTTTAGCCGGATCCAGCCGTCCCGGATTCAGCCAATCTTTTTGCTCTGCCCATTGAAAATAATGTACCGGAGCGGGGAATAATAAAATTCTGGTCTTCACTCTTTTTCTAGTCGCTCCGGCTGCACCGATGCTTAGGGCTTAAATTGTCGTGCCATATATTGCTGTCAAAATCGTCTTTTCGTTGGTTATGTTTGGAGAAATTGACTTTTGAAGACTGCCATGTGCTGCCTGGGATCGAATGCGGCAAGACATGAGCTAGACCTTGTTAACTCTGAACTCCTTTTCTTTGTGTCTTCCTGTTTGTATCCGGCTCCTTAGATTGAAATAATGAAAGTAGCTGCTGGGAGTAGTACGCGGGGATGATACTTGGAAAATCTGCTTTTAACTATTGCACCAATCTTCCTCTTACTTGCGTTATTCTGGATAGAGAGGTCACCAAAGTACTTCTGGGGCCGCATGGGCCGGCTCCCCTGAAGGAGTTCCTAGTGCAGAGCATCCTTGCATATAACCTGCAAACTGTGAAAAACAGGTTGCCCCCTTCACCAGTCCTTTAATCAAGGAAAACAACTTTTGTACGACAGCAAGGAGTGGTTACCCAAACAGACTATATCATGTTTAGACTATCGGTAGTGGAGTTGTATAACATACTGCGATATAATAAACCGTAACAAACACTAAAGCCGTAGAAAATCTACAAGTTTAAACATTGAAAGCATATGTCGACCAATATTAATAAATAGAAGCCAAATTACTTATGAACAGCTTGTAAGATGTATTATCTAGCGGTAAAAGAGAAAAGGCCACATGAGCATTATATACTAGAGGCAAAAGTTTTGAGCAGACAGGGGCACTCGGGCACCGAGTATGTTATTTCAGATTATACTACACTGATAATATTAACCTCCCGTGTTTTCAGAATGTAAAAGCATTGAGTCTGCGGAAGAGATAACAAATTTAGAGCAAAGGAGAGCCTATGACACCCTGAACAAAGACAGTGTGAAAATTGATCATCTGATAATCCTGAATATGGTTAATCTATTGATGTTTATGGATTGTATAGTATGAAAACCAAAGCAAGCCTTTTAAGGAAACTTGTGAATTGTGCAGATCAAATAAAAGCAAAGTTGAAGTAAGGATGGTGCAGCGGTTATCTGGAGAAATTAGCAAGCTAGACCTGTTGCATTTATTTGAGGTTGCAGATACCAACTACCAGTACACCTCAGAGCAAATAATTACTGAAGTTACTCAAAGCTTAAACACAGATTGCTTAGATACCAACGCAAATACCGTTGGAAGTGCCTTTTTTGAAAGGTAAAGACCACTGAAATGGCCTTTTTAACATGGAATTCTTATTCAAAAGAAGAGCAAGTAAGTTTTTAATCTATTCATAAGACCTGCCCATAGAAAATTTTATTTACTGCCGAACAACACAGTGTAAAACAGTGGTATTTATAGCTTAAAAACCGACCGCAAAGGTGAATGACAGGTGAACACGAACAGAGGTAGAGATTAATTTTGGCCAGAAAAAAACTATTTAAAACAAAGCTTGTACTAGCAGCAAGGACCAGATTGGCATACTTCTTTGTGGCCGTAAAAATCTGTTGAATACAAACATTATCCTAGCAGTAAGAATGGTGGTAAGCAGAGGTTTGCATTGCGCAGGATTTGTGTATGTTTACTAGACCTCTATTAGGCTCAAACGGGTTTAACTAGAATCAAAATAATTTCCCACAACTCTAAAGTATTCTTAGCATGTTTATTTATCAGCTAGCAGCAAAAACGAAAAGAAAAGCCTAGCTGTCTATGCAACCGATCTCACATGTGTAAAATATCACTCAGGAAAAAATGAATAATAGCAGTAACCAGATGAGTAATAGCAACAGAAGACAGGTGGAGTTGAACCATTTGATCAGACTAATCACACACTCGTGTTTATCGCATATTTTTATTCTTCAAACAAGGATTTGAATTGTTACACCATAAAGCTGAAAGTTTATAGCTCTAAAATATACATGAATTGAAGGCAAAACAAGAACAGCTTTAGCCATGTTGTTTTGAAGACATGACAAAAAATCAAAACTGAACCAAGTCCACCACAAAACAGCAAGTGTAAAAAATTTATCCTGAATAATAGCGGCAGCTACTTTATTTAAGGCTTCTAGCAAACTGTACAGCTTTTGAAGATAGATGTTGTAAATCCGATTAATGTAATGAAACATAACACATGCTTACCCTTTGATGAAATATAAAATAAAATAAATAGCCCAAAACAGGAGTAAGTGTTTAAAGGATATTTTCAAGCCATGAATGACATATCAGTGTAAAAACTGGGTTTTGATCAGGTAATAGCATGGGTGTAAAATAGATGTAAAACAGTATAACCATTAGCAATAGATGAACAGTGTAGTATTTCGTAATATCCAACGCCAGCAAAAAGTTTTTAATCAAAAGATTTATGAAAAAGATGTGACAGAAGTAAGCAAACAGTTTAGACGTACTCATAACACTAATGAATAGTAGCCAAATAGTCTGGCAAGTCAAGAACGAGGAAAGGCGCAATCTACTGAGCAGTAGAAATCGTAAGTAATTATGGTTAGAAATTGTGTTTTACTATACTGAAGCAAATCAGATGGGGAAAAAATAACATAACCGTGCTCCAAAGATTTAGTTCGGGCCGGAATCGTATCTTACCCCTTACTTGATAAAGAAGAAGGTTGATCCAGCAATGGACTAAAGCATGAATCACCGATTTACAAATAAAAGTGTTATTCTAAAGCTAAAAATGAGTTTTTCCAGAGCAGTCGATCAGAAGCGGCCCGTTTTAATGATTCACGAAGAAACTGAAACGATGCTGCAGTAGCGATGTTTGAAGATAGTTTGTAAGAACTGAGCAAAAATTGCGGCAGAAGGAATTTTTTGGAACAACCTTTGAGACTTTAAACAAGGTTTTCAAGATAGATCTCCACAAAGCTCAAACAATATAACACTGTTGGTCGACATGTACCAATCAGCAGCAAGATCATTCGCTGACGATAGATGAAACAGCTGATATTCGATCGAATTCTAAACCCAGCAGAAACTAATTGCATCTTTAGAAATCTGAAAGCGTAAGTCTTAACAGGAGACATCATGCTTGACCAATCACATATATTAAGCTATTATTTTGAAAGTTAATTGATGAACTTATCTTTCGTGGTCAGCTTCAGGCGCTCCGTTCTTACACCATTATTAGCTCTTTGATTTAAGCTTTTGCCTTGGAGCGCTTGCTTCGATTGTCAATGAATTGGGGAATTCGTGCCTTGATCTTGGATTTGAGACTCCAGTCCTTCTTTGATTCAATCGGCCCCAGTTCTGCTTGGAGGGAAGACATCATTTGGTCTTGAGCCGAGGATGTCATCCAGTTTGTACCTTGAGGATGCGGTCAGGGAAGTCAAATTGTCTTCCGGTCCGGCCAAAGTCTGAGATACACGGCCAACGTCTGAGATGCGGTCATGGAGATCCGGCCAAAGAAATTACTGCGGCGAAGAAGTCGATGCGGTCAAGTAGCTGATGCGGCCAAGAACTGATGCGGCGCGGTCTGTATCCAATGCGGTGCGGCCAAGAAATTGCTGCGGCCAAGAAATTGCTGCGGCCAAAAAATGCTGCGGCCAATAAATTGCTGCGGCCAAGAACTGACGGTCTGTATCCAATGCGGTGCGGCCATTGTTAATCTGAGAGAATGAATAAATTCGAAAAAATAGGAAAGCAGTCGTCTGATCCTATCCGGATTAGTATTTGGAATTATGCCATCATGTTGCTTGTTTAGGCCGGATTCGTGCCTTCTTGATTGAGTTTCGGCACAGGCTTGAAGTGTCGCCGGATCCCAATCCGCTCCAGAATTTTCCTTTCAGTCTCTTTTTTTTTTTTGGGAGCCATCGGTTGAAGCATCTCGTGCCCAGTCTTGTCGCAGGGCTGAACGGGGATAATGCTTTGGGATCAAACTGAGGTTCCTCGCCCGAGCCCGCACCATCGCATCGCTTGCCTCTCTCTTTTCTTGAATTTTGAGCTAATGTTGGACCACATATATTTCTTCTCCGGTCGAACCATGTTGTTCTTTCAAGCTTTTTGCTTCCTTGACCATGTCTTGCTTTGCTGAAGCTTTGATTGACTGCAAACTTTGGTTTCTCTCCGCTTCCAAGATTCCGACGAACGTCGATTTCTTCTTCCCCAGTCAATCCAGGGATTTGGATTTTCAACCTCGGTCATCACTTCTCTTTGCCCGATCCTTCTTAATCGATTCTCTTGAACCGCGTATGTCTTCCTTTCCTATTTCAATCCTCTCATTTACATCGAGACGGAATGATTTGTGCTTTCTTGATGGAACCAGAAACCTTTTGTTCGAGAGACTGCATTTCGTCACTTTCTCAACAACCGAGAATCGATTTACCGATGAAATCCTTGGTCCGGCCACGTGTTCCTTGGTTTCGCTACTGGACTTCAAAGTACTTGTCGCTTGATCCTGCTAGCTCATTCCAGAATCTCACGGTCTTGATTGCAGCGGCGTGTATCGACGCGGATTCTCCGATCAGGGGGAGATTGCTCCTTTAGCGAAATGTCGCTGTAGATCAGGGAGAGTTTCTTCGACTGAATCTCTTTGCAACCTTACCTTTTTCTCACTTCTTAACTTCTGATTCGGTCGGAAATGGTCAATTTGGGATAAGCTCGTGCGCTTTTAGCTAATCTTTTGAGCACTTATCTAGTTGCGATCCACTCCGTCTTCTCCGATCTATTCTCTGTACGAGAGTCAATCCTTCGTAAGATGAGGTGGTTCTCTCTCGATTTTCTGAATGTCGATCAGATTCGTCCCCTCCTCTCTCGATCGAAGTTCGATGTGAATTCCTTTCTTTCATTCCCTTGCGAAGCGTTAATTTGCATGAATTTTCTGCGAATTCCTCCGGCATTTCTCCTTAATCTAACTATCACTCTCGCCTGTGGATAAATCGTGGTTGCTGTTTCTAGCTGTTCGTTTCCCACAGACGGCGCAAAATGAAAATACATAATTAGTCCTTCCCCTCTTACACGACGACAGAACTAGTTATAGTGGTTCGGCCAATAATCCGGCCTACATCCACTTCTAGACAGTATCTTTATTCACTTCTTTGGTATTACAACTTTAGAGATCTTTCTAGTGTTTTCTCTCTCTTCTAATCTTGTGTCCCCTTACAAATGAGCCCCCCATCTCTATTTATAGACTTTCTATGGTAATGTCTCTCTCTTAATCCTTGTACATGTGTTATCACTTTATTAGAACCACCTTCTTAATTTTGGTACATCTCTCCTTGTAAAGCCTTCCGCCCCCAAAGTGTGAGACGTCGGATCCGGTCACGGGGCACGGGGCCGGAATAAGGGGCCCAATCATGGAGCGCGGGGCCGGAATACAGGACCTGATTATGGAGTGCGGGCCGGAATGATGTTTGTCGCCCAACTGGAGCCCGAACAAGGTCCTGAAGGGGTCCCGGGGTCTCGACCGGGATCTTGTGGCCTAGACCGCTTTGACCCCCTTGTCTTCGTCATATTCTTATCCTTGTCATTTACCAACTAGTGCACTTCGCACTTGTTCACCTTTAAACGTTTCCTTAAAATGAATTCACTGATTCTTGTAGTCTTATTGACCTTACTGGTTCCTTTACTTCCACCATTCTTGGTATTTTCTTATTTGTCTGACTTTTACTTCGGTCCGTAGTATGGAGTCGACTACTTCCCGTGTTCCAGACTCCACTCGTATACATATGTGGGGTATCCTGTTGATACATTGCTACTTACCCGGTAACCTATAAAAAGGTCTGCCAGGCCCACAAGCTCCTATCGGAGTGCGGTCGTCCCACAATTAGTTGGTACACTCGTAGTGTCCGTCACACGCCTAGGTGAAGTATTCTGTTGTCAACTCCCTTATATTATCCTGTGATAATATGCATTCCGTGCTTCCCGATCTTAATCAAGGGAAGGTTTATCCACTATTGTATTTTTTTATGGTCTCCATCCATTCCCTCGGGTTGCTACCCTTGGGTTTACCGGTTTCCATCCGGTTATTAAAAGTCACTGGGTATAACCTACCTACCATGTGGCACTGAGGCCGGTGTAGGTCTCCTGGTCTGGTTTCAAGGAAAGTTGGAAATAAATGGGTTTGAAGGAAATTTGGTTTTAAAAAAAGGTTTGAAAATGAATTTAAGTCTAAAAGAAGAATTCTCGTGGTTTCACAACGTTTCCTTGCTTTAACCAAGTCTAGCTTCTTGCTGACTGGTGTACTTCCAATTTCAGAGGTCAGGCTGCTAAGCCCTTCCACAACTATGCTGATCTCACTTAACTTCACGGTACTTGACTAAGTACCTGTAGTTGTTTAAAGTTTCCCGTACAGCCTTGTTATAGCAGCACTTGCCATGGCAAGTGCGCCATGCTAACTGGCTACTGGTTCAATAAACATTGGTTGCGGTATTGTGTCCGCTTACTCTGACATTAGTGGCCTTGCTGGCCCTTACTTGATCTTACAGCCTTAACAATAAATCTTCTGGGTTTTTCTCACTGTCTTCACATGGTAATCATTAACTAGGGTGTTTCCCATTCTGGGACACCCCTTTTACTTAGTATACATCCTCCTCGTACTACATTGTAGTTCCTTAACCGGTTGGTATACCGTTGGTGTATTAGTTAACATTGTAGTCCGTAGACCCCACTCGTCTCGGTTTCATTACCTCACTTCTTGCCTTGTTGCACGCTTGGTGCGTTGCAAGCTGGTTGTTCTCGACTGCTCGGCATGTCGATCCAGGTTGCTGGAAATTCTATTCTCTTATGCGCATGATTCTTCACCTTTTGCTACCTTATGGGCAGACATTGTTAAAATGGGAACCGTCTTCGGGATTCTTTCCCAAGTTATAACCAGGGATTGTGGAGGGTGGGATGTATATGGTAGGTTTCCAATATTCACTGGTCCTCCTAGCTAGCGTATCTCTCACGCTATCACTCATCCCCTAACCCACATGTATGAAATCCTAACTCGGTACTTCCTAAGCTCGGTAATTCAGTCATCAGAGCGACACTTCGCTCTGATACCCACTTTTTTGTAACACCCCAACATACAACAACATACTTAAACTAAACTGCAGCGGAAAATACACATCATCACATAACTTAACTCATCGGTGTTACACGCCGTTAACCACCCACGTGGCTAACAAGGCTAACATTTACACAACTGTATCGGTCTGATGGACTAGATCCCCGAGCAACTACACATTACTATCTCCTTTATCAACACCAACATTCATTATACAAATACCTTCCAACTGTACCGAGTATTTACAACTAATGCCGAGAACAATTTCGGTCTTACTACACCTACAGGTTACAAGTGATTACATCGATTACCCGTACGCAACAACTACCCCGTCCCACTCTCGAACGGCTCCAGCTCCTTGTACCTGAAATAGAAAAGGAAAGAAAGGGTGGCCCCCCAGGGGCTCAGCACCTTTGCTGGTATGGTAATCCCGCAGCCCACATGCTACCGGCCACGCACAACTACTTGTCGTCTTAGCATGCAGTTGATTACATTTAAATCAAGCATGTAGATCACAACCTTACAACACAATACATTTCACCCTAGTGGGCTTAACTTAAATAACTCATTTATACTTAACCAGTCACTCTTTGAGTTCTTCAACCCTATAGTATTTCTCCTCTAACGGAGCTATATCCTCAATAGACGACACTCACCCACTATCGGGTTTCCACAAACGTCTCTTTTACATACTAGGAATCATATCCATGATCCTCACATTTCACTTCTAAGCACATATAACATCACATCGTAATAACTTTGCAATATATCAATAACACATACATAACGGGTACGGATCTCTTAGGAACCGGCCCAAACATAGTTAATACACTGGTGAGCCTAGGGAAAGATATCACCCCCATGTTAAGCTCATTATACAACACTCATTACCGCCCTAACAGTCGACGAGTAACTTACCTAAAGATGGATCGGATTTAGTGACCCGAACACACCACACAAACACATGTTCCCCCTAACCGATCATAAGTCAGAATAGCTAAGCTTTGGGATAAGCTAATGGGAGATCATAACCCATGAGGGAAACAACCATAACAGAGAGAAGGGTAAAGCTAAAAAGGATACCCACTCCCAAACAACGCGCGACCGGCCTAACCGGATTCCTCACTACTGTTAGTACATACTTACTTTTAGTTATTAGTTAGAACCCCACTACGGAGTCTATCGTACCTACACACCATACAGTATTACTTTTGGTTAAACATACAAGGGAGATCCCTACATTCACATACACATACCACACATTTAACTCACGCATAGCCGTGGTTAGAACGCCCCATGGTTCGGGTCGTTTAATCCGAATACCAAACTCTCATGTGATCCTAGACTCAGTTAGTTAAGGTTTAACACTTTCGAGGTTAAATGGTATCGGGAACTAGGTGCGCCACATAAATGAATTACTATAATCTCATTACATGTTTTATCTTACAAGGTGGCAAACACACAGAAAAACACATTGGCATACAAGCCGGTGTAATCCGGTAGGACACAGGTTGCAAGAAAACCATACCTGTCACCAACGTCCACTCTAACGTGTCGTCTTAAGTTTCTTGAACAGTTCTCGAACAACTGGCAACATTACATTTACTTTTATCAACATCGGGGTAACATGTTTGTTTAAAGTCTAACGCTCATAACTTACCCTCGTTAACTAGTTAAACAACTTGACACTTTTAACTTGTTTTACTTTCACATTTTATTACAACTTTTCACCCACTTGGTTGTCTTTATAACACACCTAACATGTCCTTAACATCTTTATAACATCATTACTTATCAATCCCCATCATTACACATCATTTTTATACCTTTAACAACATTTTTAGAGTGGTCCGGGACTTGGTCCTTACCTTAAGTCCCGGATCAACACTTACAGAAACTCACGGTATGTTTTGATAGGGTGGTCCGGGACCTTGTACTCACCCTAAGTCCCGGACCAAGACAGTCTTGTACTCTCGGCTACATTTAACAGGGTGGTCCGGGACCTTGTACTCACCCCAAGTCCCGGACCAAGATAGTCTCACAACTCTCGACCTGTTTTTCATATATGGTCCGGACACCAATCCAAAACCTAAGTCCCGGACCTCCTGTAACAGAATCCCAAATTTGACAATCTAAGTCTTGTTTCATCTATTCTCTTCATCCATTGATTACCCAACCTTCACACATGTACTTAGGCACATTCTAATACCAAAATATCACTTTGATTCACCTTAAAACATTACCCAACTTGTTATTCATTTTTCTTACAAATCTCTTAACACTTGTGACAATTCTCATTTGGTTTTCTAAGTGGTGTTTCACCTATAATGACCACTACACCAAAATGTTTCCTTACCATCACAACATCATCTTTTAAACACTTAAAACTTCTTGTTCATCAACCAAATTTCGCCATAGTTTCCTTTGTATCACCTCTCACCAAAACTTACAGTTTTTCACCTTAATACAACCCAAGCACACTTAATCACTCAATACACACCCTTGTACACAATCACATGGTTTTTCACCCATTAATCTCCAGAGACGTACACCTTCACCAAAGACACCTTCATTACACACAACTAAACCTCAAGCTACACTACATCACAATATAGTGCATAAACTTAAATTGCTTGGCACTTAGGCCCTTAATAACATAAACCTTAAACACTGAATTTCCACATAATAATTGCCTTTGACCTGCAAATACACCCAACATCACATATGCCTTTAATAAACTCTTTGAGAGCATTTTACTAACTAATTTCCCATTGGCTCTTTAGGTATTTTATTAAGCAATCTCAAGCTCAATTTTTCCTAAGGCATTCAAACCACATTAGGTTAACACATTTACCTCTTTTCTTTCAAGATTTTTACTTGAATACTCTTGTTCTTCCTTGGTTGGAAATCGGCAAGAGGACTTGGCTACTTGTCAATGTTCTAGCCAATACACAAATAAACCAATGAGCATTCAAGCTTCATGCTTAATCTCATTTACAAACCCTAGGTTAACATAAGTGTTTTAATACACTAGAACTTGATGATTACCTTTGGAATTTGAAAGAGAACTTGAACAAGTGGCAAGATAGGAATCCTCCTAGCCCTTTGAAGATTGGAATGGAGCTATGGAAGAACAAGAGAAGACACCAACACTTGGTGAATTTTCGGACAACACATAAACAAGAGGAAATGGAGTTTTTCTTTGACTTTCCTTACCTTGAAGCAAAGGAGTATAACAAGGCATGAAAACATGAGCTCAAGCTCCTTCAATGGTGAATCTCCATGGCACTGAATGAGGCTTTTGAAGATTTGAAAAGATAGAAGTGTAGATCTTGCTCCAACTAGAAGAACGGTGGTCTTGAAATTGAATTTGGATCATGGAGCTAGAAGTTACAAGCATTCAAAGATGGAGAGTTGTGTTTTGCTGTAGCAAAACGATGGAGAGCAAGGAAGGAGATGAAGAAATCGGTGGAGGCAAGTGGGAAAGAGAGGAATGATTGAACGAGTGATTGTCATTGCCTTTAGTAGATATTAGTGCTTAATAAAGTAGTATAGTATTTTATTTATGTCTTCCTTCACTTATTTGATTGCAGGTGGTGGTGACTCACCTTACAAAAACCGGCCCCCATATATTACTTAGGGGTGTTTTGGTCTTTGTTAACTCATTTAATTACTTAATATAACATATGTTACAAACTAGCTTATAAAAGTCACTATTCATAAAAACAAGGCACATAACTGTGAATTTTTGGTTTCCCATTGATTTAGGATCCCTAATGTGATACTAAGTAGTACACATGTTAATTTAAGAGTAATGATGGACATCCAGCCATTCAAAACCCATTTACAAGACAATTTTTCAAAAATGTGCTTTAAGGCTCCTTTAAGCACATTTTGTGTTTAAACTTGTTTTCAAGCTTGGTTTTCTTTGGTAATTGGTTTAATATGTCTATTAACATATAAATACGGTCTGGGTAAGCTCATTAGGTCTTAACCAAGATTATCCCAAGCTTAGAGCACACTTTTGCCCTTATCGACTTTAAGGTAATTAATTATGTTTAATATGGTTAAAATCGTTCACTAATATTTCTAAGGCATTTTTTAGCCTTATTATACCATATCTTAACATTTAAACAACATATCAAGGTTTGGGGTATTTCACTAATAACGCAAGGCTCTAACATATTAAACCCAAAACCAAAATAAAGTACACCTTTATTAGCCGAATAATGATTACAACTCAAGCGTACATTCACATACTGAGCGGAAGCAAAATCATTTTACAAAATGGAAGCAAATTATAGAAGGGGCTCCAAGCCACAATTACAAATACAAAACAAAAGAAGAAGAAATAAGCAGAGTGGAGTCTTCAAAGGAAACTTAAACCTATAAATTAGACAGAAATAGGGGTGAGCCAAACTACAGCTCAGCAGGTGATAAACTTCATCAGCTGAGCATGTTCAAAACTAATACTGAACATAAACGTAATATATACATAAGCTTAGCAAAATAGACCAGAAGTCAAAGCAGAAACCAATCAGAGGATGAAGCTTTCTCAAATCAGAACAGAATAGAAACCGAAGTTTGTCAAATCAGAACAGAGAGACAGAAGTTGAGCAAACTGAACACAAGCTTAAACCAGAGCGAAGCAGAACACAAGCACATAAGTTCAGAACCAAAGCTTAATCAAAACAGAGGTGGAATCCTAGACACTAGCTGATATACCAGAAGGGTAAACACTAAGGCCCTATGGATCAGAAGATCCCACACAAAAGTTGTAGACGTAGCTATGGACCCGTCGGTCACTAAACATCCAAGGGACCTTGAGAGAAAGGACAGAAGGGAACCCGAGGAACAAACATAAGGAATTCCTGCGCAACATGCTACGGGACAGCCAGACCTGACTATCCAAGGCTTAGAATAGATCAGAAGACAAAGCTTAATAAAAAATTGATCAAAAATCTTAACAGAATAGAAGTCATATAACGACCAACCCATACGAAAGCCAGACAAAAGATAGAAGCTCAAACACTCCTTCGGCGCAAGACAAAGATCGAAAACTTAATGAAGACTTTCAAAGCAAAATATCATCATCATAGGCTAAAACACATCAAAACAGATAGTACACAATAAGAGGAACACAACACCGTGAACGACGGTCAAAATGGAGCTAAACATAAAAGTTATGCAAAAACAGACCCATGTCCGGACATGCGTCTGACCTTGCATGTCCGGACACACGCCAAGGACAGAAAACACAGATGTCCGGACATCTGTCCGGACTTACGTGTCCAGACAAACTCTGAGAAAAACCTACGCGGGTGTCCGAACTTGTGTCCGGGCTTGCAAGTTCAGACACAAGTCGAACTACAAACCCAGAGACGTCCTCGCACCCCGTCCAGACAACACACATAGCTCAGCCAAATAAAGGCGTCCGAGACCACGTCCGGACTTACATGTCCGGATGCAAGTCCGGACACTATGGAAAATGTAGAAAACAGAAGCGAACTCACACCAAAACAATGGCATAACCCACACACAAATTTCACATAGCTTATCATACCAAAATAACGATTCAAAAGCACATTTCCACGGGGTTAACACATGAAAAAAAACAAATCAAAGAAACACCATAAATATCACAAATCAGAGATCAAATAAACATATACAAAAAATAAACAAAACGGAAATCCCCGTGGTTGAATACAAACACCCGAATCCATTCACCACTTACCTCACATCCGACGCAACACACTCTCTACGGACCCGACATCAATCTCTACTCGAATCTCCATTCTGAACAATAATCATTCAACCAATCGAAGAGAACCAACACCGGAAAGGAAGAACATGGGACTTGGAAGAAGAACGACATCCCAAACTTGGATTCCCCGCACTTGAGATTGACAGACTTGGATTAGCAACAACGAAACCGGAACATTGAAACGATCAATTTGCAGAGAGAAGGAGAAGAAGAGGAGCAAAAGAAGAGAGGCTAGCAAAGCGACAGTTCGTGATACTAAGAGGGAGAATGAACGAGAAAGGAAGTGAAGAGGAGGAATAAAAATAGAAATTACAAAAGAGGAGTTAGGAATTAGTAAAAGAGGAAATAATTCCTAACTCATTAAATAAATAACAAAATTAAAAGGGCCTATTTGACCCTCCGTCCTACTAGCTTGGAATGATATGACACATATGATATAAGTCCACTAAATTAAGATGAGAATATCATAAAGTTCCCTTTACGAATTAGATATGAAATAAAAAACTGGGGCATAATGGGGAGTAACGGTCTAGTGCTTGACTCCCACATCGGTTGGAGAGGCGAACGAAACACTACCTTATAGGTGTGTGGACACCTCTCCATGTTGTGAGGCCTTTGGGGATGGGGGATGGCGAACGTAATGCCCCGAAAACAAAACCATGCGGGCTTGGCCCAAGCGGACAATATAACAACATCAACAATGAGCCTGAGCTGTTACAAATGGTATCAAAGCCATGGGTCGGATTGATGCCAGTAACCCAGTGGGGACACTGGGCCCCTTGAGGGGGGGGGGAGGGGATGGGGGAGTGACGGTCTGGTGCTCGACTCCCACATCAGTTGGAGAGGCAAACGAAGCACTACCTTATAGGTGTGTGGACACCTATCCATGTTGTGAGGCCTTTTAAGGGACGAGGACACGTAACGCCCCAAAAACAAAACCATGTCGGCTTGACCCAAAGCGGACAATATCGCAACATCGACAATGAGCCTGGGCTGTTACAATATCTATTGAATGTTTTCCAACTCATCACCCTCTTTAAACGAGTTGCACACTCATGATTCATCTCTTGCACCTACTCTACAACTAGAAAAAAACTAGCCATATTGGAGAGCAACGGACTTCTCGCTTCTTTGCTTAATTTCTCTGATGGTTTTTAATAAGAATTAGGAATGTTAACTCAGATAGTAGTCTTAAATTATTTTGAAAATAGATTAACAAATACAATAATTATATAAAGCAAGCACAATGACGAAGGTGGTTTAACGTGGTCTGATGTTTTAAAAAAACATTAATTGTTTGTTCATGTAAATCAAATCAAGGAAAGGAAACCATTCTTGCTATGGGCAAAGCCTTTCCACACCAGCTTGTAATGCAGGAGTTTCTTGTTGATGTGTACTTTATGAACACCAAATGTGATGATGCTCTGAGCTTAATAAAATGCTCACCCGTCTCTGTATGAAAACTCATCACAATGTTTAACGTGTCTTTCCTATTTAACTTTACTTCATTCTATAATTTTCAAAAGAGTTACCATCTTTGCCAAGCCCTTGGTAATGGCGTGATATCCTAGAACCAAAGGTTCTAAGTTCAAAACTCATCCACTAACGTATTGTGAAAAAGTTTATTTCGAACATCAGTATCGCTCATATGCTGAACATTCAGCCACTTATATATAAAAAAGTTACTATCTTTGTGTTTTCTTGACAGGCAAGACAATGAAAGTGAAGACGAGATACTTTGTAATGTGTGAGTAGATCCTGTGGAAGTACCCAGAAGAGGGCTTACCAACAGTTATGCAAAGACTCGACATTTGCAACACAACAATCACAAAGATGGCCACAGAGGCATCTCAAGCCTCAATCCTTCACTAGGGCAGACCCAAAACCGACATTACCCACTGAGTCTACGTCTCACCCAGTGAAGTCTGTCTACCCGGCCGGTGGTGATATCTACTTAACCAAGGGCCCAGGCTCCAACCGAGACACAACATGTCATGCTCTACTTCAACGGATGCTATGGTGTGTTTAGCTTAAGAGTGGCAAGGACATAGTTGAGAACAACCCTGGGAAGCAGGGTTCTGCTAGCCACTTCAGAGACAATCATCATTGGCTGCAGACCACCAAGGCCGTATGATTTGGTTGGACTGGTGTTGTTCAATGATGGTGCTAGATCCCGATCATTGGATCAGATCTGACTAAAAGGATCAAAATGTCTTTTTTGAGCTGCAATCACTACGCTCAGTCGGGTTTTCACTTCGCTCAGTCGGAAAAAGACTATTTTGCCCCTACTATAATAATTTTCAAATATTTCTATATTTACCCACAATTTATGATATATTACAAGATGACCCCAAATTTCATTATATAAAGGAATTGAATATGATATGAAATCATATTCAAATTCAGAAATCCTAAAGTTAGAGAGATAAAAAGAGAGAGGAAATGGTTTCTTTCGGAAGTTTGAAGAAAAAACTGTTCGGTAAGAGTAAAAAAAGATGGAGGAAATGCTGAGGTGGTGTTCCAGAAACACAAGACGAGAATGCAGATGATGTTAGGAGCGAGGAGTATTCACGAGGAGCTCAATCTGAGGTACTTTCTTGTTATTTTAGTAATTTATGTACAAATGTAGCTAGAATATATACAAAACTGAACGAAAAAAGCAAAAAAAAAGACATCGGGAAAGCAGACTACTGGGCGCCCGCGCCCACCTCTTTAAGCGCGCGCCAGCGCGTCCCAGGCCACGGGCGCCGCGCCCACCTCTCCACCCGCGCGCCCGCGCCCACCTTACAAACGCGCGCCTGCGCACCTCCCTTGCTGCGGACGCCGGCGCCGGCGTCGTTAGGTCGTCGCCTGCGCGGTGCCCGTTTTTCAAATCGCTGTATCTTCTTCGTTATTGCTCCGTTTTTTGATCCGTTTGCGCCGTTGCGTTTGTCTTTTCGTGTACTTTACGATGATATACTTTGTTGATTATTTTGATGGCTTATGTGTGATTTATTCTAAAGTACGTAGTATTAGGGTTTACGAGTAGCACTTCATGAATAACGACGTTTTTCTGCTTAGGGTGATAACGATGATGAATTCGAGGATGCGAACGTAGACACAAGTCATGTATTTAATACTAGCCAAATCTTTGGCGATCAGGAGGAGGCGGTTAGTTATGCGTTTCGCACCGGAGAGGCTAATAATATTTATCTAATCAGACAGACTAAGCGAGACGACGGTGAAGTAATACTAACGTGTGAGAGGTACGGCAAGCATAGGCCACGGGTTAGCACAGGAGAATCATCATCATCGAGTCAAAGGCCACGGCGTGCCACGAAGAAATGCAACTGCCCCTTCCGCCTAAGCATCAGGGGTGGGGGGCAGACGGGCTGGTCTATCTTGGTGATGGTCCCGACGCACAACCACGCATTAGCCAGTAACCCACAATCTCACTTCGTCCGGCCTCGCTTTAGTGTCGACGAAAGGGCAAGCATGAAAAGTTTGTACAGGAGTGGTGTTGCGCCTAGGCAGATGTGGGCCCATTTGCATGACAAGAACCCTGAAAGTACTGCAGACAAGACATCGATTCATAACCTAGTTTCGAAATTCAGAAAAGAAGATCGTGGTGGACGTACAGATGTAGCGTCCTTCATGCACTCGCTAGATGAACGTAATTATAGTTGGTGGTCCGAGAAAGATGCAAGTAAGTGTCGGCACATCTGTTTAGTGTTGGTTTATTTGTATGCTAATCACTTTAAATGTTAGTTCTAATTAAATGTCCATTTTGCAGGGAATCCATCTAGGCTGGGTCTTGTCTTGTTTGCGCACCCTTTTTCGCTGACGCTCGTTAAGATGTTTCCTTATGTAGTGCTCATTGATAGCACTTACAAGACGAACATGTACAAGGTGCCTCTAGTGGAGTTCATCGGAGTCACGTCGTGCGGCAAGAACTTCTGTATAGCGTTCTGTTTTGCGGTCAGAGAGGATGAGTCTGCATACACATGGATGCTTAATCAGCTGAAGAAGGTGTTGATCTATCCTCCAAAATGTGTTGTCACTGACAATGAAAAGGCGCTAGTGAAAGCACTTTCAGTGGTATATCCTTCTGTACCACATCTTCTATGTCGTTGGCATATATGCAAGAACGTGGCTGCCAATGCGCTCAAGATAATGCATGTTGAGCGTGAGAGAGTCGATTCAGTAGTGCACCGGTGGAAGCGACTAGTTTACGCCTCAACTATTGCGAAGTACGATGAACAGTACGGAAAATTAG
This sequence comes from Limonium bicolor, assembly GCA_023374045.1. NCBI lineage: Eukaryota > Viridiplantae > Streptophyta > Magnoliopsida > Caryophyllales > Plumbaginaceae > Limonium > Limonium bicolor. The sequence continues at coordinate 115,896,312 of CM041778.1, forward strand.
TACACTCTTACGCGCCAAGAATCCTTTGTTGTGTACTTGAACAACACATGGCTATGTCAGCGTGAGAAATTTTGTGAGGCATGGGTTAAGAGATTCATGCATTTCGGCAACACATCTACCAACAGGTTAGCTTATCTTCAATTGTCAACATGTTCTGTTGTTTGTATTGGTATGTTCCCATTTATCTGCTATTAATTGACTTCCAATCTATAGGGCGGAGAGCGCCCACTCAGCTCTAAAGTGTTGGCTTCATACATCCACCGGATCTCTAGACACATGCTTCGACAGCATACATAGATTCGTCGAAGGGCAACATTTCCACATTAAACAAGACTTCGAGTTCTCCATTGACAGAAGGGTTTCGGAAGACCAGCAAGTCCCATTTTTATTTCTGGTCAATCAAGTGAGCCTCAAATGTTTGGAAATACTCCAGGATCAGCTGAGAAGCGGGAGTTGCGATATTGACCACACAACATCGTGCGAAGATGTTTGTGCGTTTACTTCGACCATGGGATTACCGTGCGCGTTTCGTATGTTTCAGTACATTCAAGTCGGTCTGAATATACCAGTTGAAGAAGTGCATATCTTCTGGCGAACACTCAGATATGACGCACAACAAGAATTTGAAGCACAACGCCAAACATACGATGAGTCGTATAGCACAGAGGAACAACTCTCATGTGTAGGTTTATGGTATGATGATCTGTCTCAGCGGTATGATCCTAGGACGATCGAACAAGCTTTCAACGCGTGGAAGCCAATATGGGAGCCCGAGGATGATCACACTGGTTTACAGCCACCAGAGGTGAAGGTGCCTAAGGGTAGGCCCACTACCAAAAAAAAGAAGAGGCCAAACACTAGGGACAAGTCCGAGCACGAGCATTTAGGTCTTGGAAACCGTGGCCCGGGCCTACGACGTTCACAGTCTCAGCGACGCCCGACAGCCCCCGAAAGCACAAGTGATCGTGGGCCGTCAAAGCAACACAGTCAATCACAGCGTTGGCCATCTGAGGGAATGAGTCAAACTGGAGAAGGACCGACAATGCAACACAATCCACCTCAACAACATGCACCATATCCGACATACTGGAGCCCCTGGAAATTCTCGCAATATTGGAGTGACCTCGATCCGCAATTAGCGAATTTTATTATAGGTTACAGGGAGATAGTGGGTGATGGAAACTATGGGTTTCGAGCTATTGCTGATGCCGTGTACAACGATGAAAACCAATGGAAACAGGTTAGAGTGCATGCTTGGATGAGCTGGTGGATAGAAGAGACTGGTGGTTAAGTAAAGTTGAGCGAATTTGGTACGATAGACAGTGCTTTCGACTGAATTGGTTTGGAGACTCTTTCGCACCAACGCCACACTGGATTGAAATTCTAGATCTTGGTGTCATCTTGTGCACTGTATACCACATTACGCTTATCAGTTTTTCAAAAGCACACGATGGTAGGGCTAGTGGGTTGGTCGCACTGCCGCTACGTGATGATCGGGGGCTAGGTCGTCCAGCAGCAGAGGTCACTATTGCATGTGTCGCTGGGCAGTGTCATTTCATTAGACTCCAAACAGTCGAAAATTGTCCAGTCCCAATCTTGAATCCGATGTGGCGACGTTGGCATGAGCCCTCAGTTACAGCTTATATTGAGCCGTTCTTACCGCGCAATGCAGAGTGGTACAGATTGTTTCCCCCAACTGATGGATCAGGACGGTTGATTATAGAAGATTAGAGTTTGTAAAATTTTGTTGAATTCTTGTATGCCATTAATATATTCAAGAAGTTGTTGTAATGTTTTGCAAGATGAAAGTATTGAAAAAGGACACTTAATTTTTTGAATATTGTAGTGTCTCATGTTGATACAGTGGATTATACTTTATCTAATAAAAGCAAACTCATCGTAGATACAATGCGTTCTAATACTACTGCTGTTAGCGACTCAACGGCCACAAAGAATTTAGACCACCAGGATGACATTGATCTTAAGAAGCACATTTGACACCTAATTTACCAAAAAAAGAGTTGTAGAATATTTCATCCGTCACTAACGATCGAATTTGGCCCATCTGTGTTTCTAACCACTGAAAGATGTTGATCCTTACTTGGTCTACCAAGGGTAACTTTTCAAGTACCTTCGTTCACAACATCAGGAGGTACTGATTCTAAGTACATGACGAACAGATTATGGATTTACTTATCAATCATTTCCAATATTACCAAAAAAGAGTGTAGAATATTTCATCCGTTCACCACATCAGGTTAGCGACTCAACGGCCAACAAAGAATTTAGACCACCAAGGATGACATTGATCTTAAGAAGCACATTTGACACCTAATTTACCAAAAAAAGAGTTGTAGAATATTCATCCGTCACTAACGATCGAATTTTGGCCCATCTGTGTTTCTAACCACTGGACAAGATGTGATCCTTACTTGGTCTACCAAGGGTAACTTTTCAAGTATACCTTCGTTCACAACATCAGGAAGGTTACTGATTCTATCCGTAAACATGGGACGAACAGATTTCGCGTCATTTACAAATTATCAATCATTTCCACCTAATTTACCAAAAAAAGAGTTGTAGAATATTTCATCCGTTCACCACATCAGGAAGGTTAGCGACTCAACGGCAACAAAGAATTTAGACCACCAAGGATGACATTGATCTTAAGAAGCACATTTGACACCTAATTTACCAAAAAAAGAGTTGTAGAATATTTCATCCGTCACTAACGATCGAATTTTGGCCCATCTGTGTTTCTAACCACTGGACAAGATGCTGATCCTACTTGGTCTACCAAGGGTAACTTTTCAAGTATACCTTCGTTCACAACATCATGAAGGTTACTGATAATGAATGCATTTTGGCCATCAATAATCGTAGGCTGAATACCATACTGATAGTGAATACGTATAGTGACTTCGTGTTGAGTGGATGCTTTTATCCCATTAGTGAACAACTAAAGTTAAGGAATTAAGATTGGTTTCTTGTCACACAGCTAATACTAGAATTTGGGAGTTCGTTAACGCCTTGTCAAAGAAAGGACTTTTAGCAGCCAAAATCAATGAGATTACGTTTAGACTATTTACTCTTGATTCTACTAGACTGCAACAGTGATGAGGAAATCATGGAAGGTGAGAGGAAATAAAAACAAGCAACATTGCTATGGAGGAAAATATCAAGACCATTCTCGACGTATTTGGAGATCGGTTTTTTGCCGAAGATTGTTGAAAAAAAGGTTTTTTTTACTAATAAATTTTATACATATTTGAAACATATTTTCAGCACTTCAAAAGCAAGATTGGTTTGTCGTCGGAGATTGCTCAAAAAATGTTTTTTTTCTAATTAAATGTAATTGTACACATATTTGAAACATATTTTCAAGACTTCAAAAGCGATTCTATTTTAGAGTTTCATTTCCAATCAACATTGTTCACACGTCATTTCTCATAATGTTACAACTTATTCCACACACACATCATTTTAAATCTTAAAACAAATAACAATTCTGATGACTACCAGTACATGAAAGCCAAATGTGGTTGCACTGATCAAGCAGGAGGCGGTCGTCCCCGTACTAGCCCTGCAGCGTGAATTGTGTTCCCTACGGTCCGCCTCAGCCCTGCTTCGTATTACATCTGGGTCTTCGAAATCTGAATCATCTTCATACTTCACAAGAATCCTAACTCTTTCCATTATTTCTCCAAGGTCTAAGTAGTTCTGCAACATCATGCGTACGTCCGCATCGGTCAGTATATCGACGATAGAGTCGTTGTACAGATCTTGGTCCATCCTAAGGTAGACAATGGAAAAGACGTTGAGTTGCTGATTATCAAAATGTGATCTGACAATTTGATTTAATGAAGCTGTTAGGTTGTTAACACTTCTCGGAGTTCTAATTTCTGTATTGATCACTGCCCATCCCGGAGCACGTTGGAACCGTGCCCCGTATTCATTGAGTGTGGTGTAATGGTTCACGTGAATTGCAAAGGGAATTGACATCCTAATGACATAAACAAGAATGAATTATTTAAAAACCAAATAAACATAAATTAAAATTACAACAAACCACACAAGTTTAAACATCAATACAGAATGTTTAAAAACAACATAAACTAATAAGTCTACTAATATCAAATCCACCACCACTATACCACCCCTACCATACCCACCACCACCATACCCACCCCCACCATACTCACCCGCCCCAGCCCCAGAACCACCACCAGCATGTCCTCCCCTGCCATCACCACGCCCTCCCCTCCCATCACCCGGTCCCCTCCCATCATCACCGCGCCCACCATCACCCCCATAACGACGCGCCTGCTCCATGTGCCTACGGTGCATACCCTCCCCTCTAGGCCTAAGGCCTCTGGTGCGACGCCCCGCGATGTACCACTCCATGCCAGCACGAGGCTGGTTAGGGTTCCTGTGACGTGTGGGCGAATCAGGGGTGGTCGGGACATTAAGCCGGCAGTACTCAAAGGCCATCTCCAGCGTATCAGCCGCCCAGGGGGGGAAACCCGTGGGCCAGCCCGGGTTAGTTCTCCGGTGCGAGACTCATGATAAGCGGCGCTGTCTCATCCCAATACTGTAGTAAGGTATAAATGTGAAGTTAGTATTTTAAAACAATACAAACAACAAAAAAAATTTAACAAGACAAATTATTTACCTGGAGCTGATCCTCTCGTCGTGTACTGGGCCCACCGTCCGCTCCTAGTGGACGCACCTGAACATGAGAAAGGCGCCGAAACCACCGGATGTAATCCGGGGCCACGGCCCATGCCATCGGCGCACGCGTCAGAGGAAACCTCCACCTGCTGGGGCCCTGTCGTGTTGTCCCACACGGCTGTCCCGTAGTCGTACGTAGCAAGGTACGTCTTCCCATGTCTGGGACGATAATGGCTGTCAGGTCTGATAGGCTGAGGGGGATAGCCTGCACGATCCAAACTGGCGCAGACACCGCTCCGGCATATACGGCTCAACAATATCCAAGAACTGTTGGTGCCATAGTACCGGGAGCGCGCCTGTGATACGAGGGCACCCTCTGCCTCAAATGGCACCCAAGTAACCTATGTTTCATTTAATGGAAAACAATTAACAAATTAAATAAAACAATGTTTGACGATACGTTAAACGTCAACTTTTTATTACTACAATCGCTAAGCACTCGTACCTCAGTAGAGGACATCGTGTCCAGCCGTCCCCTCACGAAACGTAGCCTCTCATCATCCATCAAATTCCTCGTGTAACGAGGCCACCTCGCCGCCGTCGGGGAGCAACCATCCCAGTCTGAAAGGGGCTCCGGTCTGAACATGGGGAAGTACTCGTAGATCCAGCACTGCGGTGATCATCCGAAAACATTAGCCAAGATAGTCAAGGTGTAACTTTACAATACTTAAGTCGTGAGCTCACAATCAAGTTCTCACCTGAAACAACGTCAGACAACCAGCCAGCTGACGTGTATCTCTGCCCGGGAAGCGATGCCGACTGTCGGTATAGGTATGCCAGTGTCCCGGTCCCCCACGCATACAAGTGGACCCTACTAGGGTCACGGATGGGCCAGTAGGACGAGGGCATAACACGATCCCGCCCTTGTCGATGATCAATGAGTGGGACACCAGCCACCAGAGGAAGGCCGTCGTCTCCTGAAGGGGGGTAGAGTATGGACCGCCACAAGTATCATGAAGAGCTCGGTAACGTACCTGACTCTTCTCCAGGAACCTACAGTTTATCAGCTCCTGCTGGTCCGTCGCGCCAAAGAGCCGTACGAAGTGGGGATGAGACCTGTAACGGTGGGGCCGCTAAACCGAGGCGGGCGCCATCCTCGTGCTGGTACGAAATCGCATGCCGTGATGGGGATACCCAAATGTGGTAGACGTCGTGGAGAGTAATAGTCATCTCTCCGAATGGCATGTGAAGGGAGTTCGTGTCAGGCTGCCATCTCTCCACACGACTGAGAGGAGCGCGAGGTCAAAACAACCATGCGCTATGTCGACAAGATGTGCAAGTCTGCTATCCTCGACCGCTGCTAGAGACTCTGGGTGCCTCAATGTACTCAGAGTCCACGCCTCCAAATACTTCGTCTTAGGCTTGAAGCTAAGACATCCCTTCTCCTGTTGAATATTTATAATTGAGTTCACACTATGTTAACCATTTCCTAAACAATCTAAAATTTTATGGAATCTATTACCAGACGGGAAACATACCACTCCTCGCCACACGTCTAGCGCGACGTGACCACCGAAACTCGGGATCAAACTCGTATCCTGAGGGCCTCCGGGCACTGGAGTCTGCCCAAGCAGCCAGCATCAGCAGTTGGCATCTGCTCCTCTGCCGACCCATGTACTGGGGACCGGCGACGACGGCGCACCTGTGTGCCCTCATGCTCAGCACCCGGCTCATCCATATCGTCGTCATCAGCGTCAGCCTCGCCATGACGTGCGTCTCTGGTTCTCCTCTGTGGAGGAGTAGGCCAAGCAGGACTATCAGACCTCACGACCAGCGTCCCATCGCCGATCAATGAGTCCAGATCCACACCATGTAGCTGGTCCACCTCCTGCTCCTCCCTCTGCTCCTCCTCCTCCGCATCCTCCTCCTCCTCCTCCTCCTCCCCCCTCCCCCTGATCCAGCTCATACTCCGCCCGCAACCTCTCCTCACGGGCTCGCAGAAACTCAAGCTCCCTACGCTTCCTCGACGAAGCTGTAGGTACTGCGTACGCCTCCTCTCTGTTGCAGCAGCATCAGGCCGGTCACACGAGGGTGTGATGAGCTCTCGCCTTGGTCAGAAATCGACTTACCCTTACCCAGACCGAACCTACCAAGCAAACCCTTGCCTTTTCCTCCCGCCATCTGTGTTTACCTTAGAATTTAGTCATACTATTTTTACAGTTAGTCAAGACCGGTCGAGGTTACTCATACCGGTCATACATGCATCTCAGTAGTTCAACGTCAAAAATAAATTCATACAAATCCTGGAACTGCTTAAAACATGCATAATAGAGGTATACAATGTAAAAAACGACCAATTATATAACAAAACAGCAAAAAACGAGCCCCGAGCGTTCCCGGCAGCTGGCGCCTGCGCGCCCTCTTCGTCCCTGGCGCCCGCACCCTCTCTTCCTCCCGGCGCCCCCGCGTCCTTCTTTCTCTCTCCCCGCGCCTGCGCGCCGTCTTGGTCCCCGACGCCCGCGCGCCGTCTGTGTCCCCGCGCACCCGCGCGCCCTCCGTCGTCCCGGCGCCAGCGCGCGCCCTTCCCTTCCCCGATTCCGATTTTGTCTTGTTTTTCTTGCTAAATTTGCTACTTTTACTACTATTCTACGCTAAAAAACTGTAAATTATGACAAAAAAGAACCTGATTTTGCAGATCAAACTAGCAGAAATGATGACTTTAGCACCGGCTTTCCTCCTGCTCCTGTTCCCGCTCCCGCTCCGGTTACCGCTTCTAGAGAGAAGTAAGAGAGAATTCTAGAGAGATAGAGAGTTTTGAGATTTTAAAATTTTGTGGAGAGATAATAGAGGGTAAAGGTGTATATATAGGAGAATTTAAGAGTAAGGGCAAAATGGTAAAGTTTTTTAATTTCCGCCGACTGAGCGAAGTGAAAACTCGACTGAGCGAACGAGTTCAGTTTGGGAATCCAGCACTTCTTGCCAAATACTGAGAGAAACATACATATGAGACTGACTAAGGAAGGGATCAACTTCAAGCTTGACAAAGGGCTGCCCCAAATCATAGAGGATAGTATTGAAGGGTATTGTAGTGAGTTGATGAGCAAGGTTGGGTTGCATAATGATATACCCACACATGTCTCTACATCACACATGTTAGAGGATGTCATCCACCTTTGTGGACTAATTGCCAACAAAACAAAATAATGATCAAATGGTCACAATGACCATATACATACACCTCAAGTGGTCACAATGGCCACATACCACACTTCAAATGGTCACAATGACCATATACATACACAACTATCCAAATGGTCACTATGGTACTCAAAATGGTAATCTTTCATAACCTACCTAGCCATACAACTCTACCCAAAGTTCTAAATAAACAGTTTAAAATACAGAGTGAAACATTAAACCAATTCATGTAGAGGAACTCCACCCAATCCTGTAGCACACTGTTTATGGTTTCTCTGGTATATTCTCCCACATTAGAGAAAAACTTTGAAGAACAAAGCAAGACAAAATTAGTTAAACATTAAATAATTACATTTGTTAAACATTAAAGGGAAAATTCACGAGATGCCCCTGTTTTCTTTCGTAATTCACAATATACCCCTGTGGTTTTAGTAATTTAACTTTAAACATGTTTAAATGTTGTCCAAAATTGATGAAATTTTACATGGACGATGCTAAAGTGTTATATTTTGGTCCAATATCAAATTTGAAGTTTTTTAAGCTCACATGTGACTTGTGGGACCTAATGAATATGTGACTGTTCATTGGGTCCCACAGGTCACATGTGAGCTTAAAAAACTTCAAATTTGATATTGGACCAAAATATAACACTTTTGTATCGTCTATGTAAAGTTTTATCAATTTTGGACAACATTTAAGCATGTTTAAAGTTGAATTACGAAAATCACAGGGGTATATTGTGAATTACAAAGAAAACAGGGGTATATCGTGAATTTTCCCAACATTAAATAATTACATTAGTTAAACATTACATAATTACATTAGTAATTGAACATGCAAGCCTTCCTCTGGTTTGGTGTAACCTTTAGCGAATTCAACATGCAACCCATCACTAGAGACTTGCTGCCAAAAGTGAGCTAGAGATCGCATAAACAAAAGGACAACCTCCCTTGTAGGAGATAGACGAAAGCTATGACATGCATGAAGTATTATGCTAATAAAAGATAACCAATAAGTAGAGTGCAAAAGGAGAAAGACAAGACCATCTAGAAGGATCATCCAAAAGGAAGCCATTAAGAAAAGGAAAGAAACCCTCACTAAGGAGCGTAAAGGATGTTGGCAGTGAAGAAGTTTCCTATTGGAGTCTAAAGCTAATTGTATTAAAAGGACTAGTTATCAAGGGTTTTTGCATTAAAAATAATTCAAGAGGATGCGATGAATATAAAGTGGATTTGACTAATTATTGGGGTTTTCTATAACAACCTTACAAAGTATCTTCAATCCACAACCAACTTTGGATTCTTAAGGAATCAATTTTCAAGTGTCTCTCACACAATATCTTCTTCTTGCTAAGAACCCTTAGACCATGGCTCTGAACATGAATTCCTATTCTTTATTTTCATATGTTGGTGTTGTTGTGTCATTATTTTTTCTTTCAATTTTGAAAGAATAACCAATTAAAAACCTGTATTTTGCCTCAACATATATTTCTCTTAAATTCAAACACTTCTCATATGTCACACATATGAATGATCATATTAATTCTTTTATTTTCTTATAATATATTTCTCTTACATTTTTTTTAAAACAGAGATCCTAAAAGTGATATTGAAAAAATAAACATCTTCACATAAAAGCTTCAAGCTTATCATTGGGTTTAAGGCCTTCGGACTCTTGAAGTAGCTAGCTTTGAAAAGTAATCCAAGTGAGGTAGCAAGTTATGAACGACCGTGAACTAAGAAGGGTTTTAGTTGTTGAAGGGTGTTGATGATATGTATTAAGGCTAGTTTCAGTCATAATTGAATATTTATAGCTTAAATTTAAAGATATATAAGATTTCAAATAAAGTGAAGAAAAACTTTAATATTTATTAAGTTAGGATAAAAACAAGTTGATACAAAATTTAAATTGAGTAACACCACAAACAAAGTCTAATCTCTTAGACTTGCGGACAAACTCGATCCCGCATACTTTAATACTTTTAGAGGGTCAATACGCTCAGTCGTGTTTTCACTTCGCACAGTCGAAAATGACCATTTTGCCCCTACTTTAATATCTTTCACAAATTACTATATTTACCTACAATTTATGACATATTACGAGGTGACCCCAAATTTCATTACGCACAGTCGGAATTCCAATACGTTCAGTCAGAAAAATGACCAATTTAGGGGCTAATGTAGGCAAAATTTATTAAAAGCAGTTCGAAAAAAGCAAAGAAGGATTCCGAAGTACTTATATAAGTAAAAAATATATCATAAAAATTATCAGCAAAGCGCCGGTCCTTCCTTACCGGCGCCTGCGCCGGGTTCCGGTCTTAAAATTGCCATATCTTCTTCGTTATAGCTCCGTTTTTCGATCCGTTTGCACCAACGCGTTCGTCTTTTCGTCTAATTTGTCATGGTATACTTTTATGATAATTTTTATGATATATGTATTATTTCTTCTTAAGCACAACATTAACTATCATCGATGTCTTGTTCGAATTTGCCTATCAACCACTAATTACATGTCCGTTGAAGAAGAATCTATTTGAAATTCATTGAATGTTTCTATCATTTCCATCAATTTCACGTCCATTGACGAAGAATCTATTTGAAATTATCAAAATTTCCTATCAATATCAATATTAACTATCATCGACATTAACTATCATTGACTTCTTATTCGATAGTAAAATGAAGTAGGGCTGAAGCGGACCGTAGGGAGCACAATGCACGCTACAGGGCTAGTACGAGGAGACGACGTCCCCCGACTTGATTAGTGCAAACACAGACTTGATTAGTAAACACATTTGGATTTCATGTACTGGTAGTCAACAGAATTGTTAATTGTTATGGGATTTAAATGATGCGTGTGTCGAATAAGTTGTAACATTATGGAAATGACGTGCGAACAAAGTTGTTTAAAAATGAAACTTCGGAATAGAATTGCTTTTGAAGTCCTGAAATATGTTACAAAGATGTATATATTTTCACTTGTTATAAAAAAAACCTTTTAGGAGCAATCTCCGACGACAAACGATCTCGCTTTTGAAGTATGAAATTGTTTCAAAGATGTATACAATTTCATTTGTAAAAAAAACATCTTTTGAGCAACTCCGATGACAACTGATCTCGTTGTTCTTAAAAGAATCACTAAATAGAATCCACGAGAATCATGATACACTAAAGGTCTAACACACACCCCAATTAGGTTTTTGTGTTAGTCATTTGAATTGTTAATTGTTCCTGGGATTTAAAATGATGCGTTGTCGAATAAGTTGTACCATTTACCCTCCAATTAGGTTTTCATGTTAGTTATTTGAGGATTGTGGAATGCATTTCTGTAACACCCTGGATTTTGCCTTAAAACATAGGAAATAAAATAACAAAGCTAACGGTGAAAACGGCTTCGAAAACGGACTCCAAACGAGCCCTAAAGGTGCAAAACAAGCTTGGTCCGAACTTGTGTCCGGACATGGGAAGTTCGGACACAAGTCGAGAAAGTTAAACCACAGAAATCCATTTGTCCAAACTTGTGTCCGGACATTGATGTTCGGACACAAGTCGAAAGTTAAAAGGTCTGAAAACCAAAGGCGTCCGAACTTGTGTCCGGACTTAGAAGTTCGGACACAAGTAAGTTTGAAAAGTCCGAGAAATTAACGTGGCGTGTCCGAACATCGACGTTCGGACCGAAGTTCGGACACACCAAAACAGAGAGCCTCTAAAACATTCGGGACCTGTCCGAACATGGATGTCCGGACGGACGTTCGGACAAGTCCTGATGGGCATCCTTTCCAGCGCAAACAGAACAGATTAACATCAAAATCAACCATAAAACTCAGTAATCAAAGGAGAATCATTCCAATAACTTAGTACCTCAAATGATAGCAAAATATACCATTGCAAGATCTCATACACAATAAGTATCTCTTCATCAAATCCAAGACTTCTTAAAGAATTATTCGAGTAAAACACATCAACTAGATAGCAGCGGAATAGCAAAATCCTTAAGGGCGTTACCGCCACACTCTAACAAGAGTGCTCAGGCTTAAACCACTAACCAAAACCAAAACGTTTCCAAAACTTGTAAAACATAACAATTCCAAAACATAACTCAACTTGTTCCAAACGTAGCAATTATTCAGTCATCCTAAGCTATGTGGCAGCGTGTCCCCAATCCCCAATTCAGCCATGAGTACCTGCGATCATAAAACAACAATGGAAAACGCGAAGGGATCGCGCAAATCAGTGAAACTGAGTAAACATTGTCTCAACCTGTAAAATACATTTTGAAACCCAATTTACATTTGTAAAACATTAACTCACACCATAATATTAACCAGCTTTACCAACACCAAAACCCATTAGAAAAATTGTTTCGGGGGAGAACTTTCCAAGAATCAAATCAATGGTTTACACGGACGACCCAATCCGGGTCGCATTAATAAGAATCCCACCTCACTCTACGTCCTTAAGTGTGCACACCCCCCAGAAGGTAACTTATGACCCAAAGGAGTAGATCATTAGAGCTTAACTGCAAGTATGTCTGCAGGCAAAAGTAATAAGAATATCCACGGGGTACACAGTACCAATAGTTACACGGAGCGCCACAAGGCACCAATAATTTACACGGAGCACCAGAAGGTACCAATCAATCCAATAACAATTCAAAGAAAGTCTCCCAAAACGTTAATCAACCCTTTCGCAAACATCACACCAGAAAACACACGGGGAAATAAATCCCAAACTTCCACAATCTCAAAACCACAGTGAATCCAAATCATCGATATTCACAAAACACAGAGGTAAGGATGTTGAGCACAACATTTACCTGGATACGCTCACAGCCACCGAATTACTCAGCAAGGTCAGCAGTAGCGTTCGTCAGGGAACTCGGTGTCTAGAATCGCAAGCAGAAATACAATCAGGATCTACTCAAACCAAAGAATTAATAACCTAACCTTACCAATGGATTCCCCTTACCCTTCTACACGAACTGGCACCAGAGAAACAGCCTAACGACGATGGAAATAAGAGCGTGAATTCCAAAGAGTTTGAGAGCTTGAAGAAAGAGAGAAGAGTGGAGGCATAGGTTGAAGATGGAAGCGATCGTGATAGCGATCGTGGTATTAAATAGAAACAATATGGAAATAATTAAAGGATTAGTTTTTAACTAATAAATGTATTTAGATTAGTGAGAGGAAAATTTATAAGTAAATGTTGTAAAATAACTTGAAATGAGTTTTCAAATAAGTTCCCAATTTAAAGCCATTGAATAACGTCAAATCTTGGAAGGATCTAGATTCGAGATTAAAGAGATAATTAAATATTATTTAGTTAAAATAGAATAGAAGTTAAAATAGAATAGAAGAAGGCTGATTTATCGCTGGGAAGAATGAGAAGAATTATCTCAACAATCAGATAAAAGAATAAATACATAGCAGCTGAATAAATTAGGAAGAGGAAATTATTTTAGGGAGAAGTAAAATCAAATTTGTATTCTTGAACATAATAAAGTTATCTGAAATGAACGTAATATATATATATATATTGTTTCTCTGGGCCTTTATTACTCTTACCAATAACATTCTCGACTATATACTAATTTAATCCTAAGCCAGAATTCACGGGTATTTCATCTCATCCCCCTTAAAAGAAAGCTTCGCCCTCGAAGCTAAGCCTAGATGATATCCCAACCAAAAGACTGACTCTGAAAGCTGAATCCGACTGAACTTGACATAAGTCTTAAACGGTTACCTGCTCGAAAAGCTGAGGGTATTTCTTCTTCATTTCCTCTCTCTTCGACCTCCCACGTTGCCTCCTCAGTCCCATGATTCGACCACAACACCTTAACCATCCGGGTGGACTTCGATCGGGTTTCTCTAGTCTTGGTGTCCAATACTTTAATAGGGTACTCCTCATATGATAGGTTCTGCTCCAACTCCAGCACCTCAGGCTGTAGAACGTGGGATGGGTCGGGAACGTAACGCTTCAGCTGAGAGACATGGAAAACATTATGGACCCTCTCCAGCTCACCAGGTAGTGCCAACCTGTAGGCCACCTCTCCAACTCTCTCCAGGACCTCGTAAGGACCCACGAATTTGGGGCTTAATTTCCCCTTCTTCCCAAATCTGGTTACTCCTCTCACAGGAGACACCTTCAGGAAGACTCTATCACCAACTTCGAATTCAACCGGTCTCCTCTTTAGGTCGGCATAGGACTTCTGCCTGTCCTGGGCTGCTTTCATTCGGCTCTGGATGATTCGGACCTGCTCCATCGTCTCCTCTATCAGCTGGGTCCCAATATCACTGTCTCACTGATGTCGCTCCAGCATAAAGGGGTTCTGCATTTCCTCCCATACAAGGCTTCATAGGGAGCCATCTTAATACTAGAGTGGTAACTATTATTGTATGAGAACTCTACCAGGTGAAGTCTATCTGCCCAAGTCCCCTGAAAATCCATGACACATGCCCGAAGCATGTCCTCCAAGGTCTGGATAGTCCTCTCCGTCTGACCATCTGTCGCCGGGTGAAAAGCAGTGCTCAACTTCAATTTAGTACCCATAGCTTTCTGAAACTGCTGCCAGAAATGTGCTAAGAATCTCGAGTCCCGATCAGATACTATCGTCTGAGGCACGCCATGGTATCTGACCACATTCTTAATGTATGCATCCACTAACTGACTCATAGACCAAGTGCTCTTCATAGGTATGAATCGAGCGGCTTGGTGAGTCGATCCACGATCACCCATATCTGGTTGACTCCACCCTTCGCTGGCGGTAGCCAACTACAAAATCCATAGAAATAGAGTCCCACTTCCATTTGGGTACTTCCAAGGGCTGCAACAATCCTCCCATCCTCTTGTGCTCGAACTTCACCTTCTGACAGGTGAGGCATTTAGACACAAATTCTGCTACCTCCCGCTTCATCTTCGGCCACCAGAACAGCTTCTTCAGATCCTTGTACAATTTATCTCCGCCTGGGTGGACTGAATAGGGAGTATTATGAGCCTCCTTCATCAGTCTCTCCTTCACATCTGCACAACTCTGAGGGACGCACCAACGGCCTCTAAATCTCAGACTGCCATCAGCGTGGATTTCGAATCCTTCTCTGCCTTCCCTTCCTTTAACTTCTCTCTGATTCGTTCCAATTTAACATCATCCGGCTGTCCCTTGAGTATCTCCCCATAGATGTCGGAAGAGGCACTCATATGGTACAGCTTCACCTCGTGCTCTACTCTCCCCGGATTCCATCACCTCCAAATTCAGCCTCTGAAACTCCCGAGCTAGCTCATCAGGAAGGACCCACATGGAATTCACTGAATGACTCCTCTTCCTGCTTAACGCATCTGCTACTAAATTGGACTTCCCTTCATGATATAGAATCTCCAAATCATAGTCCTTAATCAGCTCTAGCCATCGTCTCTGCCTCATATTCAAATCCTTTTGGGTGAAAATATACTTGAGGCTTTTGTGGTCGGTGAAGATCTTGCACGAGACACCATAGAGGTAGTGTCTCCAGATCTTGAGTGCAAAAACCACGGCTGCTAACTCCAAGTCATGCGTCGGATATCTGGTCTCATACTCTTTCACTGTCTCGACGCGTAAGCTATGACCTTCCCGTGCTGCATCAGAACGCACCCTAAGCCATACTTGGAAGCATCGCTGAAAACTTCGAATCCATCTGTCCCTGAAGGCAAGGTCAGAACTGGAGCTGTGGTCAACCTCTCCTTCAATGTATGGAACGCTTTTCACAGTCGCTGTCCCACTGGAATTTGGTCACTTTCTTCATAAGGTTGGTGAGGGGTCTCGCTATCTTCGAAAAGTCCTTCACGAAACGTCTGTAATACCCTGCCAAGCCCAGAAAACTTCGCACTTCAGTCAGGTTACTGGGCCTTGGCCATTCTTTCACGGCCTGAATCTTCGATGGGTCTACTGAGATGCCTTCACTAGTGATGACGTGGCCCAGAAATGCCACTCGGTCTAACCAAAAATCACACTTGGACAGCTTCGCGTACAGCTGCTGCTCCCTCAATGTCTGTAATACTAGCCTCAAATGCTCTTCATGTTCCCGTTCGTCCTTGGAATATATAAGGATGTCATCTATGAAAACCACCACGAACCGATCCAAATATGGGTGAAAGATACGGTTCATGAGGTCCATGAAGACAGCTGGGGCATTGGTAAGTCCAAAGGGCATCACCAAGAATTCAAAGTGCCCATACCTAGTCCGGAAGGCTGTCTTCGGATGTCTCTCTCTGCTACTCTGAGCTGATGGTACCCTGACCTCAAATCGATCTTCGAGAAGGTCCCTGCCCCTTGCAGCTGGTCAAAGAGGTCGTCTATTCTCGGCAAGGGGTATCTGTTCTTCACTGTGATCTGGTTCAGTTCCCTGTAGTCGATACACAACCTCATACTCCCGTCTTTCTTCTTCACAAACAAAACTGGGGCTCCCCAAGGCGATACACTCGGGCGAATGTATCCCTTATCTAACAGGTCCTCCAACTGGGTCTTCAATTCTTTCAACTCTGAGGGTGCCATCGGTAAGGAGCCTTCGAAATCGGTGCTGAGCCTGGCACAAGGTCGACGCTGAATTCCACTTCTCGGTCTGGCGGCATACCCGGAATCTCGTCTGGGAACACGTCTGGGAACTCGCTTACTACTCGGATCTCCTTCTTTTCGTCTGGCTCCTGGCTCAGATCTTGGACATAGCAAAGGTATGCTTGCTGTCCCTTCTTTACTTTGAAGAGAATGGTCATTGCTGATACGAGCTTCACTCCGGGCTTCTCCTCCACGTTTCTGTACGAGACTCTTCGTCCCGACGGTCCTCTGAGAATAATTTTCTGTTCGCTGCAGTCTATCCTTCCCTTGTATTTACTCAGCCCAATCCATCCCCAGGATTATATCGAAGTCGGTCAAGGCGAATTGGATCAAATCTATTACAAATTGCTCCCCTTTGATATCTATGCCTACGTCTTTCATTACATTCTTACAAGTGATCACCCGTCCCGATGGTATAGATACAGCTATAGGGGAAGTCTCACTAGTCTCTATTCCCAATTTCCCAACTAGACTATCAGATATGAAAGAATAAGTAGCCCCAGTGTCAAAAAGAATACGCGCAGGTGTACCAAGAACAGTAAAGGTACCTGCTAATACGTCTGCCTCGGCCTCGGCTTCGGCCCGACTCATCACATTGATCTTCCCTGGAGCCCGCTGTTGGTTGCCTCGGTACTCCCCTTGGCCTCTGTTGCCACCATTGCCGCCCTCTCCATTACCGCGCTGAGGAGCGTCCCCGCGCTGACCCTGATTCGGGCCTCTGCCCTGCTGGTCGGGCTGCCTGGATGAGCGGTCGCCACTGTAACTCCTCTGCTGATTGCCTCCCTGGGGATTCTGAAGACACTCGAACAACCGGTGTCCCCGCCTTCCGCAACGAAAACAGGTAACCAAGTTCCCCTCACAATCCTTCCCTGGGTGATCCTTATTGCACCTCTTGCAGTAGAAGTGCCTCTCCGGTCTAGTCTCTCCTCTCTGAGTCTGGTGCTGGGGCTGGTCACCTCGTCTCTGGTCACCCCTGTGATCTCCCCCATGTCTCGGCCTCCCATCTCTGCGGTCCGAGTAAGGCTTCCACCTCTTCTCCTGCTGATGATGTCTGTGGGACTGGTCCTCCCGTCCTCGGGGCTCATCTCCTCCTTCCATCTTCCTCTTATTACCAGCCAGGACCTCCTTCCTCTTCTGCTGCACCCTGTACAGGTTAGCAGCTTTCCCGTACGCATCCTGGAGCGTCGGGATAGTCAGTACACTGAGGGCCTCCTGCAGACTCCAGTTTAGCCCGCCCACAACCTCTGCACCTTCGACGCCTCGTCGGGAACCATCGTAGGAGCGAACCTGGCCAGCTCCAGGAACTTCGAATGGTACTCCTTGACACTCAGAGATAACTGCTTAAGCTCGGAGAACTCCAAATACTTCTGCATTCTTACATGCTCGGGGTAGAAGCGCCTCCTCATGGCCTCCTTCAGGCCATCCCAACCAAAATCAGGTCCAGCTAGTAGCACATCCCTGTTGGCGGACCACCAGATGTCTGCCTCACTCTTGAAATAGTAAACTGCTGCGTTTACCCTCCGGTCAGCTGGGCAATTGACTGCTTCAAAGATCTTGTCAAATTCTCTTATCCAGTCCTCAAGTAGCACCGGGTCCTCCTCTCCCTTGAAGGATGTGGGCTTCAGATGGGCAATTCTCTTAGTGTAGTCCTCCGGCACATTATCCCTCTGAGCCTGCCTCTGGACTATCTGTCCCAGGTTGAGAGCCAACTCCTGCAACTGCCTCATCGGGTCGTTGGCGGCCATCTGAGTTTGGCGACTCCTGCTTCTGGTGTGGTATTGAAAACTCAGTCTGTCAGCCAGTCCTGCACTCCCTAGAGCTCTATGCGAACTCCTGATTACATATACTAAGCAAGGTAAGCAACATCCACCCATATCCCCATAGTTAACCTCTACCCCATATTAGGAGTTAAACACCTAATAGCTCCAATACTAGTACACAACACCCAATCAGTCATGCTAACATCATCACAATCATGGTAGTACACAAACAGGAAATGAACTTCAATATCCATACAGTATAATATTACTTACACAGCATCGCAGGCACCACAATTCCCCAACGGCTTACCCCACATTTTAGTTCCTTTATAATCCAAATTTTATCTTATTTACCAAACCTAGCTCTGATACCACCTTGTAACACCCTGGATTTCACCTTAAAACATAGGAAATAAAATAACAAAGCTAACGGTGAAAACGGCTTCGAAAACGGACTCCAAACGAGCCCTAAAGGTGCAAAACAAGCTTGGTCCGAACTTGTGTCCGGACATGGGAAGTTCGGACACAAGTCGAGAAAGTTAAACCACAGAAATCCATTTGTCCGAACTTGTGTCCGGACATTGATGTTCGGACACAAGTCGAAAGTTAAAAGGTCTGAAAACCAAAGGCGTCCGAACTTGTGTCCGGACTTGGAAGTTCGGACACAAGTAAGTTTGAAAAGTCCGAGAAATTTAACGTGGCGTGTCCGAACATCGACGTTCGGACCGAAGTTCGGACACACCAAAACAGAGAGCCTCTAAAACATTCGGGACCTGTCCGAACATGGATGTCCGGACGGACGTTCGGACAAGTCCTGATGGGCATCCTTTCCAGCGCAAACAGAAACAGATTAACATCAAAATCAACCATAAACTCAGTAATCAAAGGAGAATCATTCCAATAACTTAGTACCTCAAATGATAGCAAAATATACCATTGCAAGATCTCATACACAATAAGTATCTCTTCATCAAATCCAAGACTTCTTAAAGAATTATTCGAGTAAAACACATCAACTAGATAGCAGCGGAATAGCAAAATCCTTAAGGGCGTTACCGCCACACTCTAACAAAGAGTGCTCAGGCTTAAACCACTAACCAAAACCAAAACGTTTCCAAAACTTGTAAAACATAACAATTCCAAAACATAACTCAACTTGTTCCAAACGTAGCAATTATTCAGTCATCCTAAGCTATGTGGCAGCGTGTCCCCAATCCCCAATTCAGCCATGAGTACCTGCGATCATAAAACAACAATGGAAAACGCGAAGGGATCGCGCAAATCAGTGAAACTGAGTAAACATTGTCTCAACCTGTAAAATACATTTTGAAACCCAATTTACATTTGTAAAACATTAACTCACACCATAATATTAACCAGCTTTACCAACACCAAAACACCATTAGAAAAATTGTTTCGGGGGAGAACTTTCCAAGAATCAAATCAATGGTTTACACGGACGACCCCAATCCGGGTCGCATTAATAAGAATCCCACCTCACTCTACGTCCTTAAGTGTGCACACCCCCCAGAAGGTAACTTATGACCCAAAGGAGTAGATCATTAGAGCTTAACTGCAAGTAATGTCTGCAGGCAAAATAATAAGAATATCCACGGGGTACACAGTACCAATAGTTACACGGAGCGCCACAAGGCACCAATAATTTACACGGAGCACCAGAAGGTACCAATCAATCCAATAATCAATTCAAAGAAAGTCTCCCAAAACGTTAATCAACCTTTCGCAAACATCACACCAGAAAACACACGGGGGAAATAAATCCCAAACTTCCACAATCTCAAAACCACAGTGAATCCAAATCATCGATATTCACAAAACACAGAGGTAAGGATGTTGAGCACAACATTTACCTGGATACGCTCACAGCCACCGAATTACTCAGCAAGGTCAGCAGTAGCGTTCGTCAGGGAACTCGGTGTCTAGAATCGCAAGCAGAAATACAATCAGGATACTCAAACAAAGAATTAATAACCTAACCTTACCAATGGATTCCCCTTACCCTTCTACACGAACTGGCACCAGAGAAACAGCCTAACGACGATGGAAAATAAGAGCGTGAATTCCAAAGAGTTTGAGAGCTTGAAGAAAGAGAGAAGAGTGGAGGCAGTAGGTTGAAGATGGAAGCGATCGTGATAGCGATCGTGGTATTAAATAGAAACAATATGGAAATAATTAAAGGATTAGTTTTTAACTAATAAATGTATTTAGATTAGTGAGAGGAAAATTTATAAGTAAATGTTGTAAAATAACTTGAAATGAGTTTTCAAATAAGTTCCCAATTTAAAAGCCATTGAATAACGTCAAATCTTGGAAGGATCTAGATTCGAGATTAAAGAGATAATTAAATATTATTTAGTTAAAATAGAATAGAAGTTAAATAGAATAGAAGAAGGCTGATTTATCGCTGGGAAGAATGAGAAGAATTATCTCAACAATCAGATAAAAGAATAAATACATAGCAGCTGAATAAATTAGGAAGAGGAAATTATTTTAGGGAGAAGTAAAATCAAATTTGTATTCTTGAACATAATAAAGTTATCTGAAATGAACGTAATATATATATATATTGTTTCTCTGGGCCTTTATTACTCTTACCAATAACATTCTCGACTATATACTAATTTAATCCTAAGCCAGAATTCACGGGTATTTCAATTTCGGGCATCAGTTGTCAAAGTATGTAATTCCGAAGTAGAATCGCTTTTGAAGTCCTGAAAATATGTTTCAAAGATGACAATTAAATGTCTTAAAAAAGACATTTTTTGAGCAATCTCCGACGACAAATCGATCTCGTTGTTCTTAAAAGAATTCATAAATAGAATCACAGATATGATACACACTAAGGGCTAACACACCCACATTAGCACTAAAACCTAGACTAATTCCTAACACCACTGTTCATCCTCTCACTTCTCCTTCTCCTGTCAAAATGTATCAGATTTCTTCTTTTCCTCTACCATGTACCCCCCAATTAGGGTTTTCTGTTAGTCATTTGAATTGTTAATTGTTCTGGGATTTAAAATGATGCGTGTGTCGAATAAGTTGTACCATTTACCCTCCAATTAGGGTTTTCATGTTAGTCATTTGAGGATTGTGGAATGCATTTCGGGCATCAGTTGTTGAAATGAATTAATTAGTGGAATCGGTGGAAATGATAGACAATGTTAGTGTATATGGAAAATCCCTGCTGTTTAAAACTAAAAAATCGACATTTACTGCACACTTTGAAGTCTTGATCTTCTTTAGTCTTTCCTCATCGCTCTTGCAGTCTAGTAGAAGATCGTCAATATGAATAGTTCATGTTTGTCGTCATCATTTACTACACACTTTGAAGTCTTGATCTTCTTTAGTCTTTCTTCATCGCTCTTGCAGTCTAGTAGATTATCGTCAATAGAACTATTGTTTTGAGTAATCTCCGACGACAAACCGATCTCGCTTTTGAAGTATTGAAAAAATGTTTCAAAGATGACATTTTTTGAGCAATCTCTGACGACAAACCGATCCCGCTTTTGAAGTATTGAAAATATGTTTCAAAGATGTATACATTTTCATTTGTTATAAAAAAACATTTTTTAAGCAATTTCTAACGACAAACCGATCTCGCTTTTGAAGTATTGAAAATATGTTTCAAAGATGTATACATTTTCATTTGTTATAAAAAAACACATTTTTTGAGCAATCTCCGACGACAAACCGATCTTGCTTTTGAAGTATTGAAAATATGTTTCAAAGATGACATTTTTTGAGCAATCTCTGACGACAAACCGATCTCGCTTGTGAAGTATTGAAAATATGTTTCAAAGATGTATACATTTTCATTTGTTATAAAAAAATAACATTTTTTAAGCAATTTCTGACGACAAACCGATCTCGCTTTTGAAGTATTGAAAATATGTTTCAAAGATGTATACATTTTCATTTGTTATAAAAAACGCATTTTTTTGAGCAATCTCCGATGACAAACCGATCTCGCTTTTGAAGTATTGAAAATATGTTTCAAAGATGACATTCTTTGAGCAATATCCGATGACAAACCGATCTCGCTTTTGAAGTATTGAAAATATGTTTCAACGATGACATTTTTTGATCAATTTCTGACGACAAACCGATCTCGCTTTTGAAATATTGAAAATATGTTTCAAAGATGACATTCTTTGAGCAATCTCTGACGACAAATCGATCTCGCTTTTGAAGTATTGAAAATATGTTTCAAAGATGTATACATTTTCATTTGTTATAAAAAATAACATTTTTTGAGCAATTTCTGACGACAAACCGATCTCGCTTTTGAAGTATTGAAAATATGTTTCAAAGATGTTTCAAAGATGTATACATTTTCATTTGTAATAAAAACACATTTTTTGAGCAATTTCTGACGACAAACCGATCTCGCTTTTGAATTACTGAAAATATGTTTCAAAGATGACATTCTTTGAGCAATCTCCGACGACAAACCGATCTCGCTTTTGAAATATTGAAAATATGTTTCAACGATGACATTTTTTGAGCAATTTTGATGATTGTAAAATAATTCTTCTTTAATGGACATGAATTTAGTGGCATTGATAGATAAGTTCAAACAAGACATCGATGATAGTTAATGTCGATACATCTAACTATTTAGATTGGTGTCCAATTCATCTGTTAATTAGAATAGAACATGCTTGATTATTTTACTATGGAATAAGAAGTTAATGATAGTTAATATTGATATTGATAGGAAATTTTGATAATTTCAAATAGATTATTTGTCAGTGGACGTGAAATTGGTGGAAATGATAGAAACGTTCAATGAATTTCAAATAGATTCTTCTTCAATGGACATGTAATTAGTGGTTGATAGGCAATTTTGAACAAGACGTCGATGATAGTTAATGTTGTGCTTAATAAGAAATAATACATATATCATAAAAATTATCAGCAAAGTATACCATGACAAAGTAGACGAAAAGACGAACGCGTCGGTGCAAACGGATCGAAAAACGGAGCTATAACGAAGAAGATATGACAATTTTATGACCGAAACTCGGCGCCAGCACCGGCGCCGGTAAAGAACCGCGCGCGGGCGCGCGTCACTTTACCGCGCCGACGCCGGCCCTTCCTTACCGACACCTGCGCCGGGTTCTGGTTTTTAATTGTCATATCTTCTTCGTTATAGCTCCGTTTTTTGATCCGTTTGCGCCAACGCGTTCTTCTTTTCGTCTACTTTGTGTCATGGTATACTTTGCTGATAATTTTTATGATATATTTTTTACTTATATAAGTACTTCAGAATCCTTCTTTGCTTTTTTCGAACTGCTTTTAATAAATTTTGCCTATATTAGTCCCTAAATTGGTCATTTTCTGACTGAGCGTATTGGAATTCCGACTGTGCGTAATGAAATTTGGGGTCACCTCATAATATGTTATAATTGTGCTTAAATATAGTATTTATGAAAGATATTAAAGCAGGGGCAAGATCGTAAAGTTTTTTAAAATTCCGACTGTGCGAAGTGAAAACACGACTGAGCGTACGAGTTCAGTATTTTTATTTTGAATTTTTATTTATATATAATATAGACTATCAATAAACATATACATATATATATGTATAAAATATGTGGTTTGTAGTTACTAAATTATGCTATGGTTTTGATAAATTAAAAGTTTTATTACAATTACGTAAAACAGGATAGGAAAACTAAACACTTATATGACTGAATAAATCCAAGTTATATATGCCATACTCAAAATTTATAACTTTTTTAATGGATAATTTTTTGAACATGTAAGCCAAATCGATCACCTCTAAATTTTAGTTAACTGATAGAATAAAGCTAATTTAATTTGTATGTTACCGATACAAATACTAATTTATTTCATTATCTCTGTGATAAAAATAAAACTTTGTAGACTGTAGTGGAAAAGTTGTGGTTATTTGAGTTCGAGTGAAGCTTACGAGAGCTGAAAAATGCAGAAGCGCACTAGGTTGGCAGTGTATGGAAATGAACTCCCTTTGCCTTTGGTAGCGTATGTATGCTGTAAAGGGGAAGTTAAAGCTCCAACATCTTTGCTAAGACCGGTGCCTAAACCTATCTAATAATTGTATATTAATGATAAGCATCAAATTATAACTTCCACTCCCCCAGTGGCGGAGATAGTAGGGGAGCATGCCGGTACAAACACCCCCAACATTCAAAAAAGTAACAAAACAAATGAGTACTACTCCCTCCGTTCAACAATAACTGTCATTTTAGAAACTTGCACACTTATTAAGAAAAGTAGGATAATGACGCATGTGCCCTTACTTTTTACTCTTTCATTTAATAATAATTACTTTTATATTAAATAGTAGGGGTAAAAGTGGAAAGAATGTGTCAAAAAGCTAGAATGACAGATATTTTTGAACAAGAATCACATCCTAAAACGACAGATATTAATGAACGGAGGGAGTATTTGTTATTTATATATTAGTTAGACCTTTTAGCTCCCCCTAACCTGTATTAGTTAACTAGTGCTAGTCACCAAAGTCAGAGAGTGTGATGCAAGCAAGCATTGGAACTATAAATAAGTAAAAAAAAAAAATCAGTCGTGTCTCACAATTGTAAATAGAAGTATGTATCTCTCCAGAATAAATTAAAAAACAAAATAATATATATAGAATGTAATCATTACATTTTCTAGGTGCTAATATAAAAATGAATAAAGGGAAGACTTTTAAAGGACTAATATTTGTTTCTAGTTACTTTTGTTGGCTTCTTTTCACGCAAGCTTCGGCCAACACCGAGTAGATGAGGCCAGGTTCTTTCTTCTTCCTCCCATGGTTCTCCCTCGGCTTCTCCTATTGTTGCCAAGCACAAAGAGAAAAGCTAATATCTGTCTGAATCTATGTTTTTCCTTTCTATTTATGTAGTTTCTTAATATGGCAATGCTTATTACAGTGATGGATTTTGGGTAAAGCATCAAGTTATAATAAAATAAAAAACTTGAATTTAAAATATATTAACCAGAGAGAGATCCAGAGGCTAAGACTCCACTTCTTTCGTATACCCACACAAACACAATCATAATTCATAGTTCATTAGTTCTTAAATTAGCTCTTTTTTTGTTGGTCACCACTCCACAATTAATTTTTTTACAGCAGTAGAGTATTGATTAATTACTTTATAATTATACATATAAATAATAATTATACTATGCAAATGATTGCATGTATTGTCATTACTCATTATAATAAAGTTTTTGATCAATGTCTACAGTTTGTAGAAATTGACAGATTTTAGTCCATGTTGACTGACCAAATTAGAAGTGTGTAAACTTCATATAATTCAATAGTATAAATTTAGAATAATATGTTGATCCTTAATTGGGTTTAGTTTTGACATGTGAACAAACTATTGTAATTAGAGTCTAGAGACACATTTTTTAATCAGATAAATTTTGAACTTTTAAATTTCAACCAAGGATTGATTAAAGCCTTATTTGAATTACTTGTTTAAATTGTTTTAATTTTCAGTTTGACTACCTAACTAACATCATTTTATTTATGATTTCCAGATTGGATATGGTCAAAATAAGAACAATAGATTCATTCTTCAAATCAGACGGAAATAGTAGCATTGATGAGCCACTACAACATGGTGATAAGCTAGTAGAAGCTCCTAGTTCTATTAACAATCATTCTCATGAGGAAGAACCTCCTTTAAAATCTCCTCGACTTGAAAAGGTTAATATGCTGGAGTCAGGGGTGCTCAACATGGACTACTTAATTCGTGATCCAGGTTTATGGCCCCCAATTGTGGAGTATCCAATTGGTCAACGTGATGATATTAGACGGGCATACATAAAACTTGGACCATATCAATTTCAGAAACATGAGTATCCTTTTAGTGGCACCGTGGGTCAAAGGCGAAGGTTTCAGGCATCTTGGTTTAAAAACTTTTTTCGGTTAGAGTATTCTGAGGCAAAAGATGCAGTGTTTTGCCTTCCATGTTATCTCTTCAGCAAGAAGCCCATTGGGCGAAGTGGATCTGACACATTTACTGTCAAAGGGTTCAACAGCTGGAAGAAGGTGAACAAGGACAAAGGTTGTGCTTTTGTCAGCTATGAAGGTATAACTCCTAGCTCAGCACATAATTATTCAGTGAGATGTTATGAAGATTTTAAGAATCAGCCTTGTCACATTGAGAATGTTATAAATAAACAAACCTCTCAACAGATTCCAAGTAATAGATTGCGCTTGAAAACTTCAGTTGAAGCTATCAAGTGGCTTACATTTCAGGCATGTGCATTTAGAGGACACGATGAGAAATCTGATTCCAAAAATCAAGGAATTTCCTTGAATTGCTTAAACTGCTAGCATCTTACAACAAGGATGTTAGTGATGTGGTGTTAGGAAATGCACCTCAAAATGCAAAATATACATCACCAGATGTTCAAAAGGAAATTTTACGTGTTTTTTCTATGAGTGTACAAGAAGCCATTCGTGATGAAATTGGTAACTCAAAGTTTTGTTTGATAGTGGATGAGGCTAGAGATGAATAAAAAAAAAGAACAAATGGCTATTGTTATCAGGTTTGTTGATCGTCATGGATATGTGAAAGAGATTTTTTGGATTTGATTCATGTGAAAGATACGACTGCATCAACTTTGAAGCAAGAGATATCTTCTTGTTTATTATATCATAAACTTGATGTTCAGAACATCCGTGGTCAAGGGTATGATGAAGCTCGTGTTACTTCATTTTGTGGAAATCACAACATTCAAGTACCAGATTTGAGTGGAAATTACACTGATATCATTCGATTTCGTCGTAGGAAAGAAGTTGTAAGTGTTGAGCATCATTATCGGGTTGAAGTATATATTTCTGCTATTGATTGTCAGTTGCAAGAGTTGAACTACAGATTTAATAAGGCAGTCACAGAACTTCTTTCACTTAGTGTTGCTTTGGATCCTAGAGATTCATACAAGTCTTTTAGTATTCATGACATATGCAAGCTTGCACAAAAGTTTTAGATGCTCTAGCTCCGGATTTTGTTCGTGATAAAAAAAGGGAAATTTCATGAAATGCCACTATATTTTTGGCTAATTCATGAAATGCCACTATGAAAAAGAAAGTCACGAAATACCACTAAGAAAAAAGAAAATCACGAAATGCTACTAAGAAAAAAGAAAGTCACGAAATGCCACTATATTTTCTGAAAAGCCCATGAAATGCCACTATAAATGGAAAAAATAAAAATACACATACTAGTTAACAAAGTACTTTTAAAGTTCACAATATGCCCCTAAGTGTTAAAAATTAACAAGAATATCAAAATACAATAATAATATAAACAAATTGATAAAAATTAAAAAAATTAAAAAATTAAAAAAAAATGAAAAATTAAAAAATTGAAAAAATAAAAAATTGAAAAATTATAAAAAATTGAAAATATCATTAAATAATAAAAAATATTTTTTATTAAATTTATTCAATACCAAAAAGAATATTGAGTTTTAAACAAATAATTTATACCAATTTTCTACCAATTTAGTACTATAAATTATACCAAATAAGTAGCATAATTTTATCATACATTTTTTCAATTATTATTTTCTATCAATTTAGATTATTTATTTCTTCAAAGTAAATAATTTTTTTATATTGCTGATAAATTTTAAAACTAAAATTTCTAAATATAATAATTTATTGGAAATTGAGCAATTGAGATATATATAACATACAAATAAAAAATAGTAAACTTGTATGAAATGTAATAAAACGTTTTCAGAATAATAATATGCCACTTATTATGAGCAAGTAATGATAACCAAAGAAAGAATAAGTTTCATATTATTATTCTGAAAATGTTTTCTTCTACATTTCAAAAAAGTATTACTATTTAATATTGTATGTTATATATATATATATATATATATATATATATATTCTCATTCGCGCTATCTCAAATAAATTATTATATAGAAATTTTTTTTAAAATTTATTAGCAATATAAAAAAATTACTTTGAAGAAATAAATAATCTAAATTGATACAAAATAATAATTAAAAAATGTATGATAAAAATTATGGTACTTATTTGGTATAAATTAAGGTACTAAATTGGTAGAAAAATTGGAATAATTATTTGTGTAGAACCCAATATTCTTTTTATGGTATTGAATAAATTTTAGAAAATGAAATATTTATTTTTAATATTTAGATATTTTCATTTTTTTCAATTTTTTCAATTTTTTAATTTTTTTTATTTTTCTTATTTTTACTTTTTTAAAATTGTTTTTTTAAACTTTTTTTAATTTTTAAAATTTTAAATTTTTTTTAATTTTTATTATTTTTATAAATTTTGATAATTTTTTTTAATTTTGATAATTTTTTTTTATTTATTTTGTATTTTGATACTTTTGTTAATTTTTAACACTTAGGGGTATGTTGTGAACTTTAAAAGTACTTTGTTAACTAGTGGGAGTATTTTTTCTTTTTTCTATCTATAGGGACATTTCATGGACTTTTTAGAAAATATAGTGGCATTTCATGACTTTCTTTTTTTTTAGTGGCATTTCATGAATTAACCCAAAATATAGTGGCATTTCATGAAATTTCCCTAAAAAAATGAAGGGGGAAGAAATAACTAACTCTTCCTTCGGAAATCAGTTTCGGCAGAGTCATATTCAAACTTTGCCATCATAGGTTTGGTCCCTTTGGTGTTTTGGGAGAAAAATAAAAACTAGAACATGTGAGGAGAAGAGGGTGGAATGAAGAAATTCAGGGAAAACCACGGTTTGGGCACCAGTCTTACCTAGTGCGAACTCGAAGCTCAACTGGTATGATCAAACGGGGAAGAGAATGGGTCGATTTAGTGGGTAAGGATTGAGCTTTGTGGTGAAGAACAGAGGGGACCTCCTTCTAGTTGGTTTCTGGACAGTGAAGAGTTTTTTTCTCTTGTGCCAATGCCAAAGTTCAGGATGAAGAAGAATGTACTCCGAAAAAAATATGGGTTTGTCAGCTGGCTTTTAAAAGATTGCTACAGTAGGGTTTTGGATGACCCTTTATAATAGAAAAACTAGGGTTTTTGTAAAGAAAAGTAGTAAACGGGCAGGAGAATGAGGGATAAAAATGGAACCGCCCCTCGAGCTCGTTCCAGGGTTCAAACTCGCAATCGTTAACTTAATATATAAATGCGGGAAATAATAATAAAGTTCTGACACAAGCTGAATGGACAAGATGAAAATACATCTGCGCTCTCTACAAGGTTCAAACCCAAGATCATTAGGTTCCAGTATGCACATACTCACCAGCTACGCTAACAACAAAACTCAATATGTGAATGCGAGAAATAATACTAAAGCTCTAATTCGAACTGGATAAAATCTAGCATTTTTGTAGAGTAAGACGAGAAGGTTTTATCTAACAAAATAAAATGTTTTCTTCTTAAAGAACCATGAAATAATGAAATGTAGACATAAAAACAGAAACATAATAAAGTAAATAAATAAATAATAGAAATGATAAGTACATGAAATAGTGAAAAGTACTAACACGATGTTGGCGAAAATGCAACCAAATACAATAAAAATGAAAACTAAATTAGATACGTACAAGTAGCAATAACTGAGGTAGAATAATCAAAATAATAATAGTACTTAATAACAACAATCATAGAGTACTACCATTAATAATAGTTTGCAATAAAATAATGAAATAGTACTAATACAACGGTGATAAAATACGAGTGAATGTAATAAAATGGAAATTGAATTAGATATATAAGAGTAGCGGAAAATAAGATAAAATAAACAGTTAAGAAAATAAAATGAAATGAGAGGAAGTTTAATCGAAATAGCGATGAAACAAATATTCTAATATGAAAGTGAAAAGACACATGAATGATAGAAATAATGATGAAAATAATGATGATAAAACTATAGAGTAAAGGCTAGAAGACAATTAAAAAATAGCAATAGATAGGATGAAGTAAATGTCGTGATATCATAAAATGAAAGAAGACAAAATAGATAATAAATAATCGACAAAATAGAATACAATGAGATAAATAATAATAGTAAACAGGGCGAAAGGAAATAGATGAGTTAAAACAAAGTAGATAAACAACATATAAGTGTAAAATAAAATGAAATAAAGATAGTAGAGCAAAAGGGATGGATGAAAATACAGCAAAGTACATAAAATAATAAGAGATACTCATAAAACAATGAAACAGCCTAAAACAAAAGTAATAAAATAGTACATAAACAAATAAGATAAGTAAATGAAAATAGGGTAAAATGAAATAAAATAGATTACAATAAAAAAGAGGGCTGGTGCTCCTTTTGCATGGAAGGTGAGATAAAATTTGAGAAAAAGAAATTTCATTTGATCGAATGGGGAAGACCTTTTTATTATCGAGAATATGCTCATTTTTGTTTTCTTTGGGGACCAAGCTCCAACTCTCAATGGTTAGAAGTCTCGTCAACAAGCCACTTGGGGGGAATAATTGTCCTATGGTAGCCATATTAAACTCCATGCAAAGCTCCAGGTGGATAGCAGTAGAACTCAACTGGCCTCACATCTCCCCTTCTCTGGATACGTCATTTTCCTTTACTCCCTAACCAAAACCAGCCGATCGACAACTTGTATACCAGGAAATTCTCGCCCTCAACCTGGGAAACCTATCCTGATAGCCGGAGACCTCAACGAAGTACTTCAAGGCCAAGAAAGAAAGTGAGACAACCCTCAAGTGCACACTCGAGGCATGGAAGAACTCAAAGACTGGATACATCAACTCATGGGTCTCATTGAAATTGAGTAGCAAGGTGCCATATATACTTGGAGAAACAAGAGATCGATGAGTAAAATTGACAAAGCTTTTGCACACCCGGACTGGTTCTCAGCTTTCCCGTCCCTCACCATCCACGCAAACCCATGGAGACTATCCGACCATCGTTTCATAAGGACCTCCCCATGCTTGTTGATTAGGGACCATGACCATTTAGAGCCCTCAACGGCTGGCTCAATCACCCCGATTTCAGGAAATACTTCAAAAAAATGGGAGAAGCTTGGCAACAACCCTTCATAAAAAACTAAAAGAGATCAAGCCACCCTTACGTATATGGAACAGAACCATCTACGGGCATCTTGACAGATAGTGGCGGATCTAGAAATCTTGTTTAGGGGGGGCTAAAAAAATTTTTGACACCCAGAAACTGTTTAGGGGGGGCTAAAAAATTTTTGACACTAATTTTCTTTAAAACTTTATATTATGTTGTATTTTTAAAAAATTTATAAGAGTAATTTGATAAATTTTAAAATTTTCGGGGGGGCTAGAGCCCCCCCTCTGCATCCGCCTCTGTTGACAGACGCATTGAGCAAGCCTTCAAGGAAGTAGAAGGCTAGACAAACGAGTAGAAATGAACAAAGAGGCACTTACGAACGTAGAGAAAAGAAGCCAAACCATGAACGATCTTTGGCATACACTGCGTCAAAAAGAAAGATATTGGAGGCAACTATCCTGAGAAAAATTCATCAAATAAGGTGACCTCAATACAGCCTACTTCCATCGAAAGGTGTCGTTAAATAGAAGGAAAAACTCCATCATTAGCCTCGTCATCAGAGGCAAACCCTCAACCGACCCCAAAGAAATTCAAAGGGAGATCTGCTACTTCTTCATGCGCCTCTTCACAAGCAAGCCAAGCTCGGGCTCCGTCCCCCCCTGTCTGCACGACCCTAACTAACCTCAATAGAGGCCGCAAGTTTGACAAGCAAACCCTCCTTAACCGAGATTAAGAATATAGTATAGAGCATTGATGAGAACAAGGCCCCGGCTATGACTATCCCAACTTTAATATCATAAGAGGCGTCTGGAACACGATTGGCCGTGAATTCTCCCTCTCGGTTTTAAGATTTTTTGACACCGGGAAACTACCACAGGAAGTAGCACCACATGGCTCTCGCCGATTCCAAAGAAAGTCGACGCATCTAGAGTGGAGGAGTACCATCCGATTAGTATGATAGGGGCAGTCTACAAAGTTATATCCAAGATCCTGGCAGCCAGGTTGGGGAATGTTATAGGGAAGTTGATCTCGGGCACTCAAACGGTGTTTATAAAGGGAATACACATTACAGAAGAGCCACTAATTACAAACGAAGCAATCTCTTGGTTAAAGGCCCGACACCGCTAAGGCATGCTAATCAAGATTGATTTTTCTAAGGCTTTTGATTCCCTTTCTTGGAGGTACATCGATCTGATGGTTTTGGGCCACTCTTGAAATGGGTTTCTCATAACTTTCCTTTTTGAAGATTTTGGGTTTTTTTTAAAGAATTTTGACTTTTTGACTTTACATGGATTTTCGATTTTTTATGAATTTTGGAGGTATTTTTTGTATAAAAAAGGGAGAAAGTAATTTCTGAATTTTTATTTAAATATAAATCATTTCGGTTTTTGTTATTATTCGGTTTTTATGGATTCTTGAAATCTCAAAATGATTTTTTTTATTTGAATGCAAGATAAACGAAATCTTGAGACAATTTTGAGATGAATGGTTTTATTTTTGGGAACATAAAGTCTTAGAAAGATTTTTTTTTAGAATTTGGATTTAGAATTGGATCATTGATCGTGAATTTTAATCTGACAATTATGGATTGTTTGGATTTTTTTTAAAGAAAACAGAAAGGTGTTTCTCACATGGGCATGTCTAGGGCCTGTCATGTATGGAGAACACCTTATTCTAAAGCTTTTCTAAAGTGAGAAAACTATGGTTCTCTATGACTTCCTACAAGTTGGGCCTTTATATTGGGCTGGGCCCAACAATTACCAATCTCTATAACATGCAACATATAATGAAAAGAAATAAACATGAAATAAAACTAAAGATAAACAACCAATAAATATAACATGAAGTTTAAATCCATAATTTATGGGCATATGCATTTATTTCTCACCTCATTTCTTTTTACCAATCGTAAAAACTTCTAATCTGGTTGCTAGCTCATTTTATTTCTTTCTTTCCCCCTTTTTCTAGTCTTTTGACAAATTTCTAAATTAAGACTAGCAAAGTGTGAATCCCTAGTGGCGGAGCCACATTATGTATTAGGCCCCCAAGTATCCCGATGATATCATTTTTTTATTACTAGTTTATATAATATAGTTTATTTTAGGGAAAATTACATCGTCCATCCATGACGTTTGACGAAATTACACTCCCCATCCACGAGGTTTCAAAAATTACTTTGCCCACCCATGTGGTTCCACAATTTTACATCCAGCAACTTTTCTAATATTTGATCAACTTAAAAGATGGTTAAATGATATCCAAATTTGATGAAACTTTACATGGACGATATTAAAGTGTTATATTTTGGTAAAACGTGAAATCCAACGTTTTTTAAGCTCATATATGATCCGTGGGACCCGATGAACGTGTCTCATGTTTCATTGGGTCCCACAGGTCATATATGACCTTAAAAAACTTTGGATTTGGCGTTGAACAAAAATATAACACCTTAGCATCGTCCATGTAAAGTTTCATGAATTTTGAA
Organism: Limonium bicolor; assembly: GCA_023374045.1. Classification (NCBI taxonomy): domain Eukaryota; kingdom Viridiplantae; phylum Streptophyta; class Magnoliopsida; order Caryophyllales; family Plumbaginaceae; genus Limonium; species Limonium bicolor. Next base: position 115,930,058 of record CM041778.1, read on the forward strand.
GAACATTTAACCATCTTTAAGTTGATCAAATATTAGAAAAGTTGTTGAATGTAAAATTGTGGAAACGTCATGGGTGGGCAAAGTAATTTTTGAAACCTCATGGGTGGGGTGTGTAATTTCGCCAAACATCATGGGTGGACGATGTAATTTTCCCTTTATTTTGTTATAAATTAAGTTGAATTTATTAAAATTGTCTAAAAGTATCTATGATATTTATTATTTTTAATTAACATGAGTCCATTTTAAATTATTTAGTGTTATAGATAGAAATAATAAACTATACTTAAAATATTAGTTGATGTTATTAAGTGTCTTATATTTTATACATTATTATTTTTATAACCATAATTTGAACTAAAACTTGCTTTTAAAATATAAATTGTGTTTATCAAATTTTAGTTTAAGTTAAGTCAAGGAGTCTTGTAATTGTCACTATGTACTACCTTCTGTTCTAATAAAAAAAATGTTTTGAAAATTGTCATTTTTTCAAAATATAAGATGTTTTGGACTTTTCTACCACTCAATTTCATACACCCTCCTACTTTTTTCTCTCACTCACAACTTCTCTATTCCTTATGAAAAAGTAAGGATAAAGTAGTCCAAAAATGTCTCCTTAATTTCTATGTTTTGTAGAAAATTATCTATATTTAAATTAAACCTTTAAACCATATTTTAAGTATTTTTATTTAAATTTTATTATATTTTTTCAGAATATATTTAGTATTGATATTAAATATATAGCAAAAAAAAATGTTAGCCCCTAAATTTGAAATTCTGACTCCGCCCCTGCACTCCCCTTAGGCCCTCCATTGCTATCAACAACTATAATCATGGAAGTATTTCATGGAAAATGAGAAATGCAAATACGAACTGGACTTTTTTATTGCGATCTGTAAACCTTAATTTAGTATATATCATAAGAGTATTTGTTTTTCCTTTTTTATAGCTAGTCATGGTAGAATCCGAGGGATAAATCAATTAACTGGCAATATTAACTAACTAATTAATTGTACTTGGAACTCACTAATTCTTATCTCGAATTTGATAAGAAAAAGCCCATCTTATCTTACGATTTCATACTTTGATCTAATGTTCAGATTCAGAAGAGGAGGCGCTTCATAATTATCTGTACCAAACTGTAGCTTATGCCTTGACTTCATCCAGTATAATCTACACACTTCCGAGGGTGAATTAAGTGAATTGTAAAATGGACTAATACTTTATCTCACGTATGCTCAAATTGTAGACCAAGACATTGTTTCAGGACGCTCAAAATTTTCATTTAAAACTCACGTTTCAGATAATAAACCGCTAATATTGTAAAATGATATTCAAATCATCTACATATGATAGTGAATACAAAACCCCGTGTTTCCTTTTAATAAATACGCAAGGGTTCATATATATATAAGTTAATTTGCAAAACCCTTCTTCAGCAAGTATTCACTAGGCTATAGTACCGCATTCAACCTAATTGCTTGAGTCTGTATAATGACTTTTGTAGCTTGATGGAGTACATTTTATGATCTTCTTTTAAAATGATTTTGGGATTTTGTATCCTACTGATACTTTCATATATATTCATCAATTCCACATATAAGTAAAGCAGTTACAACATTCATAAGCCTTATGTGAGTTGCTAATTAGCTGCTAAACCAAAAAGAAAAACCTTAAAGTAATAGCATCCAAGACAAGAGAATACATCTCCGTGTAATCAACTCCAAGTTTCTGGGTAATGTCTTGTTTCGCCAATATTCGTAAATTTCCCGGAAGTGGGTCTTTCCCTTACTCTATTCCCCACAACGGTACATTTCACCATAATTCCAGAAAATGAGTTTTTTTTTTCAAAAAAATTTATACGAAAGTCGATAATGGCATTATCGGTCTCTAGAAGCTAATAATCCTATTATCGGCTTCTGTACAAATCGAAAAAGTAACCGTTGGACAGTTCATTATAGACTTCTGTACAAAACATCCAACGGCTTGTAACATTTATAAATAATCTCCACACCCTCCACATTTGCTACTTTCTTCTCCGCAAAACCAAAATTCGTTGTTCACTCCACACTTTTGCACATTTGCTACACACATTTGAGATGGATATCCCTTGTACTCTTTATCTAAACGTACATAGATCTCAAATACAATCCAGATGGTGTATATTTTCATATATCCCATTGGTCGAAGTTCATCCACTCCCAAATTTCTGAGCTTTCCACAATTCAATCCTTCAAAGATACTATCAAAAATCTTGTCGACTTGAAGTTAGGGGGAGATTATGTTATCACCGACATGGTTTACAGAAAGTTGGAGAACAAATATCTGTCTTGTTCGTTTCTTCCACTTAAAATTACTAGTGATTCTCGGGTGAAGTTGATGATATATAACTTCCTAAAGAATACAGATGTGTTGAATAACTTCGTTGTGCAAGTTGAATTCGAGCATATAACTACACCTTCGCTGGAGAAAAACAATGAAACCGATGACGGTTTTCCCGAGCATCACCAAGTCAAAGCTGAAAATCTTCAGAGTTCGGATGATGATTCTGAGATGAAACCAGAAGATTTTCCTGATGACGACGACATAGTTGATGAAGCTGGACCCTTTACACCATACACTCCAGCAATGCCATTCTCATCACAGGTGGATGTAGAGGCCATAAGCCAGATACCATCCGACATTGATCGACGAGGTGTGCCGTATTGGAGGCCAGGTCATGAGTTCGTCAAAGGGCAAGAATTTGCTACAATAATGTTCTTGTGATGACTGTGAAACTGTATCACTTGGAGAGAAACATAGATTTCGTTTCCCCTAAGAATAATAATAAAAAATTATTCTTTAAGGTGCCGATAGTCTATTTATAACCTCGTTGTACAACATCAATATGAGAAAAACTAGCTAATTGATAACAACTATCTAACAATCTGGACTAAACTGATAAGAAAAGAAGATATGAAACAAACTCAACGCCTAATATGATCTATTCTCAAGCTATTAAATGGGAAAAAGAAACTTAGTAAAATATAAATGTGACTAAAATTAGAAAACTTAATCAAGATTAACAGCAATGCCGCCTTGAGCCCCGTGTAGGCCCTGCCAAGCCGTCGGGCTCTCTACCTGGTGGAGAGGCCCCCCTGTGGGTGGCGCTTCTCCCTCTCTTTCCCAGTTTTGTTGTTTCCTGCCACAACTTCAGATCTGTGTGAAGACCATAGGTAGATGACGTCCAGGGACAAGAACTACCCTAGTAGCCCTCTCCCCCTACTTCGTCTTTACCGGCGCAGATTGCACAACATATCTCCCCAAGCGGTGCTCAAGGTTTTGGTAGCATTGGTTGTGCTGGTGTTTCATCCCCAAACGATTTCGGTGTGCTCCCTTCCTCTTCCAACAGTGAAATCCATAATTTAGGTGAAGAATTTGCATCTTCAGTCTCCGGTGGCAATTTAGACTCAGTGCCTCTCGTGAGCTCCTCTTTAGGTGTCTATGTTGGTGTTTTGACCCCAATCAACTACACCTATGTTGATTTTGGGTCCCCATGTTTTCTTGTAGATGATGTTGTCGATTCTTCATCTACAGTTACATGCATCACTATTGCTATTTCTGGTGGTAGGGCTCCGACAAATTGGAATCTACGGTATCTGGTTGTACTTTGTATGGATCCAGTAATTTAGGGGCGAATAATGTAGGGTCTGCGATCTCTGCTTGTGAATTGCATAACTCTGGTAATTTAAGGGCAAATTTACCTAGGGGTGGTGGCTTTTAAAAAATTTAGCATTTGCGGTCGTTGGTTATGCTAATTCTAGGTTCGATCATTTAGGCTTGAATGGACCCTTGCTGTGTGGTGGTGGCTTCACTATGTATGGTGATATCCCAATGCCTAGTTTCAAGGAGAAACTTGCTGAGATTGTCCCACCATTCAAGGAACACCTGACCGATGGTGCTACTGCCGAGCATTACAAGTCCATTTATTTTAGTGGTACCGATTCTGGCACCGTTGGTGTCTTTAGGGGTAATAAAATCCCTAGATCCTCTAAGAGTCGTCTGCTGCTCCAGTTGCCAGAACTAGGGTGGGTCGTGTAGCGTTTCTTAGTAATGGGTGTGTTCAGCCGATCCTCGATTGTGCCCAATTGTTAGCTAGTAACTCTGTTGATGGCAAGGTGGTGCCCGGGTCGAGTCCAGCCCTTGAGCTTGTTATTGACCTCTCCACCCACCCAATTGATATGGTGTTACAAGAATACCTTGACAAACTAAATCTCCCCTTCTTCTAAGCAGTTTGAGGGTGAATTCCCACCCCTTTCCCAGGGCCTTGATATATGCTGCCCCACCTCTTGGAATCCAAGGTTCTGCTAGAGATCGTGTTACGGTTGCTCAAAGAACTCTGAGGCCAATCAACTCAGGTAAGGTCCCTAACCCTACAGGTGCTAAGGCTAAACCTTAATTCCTATAGTATATCTCTGCGTATTGATCATAATGATAATATTGACACTAATAGCCCCTTCGTATCTATAGAGAGATGATATATCTTCTGAGACTGATTACTAAAGGAATGCTTTAGTGGGTCATATTTGGGGAAAAATGATTTCATATTGTTAAGGAATTCGTGAAAAGATCCTGGAGCTTTGTGATCACACCCTAAATTCTTCTCCATGATGAAGTCAAGTTTTTATTCTGTTTCGACAAAGAGGAGGATCTCCAGCAAGTTCTTAACCAGGGCCCCTAGCTCCCATACTCTTCCCCTTTAGTCCTAAAAAAATGGTCCCCCGACTTCTCCTTCAACCCTAAGGACCTGAATCGTATCCTGATTTGGATCCACCTTCCGAGGCTCCCCATAAGACTATTGTCTCAATGAAGCCTTAAGACAATTTGCTCGAAGATTGGCACTTCGCTCCACGCCGACCAATCCACTGCTACTAAATCGAGGATCTTTTATGCTGGAGCCCTTGTTGAATTGGATTTCAATCTTGATATTATCACATAAATCGAGATTCATAACCCTTAGAGGCACCATATTCCAAAAGGTCATTTATGAATGGAAACCGGTTATTTGCTCCTCTTGCAACCTACTTGGGCACTCTTCTTTGCGCTGTCCGGGCACCACCCCCCAGTCCCCCCTGCCTAGGGCATACCCTAAAGGCCAAGTCTCCCCCCTTTTCTCTGCTCCGTCAATCCTTTCACCCTCTATCCCTCTATAATTATAAACTCTTATAATAATGTCCAGACTCAATAGTCACCCCTGCATACTAAAGTCAGCCCCTGGATCCTCCCCCATTTCCTCGACTCACCCTAACCTGCTATCATCAAAACTGCCTCCCTGCCAAATCTTTCTAACTTACTTATGTCTCTCTCACTCCAGCTAGTGCTTGGCCCCACCCATGTGGACACTTGGCAGGCAGTCCCCCTAAAGAGAAGGCCCCTGAGGCCAAGCCTTTGAGTCCTCAAGCGGAGGATCTTTCCTTCCATCTAGCTAACTCCTTCTCTATGTTTGACCAGGCTCTGCTCCATCCGCCCCCTCCCTCAACCCTACCCTTATGAATATTACGCTTTGGAACATCAAGGGTTGCAATGATCACCCCAAACTCCGAGAAATTCATAAATTTGTTTTGAACAATAAGCTTTGTGCTTCTAGGATTCTTGAAACTTGTGTTTCCTTTAGCAGTCACCAATCAATTATGACCCGGTTTTTTTCCTGCTTGGAACTTTGTCCATAATTATGTTACACATCCCAATGGGCGTATTTAGGTCCTTTTCAACACCTTCATTATCTTCCTTTCCCCTATCCATCACTCACTCCGCTCAAATGCTTACCTATAAGGCTACTCTTATTAGTGCTTACAAATTTACCAACATTTTGCTTGTCTATGGAACAACAAACATTTGCTCATATCTCAACTTTGGGAGGAGATCATTAATAGTTGAAGCTCTATAGGCCCCTAGGGTGGTAGCTAGGGATTTCAATAACATACTCTACACTGATGATAGGCTTAGTGCCCGCACCCCTTCCTCTAGAGACTACCATGACTTCTCAGAATATGTCTATGGGGCCAAACTGTGGGACCTTTGCTACTATAGGCATTTTATACCTGGTGGAATAATCGATACGACCATAGATGTGTCAAAGTTAAAATTGATCAGGTCTTGTTAATAGGATTGGATCCTGACCTTCCCAACAAGCTTTGTATCCTTCCTCCCACCCCTAGCTTTGAATCAAAACCTTATGAGTATCACCCTATCTCAATCCACCCCCGCAAGAGAAGCTTTAAATTTCTTAATTTTTGGATCAATGACTCCTCATTCTTCCCCTAGTTCGTGATGCTTAGGATATTCCGCCCCAGGGAGTCGGCTTTTTACTAGTATTATATAGACTGCACCACCTCAATGTTGGGCTTTCTTCGCTCCATAAGTCCGAATTCGGCCCCCTTTGTGCTTAAGGTCAAAGTATCAGAGATGAGATCAGTGATATTTAAAGGAATTTGGACTTGGGTCCGTGGAACCCGTCCCTAATATCCTAAGAAAAATCCGTGAGGCACAACCTCCTTTTTAGGGACAACCTTGAGCTCTTAATTCTTCGTCAGCTTTTGAAAACCCGCTATCTCAAGTTTACTGATTCTAATACTTTCTATTTCCGTAGAGCCATAAAGGTTGGAAGGATAAAAATTCCATTTATTCTAATACCAATGATCATATGGAGGTCCTCAATACCCCGATCGACATCAAGGACTGTCTTGTTAAGCACTTCCAGCATTCTCTTGGCTCCAGAGTGTCTCTCCCCTACTCTCTCGCGGATTTTAACTTGAAGAACACTAGAACTCTTGACCAATCTAGGTTGGCCACCTTAACCCACCCGTTGAGAATAAAGATATTGAATCGGCCCTCTTCTTCACGGAGATGACAAAGCCCAGGGGCCGGATGGTTACACAGCCAAATTCTTCAAAGATACTTAGGATATAATTGGGAAAGGTATTTGTAGGGCAATCAAGAGCTTCTTTCACAGTGGCAGGCTCTTATAGGAATCAACACCACCCTTTCACTCTTATCCCTAAAACTGACGTTGCCTCCTCCCCAGGGGACTTTCGGCCCATCTCTTGCTGTAATACATTATACAAAATCATTAGCAAAATCCTTACGGAGGGACTATAGGACACTCTCCCCTCCCTCATGAGCAATAGACAGGGAGCCTTCATCAAAGGCCACCTCATCTCTAATAACATCCAACTGGGCTACTTCCTGATGCAAATTACCAACGAGCTAATATCTCCCCTCGTTGCATGATGAAGATGGATATTAGGAAAGATTTTGACACCGTTGAATGGACCTTCCTCTAGGACAACCCTCTCCTTCCTAAACTCCCCCGGAGTTGGTAACTGAATCATGCAATGCGTAACTACTGCTTCCTTCTAGATAAACATTAATGGCTCCTCTTCTAGATTTTCAAAGGCGAGCAAGGGTTGCATCAAGAAGACCCCTTATCTCTTTACTTATTCGTGCAGGTTATGGATATGCTCTCCCCTCTCCTTGACCAGCTTCACATATCTCCTCCTTTCCACTACCACCCATCATGAAATCCCCTATCTATCTCATCTTTTCTTTGTTGATGATGTCTTCTTATTCTGTAGAGGTGACGAGTACTCTATATCCCTCATGCTTCGTAAAGTCAACCTCTTCTCTAAGGTATATGAGCTCAAGCTTAACCCCTCTAAATCAGACTTATTCCTTGAGGGGTTGGCCCTCCTCTTGCTGAATCGATTCTTCGATCCACTGGGCTAAACTAAGGTTTATTCCCTTGCTCTAACTTGGCATCCCTATAACTGCTAGGAATTCTATAACTACCGACTTTAACCCCCTTATAGATAGCATCCACATGATTATTTTCTCTTGGGACAGTAAATCTCTCTTGTTCATGGGTAGGCTTTCCCTAATTCAAAGTACCCTCTTTGGTATAGTTGGCTTATGGGCTTCTTGCATTTTCCCCCAAAAATGTTATCAATAGCATTGCCAAGTGGTTGCTCTCCTTTCGCTGGTCCGAGGAGGCTGACAGCAACACTACTCCCCCGGTGGCTTGGAATGCCATCACAGACACTAAGAAAAATGGGGCCTTGGGCTTAAGAATATCCACAAATGAAACATGTGTTTCATGCTTAAGACTATCTCCTCTAAAGACCCGGAGCATCTGTGGATCTAGTGGATTCATAGTCTTTACTTGGCTGGCTATAACATATGGATGACTACAACTAAGGGGAATGTCCCTTGGACCTAGATATCTAACCTTCAAGTTGTAGACTGGTGAGTCAAACAATGTCGGTCCATTGATGATGCCTTGTCACTTCCTTATCATACCCTTCCCATCCTCATGTCATCTTATTTTATAATGATGTCTCCCATTCCTTCAGGCCTTTTATCTGATTCAATATTTGTTGGAAAAACTTGGTCAACCCTTAAGCCAAGTTTATTTTATGAGTTACTCTCACAAGTAGGCTGGAAACTTGTGATAAGCTCCAATCTCGGGGCATTTTGTTGTGTGGGAAGTTTTTTGTATATGTTACCCTCCCCGGAACGCTCCTATAGTTGGCCCTCTGCCACTTCTGTATTATGCTTGGGAAGTTTTTGTATACTTCCCCTCCCCTTACATAATGAACCACTGATCTTTACTATATAAGTTACCTATAGTTTGAGAACACATTGATTCTTGCATGTATAAGGATAGACCATTTAATTCGTATGGACACTAGAATATTAAGCAAATTCAGGAGGAAAAAGGGGGAACCAGAAACACGTACGTATTTAGAAATAGTAACAGCCATTCACACCAACTTTATGATTGTAAAGTAGAGTTTGATTAGGTGATTATTCTCCTCGTAATCCATCTGTACGCCAACCTCAAGATGGCCTTGGCTTTTTATGGTACCCTAGCTGTAAATATGCCCTAATATGTATATTATTTCTCCCACTGGTAAAGCGTAACCTACCTCTCTCAATTATCCCACTTGAATCATCATCACTAGCCCGGCCACTTCCTTGTATAAATATCGATCCAAATTGAACCACAGAACATCGTCAACCGAGCAGCTTAAAGGCCATAGTAACACCTATATTCATCAAGAAAAACACAACCAAAGATGGCCGCTAGAGTCAACACGATGATGGTTTTATTTCTCCTCTCACTCGTTGTACTACACCTTACTCTTGCCACAGCAGATGCCTCCTACTATGCTCCTATAGGTATGTTATGTATGATATATACTATACATATGATGAGGTATAGGTTGCTGATATAAACTGTTATTATGTTTTTTCTGATGAAGACTGCGGAGCATCATGTGCCGCCAGATGCTCGTTATCATCGAGGCCGAGACTTTGCAACAGAGCTTGCGGCAGCTGCTGCCGTCGATGCAACTGTGTTCCACCAGACACCTATGGCAACTACGACGCTTGCCCATGCTATGCCTCTCTTACTACTCACCACAACCGTAAAAAATGCCCATAAGAAATTAATTACACAGAATCATGTATACATATACATGGTCTTCATTGGCATGCATGCTCTGTTTTTCGGCGTCTTTTGGTCAAATACGTGAATCGTTTCTCCCGTTGTATCTTTTGAATTATAGTAGTTCATTTTCTGCATGGACTATATAACTTTGTGTGCCTGAGTTTCATAATAAAATGGAATTAATTTAATCCTTTGCATATACCTCTTGGTCTTGGTAGGATAATAGGTCAAGTAAATTGTGGCAGTTCCCTACTTCCTTAATTATATGTCTCAGACAAAAAAAAAAGAATACCTCCTTATATACTCTCTTCATATATTGGATTTGGATCTAGTGTACGACCCCTACCCACTGGCCTTGGTTCGTACCAGAATTTTTTCATACTTGCGATAAAAACCAGCTCAAAAAGTATATGGACAACTAAGATAAAATTGCATACTTTCAATAAGATAAAAGAAATGATTTACCGAATTATTAAAAGGAAAAAAGCTAGTTATACGGCATTGATTAGAAGTGAAATTTTTATTAGACCGTTAGCGAATTTCATAAGTAATAATATAGTCAACTAAAATGAAAAAGGAAATTGTATAACCTTATCAAAAGAAAGATAGTGGAGTTGGAGTTATTCTTCATAATAGTCCAAAGTTCGACTCTTCATTCCCATGAATTGTATATTAGGATTGTAAAAGGGGAAAAAAAAAACCACGCCCCACCCACAAATGGATGGACTATATCTCCTTTCTTTCCTCTTTCACAACATTCATCATTAGTTGTCTACTTTACTCTAATTGTTGAATGGAGTTCTCTCTTGGCAATGGAAATAAGGGTGACAATATCATTGGGTGTCTTGATCCATTTGTCCACCTGGTCCATATAAATCGATGAAAACCTGAAATAAATGGGTTAAAACGGGTGATGGGTCGGATGCATCCGAACCATCACTTATTTGTAGTTTGATCCTAATATTTTTCAAAAATTATGATAAGACCCTTGAATTTTATAGGAATTACAGTCAAACTCAAGAATTTTTTATGTAAATCACACTTCAATCCAAAAATTACTATAAATTTACAATCAACCCCTAATATTTCATAAAAATTACAAAACCATACAAAAATTTAACTTGTTTATCACCTAACCCATCCATTCACTCACGAATTAGGATGTCCTTAACAGGTGACACTGTAACACCCCTTCTAATCCGGCTCCTACTCGCAATATAACCGTCGTACTTAGTAAAATCGCAGCGGTAAATAACAGACTGTCGTTCTAATGGTGTCACTGTTATCACTCGCCCATACGGGTGATAACGAGTTACATGATAATCAACATACGAAACGTATTCCCGCAGTGACCACAAGAGATAGATAGTAGTGCTTAGGTAAAACTAAATATATACAACAACAACGTCTTATACAAAACCGTACACGTGAGCGTCTAACCAAATATATACACCTCAGTTTACAAAACCCGAGTCCAAAATAACTTTAGTCTCAAACCGTACCAAGTCTAAACAAAAGTAAATCACCCTGTCGCGCCCCGCGTTGACCCACTAGCTAGTCTCCTGAACTAAAAATGGTTTGTGGTATGGAATCAGCCCCTGCTGAGTATGTTATCACATGCCCCGTCATGCCTCCTCAAACCCCTCAATTAATTGGTCGAGAGCATGAGATTCGTTACATGCAATACCGTTTTAATATTTAAGCTGTAAAACATTTAACAGTAATATCCATATAGTAATACAACCATCAATACAATATATAAACCACACAGTATAACCAATGAACAGCAAGGCAGAACAACGAGAATAATAAACAAGTATCAACTCCCGTCCTTGGTATAGAAAACAATATTGTTCGCCAATGTACAAGTCTCAACTGTAATAAGTGTTCAGTTATACCTAGTGACACGTCTGTTAAAAACGACGTGTCTCTAAATTACCCATATACTATGGCGGGTCACCCACGGCAGTAGCCACTCCAACGTAGAGTCTCTGACCAACGAGCCATCCTAGCTCACGGGAAATTTTCTTGATACTTACGGACCCGTACGCGGACATCCTGGTATCGTTTTTGTGATCACAGCGCGCACCAAGAGCCACATCCTCTTGGCTTTGTTATGTTTAATTAGTTATACCATCGCATCGCATTACCAATTTTTCTAACACAGCAGACTAAGGTCGTTAGTCCAATCCGGAGTCTGTAAACTCGGGATCCAGTGTTAGATACGAGAGCGCGCGTTAGAAAGGCCAATGCTCCGTATTAAAGTCTCGGATAATATGTATATCTTATTATCCTAGTGCTACAATGTTTTTCTGACGATCCTTATATTACATATAAGATAGCACCATAGCCGCTAGTTCGTTTTATATATATAGGTCCATATATACGAACCAATACTGTTAACGCAACAACAGTAATAATAAGCAGCTAAGAATATACAGTTCATGCATATTTATTCACACAATCAGACAAACAATCTTATCACAGATTACACAGAAGTCTGAACCGAGGAAGCCCTCAGAGACAATCAGAGACACATAACAACATACCGTTTACCCTGAATGTATAACCGTGGAGTATGAATCAGCTAGATCCGATGCTCCCCATGTCGTCTCTAACAGTCTAATAACGTATAACGCTACTGAAGTAGATTATCCCCGTATAACGACATAATTCTACAGTACCCCGTACTATCTCTAACACCTCCCGGTTAATCCCGCGTTTATTAACTGTCAACGTTTGTCGGGTTTTCGGGTTAACTCGGGATTTGGAAAAAAAATGTATATTACATGCGTAGTCTCGTCTCGTATATTAATATACTTAATGTTGAACTTTATTATCGCATGTAATTTAATATACACTTGTATATTATATAGTTTGTTTCTACATTGGATGTATAATTCTTAATCATATATTATACATTCCACCTTAGTATTTATTTTCTAAGTTTGTTTTTCCAAGTTTAATGTAGTATAATTCATATGTAAAAATACTTTGAATTATATAAATCCTTATTATTCCATGTAAACTCATAACATTAGAATTCCATATCCAATGTTATAATTCTTTTCTCTTTATCTTATATCATTTTTAAGTATTATATATATGGTTATTGAACCATATTATATTTTCCACACCATAACATATATTTATTTATATATATGTATTATGGGACTATTTATTATATGGTACGTCTTTATAATATATTCATTCTTCTTTAATGAATATTTCTTATATTATAAATGTTACACCCTTTATAACATTAAAAACCATATTATAAATTTTTATTTAAAAATGCCCTTATTTCCGAACAAACCTAGTTTCTTAAATATTTACAAAATCCACCACATAATTAATATAATGTTATATTATAGTTATATAACATATATTATGACATTTATGTCATTAAAACAATTATAACCTATAGTTATAAATTGTTATATATTACCAAACATCCCTTATACTCCCGGCTTTCATTATATTCCACTATTCCTCCACAATTTACAATTCAATCCCAAATTATATTTCATGTTACCCTTATATTATAATCCTTAAACCTTAATATAATTATAACCTATAGTTTTAAATGGCTATAATTACCGAACAGACCCTAGGATCTGTTTTAATTAAATTCCCACCACTTAACTTTGTATATTTACCAAATCTCCCCAATTTATAATACATAGTTTTCTAATGTCATTAAACTATATATTATACATATATCTTTATAAAACCTTATATATGACTCCAAGAATTACCATACTATACCAAAAGGTTATTAAATATATTTCTAACTTATAAAACTCTCGGTTTTACCCATATGTTACCCATTTGTAACAATGTCATGAAATATCATATATTATACTTATATAATTCATTTTAACTCCAAATTTAGCCAAATAAACTTCTAAAAATTCCTAATAACCCAAGGTTTGTACTAAATTCCATTTAGTACCCCAAAGTTTCAGAAATCACAATATCACCCCATCTCTTATAAATCTTTTATATTTAATAACTATCTTATTATAAGGTAGTATTTTAACTTCTTAAATTCTCCAAACTTGGTCAAAGTCTCCTATATAGTCAACTTTGACTTCTAATGCCAAATTGGACCCAAACTCTCGGTAATTACATATCTTACCTATACTTTTCTATTTTTACAATTTTGACCCAAAAATTTATAAAATGTTATAATTTTTATTAAATTCATTTAAAACCCTAAATTCCTCTAAATTAAGCCCACGACTTTATAATTTACTAGTAATTACCGTTTGACCCCAAACTTTAATATATAAGCATAAATTAAATTAAATAAGCTTTAAACTTAAATTAAAATGGCCTAATGACATGGCCTTATTACAACTTTGCTTTATAACATAAAATACACATAAAATAGCTCAATTTATACAATAAGCTCTCGGCCTTGCTGTAGTTTATTTATTTTCCACATAATGTCATAATTTGACCATTATGTTAATTAAATCACTTAAATGACTAGCTTAATTTATATTAGTCATTTTTTCCATACTTAGGTTAAAATCACCCATATTAACAACTCCACTCTCGGCACATATAATATATATGCTTAAAATCATAAAATCATAAGTTTAAGGTGTTATACCTTGGTTTATCCCTAGTAACACCTCGGAAGCTCGGAGGAAAAATCACCACATCATTTAGAAATGTTTAATACACCAAAATAAGATATGGTTATACTCCAAGCATGAGCTTAACCATAAAGAACAATTAATGTAAGATTTAAGGCAAAAATCACCTTAAAAATGAAAGGTAGTTTCCTTTGGGTTCGGCCTGAATCAAGAACACCACATGGTGTTAAATTCACCATAAAAACATGGGGAATTGCTAGACAACAACAAGGTGCTATGGTAATAGATTTTACCTAGGCAAAATGCCTTAAATAATGACTTTCTTTTGATTCTCGGCCACCCTTGCTCCAAATGGTTAACACACTGAATCAACATGAAAATATGAAGATTATGAGTGAATAGACTCATAGAAAACAGAAGAAGAAAACTGGATGGAGAATAGAAATCCTTAAGGTATGTTTTTACCTTATAATGGAAATTTTGACTTCCTTGATCCCAAGACTTGTTTCAGCCGAGAATGAATGTTTTCAAGGTTAAAAACACTGAGAATAAGCCATGAAAGTGATAGATTATTAGCTCCATGTGTAGGTAATGAAAGAGGTGAAGAAAAAGAGCTAAAATAAGCCTTAAACCATTACCTTAGGTGGAAAGGAGTTTGATTTGGCTTGAATACTCAAGAAAACAGCTTGAGAGGTTTAGACTTCAAAGGGGCTTGGCTGGAATGGGATGAGAGGAAAGAGAAAGAAAGGATTTGTGTTTTAATGAATGAAAAGTATAAAATGGAATAGTAAATGGTGATTCACCAAATTGGCTAGATATTTTGATTAAAGTTGGATGTGCTGTCCTTAATTACTTAAGCTGCCGCCTCATTTAGGATATACATGATTCAAGTATTGACCATTGACCTAACTTAGTCAATTTTGCTTAAAAATGCACTATTTGGATTACTATTCACAAATGAATGCCATATTCCTGATTTTTTTTGAAACTTTGGATTTAGACCTTTTAATGTGGTACATTATAGTACATTAATGTAACAAGGTATAGTCCAACGCCTAACACCACTCAAAACCCACTCAGAAAGTCAATTTTCTCAAAAACGTGCTTTAAGGAATTTTAAAGCACATTTTGTGTTAGAACTTGTTTTAGAGCTTGGTTTCCTTTGAGAATGGTTTTATAATGTTCATTACTTCATTATAATACTTTGGAATCCACTTTGGATCCTATTTGAAGTCATACAATCTCTATGGTGTCTTAAAGCACATTTTTGGCTTTACCGATCTTAAGGCATGTTTTGCCTTGTTGAGATCTTTAGATTGTTCCCCCAATGGTATTTAGATGTTTATTAACCATCTTAGATCATTAATAGATCATTTAATTAAGTTTTTAAGGTTAGGGGTATTTCAATCTACCCCCCTTAAAAAGGCTTTGTCCCGAAGTCCTTACTCATCTACAGTTCCCCTAAGGAATCCAGTTCCACTAAGTAACCAAACAGACCATCGCTAGGGAGTAACTCCCACTAGGTTCATACCTAGTATATATGTATCATAATTGATACAGCACATATCAAATAGCCGAAACTCATGGTATAAACTTATTCATGTCATAGCACTAAACAAGGTGCATATCCCACTCATCAACAAAAGTACTCAGCGGTACTATATATATATATACTCAAACAGGTGCACTAAGGCACATACATAAGATGTATCAACATACAATCATCCAAACAAACATGTATGACGCAGTAGTATACCACCAAAACACACCACCAAAAACAAGATCTAATGCATAACATATGCGCAAGCCAAGTGGCGTCTACCCCCCTTAAAAAGGTTTGACCACGAACCCGTATAAGTATCACAGCCACTACTCGAAGAGTACTGGATACTTCGCTCTCATGGAGTCCTCTAACTCCCATGTAGCCTCCTCCACCTCATGGTTCGACCAGAGAACCTTGACCATGCTAACGGTCTTATTCCTAGTCTGCCTCGTCTTCGTGTCGAGAATGCGGAGTGGTACTTCCTCATATCGTAGAGCGGGGTCCAACTCTAAAGTCTCTGCTGTAAAACGTGCGATGGATGGGGCACATACCTCTTCAACTGTGAAACGTGAAAGACGTCGTGCACCTCTCGAGCTCTGCTGGCAAATCCAGTCTGTAGGCTAACGGGCCCACTCACTCCCTAATCGCATAAGGTCCAACATACTTCGGGCTCAACTTGCCCTTCTGCCCGAACCGGAAGATCCCCTTCATGGGTGACACTCTAAGGAATACCATGTCGTCGGTAGTGAACTCAATGTCCCTCCTCCTGGTGTCTGCATATGATTTCTGCCGGTCCTGAGCTTCCCTCATGTTCTTACAAATCTGTAGGACATCCTCCTTGATCTGCTCTAGGTACTCTGGTCCTAGAAGCGTAGTCTCGCTGGCCTCATCCCAGCATAAAGGAGTCCTACACGGTCCGCTGTAAAGTGCCTGGAACGGTGGCATCTGTAAGAGAGTGGTAGTCTGTTGTTGTAGGCGAACTCTATCAGATGTAGACGCTCTAACCAGCTCCCCTGAAAATCTAAGGCACATGCTCTCACATGTCCTCCAGTGTCTGGATGGTCCTCTCACTCTGACCGTCGGTCTGTGGATGGAATGCCGTACTAAGCTTCAACTTCGTATCCAAGGCTTCCTGAACCTGACCCCAGAATCTGGACAAAAATCGAGGGTCCCTGTCAGACACAATGGTCTTTGGCACACCATGGTGCCGGATCACCTCCTTCTGGAACAACTCCGCCAACTTCGGGACCTTCCAGGTATCCTTCATAGCAACAAACTTAGCCACCTTCGCCAGACGGTCCACAATGACCCAAATCGTGTTCAGTCTTCCTTAGTCGGTGGGAGACCGACAACAAAATCCATCGAGATGTCCTCGAACTTCCAGCAAGGAATAGGCATAGACTGCACTAAACCCCGGGTCTCCTATGCTCAAACTTAACCTTCTGACAGGTCAAGCATCTAGCCACGTAGTCAGCTACATCCTTCTTCATCCCGCTCCCCCAGAAATGGACCTTCAAGTCCTTGTACATCTTCGAAGAACCGGGGTGGACGGATAAGGACGAGCAATGGGCCTCCTGGAGTATCTTCTCCTTCAGGTCAGGAGAAGACTTTGGAATACATAACCGGCCATTCAGTCGGACCATGCCATCTTCACACTGTTCGAAGTCATACTTCTGACTCTCAAAACAACCATCTGACATCTTCTGCCTGATACTCTGCATGTACTGATCACTCTCCTGTGCAGCTCGTATCTCATCAACCAGACTGCTGCCCGCTAGTAGTGTAAACAATGAATGAGCTCTACGGCTCAGGGCGTCAGCTACTACATTCACCTTGCCCTCCTTGTACCTCAGGTCTATGTCGTAGTCCTTCAAGAACTCGACCCATCTTCTCTATCGCATGTTCAGCTCCTTCTGAGTGAAGAGATGCTGTAAACTCTTGTGATCAGAGTAGATGGTGACTGTCACACCGTAAAGATAATGTCGCCAGATCTTCAAAGCGAAGACTACGCGCCTAACTCAAGGTCATGTGTGGGGTAATTCACCTCGTGCTTCTTCAGCTGTCGGGATGCGTAAGCAACTACCTTCCCGTGCTGCATAAGCACACAGCCTAGACCGGTTCTAGAGGCATCACAATATACCTCGAACCCATCGGTGCCCTCAGGGATAGTTAGAACGGGCGCCGATGTCAGGAGATCCTTCAGCGTCTGAAAGGACTGCTCGCACTCGGCAGACCATAAGAATTGGGACTCCTTCTTCATGAGATTCGTCATCGGTTTGGCCACCTTGGAGAAGTCCTTCACAAACCTTCGATAATAACCGGCCAAACCCAGAAAGCTGCGGACGTCTGTGACTGTCTTCGGCCTCGACCAACTCTTCACTGCCTCTATCTTAGCAGGGTCTACAGATATCCCGCTCGCTGATATAATATGTCCAAGGAATGACACGCTGTCCAACCAGAACTCACACTTCGAGAGCTTGGCATACAGCTAGTTCTCTCTCATGATACTCAAGACCTATCTCAAATGTAACTCATGCTCCTCCTCGGTCTTAGAATAGACCAGGATATCGTCGATGAAGACCACAACTGAACTATCAAGCTGCTCTCTGAAGAGACGGTTCATCAAATCCATGAAAATGGCTGGCGCATTCGATAACCCGAATGGCATAACTGTGAACTCATAGTGTCCATACCGTGTCCTGAAGGCTGTCTTCTCCACATCACCCT
Source organism: Limonium bicolor (assembly GCA_023374045.1). NCBI lineage: Eukaryota > Viridiplantae > Streptophyta > Magnoliopsida > Caryophyllales > Plumbaginaceae > Limonium > Limonium bicolor. The sequence goes on from CM041778.1 coordinate 115,948,419, forward strand.
CTGTAATCCTAATCTGATGGTAGCCAGATCTGAGATCTATCTTCGAGAACACACTGGCCCCTCTTAGCTGGTCAAATAAGTCATCTATCCGTGGCAACGGGTACTTGTTCTTGACCGTGACCGCATTAAGCTCGCGGTAGTCGATGCAGAGTCGCATACTGCCGTCCTTCTTCTTGACGAACAGTACTGGAGCACCCCAAGGAGAAACACTAGGTCGAATGAATCCCTTGTCGAGGAGGTCCTCCAGCTGTAGCTTCAGCTCCCTCATCTCAGCCGGCGCCATACGGTAGGGCGCCTTAGCAATAGGGCCCGTACCTGGCAACAAGTCGACGGCGAACTCAACCTCGCGCACAGGCGGCATGCCTGGCAGCTCATCAGGAAACAAGTCGGGGAAATCTACCACGACTGGAATGTATGAGTCCATCACGTCGCTCTGTCTCGTGTCCTGTACATAACAGAGGAAGGCTTGTCGGCCCTTCCTAACGTCCTTCATCAGGGACAGTGCTGACACGATCTTGACAGTCGGCTCTCTCCTCACACTGCGGTATGACACTGTCTTGCCGCTCGGCCCTTCAGCAGTAGTCGATGCTCTGCACAATGTAGGCGGGCCCCTATGCTTCTGCAGCCAATCCATGCCACTATAACGTCGAAACCTAAGTTCTTGAACTCGATCAAATCAATGAGGAAGGTCTCAGTCATGATGCTGATCTCTAACCCCATGTACTATCTGGTGCAACCAACTTTCTCCTTCGAAGGAAGGGTGACTGAAAAGTCAGAAAGCTGTTCGGGGGCAGCCCATAGCTTCTTAGTAAATGCCGAGGAAATAAAAGAATGTGAAGCCCCTGAGTTGAACAATGCGGAAGCACTAACACCATCAACAGGAAAGGTACCTGAGATCACCTCTCGTATTAGCATCGAGTCCCAATAAATCACTAATTACTGTCGGTTGTAATTGTCATACCTGTGATGACATTACCGGACTCCTTGGCTTGCGCCATATCTAGATGCATATGGTACCCTCCTTCCCATTTTCGTGGCCTGAAGTTATAAATTAACGATGTCAACAAACTGAACACATAAACTGAAGGCACAAACACTCTCATTTTATTCATCCAACTGTATCATACAAGATTACACACTTAGCTACTACTATTACATCAGTACTGTCTGAAAGTCAAATTTAAACGGCCAGGTCGGATGTGGGTCTCATTCACTAGAGCTGGTGGGGCGGTATTGAGCTTAATGCTCTTGATCCATGATATACAAGCCTTGACTCTCCACCAAATACCAACACATCCCCAAACTTGAGGATGACCTTGCTTGCTAGATCCATCCTCTTCTGGTCTCCATAGATGAACTCAGCATCATCGCCGATGGAGAATGACACAACCGGTATTCCTCTGGTGATGGACTCGGTCGTCTCATCACGGTCCTGGTGCATCCCAAGCTTTCCTCCCCGCTCGTAGTAGTTGACGATGCAGACATCAGGTGTCATGTCGGGTAATGGATAAGTCTCATAGTTTGAGCAATATCCATTGCATTTCTCACCAAGGTTAGGAAACTCTCTGGTATCCTAGGTATTGCTACGCCACCTACCATCCTCACCTCTCGATAAACCCTAGCTTGCGGATCCCAATCTTTCCCTAAGCACATCATGTGCAATTTCATCTTAGAACCGTTAATAAATACAGGGGTATAAAATCCTCCCATGCCCTTACCCAAGGCTCTACACTCCTTCACTATGGCGATTTGCTCATCTAGGGTTAGGAACTCTCTGAGAAGTATCATGCCCGATCTGACCTCATGACACAACTCGCCAGGGTACTCCCGTCTTTCTTCCACGGGTCTAGGTGATCTCTGTCTTGTGAGTGTGGGATAGCAGATACATCGAAGTCTCCTAAAGAGATAAAAGGTTCCTAGGTAAAGTCATTTATCTAAAGCGGTAATTAAAACACACATTCATGCTAAGGTAAAGCGTTTAACACTTAGTCATGCTCTCATACAATGGTTAAGGTTTCAAATGCTAACCTTCACCGCGCTGGGTACTAGTACCAGCGCCCGAAGCTCCGCTGCATTCAGCACACGGTTGCCCGGCGGAATCCTCTGGGTCTGCTGCTGCTGCTGCTGCCCCTTCTGGGCTTGGGGCGCCTGCCCCCTCTAGCCACCTCCTCCAGTAGGTGCGCTCTGAGTCCCCTTCGATGGGCGGTACGCTCGGTTCTCCGGATTCGCGAAGCACATCGAACGACCTATGGCCTTTCTTCCCACAGTGGTGGTAGTCCACCTCTGCCCGGAGCAGTCAACACCCGGGTGGTCCTTACCACAACGCTTGCAGTGAAAGTGGCGCTTGGGGTGCAGAACCTAGTATCATACAACAATCTGATTAATATAAGGACGGTAATGGATAGTGTAATACACAACTCATTCACGAGGTTAGATCGCTTACCCTTGGGGGTGCAGATCTGAGAGGCTGGACATCGTAAGTAGGCCCGGTCAGCATCGGGACCTTCTCCTTGCCCTTTTGGCTGGCTGCTCCTTGTTCTTCTCCCTCCAGGAGAACTTTTTCTTCTTGTGATCGTCAAAGTGTTAGGAATAGCAGGTATAAAAGCAGGCAGCAAGTAAGTACTTTAAATGAATTAAATAACTTAAAAGTGGTTCTTACTTCCCGCCCTTGCTGCCTCCGCCTCCAGCCACAACCTCAGCCTCCTTCTCGGGGCCCTTACGCTTCTGCCCTGGCTGTCATCCCGGCTATTCACCAACAACTTGGTCCGAGAAGCAGCATCATAGCACTCCTACAATGCATCAATGAGTTCCCGAAACTTGTAATAATCAAACTGAGTCACAAGATAAACTGTCAACTAATTTACCTGGACCGTAGGGTATAAAGCAGCACCCATGGCGGCCTTGATAGCATATTGTAGCCCGCCTCTGAACTTCTCCACCTTCACGGTGTCAGAATAAACAACTCCCAGGACAAAGTCCAATAGCCCAATGAAAGAGGAGTAGTACTGATCCACTGTCAGACTACCCTGCCTCAGAGCTTCGAACTCCTCCCTCTCCTCTGCTTCAAGTGACGCAGGATAGTATTTCTCTCTCAGCAACTCATCAAAAGCCGTTCCAAACGAACCCTTCTGTAGTAGTGTAGTGTGCCTTCACGGACCTCCACCAGTGCTGGCTCGTCCCTCGGATGGAAGGCTGCTATAACTGTTGACAAAAACCTAACGGCAAGTATATCGGGTCGATTTATAGCCAAGTTTTTCCTAGAAGTGTCCCTCCAGGTTATCGAATCCAAGGGAGGCAGCGTTTTAGTTTAATTAATATTTAAAACAAACTAATAAATCGGTTCACTCCAGTGACAAGGGGGTTTTGTTTGTTGAATTACTAAAGTATGAAACAAGAGTGTAAATAAGAGCAAAGGTAATAATGCAAGACAATGGGCAAATTAATAGTATTTTTTTGATTTAATAAAAGGGAAAATTCCGGTTTACTACCTCCTAATTCTTGGTTCCTTTCTCGATGTGTTTACCAAAATTTAGATTAAAATCCCAGATCTGAAATATTCCATTCCACGTTTGGTCTCCCCGCTCGGTGGAATCTAATTAACAGCTAATAAATTTTAAACTCTCGTTACAAATTTACTAATTGCTAACAGCTTTAAGAATAATCCAGTTTAATGATCAGTTAATATCCTAGAGGAATTACCATCTCTAAATTAACCGGTGCTGTTCCTGTTGTCTATTATCTACCGCAGTTCTCACTTGTAAGCAGATAACTGGTAAAATCCAGTAATTGGCCAAATCACAAGATTTAAAATAAATAGGAACACACTTTAATCTGTTAAACTGGTAAATCACAACGATAATGGAACCTTGAATTTGGATTACATAGTAAACCGAAATTTATAAGAACTACTCAGCCATGGAAATGAAAATACTGTAAAAAATATGTAAACAACATTAAGAGGAAGAGAAGAAGAAACTCTGATTTAGACTCTTTAATGGAGTCTCGGTGTGTGACCAGTGCTTTCTTCTGCTCTTTTCTCCAGAAAATGGTGGAGTCTCCAGCTGTTTGTGTGTACTCCAGATTTCTGTGGATGTGTATGGTGTTTAATGAGAATGGTGATATGAATGGAACGTGAGAAATGGAAATGGATGGAGTGAGTGTGGAATGCTCTCCAGAATTGTGTGTCTAAAATGAGTGAGATTGAGTTCTATTTATAGAACTCATTTGATGAGTACGTAGCAGGAGCAGCTGGTGGTGACAGTGATGCTGGAGTTTGTAAGTGGAATGATGGGTGGTTAACGTGGGTGTTTTTGTCTGGATTAGGGAGATAATTGGATTAGTGGAGGGATGATTGGATAGTAGCAGTGGAAGGGACAAAAATAAGGCTGGAAAGGGAGTACGCTGGATGATGGAGATATGGGGCGGTGTAGTATAATATGAAGAGAATAAAATTCTCTTTTCAATCGCGCGCTACAGATCGTCGGACTCAGCCATTTGGCCCGGGACTTAGGTCCTGTATGAAGTCCCGGACCATAGCATAGAAATGGGTCGAGAGTAGCCTCCATGTGTGGTCCGGGACTTAAGTTGTGTATAAGGTCCCGGACCATGGTGTAGAAACAGGTCGAGAGTAGCCTTCTTGGTGGGTCCGGGACTTAAGTTGTGTATAAGGTCCCGGACCATGGTGTAAAAACAAGTCCGAGAGAAGCTCTGCCTTGTGGTCTGGGACTTAAGTTATTGAACAAGTCCCGAACCATGCCTGAGTTCAAGCCGAGAGTAGAATCAAGTTGTGGTCCGGGACTTAAGTTATGCAACAAGTCCCGGACCATATCTGAATTTAGGTCGAGAGATGACTTTTCTTGACTCCATTTAGCTTGTTTGAAAAACTATGGTCTCCAACAATGATATGAACATGTTTCTTTTGAGATTAAATACCTGAAAAAGCACATAAAAGCCATAAAATAAGACAATTGCAGCAAGAGACATAAAAACACTTAAAAGACAGGAATTTAGCAGTAAATAGCAACGAATTCGGTATCAAAAGACCATGCAGAAATAGGTAAATTCCTGACTTATCAACATCCCCACACTTAACCTTTGCTTGTCCTCAAGCAATTACTGCAATCAAATGTACCAGAATTTCAAAAGCGGGGATTATCAGGTCAGAAAAAATGTACAAGGAAATCTAATGCTGAAAACAGTCATAAGAGACAACGACTAGTATTGCAAGTTTTCTTAAACAGTGAAGCTAGAGTGTTTGACAAATGCATGAGACTATCATCATAACTATTTAATCCAAACTGTACTCAGGGCTTTACTTTCCGTTTGCTTTCCACAATTCATTGGACGACAAGGGGCAAGAAGTAATGTCATATTCCACATTACCTTTCATTGCCACATACTCATAATCAAGAAGAATTTGCAATAAACTGTTTAGCATGAAAGAACTTTCCTTCCAATTTTTCTGAGTAAGCATTATTCATTTCATCCCCTCAGACTTTTTCTCCCCATCCTTGTAGCGGTGTTGGGCCTTCTATCCCAGATCAGATGATCTTAGGTAGATAAGTGATGAGGCACTCCATGGCTTAATTACCGAATGTGAGAGGCCTGTTCCGGTTCAGAGTAGATTAGAGAGTACCTTGCCTTTGTCCTTTCCTTCCATTCATTCCAAACTTTCCCAAAGCCCCAAGTTAGTTCAAACAAATAGTCACAAATGGTCGCACCTTTTATTGAAGGAAATAGATGAAAATTTTAACCAAAACTGACAACACAAGTAGTATAACCAAAGTTCTTATGACCGAAGTTTCAGATTAAATCTCAGAAATATTAGCAACTTGTACGTTATTCCCGACTGAGTGCATCTGACCACAAATGAAAACCAAGTATGTCGAATTAAAAATTTTTGTGGAGGGTCGTCAAAGAAAATTTTGTTGAGGGTCATCAAAGTTAATGAAGTGAGACTTATTAGTGAGTATCAGAAATAAACCACAGAAAAAGTAGTAATAAACCACAGAAAATAGTAATAAACACCAGCCCCCTTACTACTAACTTCCCCCCACTTAGAAAATAGCAATGCCCTCATTGCCGCATGAATATGATCATAGTGCAAAAGAAAGAATAGAACTCCCCTGAAAAATGGGTGAAATGACGTCCCCACACTTATGAAAAGGAACGGGAGACTTATGGAGTGTTGGAAAAATTTCGGCAGAGTCTCCTTTGTATTCTTTCGATATCGCACACAAAGATGGCAATCCTGTTGAATGAAGTAGCAGCAGACACTATGTGGCAATAAAGTCAAGGAACATAACCAAGCATGGCAGTAGTAGAAGTACCAAAGTAGCTATAACAATCCCAAAAAAATGAAAAGTACCATAAGATGCAACCTAACAAGCTAAAAGACATTAAAAAAGCCAGAGTTAGGAAATAAAAGAGGATCTGAAACAGCATAACAAGATAAAGAGTCTGAAACGAAAAGATCATAAACCAGCATGAGATCTACTGAGGTGGTGGGTGATCCTGAGGCAGACGCCAGGACTCCAGCTGAGCGAAGCGGGCGTCATAATCAGTAAAGCGTGCCTCATAGCGAGCCGCATACTCCACAAACCGTGCATCCTGTCCAGCTGTATACTCCGTGTACCGTACGTCCTGTCCAGCTGTATACTCCGCGTACCGTGCATCCTATTATCCCATGTAGTGCAATGGGGAATGCTTCCTGGGCAAGCGCGTCATCTAGCAGGTAGCGCAGCACATAACAATCAATGGAGTTTAGGTCCGCACACTCCCTGGGGCGGATGTTGTACATGATAATTCCTAGGAGGAGGCGCTCGACCGGGGTTTGCAATTTATCTCCCGTAACAACCTGCTTATCCCGGGTGCTGCGCCTTTGGCGGTTTTGAACCGCAGGATCATTCACAATCAAGTTAATGTAATGCTCCTTGGCCTGCCTTTCTCGGATTGCTTGATTTTCCCCCCCGGTCCGCATCAGTTGGGATCCTAGGCCTAGTAGGGATTGCAAAGCATGTCTAATACGGCTCGATGTTATCAGAATATCCTTTCCCTTAACCATTGATTTTATCTCCTTCTTCCGTTCATCCCGAACCATGGCATTAGCATAAAACAGTTTTACTAGCCTTGGATAATAAGTACCACCCCGGTTCAGCAGACAAATCCAGTTTCGTGGCGCTAAATATGCTTTCCAGATTGAATTCAGAAATCAACGAGGGATGGACTGACCTTTCGGCTATTATTTTTTTGCGTTCCTTCGCTTGGAACCACTCCCAAGCGCCTTCGGTGATGAATTCAGATCACTCGGTTTCTCGTACCCGGATTGGTGCATCGTTCGAAGAGGAGGCACCTCTTTGGAAGCATGTCCTGCTCGTTTTGGGGCCAATGTCTATATGTGAATTATGCTGGCACACTTTTGGTATTGTGAAGGTTGCCGAGGGTGGAGAGGTGACATAGGAGGTGGATGTCGGGTGGTAACTGGAACAAGATTGAGCATTCGACAGAGGGAGGTGGATCGTGGGGTGTCACTGGTGAACGCGCCCATTAATCAACGGTCCAAAACCGTGTATATTACGGTTCTGGACCTATTTACGCGGGGGCGTCAATAAAGATGGCGTTTCTTAATTACGGTTTAAACCGTTTTTTTTAAGGTTTAAATAAACACCGTAATTAAAGGCCCTTTTCTGGCCCGCGTGTCATTGACTTTACATTACGGTTATTTGTAGAACCGTGATCTAAAGTCCTTTGCGCGCGCGAACCAAAGGACTTTAGATCACGGTTTTACAAATAACCGTAACGTAAAGTCGACACTTTAGATGACGGTTCTGGCAATAACCGTCATCTAAAGCCTTTTCGCGCGCGCGCCCAAAGGACTTTAGATTACGGTTATTGCCAGAACCGTCATCTAAAGTGTAATTTTTTTTTTAATTTTTTTTAATTTTTTTACAAATCTACACAATTGCAACAGAGAGAGAATTGTAACAGATAAGCAGCAGAGGGCAGAAACTGCACAATTGAACCACCTGAATCAAATACCAACAACACAAATTCATTCTCTGCGCACAATTGCAACAGAGATAACATCTAATAAAGCACCAGATCGAAAATCTGTAACATATTCAATCTGTTACACAATTGCAACAGAGATAACATCTAATAAAGCACCAGAACGAAAATCTGTAACATATTCAATCTGTTACACAATTGCAACAAGATAACAATTGCAAATTCATTTCTGCGCACAATTGCAAATTCATTTCTGCGCACAATTGCACAGAAATATACAATACAACAGCTAGAATCTGTTACAGCAGCAGCTAGCATAATTCATTACAAACAGAATCAGAGCAACTAACAAAAAATATAATCTGTTACACAATATAATCTGTTGCAGCAGCAACTAACAGAATCAAAGCAACAACAAAAAATATATGTTACAGCAGCTAGCTAGTCTACCACTCCATTCTCATAAACATGGCTGCCATGCTCTCTCTGACATGCAACAAGTCGGCGTAAGCATAAGTCTTGTATTTGGCATAATGCTCTTTAATCTGCAACAAGAAAGGAATGGAACACATAATGAGATTAAGATAAAGACACAAAAAATCTGCCGAAAGAATTAAATACAAGACAGCGTTCGTATTACCTTGTCTTTATCATTCCTAAAACTTGGGAAGTACCCGCAGAACTCGTACATATACCGCATCACGTAGTACCCGCAACTCTTAGAATCCTTTTGGGTAGGGCACTAAATCACCAAAATTCACAAATGTAAAACAATTGTACAAATATAATAGCAGCACGAATGAAATACATGAATTACCAACCTTGATGTAATCGACGGTCAAATCACCAAACTCTCCCTGAGGGTTTTTTTTGTAACAACTGTTACATATATTAACAAAAGCGTTTAGCAAATGAACAAGTACATTAATTTTGGTTCAAAAAACTTACAAACAATTAAATAGTAATAAAAACTTACTCTTTGATTAAGTCCTCAGTGTGGAATTCTGTCCACTGCCCTAGTGGATCTAGAACGAGCAGAGTAGCGGTGGCAGCGCAGAATATAAACAAAGCCCAGTGGTGGCTACAATGTCAAATACAAAATGAAATGAGAAATGAAGGTAAAAAAGTTAGCTAATTAGTATGTAATTTTATATTAGAACTCACGTTTGGTGATACGGCATTAGAATGAATAACTTGTTCTGTTGATCAACAACATTGAAGACATGAGTCATGTATTCACAAAACCTCCCCCGGGTCCCTAGTGACTGAGTCATACGACAAACGCTCCGGCACACGCACACCGCATAACGGAGGTTGTTTCCTTCTCAGCACATCTCTCAAGCAGACATCTATTATATCACATGTACTATAAAAAGTTAGCCAATGCAACTTCATAGATACTTATTCTATATGTTTTTACAGTATGAGGAAAGAACACTTACTTTAGATAAGCTTGAATAATGTTAATGTTCAGATAATCTCCACACATCATCTCTCTGATGTCCTCAAAGTTGATTGCCGTCATCATATCTTCTTCTTCGTAGTGACATCTCCTTTGGAAGCGTCATCATGAAGTTGTTAATTTGAGATGACTTCAAAATGATCTTGTCGTAGAGATTCATCTGCTTGGCCCCAAAACATTAACAAGTTTTTTGTGGCAGTTCGAGCTTATTTTTAGGCGCCTCAGAAGTCCTGGTGCGACCCCGGACGGGAGCTGGTTTCTTACCTTTCGCACCCCGACTCACTGGATTCTTACCCTTCACACACAAACAGTAAAGCATAAATGTAAAGATAATTACTAATTGATTATTATAGTAACATTAAACATTATCTAGAAATACCCTTCTGACAGGATTCGTCGGCGCGCTGATCTCTTCTTCTCTGGGCCGGGATACGCGGCGAGGAACCTCAGGGATCTCAGGATTCGCCGGCGCGCTGGTCTCTTCTAGTCTGGGCCGGGTTACGCGGCGAGGAAGCTCAGGGATCTATAATAGATTAGATTAGACACTTAATGCTAAATAATGCATTTTATTAGATACTAAATGGTTGTTAAACAGTCTTACCTCATCGGTGACAACAATATAACATGCTGGCCATGGCAATATGTCTCCCTTCGCTTCGATCAGCGTGCATTTGTTGTGTCAATCGCCATCGGAAGGTATGCATGCTCAAATCCATCAACTATCAGGTCCAAGGTCACACGCGCGTAGAATGGGGGTAGACGTACGAAACTGATGAGCGTGAGTGGACCTGATGGCAACACCGTCCCGTAGGCCGCATCTACAGGGTGCCCGTCTAATGGTATTTGGAGACGACATTTTTTTTGCTCCTTTAATAAACAGAGATAATACGTGAAATGCTAAGTGAGTCCAATCTAATACTATTTAAATAACTTTATTTTAGAAGAAAATAGTTAAACAAAGTTAACCTGGATGTTGGCAAACGGGTACGGGTCAGCGGCCGGAGCACAACTAGACGAGGAAGACATTCGAGGAGGATCTGCTGCTGCTGCTGAGTAGTCGCATGTGCAATCGCATTCAACGCTTCCTGCAGCCTCTCCTCGATAGCCCGGCGCTCAGCAGCATTTTTCTCGTCATTAGCTTGGCGCTCAGCAGCGAACTTACGCTCTACCATCGCCTCGACTTCAGCAGCACTCATCTGACCCTTCCTAGCAGATGGCGGGAATACGTTCTTCTGACGTACTTCTCCCCCAAATCCTCTAACACGCCCCGGTGATCCTTCTTCCCAAGCATTTGATTCAGCGCGTCGTCTTGAGAAGGAGGAGCGTGTAAGTCCACTTCTCCTCTCTGTGCCGCTTCGTACTGTCCATTTTCAAAGAAGTTAATGACGAGATTTAAGATCAACAACACTTGAGTATATAAGTAAATTATTTAACAGCTACTTTCAAATACTTACAATTTGGTTTGCCATTTGTTCCATCGCAGCATTAGGAAATATCCTCTGACCTTCGCTGGTCGTTTTCTGGCGTCCCATATGTACATCTGCACCCTCCTCGCCTCAGAGGCATCCTCGATCGGGCATTCACTTCCATCCTCGTTCCTCCTCCGTGTCAGCAAACCAGCTTCTTTCCATCCCTCGAGGCTGCCCACATATCCCCTTCGTCCCATGGTGTGGGGGTAGAGATTAGCTTCACGGTTTTGCCGTGCTTGTTCTTGTACTTGCTGTTAAGAAAGTACAACAGGAAATTAATTAGAAAATCAGGGATAAAGCATTATGAGCATTAATTAAGAAAAGAGTACACACAAACATACCCTGACCTGAACTCGGGGGTGGCGTGCCGCTCAACGAACTCCTTCCACTCCTCTTCAGTGATCATGCCGTTGTACACAACATACGGCGGAGGCTCACGTGGGGGCACCCTGTTGATCCAATGCTCAACCAAGTAGTGGCGGAATGATTTAGCTTTGCCGGCCACCAAAGAAAGAACGGTCTTCTTCACTTCTTCTGGGATCTTGTACCGTTCTTGCACCTTCTTCCAGATGGTCTCCTTTACTTCTTGCGGGACTTGTTTCCATGTGTGGTTGATGCAGCAATGTGATCTGGCCAGAGTCCCTAGCATACTAGCGAACTCTGACCTGCTGCCCCCACCATACCTCCCATACTGGTCCCACAGAAGACTAATCTGATCCGGTTTCTCTGCAGTTTCAACCACCGGTCGGACCTCTACCTCTGGGTCTCTGAGTAGCACTCGTAGAAGGTGCACTCATGGAAGGGCCAACAGCAGCAGCGGCAGATGTGGATGGGGCAACAACAGCAGCAGCGGCAGATGTAGATGGGACCGGTACCATTTGCTGCTCATTTTCCTCCTCCTGACGACAATATAAATCGAACTCTTCATCAACCATGTCCTGATCAGCCATGCCTGCAAGGATTGAAATACAATTTGAATTAAATTAAGAATTTCATAATGGTCATAAACAAGCAATAAATAAAACAGTGTTAATTTCATATAAATTTTTATAGTAATAACTTACATACACCATTATCTCTCAACCCACATGCCCTCGTTATGGTCTGATCGTATATACTCTCACGATGACCTGTGACCTCAGCCTCTTCCAATGAAATAGGAACAGTTGGAGGTTCATCTTCTGCATCATACTCATCCTCATCAACCACACCATCCACACCAACTATTCCTCTTCTCCCTTTAAGCACAACACCATCTAGGATTACAGGGATCAGTTACATAAAATATCTGCTTAACCTTCGTCCCAACAACGAATGGCTCAACCGTGGGAGTAGCTCTAGACAGATCAACCAGTTTCATACCATGCTCCTCCTCACGGTAGCCATGATTGTTGTTAACCCAGTTACAGCGGAAAACACACATTTCGTAGCTGTTGTAGTCCAATACCCAGATGTCTTGTATAACACCGAAATATGATTGTTGTACTGAGACAGGACTATGACCCACGACACCGATGTCATATAAGTTTTGATAAGCTTCAAGCTCTACACCACTGTTTTGATTCGTTGACTTCTGATCCTGACGTTCTGTGAAAAAGGTGAATCCGTTGACATCGTACCCCTCATAAGAAATTACATCCAGATTTGGTCCAAATGCAACTACTTTAATCAGTTCAGGCACATTCGTGGACTGATCGGACAACACTCTCTCTTTGAACCATCGGACAAATGTCCTATTCTGCTCATTTTGTAGTCTAACGTCACTCATGTTTGGATATTGTGCTCTTAAAACACACAAGTGTTCATCAAAGTATGGTTCAACATCTTCAAGATGACTTAGCACAACTAAATGAGCTTTGTTAAGAGTGTCTATGTCAATTCTTTTCAGTTTCCTTCCAACCGTGCCAACACCCTTCAATCTGCCCTCGTGTCTAGAACGTGGAAGTCCAATGGTATCGACACCTTCTAGGTAATTGGTGCAGAAGTCTACAACTTCCTCTGTGATAGTGCCCTCTATAATACTACCCTCTGGGTGACGACGGTTCTTCATTTTCTTCTTCAGGACACCCATGTACCTTTCGAACGGATACATGTAGCGAAGGTACAAAGGACCACACATCAGAATCTCTCTTACAAGATGCACGAGGAGATGTATCATTATGTCGAAGAACGATGGAGGAAAATACATCTCCAGCTGGCACATTGTCACAATAAGATCCTTTTGTAATTTAGACAGAGTGTCCACATCAAGAACCTAGACGAAATGGATTTGAGGAAGACACTGACGTTTGTGATTGTGTGTCTGACAGCATCCGGCAAGATCCCACGTAGTGCAATTGGCAAAAATTCTTGAAGTAGGACATGATAATCGTGAGATTTCATTCCTACTAATTTGAAATCTGTCATGGACACTAGGTTTCTTATGTTTGAGGAGTAACCTGATGGCACCTTAATGTTGTAAAGGGTACTGCATAGACTATGTTTTCTCTTCTTTAGACAGAGTGTGACAGGCAGGAGGCAAGAATGTGCGTTTTCCACGTTCTTGCGGGCCAAGCTCTGTGCGTATGCCCAACTCAATTAAATCTTTTCTTCCTTTCAAATGATCCTTTGTCTTTCCTTTTATGTTCAAAAGAGTGCTGGTGATACTTTCACCCACGTTCTTCTCGACATGCATCCCATCGATACAATGTCTAACCTCCAGATGCTGCCAGTACTCTAGTTCCCAAATATTGATTTCTTTTTCCAGACACTTTTTTCACCACTTTTGGTTGGCGGCCCGAAGTTGTTCACAATATTATCCAACTTTTTGTAATCTCTTTACCTGTCAAAGGCTGGCGCGCCATGCTGTGATCAGTTTTCCCATCGAACTCTTTCGCCATCTTTCGATACTTATGTCCTTTTGGAAGCATCTTTCGGTGGCCCATATACACGGTTTTCCCACTATGTTTCAAGCGAATGCTACAAGTGTTTTCACCACAAATCGGACACGCCAACGCCCCCTTGATTGAATAGCCTGAAAGATTACCATAGGCGGGGAAATCATTGATTGTGCAGTACAACATAGCACGCAAATTGAAGTCCTCTTTACTGAATGAGTCGTAAACCGTAGCCCCTTCATTCCACAAGAGTTGTAGATCCTCTATCAAAGGTTGTAGGAATACGTCAATTTTGTTGCCCGGTTGCTTTGGACCAGATATTAACAAAGACAACAAGATGTGTCTTGGTTTCATGCATAACCACGGCGGTAGATTGTAAATAACCAAAAGCACAGGCCAGGTACTGTGTATGCTACTCAAAGTACCGTAAGGGTTCATCCCATCCGTGCACAAGCCTAGCCTTAGGTTTCTCGGTTCGTTACCAAACTCAGGAAATTTTACGTCTATGTTTCTCCACTGTGGTGCATCAGCGCGGGATGTCTCAATCTGCCATCCTTTTTCCTGTGAACTGAATGCCACCGAAGATTCTCTGCGTCTTTCTCAATGGAGAACAAACGTCTGAACCTTGGAATGATGGGCAGGTACCACAGTACCTTAGCTGGTGAACCTTTCTTACTACCGTTGATGTGAGTTTGTTGTTTCTTATACCGTGACGCTCCACATGCTGAACAGCTTTCAGCAAATTCATCCGATTTCCAAAACAGCATGCAACCATTTGGACAAGCATGAATTTTCTGGTACCCCATACCCATTGGGCACATCATTTTTTTTGCTGAGTACGTAGTCATTGGTAAAACGTTGTCCACCGGAAGAACGTATTTCAATAGTTCCAGGAGGTCAGTGAAACTTACGTCGCTCCAGCCATGTTTCGCTTTCAAGTTGAATAGCTTGAGGATGACACTCAACTTGCTTAACTTTGTAGGGTCACACCCGGGGTACAACGGTGTTTTGGATGAATCCAACAAATTTTCATGCTTGTCTGGCGTGTTAGAGTAATGTCGTTCCACATCTTCGAGCATAGTCTCAATGTCATCATCCCAGAAATCTGGCTCAACGTTCCCTGTAACGTCTTCTGTGTCACCAGCAACTGTATCATCTCCAAGTTCTGTTTCTGTGTTTGCCTGACCATTATCCCCTTCGTCAGGCTTAATAACATCGAACACACTCTGACCATGCCATCGGATTATGTCTTGGAAATCTTTTGTAAAACCGCGGCGGATCAGATGTTCCTTAATTGTTTCAACGCCGCGATATCTCAGATTGTTTTGGCAGTCGATACACGGACAAAATATGTATCCCTTGTCTGTAGGTTTCAGATTGTTCGCCAACACCGTGCATAACTTATCAACTCCTTCTAAAAACTTGTCGTCCAAATTTCCGCTGTAAATCCACGAACGTTCCATCTCCTTCTAGCTATTTATATGACGGCAGCCATTTCATACCGTCACCCGTGGCAGAGTCTTTACACTTTTGTATCTTATCAACCTAAATCCATCCATGACTATTAAATCCCACCGGTGAACGTGTTTTTAATATGTAATTTATTGAAAATTTCGGCAGCATCTCCCTACAGTTCTTCAAATGCACGATATTATGATATTAATCAATAATATATGCATTCGAAGAACAATAAAGAGATACTGCTGAAATAATCAATAAAGTACAATTAAAAACACATTCACACCCTAGGCGTGAGATTTAACAATCATGGACAGTCCCGACAGGGACTGCCGAAGATATACCTCTATTAGGTATATCTTGGGCGGATAACTATGTTTGGTAGTTTGTCAAATATTATATGTATATATGTAAATCTTACCTCTGGTAGACGATTAGCCGATGCTAAGACGGTTGAGGTCGGAAGCCAAAATAAAGTCGTAGTCCTGATGCATAAATGAAAAACGACAACATTAGAATTCATCAAAAAATCAAGGTTAAATGCTAGCTAAACCGCGGAAAAAAATCGACAGCATCTCCCCTATATTTCTAACGTGTCCAAATCAGTTTTATCAAAGTCAGATTTGCACGCATTAAACAGAGAGCATCTGGCATAGCAGATTGAGCAGTTGAAAATGAATACAGCAGTTTACAGAGAGCAGTTTACAGAGAGCAGTTGAAAATGAATCAAACAGAAAGCATCTGGCATAGCTTGTCGGTAATACACTATTATGTATTAATTGTAATACTAAATGCTAAGAATAAATAAATACATCAGTTTACAGTTTGGTTTGCAAAATTACCGTTACTAAGCACCGAAGTGGGCAAGTAGTGTAGAAATCAGCCCACGAACTAGGTTGCAATTAACGGTGAATCTGGGCACAAATATATGAACAAGGTTAGAACATTTGCAATTACACTCTCAGGATTAGATACAAACGAGGTACTTAGAACTTGCAATCGAAATGCATGTATATGAACAAAGTAAGGAAAAAAACGACAATCAATCGATCCCATACCCAATACGCGACAGAGACGTCGACGGTGAGACCAGTGGTAGATGGGTGGTGACCGGCGGCGATGGGAGTGACAAAGGTGGTGGGAGCGACGGCGGCGATGGCCGTTAGCAAGGTGACGGGAGAGAGGAGGCGATTTCAGTGAGGAAGATAGCGCGAAAGAGAAGAAGAGTTACTGTGAGTAGAGTGTGCAGAGTGTAGGCAAATGTTTTAATGGACTTTAGATTACGGTTTACATGTAAACCGTAAACTAAAGTCGCACTTTACATGACGGTCCCAAACAAACCGTAATCTAAAGTGTAACGATATTTAAAAAAAAAAAGCGCGATAATTATTTGGCATATGTTGGGTTTCAAACATAGGTAACACATTAATATAAAGTTTTTATTAATCTAAAATACACTGGTAAAACGACGTCGTTAAATGTAATCTAAAGTGTAACGAAATTAAAAAAATAGCGCGATAATTATTTGGCATATGTTTCAAACATAGGTAACACATTAATATAAAGTTTTTATTAATCTAAAATACACTGCTAAAACGACGTCGTTAACTGTAATTTAAATACTTCGCGCGGAGTCGAATAAATCAAATTATTTGGCATATGTTTCAAACATAGGTAACACATTAATATAAAGTTTTTCGTCAAGTCAAAACGACGTCGTTGACTATCAGTCGGAGGTTGGCGCGCCTTTTTTAGGAGGGACTTTAGATGACGGTTTTTAGTAAAACCGTAATCTAAAGTCCGTTGACCGTAAAGCGCGCGTCAACACGGGACTTTAGATTACGGTTTTACTAAAACCGTCATCTAAAGTCCCTCCTAAAAAAGGCGCGCCAACCTCCGATCGATTTTTGATTACGGTTAATTCAATCATCGTCGCTAATTAATTCCGGCCTTCCTATTAATCACGGTGTCTGTTTAAGCCGTGATTAAACCACCGTCATTAAAGCCTCGCGTTCCACTAGTGTGTGGTCTGCGGGTGAATTTTGGAGGCGCGATGGACTCATAACAACAGGGTGAGGATAATTTTGTATGATTTGAGCGGTTGGTTTCTGGGTGCTGGAAACGAATGAGTCGGTGGAGTGCGGTGCTTGTGCTACTGGGTGTGAGATTGCGATAGATGGAAGGTGGTGGAGTTGATGCTTGAGTCGAAGGTCGGGTGGGGGCGTGATTTGGTGCGACTGTCGGGGGCGAGGGTGGGTGAAGGGCGCGAGGGGTGGATGAGTGAAGTCGGGTGCGGGTTTTGGTTTTAGGGTGGAGAATTGGGGGGACGGAGGTTTAAGACGATGCGTGTCTGGTTTTTTTTTTTAATAGCGATAGATGGTCCGGACCAAGGTGTGTGGTTAAAGTCCCGGACCAAGGGATTAATCGGGCCGAGAATGTTCAGTGATAATGGTCCGGGACTTAGGTTATGTGTAAGGTCCCGGACCACCCTTAGTTTTTTTCGAGAATTTTCTTTGAATGCAGCCGGACTTAGGGTATGGTTGAAGTCCCGGACCACCTCTATTTTTGTTTCGAGAATTGGCTGCTCCTCTGGTCCGGGACTTAAGTCCTGTAACATGTCCCGGACCACCCCATTGAATCCCGCCGTAAGTGTGCTCTTTGGTTGGTCCGGGACTTTAGTTATGGACAATGTCCCGGACCACCCTATTTATTCCACCGAAGGATTTCCTCCTAGTTCTCTGTTTCTCTTCCTTTATCAAACCTACACTTTAACAAAACCAACCAAAGAAAAACAGCTAACAAAAGAATTAGAATAAGTAAAAACATGAATTAAAACGAAAAACAAGAAGAAAGGAGATTGGGTTGCCTCCCAATGAGCTGCCCGTCTTTTCGGTCTTTGGCTAGACCCTGGTTTGTTCTTTTAAGAGATTCCAGAAGATTGAGCCGTCTTTGAAACTTGGCGACATGAAATCCGAGAAGCTTCCAAAATATTTTTCGAAGACCTACCAGCATAAAACAGTACTTCTTCTCCCCCTCTGCATTCAAAGTGATCGTACCATGAGCAACTTCGATTCGATTCGATCATCGGCTGTTGCTAGGAAGGGTCTTCCAAAGATAATAGGGACCGTTGGATCTTCAGCCATGTCGAGTACGACGAAGTCGCAAGGGAAATACAGATGTTCCACCTTAACCATTACATCCTTTGCAATTCCACAGGGATAAACCATTGAGCGATCTGCTAGTTGAAGCGTCATTCGTGTAGGCTGTAAGTCTCTAATTCCAAGCTTTTCAAATAAAGCGTATGGCATGAGACTAATCGACGCTCCTAAATCAGCAAGACAGTGGTCGAAGTCAATGTCTCCTATTCTACATGGAATTGTGAAGCTTCCAGGATCTTTGTTTTTTCTGGTAAGCGCTTCTGTATGATCGCTGAACAAGTCTTTGTGAGCTGAATAGTTCCTGTCTCAACTAACTTTGCCTTATTAGATAAAAGCTTCCTTAAATACTTGGTATAGTTTGGCACCTTCGCAACTAAATCCACAAAGGGATATCAACAGATAGTTGATGAAGTAAAGTAAGGAACTTATCAAACACTATCCTCCTTGGAACGCTTGGTTCTGTTTGGAAATGGAACTAGAGAGCAACTTCAACTGTAGGTGATGTAGGGGAAGGAGATTTTGGTAACTTCATAATTCGCTCATTCTCTAGCACCGTTGCTCTATTCTCCCACTTGAGGCTCAGTAACTTACCTTTCTTACTACTCCTAGTAGTTACCTTCTTCGCTGTTCCTTTTCCTGCAAAGGACATTTGTAACACCCCCCAAATCACAACCAACAATTAAAAACGACGCGCCTAAGTTAGTAGGAGAAGTCTACGCAGCGGTTTCGAACTCTATTCGGGTGCTACAGACGCCAACCACCCACGTGGTTGACAGTCCTCATACTAACTCCAAGTACGGTTGAATGACTGGAAGT
This sequence comes from Limonium bicolor, assembly GCA_023374045.1. Lineage (NCBI taxonomy): Eukaryota > Viridiplantae > Streptophyta > Magnoliopsida > Caryophyllales > Plumbaginaceae > Limonium > Limonium bicolor. The sequence continues at coordinate 115,967,665 of CM041778.1, forward strand.
CCAACCTAACGAAGTCCAAATACAACATAAGATACAACTGAGTACCGAGAGTCTACAACATAAGTTCTAAATCCAACAACATAAACCGAAAGTACACCCCACACATTACAAGCATACTACTAAAGTCTTTGCCATGTGGAATACCCCTATGATAATCACCCTTGCCTACTCTCCGTTATCGTCTGGCACAAGACCTGAAAAAAATTGGGTGTAAAGGAATCAGCAAACTACGCTGAGTATGAACGTGTGAAGCCCGCATGTTACCGGGCCACACGACTAATTGGTCGAATATTATTAAGTCAATTTTACATGCTATGTTGAAGCAGTAAAGCACACATCAGTACATCATAATATCATACACACTCATCGGTAGCATAGCAATATCAGCAAGCAACCAAGCACAACTTGCAAGTAGCATAGCAATGTCAATAAGCAACCAAGCACAAAGCTGCTAATGTAGCAACAACAATCAAGTAATGATGCAACGTGTGCGTAGGTATATTATACCGTCGATCCTCACTATGGGATCATTCAAGAGATTACGTATCGTTTTCTCGTTCTCATTACACAGGTTTTCTTTTCTTTCTTGCACCGAGTCAGGGGAATATAGGTTAGATCCCGAGACTTCATTATGTAGGTGCTGTTCATTCCTTGTTTCTTAAAGGATCACATTTGTGACTTCTCTTGTTTGCTTGGTCTCGTTACACAAGTTTCCCTTTATTCTCTGGCACCGAATCAGGGGATATAGATTAGATTCCCGAGACTTCATTATGTAGGTGCTAATCATTCCTTGTTTCTTTAAGGATTATTTGTGAATTCTTTTATCACAGCACGTTGGAGGACGTCTCCTCCATAGCTAGTCCCCATTCCCGGACCCGACACCCAGGGTCGAGAAAGCGGTAGTCAACTCTAGACTCCAGGATAAGCTTCACCAATTGTCACTCCCCCATCCCGACACCCAGGGTCAAGGAAGCGGAAGTCACCTCTGGACCCGGATGTGCTTCACCAACTTGTCACTCCCCATTCCCGACACCCAGGGTCAAGGAAGCGGAAGTCACCTCTGGACTCCGGGATGTGCTTCACCAAAATATATTCCATCATAGACGGTCGAAGGATCTGATGCAGATACCAACTCCCGATCATCCATACCGCGCGGCCCGAGCTGTTGTCTTCCCGGGTTGTTCTCATGTTTCCACAGTTGGTACTTTTCGTTCATTATCATTATAATCTCGACACCATAGTGGGTGTCATTAGCGGTCCTCTAAAGTTAGAGAGGAGTTGTCTCTTTGTATAGTCTTTTGTTTTGTCTACGTGGTTCGTCATGTCTCACCAAGGAGACTTGCTCTTCATTATCATTAAAGCATAGACACATATGGGGTCATGGTAGTCCTCAATGGTTAGAGAGGAGTTCCCCTTATAGCGTTTTCTTTGTTTCATAAATTCGTAGTAGTTCTCGTATAGTTTTCCCTTTATGTAGTTTTCTGTTTACATAGTTCGTTGAGTCTCATCTCAAAAGTTCCATAACGCGAAAGGGACTAAACTACTGTGTGCGCGCAAGTAATATGCCACAACAATATAACAATCACATAGGCAAGATAGGCAAGCAATCCAATTCATGCTTTAGTCTAGAGGTCATTGTCAAACAAAGCACACAGCACACAAGCAAACAAGCCGTGTAACACGGCAACATACGAACCACATGTCCATACCTGGATCAGAAGCAAATATCGTCTCACACACGGGTCCTGATCGGAGTTCGCTACGGCCCTAGCGTTAATTACAAACAATGTGTCAGTTTATTATTTTATGTGACGACACTTGTATCGTGTGTTATCACCTAGGTATGTTGTCACATGCTAGTTTATATTGACTCTTAGAACTTCACATGCATTAATCCTAGGCTCAACTTACTCCTAGGATACTCACCGTGCCAAACTCACACGTTAACTAAGTCCTTTCCTCTAGATAACGTTTTAGAGTATTCGAAGTGCTAGTTTGTAACAAGTTTTCCTAAGTAGATTTAGCTTGCCTAGAGGGTATTCCCTCTTAGCTAAATAGGTTAACAATGTTTTAAACCTATTTTCAAGGTAATATAATCTTAGAATACTCCTCAAACCATTTACACAGAAGCCCCAAGGTCATAGAATTACCACATAGTTCGGTATTTCATCTTACTTAACCTCTCTTCTAATGTACCAACCATTGTTTACACTGCTCAAACTTTTCATCACACATAATCAGATGGGTTAGGTCTGTTTTAGGTTCGTATTAAGCCAGCATCATACTCATAACGTTTTTGAAACCAGTTATACAGAACTGCGACATCATTGCAACTGAGGTAACAACTCTATGTATATCTTGTGATTCTTGTTTCTAGTTACTTTAGTTGAGGCTTATTCTTTCCCCATAATATTTACTCCACTGAATATGGATGTTTAACAACGTTCTAAACTCAAGACTAACCCAGGAAGACACTCACCTAACTGCTGTATAAAGAAAAACAGCAACTAACGAAAACTGAACCCCAAAAGCACGTATTAATCCTACAGGCCCTAAAGTATACAGAGGCAAGAGTTTCAGGAACACCGGTTCTGTGCATCCAAGTCTTCCTCTCTTCCTTATATAATTAACCGACTTCTTACCTCCCAAGTTAATATACTTCCTTAGTTGAACAATAGCATTATTGTAGATTCATGATCAAGCCACTACATCTTCTGATTCCTCTGAAGTTTGTTTTACAGAGAACAAGCATCACTGAAAACTGAATCCTTGAAACCACAATCTGGTATGCTTTACTCCGCATCTTTACTTTGCTCACGAATTTTGACTCCAGCTTCTCCCTCTTTGTTTACTTACATTGTTGTGTGTCTCGTTAAGATTTTAAATCCCAGCATAACCTCGTTAATAGCAGTGGCACCATCAAAACAGAAAACTGGTAATAACTGAAGAAAACAGGAACTGCTACCACTTCTTTTTCTTACTGTTTTTCTTTTCTTTCTGTTTTCCAAGTTCCTTAGTTGTTAGTTAGTTGTCTCACTGTGGTTCTATCCCAAAAAAAAACTCACAACAATGTTGACTATACTCCTGAGAAGTGTTTATACAGAACATAGTCTCAGGAAACATTAGGACACGGTAGCAGCAGAGACTGATATTCCTCTTCTATTCTCTTCTTTTTGCCTTTCTGTTTGTTCATGATTTAGGTTTCATTTATCATTCAATCCCACCCTTGTAAGCCCTCTGTAATTGGTTTACACAGAGAGAACACTCCAGACTCAAAGTATAACGCTGAGACAGAACTGAAAACTAAATGCAAACTGCAACAGACACTGATCTATTACTTCCCTTTTTTTTTTCTTCTCTCAGTGTGGTAATCTAACCTTCCACTTAATTGAGTGTTTACCCAGATCCCAGCCTCAAGGATAGACTCAAAGAAGTAAGTTAAACCCTTAGCGCTTCATTATACAAACACCAGAAAAGAAACTGAAACTTGAGGTTAATTGAAAACTGGTAAAACTGTGCTGTTTTGTTTGTCTTTTGTTTAATAACCTGACCTTGAATTCATCCCAAAAACATGTGACCCTTGGTTAAACGTTTGGGTAGTGTTTTCAAGTTAAACAACAGCTTAAACCCTCTGGTAGTTCCATTAGGATTTCCTTCCTATAGGGGCTGGTAAGTATACAAACTGAACAAGATCTGAAACTGAAAACTCAGGAAGAAAGAAACCAGAACTGGAGCTATGAAACTGATGCAACATATATGTTTTTCTTTTGTTGTTCTTCTGTTTAGATTGTCAAGTGACTCCCCAATGGTATAGCTATTATCCAGAACCTCAATGCGGTTCTAACTCTCCAAACAGACCCAAAATAACATGGCTAATATCTCTGGGAACTCTTTACACCAAAACAGAAATCTGAATCTGTCAAACTGAGAACATCAATCTAATGCAGTTTTTCCCCATTGTTTTCTTCTTGCTCACTAATCTGATTTCAGTTTGCTTAACTTGCTTACTCATTTAGTTAGCTAGTCTATCCATCTTTTGACTCAAAACACACCCAAGGCAACAAGGACTATTTCTGGAAAACCTGTTACACTGAACTAAAACGGAAAGAACTGAACTGATACATTATTGTCTTCTGTTTTCTTTCTGTTTTCTAACCTGATCTCAGTTCCCCCAATCTGTTTCCCCTTGGCTAAGTGGTTGTTCCACGGTTCTAAATTCAAAAACAGACCCTAAGTCTCCTAGACAAACTCTCTAAGAAACTCTTTACACAGAGACTCAATCTGTAACAACTGTGACATGCTCTGATATAGTTTTAGTCTCTTTGTCTTTCAGTTTTGTTATTAAGCTGTCTTACTTTCTTAGTTAATGAATTAGCAGAGGTTTAAGTTTATTCTTAAACCGATACAGTACTCACATCCCACCTGTAGGTCATTTAACATAAGTCTAGTGACAGAAGCTGGAACATCACATCTTATGTTCCACTCAGACAGTTTTAGTTTAGTTTTTCTTTTGTTTCTGCTTAACAGATTTCAGATCCTCCACTGCGTATGCGCCCTTAGTTGAGTACTCATAGTAAGCTTGTTTTCTTTTGTTTCAATTAGGAATAACCCAACCATACTAACCACTCTACTGAATAGGACTAGAAAACTAAAAAAAAAGGCTGAGATATGAAGTTGCAGAAACTGGAGCTTAACCTGATATAACCTCTCCCATTTCTTTTCTTCTTTGGTTTGTTCACGTGTTTAATTCTGAATTCTTCCCAAATGCTGACCCTTCTATTTACGTGCTTGTCAAGCTTCTAAACCCAAAACAAAATCCCAAAACAGAAACCCAAAAACAGTAGGGTCTGCTCCTCCAAAACTCTCTCACACTCAGTCTGTAACATTGAAGACAGAGCTCGATTCATTTCATTCAGTATTCCCTGTTTAATCTTCTTTCAAGTTGTTATTCCGCATTAGACCAGTGTTTAGTAAGGCTTTAACTTAAAACAACCCAAGTAACACCATGAATCCCAACTTAGTTAAGAGTTTTAGTGTGTTTTAAGTTGTTAATCAAGTCAATACCACTATCGTATAATCTCTGGAAAACTGATGTGACAGAACCGATTGTTTTCATTCTCTTTTCCAGTTTCTGCACAACTATTTCTTTTTCTCTTCTTTTTCCTTCATCAATATCCTCACGAGTCTACCAAGTTAGTAAGGTTTTTATCTTTCCCTCAAGTTCATTATTAACCCACACTACATCTATATTACTTCTGGCATTTATTAGACAGAGAAAGAAATGTTGCAGAACAGCTGTTAAAAGAAAAAGAAACAGTTTCCAAGAGTCTCACCTTCAAGAGTTCTTGGAGAAGATTTGTCTCAGAATTTCCAAAGCTCTGCCCTTAGTTAGCAAGCGGAGTTCTTGCGAGATAAAAACAGGAAATTTAGAGGGTAGGTTTGAAACAGAAAACCAAGCTAAAAAGAACTGATCCACCCATGCTGTTTTTTTTTTTTGTTTCATGATTTTACCTCGGTAGTTTCTTGGAGAGGTTCTAGCTTCAGTTTTCCTCAGGACTCTAGCAGTAGGTGGCTATTGGATTATTGTTGATGTGGGTGTTACGAGAGTGGCGAGCTTTTGTGGAAGAAAGACATGACAGAGACGATGAAGAAGATTAGTACTAATTGCTCGTTTTATTAACTGTAATCTGCCTTTACAAAAGAATAGGTCTACTCTATATACCCACGTATATTTTATCTGCTACTAAGATAAATAGCAAGAGATATAAGATAAACTAAACAAAGATAAAACTTGAGTCTAAACTAATCTGATAAACAATGTTGGGCTAAATATGTGGGCTAGATGGTTTATAGCCCAATACCCCCCCTCAAGCCGTAGGTAAACAATGTTACCTAGGCTTGTTTATTACTCATTCCCATGCGCGACATTTGTTCTTTATACTTGCATCCTGGTAATATCTTCGTCATCATATCAGCCAATTGTGTTGAGGTGTGTGTATAAACAATGTCCACAAGACCTTGTTGAATTTTCTCTCTGACAAAGTGACAATCAATTTCAATGTGTTTGGTACGTTCGTGGAAAACAGGATTGCGTGCAATATAAATTGCAGATTGGTTGTCGCATTTGACTGGTATAGGGTTTATGTGAGTTACACCAAGTTCGTGTAGGAGGCGTGTTAGCCATGTTAACTCACTTGTAACCCTCCGCAACGAACGATATTCGGCTTCTGCACTGGAGAGAGAAACTGATCCTTGCTTCTTTGTTTTCCATGAGATTGGACTATCTCCTAAGAATATGTAATAGCCCGATACCGACTTCCTTGTGTTCGGGCAAGTAGCCCAATCAGAATCACAATAGGCCAAGAGTTCCATATTAGTACTTCGACCTTTTGTGAGGACAATTCCATAATTCATTGTTCCTTTGATGTAACGCAATGCATGGAGTGCTGCTTCCATGTGTATATTAGTAGGATTTTGCATGAACTGGCTAAGGACCTGTACTGTGAAGCTGATGTCTGGTCTTGTATTAGACAGATAGTTCAGCTTTCCTACTAGTCTTCTGTAACTCATAGGATCTTCAAGCGGAATCCCATCTGTAACCATGAGTTGTTTCCCAACTACCATTGGCCCTTTCGCTGTTCTTTCCTCTTGATAATTATATTCTTCTATCAACTCCATGCAGAACTTTCTTTGGGATAGGATGTATCCTTCTTTGGTACGGATGAACTCTATTCCCAAGAAGTAATGTAAGTCGCCCAAGTCTTTGATTTTGAAGTTTACATCTAAGGCTTGCTTGATGTCATTTACTTCTTTCTGATTAGGACCGATGATCAACATATCATCCACATAAACTGCGATGAATATCTTCCCTTCTTTGGTTTCCTTGAGGAAAAGAGAGTAGTCATTCTTTGACTGAGTAAAATTTAGTATTCGAAGAAAACTTGCCAACTTAGAAAACCATTGTCGAGAGGCTTGTTTAAGACCATACAATGATTTCTTTAAACGGCAAGCTTTGTTTTCTCCCGTTACTTCTAGCCCTTGGGGAAGTCTCATATAAACCTCTTCGTCAAGATCTCCATGCAGGAACGCATTATTCACATCTAGTTGATTGATCACCCAACCTTTATTGAGTGCAACAACAATAAGGGAACGTATTGTTGTTAACTTGACCACTGGTGAAAAAGTTTCGTGGTAATCCAATCCATGTCGTTGTGTGAACCCTTTCGCCACTAATCGTGCCTTATACCTTTCCAAGGTTCCATCTGATTTCTGTTTGACTTTGTATACCCATTTACACCCTATTACTTTCTTCCCACGGGGTAAAGTTACAATATCCCATGTGTTGTTATCTTCAAGAGCTTGTAACTCCTTCTGCATCGCTTCCCGCCAATGACTGTGTAAAACAGCATCTTTATAATCATATGGTTCTTGGATGCTAGGAATTTGCGTACCAGCTGAAAGTAACGCAATGGTGGCAATAGGAGTTGTGTTTGTCAAACTATCACAATTGGTGAGGAGATTATTGTGTTTTTCTTGATAAACTCTTTCATCCAGAATCTCTTGGAAAGAACCATTGCACACGTAATCACTCAGATAGCTTGGTTTGTGCACCTCTCTGCGTGACCGTCGTAATTCTGGCTGAGTGTCGGTATGAGCATCCACGTGTGCATGAACCGTATTATCTTGTTGCGTCTCATGCTGTGTTTGTTCTTCATCGAACACAATAGGACTTTGAACACGGACGTCTTCCCGCAAACTTTGAATGCGTGCATGTGTGTTACCACCATGTTGATATGGAAATATATGAGTGTGAAATTTCACATCTCGACAAACTTCAATGACTTTTGAATCTAAGCTCATAAGTTTGTGCCCTTTCTTCCTGGGATCTTCACCTAGATATACGCAAGCTTGACCTCGTGGAGCAAACTTTCCTCCTTTAGGGCCAAGAATAGTTTTGTAGCATAAGCACCCGAAGGGCTTGATATCATCGTAGGTGGGTTTGATGTTATACAAGCTTTCAAATGGTGTTTTTCCATTTAGTGCCTTAGTGGGAAGCCTGTTAATCAAGTATGTTGCGTGTAGAATACACTCTCCCCAAAAGGCTAATGGAATCTGTGATTGAAAGTATACTGCTCTTGCGGTCTCCAGAAGGTATTTGTGCTTACGCTCGACTACGGCATTTTGCTGAGGTGTGTAGGAGCATGTGGTCTGATGTATTATACCTTGTTGTGAGTAAAAATTTCTTCCTTCATTGGAACTACCCAGTTCCTTTGCATTGTCTGACCGTATTATTTTAACCTTAGCTTCAAATTGTCGTTCTACCATTTTAATGAAATTCACAATAGTCTCCCAAGCATTGCTCTTTTGTTTGATAAGATGGACCCATGTGGTGCGGGTAAAATCATCCACAAAGCAAACAAAATGCTTGTAACCATTATGAGTGTCGGTGCTGAACGGGCCCCATACATCCACATGTAACATTTCAAAAGGTTTCTTGGTTTTACTTGTGGAATGATTAAACGGTAATCGCTGAGCTCTCGATTTATAACAGATGTCGCATGCATAGTCAGTAGGTAAATCAGTTTCTTTGACTAAACCAAGATGAACAAGTTTCTTGAATGGGACATGCCCAAGTCGTACATGATAATCCCTTGCTTTAGCACTTATAGTACAACCTACTCTGTTCTGCGTTTTATTACAACCCAAAACCAAATCGTCTGCCTCAATTTCTTTACAGCCCAAAGCAACTCTGCTGCTTGTACCTTTGCGGCCCGAATCAGAAACGGCCCACTTCACCACTTCTTCTTCATTGAGAATGTAAAGATTGTCTTGACCCGTACCAACCTTCCTAGTTTGACCTGTGGTACGGTCCTGAATAAAACACCCAGTTGCATCGAAGATCAGAAGGCAATTAAACTGCTTAACCATCTTCATAACCGATATCAAGCTAAACATAAAATTTGGAACAAATAAAACATTCCTCAGCCAGAGTTTATTCCCGATTTTGACATCGCCAATCAAGTTCACAAGTTGAGGACTACCATCTGGCAAAATAATCGTCCTCTCCCTTTCTAATTTTCTCCAATTCTCAAACAGAGATTTCACTCCCGACATATGATCGGTTGCACCAGAATCAACAATCCATCTTCCTTTGAACAAATCACTAGTATAATTGCTCATTAGACAAATCTTATTTCCGATGCAAAAATTTTCAGTACCTGAAAAATTGCAATAATCTGCGCCTTCTGTGCTTGTTTCTGAATTGCTGTTACGAATCAGTTCGGTGATCTGCTGAAGTTGTCTAGGTGTTAATCCATCTCCTCGAACCGATTCTTCTTCGTTGTTTGACTCTGTAATTTTTGCTGTATTAGCAAAACCTCGTTTCTTGCGTGCTAAAACCTTGTCTCTCCCGTGCAATTGATAGCAGTCCGCAGCGACATGCCCAGATTTTTTACAGTGATTACAATTTAACCGCTGGAAACACTCTTCTTGATTGTGGCCGATTTTCTTGCAAAGCGAACAGGTAGCTTTCTTCTTTTCGAATCTTTTAGAGTTTCTCTGATTATCACCTGACGATGCGTAGAAGGACATGGATTCTTCTCTAGCTTGTTCCGACCCTCTCTGCTCCTCTTCTTGCATAATCAGGGAAAACGCTTTCTCCAAAGATGGCGTTTCTTTCATCGCGAGAATTTGTCCCCTTATAGAAACGAACTTGCGATTCAGACCCATCAAGAATTGTAAGAGTTTATCCCGATCTGCGTTTTTCTTCACGCTGGTTCTTGCTCCACAGCTGCATCCTCCGCAATTGCATGTCGGAATAGGACAAGCAAGATCCAATTCACCCCACAGTCTTTTCAGTTTCGTGTAGTATTGACTCACGCTCTCTTCCCCTTGCCTAAGCTCTGCAATTTCTCGTTTCAAACTGTGCAGAACAGCAAGATTGCTGTGTTCGTAGGTCTCGCAAAGAGTCTCCCACAATTCCTTAGGGTCGTCGCAATACCTCACGCCCTGAACAATGTTGGGCTCCAACGCTGTTTTGAGCCAAGAAAGGACCAGGGATTTGGATCTTTCCCAGGCGGCCAAACGAATTGCTTCTCCCTCGCTGGGTTTCTCCACCTTCCCAGTAAGAAAACCATACTTGTTCTTCACCTTTAATGCCGTTACCATGTCTGATTTCCAACCCCAAAAACCGGTACCGTCGAACTTAGAGACCAGAGGCAACCCTGGATTTTCCGCCGCGTGAACGTAAATTGGATCGTTCACGTCGATGATGGAGTTAACGGTTGCCGGTGGCGTCGACACCCCCTTTCCCTTATTCGCATCTTCAGCCATGATTCAGAACCCAGAAAATACGACAAAAAATCCTAAGCTACTGATACCATATTGGATTATTGTTGATGTGGGTGTTACGAGAGTGGCGAGCTTTTGTGGAAGAAAGACATGACAGAGACGATGAAGAAGATTAGTACTAATTGCTCGTTTTATTAACTGTAATCTGCCTTTACAAAAGAATAGGTCTACTCTATATACCCACGTATATTTTATCTGCTACTAAGATAAATAGCAAGAGATATAAGATAAACTAAAAAAGATAAAACTTGAGTCTAAACTAATCTGATAAACAATGTTGGGCTAAATATGTGGGCTAGATGGTTTATAGCCCAATAGTGGCATGCAGTGTTCTTGCATGATAACAGTAGAAGTTTAGAAAGGCAGGTGCATGGAGGAGAAAGAATGTTAAGTGCGCAGATCATTACTTGGTTCTGGACATCAGGAAGAAAAAGAAGCAGGGAGTTTTTGAATGGCAACAGTTCCTGATCTTACCTTGAGCTGCTATCCTACCCAGTGAATTTGTTGGTTCGAACTTGACACCAGGAATCGACCATGCACAGAGGGAAGCAAGGGTACTTGAGTCACTTGCGCCGGTGGCCAGAGAGGAAAGTTCTGGTCATGCAAGGAGGTATGTAAAAGCTTGCGTACCAGATACATGTATAAGGAATTGATGGGCAACAGATTAAATAATCTCCACTGGCTGCAGGTTCCAAGGGAATTTGTGGAGGTTTGAGAACACAGATTCTGATGCGTGTGTTTCTGTTTTGGCTATTTACTGAAACCATGGCCTAATCAGGTTTTTTTGTTGAGCTGAAATCGACCCCAGCACTGCCGGGTCTGGTTTATAACTTCTGTCTTGGTTTTGATAACACTTTACACATGGGGTATATTGGGGATGACAATACAGATTTTTAAGGCAAAGACTTGTTGTTGTGCCGTGGGTGGGCTTCAGGTTTCGAATAGACCAGAGAGAAGGTGGTGGTCTGTTGTTCTCTAACCTTTTTGTTGATTCAAACGATGCTACAGGAAACAAAGGAGGGAATAATAATTTAATCTGTGTGCAAGAGGATGGCTCAAGTTACAAAAGGAGGGTGTGGGAATAATTTCATGCCTGCTGTCATGATCAGGAATTGATACGAGAAGGAGGAGAACACTGGTGGAGTTTACATGGGAGTTAGTGAAGCATGGGAATCAGGAGATTCAAAATCTGAGGCCATTAAGGGGAACTGCATGCGTCTGACTAGGCATCGGGTGATGGAGATTATGTTCACCATCGCTACAGAGCAAGATGTTGATTTACCTGAGAAAAGTTCGAGAGTTACAGAGAGAATGTTTGCTCTCTTTTTATCTGTAATTACTCAGTAGGAATGTTACTAGTTTCAATTAGTGAGCATATATTACTGAATTTGCGCATAGCTTAACTGGTTAAGGTATCCGGGATAAGTATGAGAGGTCTATCTTTGCTCCTTTTTTTCTTTTTTTTTTTTTTGTGTATAAGTTATATACATGTTTATTTACATATATATAAGCGACTATATAATATGTCATGTTATTAATTTTATACGGCGCTAGTCATTTATAGGTACATGTATATTTATATACGCCCCTTTTTCATTTTGTCGCGTTTTAGTTATATGTGAATGCGACATTATTATTTATCATATACGACGTTGTAACGTCGTAACGTTTCGTATATGCATTTTCATAAACATACATATATAAGTACGTGACCGTATTAGTACAAAACGTTACATGTATATACCGAATTTAATTGTTCGTACGCGTTTATGATTTTATGCGTTTAATTCGTTTAGGGGTGTTTCAACATTTGTTAGCCAGGATATCATCCACCAGTGTAGCATAATTTGGCATTAATTTAAGCATATCCGAAAAAGGAATATCTTTAGTTGATTTCTTAAAAATTTTAAGAAATTTTCCAAGCTGTTCATCAAGATCCCTTTTCTTTAACCTGTCAGGAAAGGAATAGGTTCTTCAAATTTGCTATTGGAAACAGAAGAGTAAGAAGGTTGAGTTTCAGGAGACTCCTTCTCCTTGCGTTTTTCAAAAACTTTAATGGAGTCCTTAACCTCTTGTTGAACAGGTAAAACTGCAGTGACAAGTGGAGTATCTTCTTCCACAGTAAAAGCAGCTTTAGCATACTCTCTTGGATTCATCTCTGGTTGACTAGGCAAAGACCCTGCAGGTCTTTCTGAAAGCTTCTGACTAATTTGAGCCAATTGAGTTTCCATTCGTTTATTGTAAGCCTTTTGTTCTTGCATGAATGCCTTTTGGTTGTTGTTGATTTCATCTTGCTCATTGAATCTGGCTTTTGTTGATGTGATGAATTCGCTCATCATGGCTTCCAAGTTTGAGGAACTACTAGCTCCTTGACTTTGCATTTGTTGGTTCTGAGGGGGTCTCTGATAGGACTGATTATATTGTTGTGGTGCCTTCTGATTGTAGTTGTTGTTCTGAAATCTTTGCTGCTGATATCCCTGATTGCTTTGGTTGTTAAAGAAATTTCCTTGTCTATTTCCCAGGTAGTTTACCTCTTCACTTGGTGGAGATGTACACTGACACAAGTTTGAGCTTCTACCACAGTATTCACAAGGTGGGTAAACTTCAGGAGATGCTGCTGCATTTGACTGTGGGTTCATCGCTGCACACATACGCTCAAACTGTTTTGACATTGCTTCTATCTTGGCAGCCAGAAAAGTATTTGAATCTACTTCATAGACTCCAACAGTTTTCTTCGGTGCAGCTTCTCCGGTTCTCGCACCTCCCCACTGATTGGATGCATTGGCAATGGTCTCCAATAATTCCTTGATTCTAGCTATTGGTAACTCCATTAGGCTTCCTCCTGCACAAGTGTCTACCAACAAACGACTTGAATGATCCAAATCTTTGTAAAAAGACTGTAAAATTACCTCCTCTCCCAAGCCATGGTGTGGTACTCTACGCACAATCCCTTTGAAACGCTCCCAAGCTTCAGATAATGTCTCACAGGTGAACTGCTTGAAGTTAGTAATCTCTCCTCTCATAGTCAGCATTCGAGAAGGAGGGAAATACTTCGCCAAGAATACATTTGCTAACTCCGTCCAGGTAGTGATACTGTTGGGCGTCAATGAGTTTAACCATTCTGCAGCTCTGTCTCTTAGGGAGAATGGGAAGAGAGTCAATCTGGCAACCTCTTGTGAAGCTGGTGTAGAACAAGCTCCTACCAATCTCTGGAAAGTGGTGAGATGGACATTGGGATCTTCGGTGATTGTTCTGCTGAACTGAGGTGCATTCATGACCATAGTAACATAGTGTGTCTTGAACTGCCAATGCTCTCCTACTGGTAACGCAGGAATTACTATTGGTGAAATAAGCCCTTCGACGCTTGGGCGGGTATAGTCCCTCATGTGCCTCTCCGAATTCAAATTCTCCATATTGGTTCCTGAGGTGTTGTTTAGAATCTCTCATTCAACTAGTAACTCAGAAATAATCTCCTCTGCTGGTGAATCTTTTAGGAACACCTCCTGCTCAATTGGAGGATCTAGCACTAACCTTTTTCGAATCCTTCTTGTTACTCTGTCTATTTCTGGTTCAATTTCAAATTTAGGGTTTCCTTCAGAACGAGTTTTAACCATAAACCAAAATCAGATAACTGACAGTAATGTAGTTGCAAAAGAACAAAATAAAATAAAACAAGGATAAACTAAAAAGAACAAAAACAAAACAAAATTTTAATAAAATAAATAAAAATTAAACTAAGCAACCGTGCCTCCCCGGCAACGGCGCCATTAACTTGTTGGACAAAAACCTAACGACAAGTATACCGGTCGATTATAGCAAGTTTTTCCTAGAAGTGTCCCTCCAGGTTATCGAATCCAAGGGAGGCAGCGTTTTAGTTTAATTAATATTTAAAAACAAACTAATAAATCGGTTCACTCCAGTGACAAGGGGGTTTTGTTTGTTGAATTACTAAAGTATGAAACAAGAGTGTAAATAAGAGCAAAGGTAATAAATGCAAGACAATGGGCAAATTAATAGTATTTTTGATTTAATAAAAGGGGAAATTCCGGTTTACTAATCCTCCTAATTCTTGGTTCCTTTCTCGATGTATTTACCAAAATTTAGATTAAAATCCCAGATCTGAATATTCCACGTTCGGTCTCCCGCTCGGTGGAATCTAATTAACAGCTAATAAATTTTAACTCTCGTTACAAATTTACTAATTGCTAACAGCTTTAAGAATAAACCAGTTTAATGACCAGTTAATATCCTAGAGGAATTACCATCTCTAAATTAACCGGTGTTGTTCCTGTTGTCTATTATCTACCGCAGTTCTCACTTGTAAGCAGATAAACTGGTAAATCCAGTAATTGGCCAAACCACAAGATTTATAAAAATAAATAAGGAACAACACTTTAATCTGTTAAACTGGTAAATCACAACGATAATGGAACCTTGAATTTGGATTACTATAAACCGAAATTTATAAGAACTACTCAGCCATGGAAATGAAAATACTGTAAAAATATGTAAACAACATTAAAGAGGAAGAGAAAAAGAAACTCTGATTTAAGACTCTTTAATGGAGTCTCGGTGTGTGACCAGTGCTTTCTTCTGCTCTTTCTCCAGAAAATGGTGGAGTCTCCAGCTGCTTGTGTACTCCAGATTTCTATGGATGTGTATGGTGTTTAATGAGAATGGTGATATGAATGGAACGTGAGAAATGGAAATGGATGGAGTGAGTGTGGAATGCTCTCCAGAATTGTGTGTCTAAAATGAGTGAGATTGAGTTCTATTTATAGAAATCATTTGATGAGTACGTAGCAGGCAGGAGCAGCTGGTGGCGGACAGTGATGCTGGAGTTTGTAAGTGGAATGATGGGTGGTTAATGTGGGTGTTTTTGCTGGATTTAGGGAGATAATTGGATTAGTGGAGGGATGATTGGATAGTAGCAGTGGAAGGGACAAAAATAAGGCTGGAAAGGGAGTACGCTGGATGATGGAGTATGGGGCGGTGTAGTATAATATGAAGAGAATAAAATTCTCTTTTCAATCGCGCGCTACAGATCGTCGGACTCAGCCATTTGGTCCGGGACTTAGGTCCTGTATGAAGTCCCGGACCATAGCATAGAAATGGGTCGAGAGTAGCCTCCTTATGTGGTCCGGACTTAAGTTGTGTATAAGGTCCCGGACCATGTAATAGAAACTGTAACACCCCTCATGACAAATACGTAATAATCACTCACGTGAACAGGAATTAAAGGCGTCTCACAGCGGAAGGAATTACAGTAATATAACTCACATGGGTGTTACTTGCCACCACTCGCCCATACGAGTGGTGTAGCATTACACATCTTAACAAAATTAAACATAAAAATACAATCCGCAGTGACAACGAGATACCACCTACATATCTATCTAAGTATCAAAAGCACAACTACTGTGAGCATCTAAACATAATTCAAATTCTACAATGTCCTAACTACCCAGTCCCGCACTTCGGCTTCAACGTGTTCAGCAACCTGCACAATAAGTGTAGTATCAGCGATAGACGCTGAGTATGCCGGATCTGGACCCTATTGGTCACTTGTCATTTTTAACCGTCTTGATATTAGATTGATTTCATGCTTTGTCATTTTACAGATATGATAAATACTGTAACAACATGCATGAGTATATATCATTCATCCACTCCAAACAGTCATACATGGGTATTCACATTACTGTCATACATCATACAATACAATGGTGTTGAGAACTCATTCATCGTATGTTAACATCATCACATAGTACATCACTCGGCCCTCCGGGCCTTCGCATATCATTAATTTTAGTTAGCACAGTACAACAGTCGGCCCCCCGGGCCCTCACATATTATTAGTTTTTGGTTAGCACTGTTGGGAGGCAGTTAGGAAACCCGATTTATATTCACTTGGACTGTAGTCCCACGTACACACAAGGTGCTCACTGCCCTGATCATCCGAAGACTCTGGGCTCTTCACTTTGCCTTTGTGGAGGCGTCCATTTAGGTGGCCAAGGGCCTGGTGCCAACGGTAGCACACTCCGCCTGACGATCTATCTAGGCTCGAACAGGATTTAACTAGGGAAAACCCGAAACGGGATAACCCAAGAGATCTCTACGCGCGACCAGCAGCCAGTGACTGTCTGGATTAAGGTACAACATCACATTCTTTCACACTCCACTGTTAGCTTTGTTAGTTAGATAGTCAGTTACAGTTTTTGTTATAGAGTACATCACTTAATTTGTTGGCTGCCCTATGGGTCTTACGCATGCCTAGAGTTATTCTAGGTAACATTCACGTTTGAGTCAAAGCTCTAGAGACCGACAATGTCGTGTCCCGTTCCTAAGTATTTTACTTAGGTTATAAATACATACTTGTAATACTTAGCGCATTAGGTCAGACAACAGTGGTCACAACACACATTCCGCATATGTAGTTTTATATAAGTCGATCTATAGTCGACGTAATATTAGTCCCGTAGGACGTTCGTGCATAAATAAATAATGCAATGAACATAACTACACATCATAAACATACATCACATACATACATCACATACATACATTCACACAAGTTATTTATCAAACAAATCCGAGCCCGAGGAATTCCTCAGGACAACCCGGATCAAATCCCTTTACATACCGTACACCGATGACTAGATTCGTGCAGTGCAGACCACTAGAGCTTTCGAGCGCGTACGTCGGGAATACGATCTAGTAATACAAGGAACACTAAGCGTCAATCCACATGACAGCACAATTCGGTATTCCCGAATAACGTTTGAAATCCTAGTACTATGTCCCCAGACTTAACATTTGTTACCAGTTAAAGTCTCGTTATTATTATTTTATAAACCCCTCACTCGTCGTGTGAGTTAATTTTCGGTTTACATTAGAGCATGAAACCTTACGTTATACACTTATGATACCTCGCTAGGGTTCATTTATCGACCAAAATCTTATACTAACCTCAGTATTTTATGTCGTTATAACTATAGTGTATAACTTTACTTCTTGGTACGTGTTTATCTATGTATGTATGCATTTAGCATAACAGTTTGAATAGCTATATCTTTAGCCACATAATATTGTTTGTGTTATGTTTGTTACAAAGTGTTATGTGGTACGATATTTTATGTGTCACTAGATTTATGACACTCGGTTTTGGCCACTTATGAATGTGTCGAAAATAAGATACACATGTGCCATATTTGAGTTCCTTTATTATATATATTTTCGTTACTCACAAAACTACCACATAACTTATAACATATTGTAGGTATTTAATTTTATAACACCAAAACCTTGTGGTAAGATATAACCCAAAGTCTCTTCACACTCGTTTAATTATCGGTTGCATATATGTATGTACATCTAATTCCCTTTCACATCTCTAACTCACCATCTCACCATTTCTGCTACAGATTTAATAGCCTTAGGAATGCATCACCACTTAGCCTCTCCCTGTAACTCAATTGAACAGAAAGGAAAAAGGAATTTTTTGATGTATATGCCTCTCGGCAATAAAGTAGTTTTTATTAAAGGTATGGGTTATATTATTCAATGAGAGAATGGAGTTTATAAACTAAGGTTATATAAAATAGACCTTAGGAATTATAAATATATGTCCTGAAATGTGACAAGATATTAAGATAAGGTTCTTAATATGAGTTGCATAATATAATGCATCAAATCGAATGATCATCTTATATTAAGATGATGATGAAAGTGAGACATAAGATATGAGCGAAATAAATCATGATATATAAATGTAAGTGGATAAATATAATTACTGCGCATACGGTATAGTGGGAAGCTGTATGGCAGTGATCGTTATACGATCGTATTCCCTTCATAGTTTTATTTGTATGATTTAATACATACACAACATAATTGTTAATCGCAACTCCTTATTTAATATCTTATTGTTAAATTGTTGCTAGTTGTTTGTAACTAGGATACTGCAATTTTTGTTTATCCTTACTATAATTAATTTTGGCAACTTGTGAAGAGTTCCAGGAGTCATACGACTCTGGTGTGATCAGCACCAGTGTTGCACTAGCCTTTCACCCCAATTTGTGGTTGGTTTTCCCTTGATCCCCGGGAATCAGGTTTCTCCGTCCACTTCCAATCCAGCCATTTAATGGTTTGATAATTAGATTATGTTATCTTGGCTTCTAAGCCTGTGTCATTGCATTCGTTCTCGTTTAGTAGTTATAATTTGTTATGGGCTGGTGTGCCCCTTTTATTGCGTTAATCGGACTCGTCGGTCCCTTTAGAGGTTGTAGGCCTCGTATCTTGGTGGTTTATTGCAACAATTGTAGTTATGTAGTTTATATTAGAGGTGTACATTTGTTTGGTGATTATTGGTAGCCATGGTGTCGTACCATAGGTCTACGCAGTTATAGTATTCGTTGTAACGATAATCGTAGTGGTAACTGCAGTTGTGATTGTTTACAGCACTTGCAGTGACCCGAGATGTAATTCTTAGTTTATGATTTGGTATTCTTGTTGTAGACACTCGGTATTTAGATTTGTATCTTATATTGTATAAAAGTTTTGTTGAGGGATGTTCCAGTCATGCAGACCGTAACTTAGTATTGGTAGTGTGGTCTGTCAACCACGTGGGTGGTTGGCATCTGTAGCACCCGAAAGATATCGAGAATCCGCTGCTTAGTTATCATGCAATATGACCGGAGTTGGTTTTGTACTGTTGAATGTTTATTCGGGGGTGTTACAGAAACAGGTCGAGAGTAGCCTTCTTGTGTGGTCCGGGACTTAAGTTGTGTATAAGGTCCCGGACCATGGTGTAAAAACAAGTCGAGAGAAGCTCTGTCTTATGGTTCGGGACTTAAGTTATTGAACAAGTCCCGGACCATGCCTGAGTTCAAGCCGAGAGTAGAATCAAGTTGTGGTCCGGGACTTAAGTTATGCAACAAGTCCCGGACCATATCTGAATTTAGGTCGAGAGATGACTTTCTTGACTCCATTTAGCTTGTTTGGAAAACTATGGTCTCCAATAATAATATGAACATATGTCTTTTGAGATTAAATACCTGAAAAAGCACATAAAAGCCATAAAAGAAGACAATGCAGCAAGAGACATAAAACACTTAAAAGATAGGATTTTAGCAGTAAATAGCAACGAATTCGGTATCAAAAGACCATGCAGAAATTGGTAAATTCCTGACTTATCATATACCGACCTGGTGCTCAGCATGCACATGAATGGCGTCAAACGCCTTCTCGTTCTCGATAATGTATCTCTCCAAGAAGGTGGGGTCAGCGACTCCGTCATAAGTAGGTACTCGTGTGTCGGCGACGCTCTTTAGCCAGTTTGGCTCTCTCGGTGTGGGTACGGGTGGGACTATGGGTGGCGCTCCGATCTGGATGCCTCCCATCGGGGCTAGCTGAGCAAAGACGGCAGCTACCGTCTCAGCAACGCCCACGGCATGGGTCTCAGGAGGACCTCCTCCAGACCCGCCGCCTCTACCTCTGCCTCTGCTTGATGGACGACCTCTAGTAGACATCTGAAGAGTTCAGAATCAAAGTCAACATTCGGTATAAACACCGTACTTTTCTCAACCATTAGTTCACATAGCCCTGAAAGGCGTCAAACATATTGTCCCCGACAATCTCCTAACTCAACTCATTGCAACTTTCTCATTGGTACTGGTATATGAATAACCTAAGCTCACGGTACTTAGACTACTATCTCTTGTAATCAGAGCGGTACTCCGCTCTGATACCACTTTTGTAACACCCCTTCTAATCCGGCTCCTACTCGCAATATAACCGTCGTACTTAGTAAATAAATCGCAGCGGTAAATAACAGACTGTCGTTCTAATGGTGTCACTGTTATCACTCGCCCATACGGGTGATAACGAGTTACATGATAATCAACATACGAAACGTATTCCCGCAGTGACCACAAGAGATAGATAGTAGTGCTTAGGTAAAACTAAATATATACAACAACAACCATCTTATACAAAACCGTACACGTGAGCGTCTAACCAAATATATACACCCCGGTTTACAAAACCCGAGTCCAAAATAACTTTAGTCTCAAAACGTACCAAGTCTAAACAAAAGTAAATCACCCTGTCGCGCCCCGCGTCGACCCACCAGCTAGTCTCCTGAAATAAAAATGGTTTGTGGTATGGAATCAGCCCCTGCTGAGTATGTTATCACATGCCCCGTCATGCCTCCTCAAACCCCTCAATTAATAGGTCGAGAGCATAAGATTCGTTACATGCAATACCGTTTTAATATTTAAGCTGTAAAAACATTTAACAGTAATATCCATACAATAATACAACCATCAATACACATAATATAAACCACACAGTATAACCAATGAACAGCAAGACAAAACAACGAGAATAATAAACAAGTATCAACTCTCGTCCTTGGTATAGAAACCAATATTGTTCGCCAATGTACAAGTCTCAACTGTAATAAGTGTTCAGTTATACCTAGTGACAACATCTTGTTAAAAACGACGTGTCTCTAAATTACCCATATACTATGGCGGGTCACCCACGGCAGCAGCCACTCCAACGGTAGAGTCTCCGACCAATGAGCCATCCTAGCTCACGGGAAATTTTCTTGATACTTGCGGACTCGTACAAGGACATCCTGGTATCGTTTTTGTGATCACAGCGCGCACCAAGAGCCACATCCTCTTGGCTTTGTTATGTTTAATTAGTTATACCATCGCATCGCATTACCAATTTTTCTAACACAGCAGACTAATGTTGTAGTCCAATCCGGAGTCTGTAAACTCGGGATCCAGTGTTAGATACGAGAGCGGCGTTAGAAAGACCAATGCTCCGTATTAAAGTCTCAGATAATATGTATATCTTATTATCCTAGTGCTACAACGTTTTTCTGACGATCCTTATATTACATATAAGATAGCACCATAGCCGCTAGTTCGTTTTATAAATATAGGTCCATATATATGAACCAATACTGTTAACGCAACAACAGTAATAATAAGCAGCTAAGAATATACAGTTCATGCATATTTGCAGACGTTATATAGTGAGTGGTTTAAGTGGTGTAATTATTAAAGAAAGAAATTAAAACCCAAAATAAACGTCGGGCTGCAAACAAATCCCGGTCGCAGTAGTTTAGTGAAATGTAAGCGACCGGATATCGAACCACGGGACTAATGTACATATTATAGTACCTAAGCGTGTCACAGGAGGGGGGATTAATTGACTTGTTTTTATAAATAAAAGGAAAGATTAAATTAACTAAGTAAGCAAATAAACTAAACGGGACTCTGGTTCAGATTAATATTATCTGCTTCTTCATGCTATTCCTACTGGTTTAATTATAATTGTCTGGCAAAATTCCTTTTTAAAATATCTTAAGGGCTAAGTCATAGCCTCATAAGAACTCGTTTACCAGAAATGCCCGGTCTATCAGGCTTCGAGCACTCTTATGTAAAAGGACGTTAAATTCGAGGAAATATAATTGCATCTGAAAATACTAACCCATTAAATCATAATAGAGCTTTCTCCAGATTTACGGTTTAATCAACCTATCTATTTATCACCTGGTCTGATCAAAATAGACTTAGCAAGCAATTTAATAAATTCGCGAGATCTATTAAAAAGGCGAGAGAAGAGCTTTAAGCGTAACAAACTTCATTAAATTAAAACCAGTAAAAACATTGCATAATTAATACAGAAAATAATAATTATTCCCAAAGCGTACGTAAACTAGCCTAACATATTAAATAGAATAACAGAAACAAGAATGATAGAAATCATCCGTAATCACTCCGTCTCGCTCTGCTATTTTGTGTATGTAGGCTAGAGGTGGTTTAGTGGACTGTAAAATAAAAAAATGGAGAAGGCGGAAGGAGAGAAATGAGATGGTGTGTGAGTTGGAACTCCAGAGGAACCACGGAAGGAGCCTTCGGAAGGACACCGGATAAGGAGGAATGAAGCTCGTATTTATAGAGGAAAAATAGAGCAGCAGCTCATCAGCTCACTGATTGAGCTCGTTGATTGCAGCTCCCCATTGATTGCAGCTATTGATTGCACAGGGGACAGGGCTGAATCGCTTGCGTGATTTCTGGTAGGCGCCGGCTCAAGTTGAAGAGCGAGTTGGGTAGAAGATAACCCGTTAATTTCCTACAGATTTACACGTGTCCGCTACTTATTTAGCGGTCTCCTCTGTATGTTGTCCGCCTGTTAAGTGGCGGTCTTCTCTGTCTCAACCGCCTCGCGGTTGCATCTCTGTCGTCCGCCTCATAAGAGGCGGTACTCTCTGTAATGTCCGCCTGAACAGAGGCGGTCGCCTCTATTTCTTCCGCCTGGCGGTTGCATCTCTGTCCGCCTCGCGGTCTTCTGTCTCACGTCCGCGAGATAAGAGGATGTAGGTATATTATACAATATATATATAATACGAGTATACTAAATTGAATCGGCTCCAGATTTTTCGTTATAAGCCCGTTTTACTCGCCGTTTGTTGCGTTGGGAAGCTTGTGAAGTAAACTACTTGATTCCAACACTTTTTCCTACATGAAATATATCAATTCATATTAAAACATAAATCTAGGAAAATCATAAGATAAGTGCGAAACATTACTAAAAATGCTGCAATTAATAAGGTGATTAAACCCTAAAAGTCTATATGTTTTGCACTTATCAATATTTATTCACACAATCAGACAAATAATCTTATCACAGATTACACAGAAGTCTGAAATGAGGAAGCCCTCAGAGACAATCAGAGACACATAACAACATACCGTTCACCCTGAATGTATAACCGTGGAGTATGAATCAGCTAGATCCGATGCTCCCCGTGTCGTCTCTAACAGTCTAATAACGTATAACGCTACTGATTAGAATCCCCGTATAACGACATAATTCTACAGTACCCCGTACTGTCTTTAACACCTCCCAGTTAATCCCGCATTTATTAACTGTCAACGTTTGTCGGGTTTTCGGCTTAACTCGGGATTTGGAAAAAAACGTTATATTACATGCGTAGTCTCGTCTCGTATATTAATATACTTAATGTTGAACTTTATTATCGCATGTAATTTAATATACACTTGTATATTATATAGTTTGTTTCTACATTGGATGTATAATTCTTAATCATATATTATACATTCCACCTTAGTATTTATTATCCTAAGGTTTGTTTTTCCAAGTTTAATGTAGTATAATTCATATGTAAAAATACTTTGAATTATATAAATCCTTATTATTCCATGTAAACTCATAACATTAGAATTTCCATATCCAATGTTTATAATTCTTTTCTCTTTATCTTATATCATTTTTAATTATTATAATATATGGTTATTGAACCATATTATATTTTCCACACCATAACATATATTTATTTATATATATGTATTATGGGACTATTTATTATATGGTAAGTCTTTATAATATATTCATTCTCCTTTAATGAATATTTCTTATATTATAAATGTTACACCCTTTATAACATTAAAAACCATATTATAAATTTTTATTTAAAAATGCCCTTATTTCCGATCAGCACCTAGTTTCTTAAATATTTACAAAATCCACCACATAATTAATATAATGTTATATTATAGTTATATAACATATATTATGACATTTATGTCAAAAACAATTATAACCTATAGTTATAAATTGTTATATATTACCAAACAGCCCTTATACTCTCGGCTTTCATTATATTCCACTATTCCTCCACAATTTACAATTCAATCCCAAATTATATTTCATTGGTACCCTTATATTATATACCTTATATTATAATCCTTAAACCTTAATATAATTATAACCTATAGTTTTAAATGGCTATAATTACCGAATAGACCCTAGGATCTGTTTTAATTAAATTCCCACCACCTAACTTTGTATATTTACCAAATCTCCCCAATTTATAATACATAGTTTTCTAATGTCATTAAAACTATATTATACATATATCTTTATAAAACCTTATATATGACTCCAAAAATTACCAAACTATACCAAAAGGTTATAAATATCATTTCTAACCTTATACTTTCTATAACTCTCAGTTTTTACCCATATGTTACCCATTTGTAACAATGTCATGAAATATCATATATTATACTTATATAATTCATTTTAACTCCAAATTTAGCCAAATAAACTTCTAAAAATTCCTAATAACCTAAGGTCTGTACTAAATTCCATTTAGTACCCCAAAGTTTTGGAAATCACAATATCACCCCATCTCTTATAAATCTTTTACAATTTAATAACTATCTTATTATAAGGTAGTATTTTAACTTCTTAAATTCTCCAAACTTGGTCAAAGTCTCCTATATAGTCAACATTGACTTCTAATGCCAAATTGGACCTAAACTCTCGATAATTACATATCTTACCCTATACTTTTCTATTTTTACCATTTTGACCCAAAATTTTATAAAATGTTATAATTTTTATTAAATTCATTTAAAAACCCTAAATTCCTCTAAATTAAGCTCACGGCTTTATAATTTACTAGTAATTACCGTTTGACCCCAAACTTTAATATATAAGCATAAATTAAATTAAATAAGCTTTAAACTTAAATTAAAATGGCCTAATGACATGGCCTTATTACAACTTTGCTTTATAACATAAAATTACACATAAAATAGCTTAATTTATACAATAACCTCTCAGCCTTGCTGTAGTTTATTTATTTTTCACATAATGTCATAATTTGACCATTATGTTAATTAAATCACTTAAATGACTAGCTTAATTTATATTAGTCATTTTTCCATACTTAGGTTAAAATCACCCATATTAACAACTCCACTCTCGGCACATATAATATATATGCTTAAAAATCATAAAATCATAAGTTTAAGGTGTTTATACCTTGGTTTATCCCTAGTAACACCTCGGCAGCTTGGAGGAAAAATCACCACATCATTTAGACATGTTTAATACACTAAAATAAGATATGGTTATACTCCAAGCATGAGCTTAACCATAAAGAACAATTAATGTAAGATTTAAGGCAAAAATCACCTTAAAAATGAAAGGTAGTTTCCTTTGGGTTTCGGCCTGAAAAAAGAACACCACATGGTGTTAAATTCACCATAAAAACATGGGGAATTGCTAGACAACAACAAGGTGCTATGGTAATAGATTTTACCTAGGCAAAATGCCTTAAAGAATGACTTTTCTTTTGATTCTCGGCCACCCTTGCTCCAAATGGTTAACACACTGAATCAACATGAAAATATGAAGATTATGAGTGAATAGACTCATAGAAAATAGAAGAAGAAAACTGGATGGAGAATAGAAATCCTTAAGGTATGTTTTTACCTTATAATGGAAATTTTGACTTCCTTGATCCCAAGACTTGTTTCAGCCGAGAATGAATGTTGTTCAAGGTTAAAAACACTGAGAATAAGCCATGGAAAGTGATAGATTATTAGCTCCATGTGTAGGTAATGAAGAGGTGAAGAAAAAGAGCTAAAATAAGCCTTAAACCATTACCTTAGGTGGAAAGGAGTTTGATTTGCCTTGAATACTCAAGAACACAGCTTGAGAGGTTTATAACTTCAAAGGGGCTCGGCTGGAATGGGATGAGAGGAAAGAGAAAGAAAGGATTTGTGTTTTAATGAATGAAAAGTATAAAATGGAATAGTAAATGGTGATTCACCAAATTGGCTAGATATTTTGATTAAAGTTGGATGTGCTGTCCTTAATGACTTAAGCTGCCGCCTCATTTAGGATATACATGAGTCAAGTATTGACCATTGACCTAACTTAGTCAATTTTGCTTAAAAATGCACTATTTGGATTACTATTCACAAATAAATGCCATATTCCTGATTTTTTTGAAACTTTGGATTTAGACCTTTTAATGTGGTACATTATAGTACATTAATGTAACAAGGTATAGTCCAACGCCTAACACCACTCAAAACCCACTCAGAAAGTCAATTTTCTCAAAAACATGCTTTAAGGAATTTTAAAGCACATTTTGTGTTAGAACTTGTTTTAGAGCTTGGTTTCCTTTGAGAATGGTTTTATAATGTTCATTACTTCATTATAATACTTTGGAATCCACTTTGGATCCTATTTGAGGTCATACAATCTCTATGGTGTCTTAAAGCACATTTTTGGCTTTACCGATCTTAAGGCATGTTTTGCCTTGTTGAGATCTTTAGATTGTTCCCCCAATGGTATTTAGATGTTTATTAACCATCTTAGATCATTAATAGATCATTTAATTAATTTTTTAAGGTTAGGGGTATTTCAGACACACCGGGTTCGGATGGAGCGGGTGATTAAGGGCGACTGAAGTGGGTGAAACTTCACCGACCCGAACCCGATCTACATAAAAAGTAGCAGGAGTCCTAAATTTATAGCATTTTTATTAAATATTAGTATTTTTTGTCAGTGAATTCATGTAATGACCCCAAACACGACTTAGTTCTAAGGTCGGTACACGCCACGCACTTACTACCTAAAATACGCAATCTTCTAACTAATAACCCAATGAACAGTTGAAATATGCTTTTATAAACGCATAAAGAGTAAAGAGAGGAGCGTCTTACAATCCCAACTCATAAATTCGAATATCAAAACATAGGTCAATAGCCTAAGGCTCCGTACCGAAGTAATATCAAAAGGCCCAAAGGCTTCAAAGGTCTAAGTTCTAACAAATGTTTATCAAAATATAAATGAACTAAAATCTCTAGAAACAGAAATGAGTCTTCGCTGATAAATCTGCAAGGGTCAGTGGAAAGGAGGGGTGAGAACCCACACGCTCAGTAGATGATAAACTTCATCAACAAGCATGCTCAAAATAGTTGAAAATATAATAACAACCTGAGAGTCAAAAGCAGAAGGAAACACATTTTCCACCAGCTGAATCAAACAACTGAAGATACCAACTTATCACAAACCAAGACGAAGTTCAAAGTGCACAAACAGAACTTACAAATGTCACAAAATAGAGCGGGACACTAGTGCTCAATGCATACAAACAACACTAAAAGATATCCGTAAACAAAACAAGGGAAACACTTGTGAACGGAACGGGGGAGACACCTGTGAGAGAATAACAGAAGGACGTTCTACGCAGCATGCTACGAGATAGCTAGACTCAGCCATCCACGACTCAGACACAAAGAAGACTAGGTCTCAAAACGGAAGCTTAATATATGAAGTATAAGTGCATAAATATGCGCCACACAGAGGTTAAAACACTTAAACATCGTTAGGGGAATACAAACCCGCAAACAGAAACTAAAACGGAGCTCAAACGAACATCGAAGGCAAAATATGAAGCCTGTCCGAACATGTGTCCGAACATGCATGTTTGGACACAAGTCGAGACTCAAAATAGAAGAAAATCCAAATGTTCGGACACAAACTGAGGGTGACAAACCAAAAAAGTCTAGACTTATGTCCAGACGTTGAAGTTCGGACAAGTTCCTAAAAACAGACCCGTTGTGGCATCTGAACATGTGTCCGAACATTGAGTCGAACTTAAAACAGAGGGAAGGAGGAGGGGTGTCAGAACTTGTGTCCGGACATACAAGTTCGGACATAGTCCGAGACTCATATGCTAGACTCGTCCACGCACTCCGTCCGAACTTACATGTTCGGACGGAAGTTCGGACACAGTTAAATACGCAGAAAAGAGAAGTGCAGAAGGGTCTGTTCAAACTTACAAGTTCGGACACGGCGAAAATCATCACGAATTTTGCAGAAAACTTCCTAAATTCAACCCAGATTTTACACAATCAATTCCCAACGAAAGCCCAACATTCCATGGGGGTCTTGCAGACAATACAAAGGCAAAAACAATGAGGAAAGCAATTACAAAAACACATTAACACAGACACTCAAACCCAGATTTCTAAATCCCCCATGGTCAAACACATAAGTCGAATCCATTCACTACCTACCTCGATTACTGTAGAAGGAGACTCAAAATATGAACTCGAATTAGCCACACACAAGACCGCTGATAAGTGTGAAATTGATATAGTTTTATATGTTCGAAATTCCTATTTTACGCAAGCTTTCAGACGTTTTCTCACACTTATCCTATGTTTTTCATGATTCTTACTTTGGACAAGTACTGATGCCAATTTATATGTTTAAAGCAGGAAATGATTGTGAAAATGCATAGATCTCATCAAGAGCTTTCCAACGCCACAAACAGGAATCAAATCGGAGTTCGGACGAAGATTTTAGAGGCATTTCAACAATGCGAGAATTCCTTGTATGCGAAAAATCGTTCTGTCCGAACTTCAACGTTAGGACAGACGTTAAGACAGAACGAGACCGGCGATTCTAAACCCTTCGACGTGTAGAAAAAATATATAATAACATTCTCAACACTCGTAGCCACCGCCCCCACAAACAATACCACAGCTTTCTATTAATTTCCTTTCCAACTCACTCCACGTCCACTACTACTTTCCAACCCACTAATCCCACAATCATTTCTTTTCTTTCTTTACAACCAACCCACTCACCTTACACATCATTAATTACTTTAATCATCAAACATCATCATTACCACCACTATATTCCTCCGTTTTCATCCATAATTAACACTATAAATACACCACACAATTTCTATCTTGATTAATGGGAGACACACCAATCCACACGCCCCATTCATCTGTACACCCTCTCCATCCATCTCATTTCATAATTCAACCGTACACACATTCACCCCTCCATCAACTCATCCCACGTACCACTCCTCCATCTGCGCATCACTTAACAACTCCATCCCATCTCACCCATTTCATTTTCCATAAACAGGCCACCACGTACACCCTCATTCATATATCATTTCCATTTTTCCATTTTCCATTCACTGTCATTATTCAACCTACAAACCGATATATTACCAGTCCAAATAATAAAGCAATATCCGGATGACAGATAAGATGATTTCTTATTCTGTCAATTTATTTATTATGTCGGTTTAGAGGATTAATTTACTCTGGGGAAGGTTTATTTCAGTTTGTTTTAATTATGTAATTTATATTTATACTGGTTTTAATTAATTGCAGATTGTTACGATTAATGTTATTATTGCGCTTTTTAATAAATGTCGCGAGTTTATTAAATTACTTTACTAAATCTATTTTGATCTAACCAAGTGATAAATAGACCAGTTAAATTAATCTGTATATCTGTGGAATAATTGATTGGATTAATTAATTATTCCTGCAGACGCAAATTATTATTCCTTGTACTTAATCCGTTTACAGGTGTTTCTGCTTGAGTCTGGATTAGACCCCGCATTTCTGGTAAACGAGTTCTTCTGAGACTATGATTTAGCTCTTAAGAAAATATTAGGAATTTTGCCAATCTGTCTTTAATTAACCAGTAGACATAATTAATCAAACGGTTTTAACCTGAACCGAGAGTCCCGCTCATCCATATCATCTATCACTTTATTTTATCTGTTATTTATTTTCCTGACTGTTATTTTAATTATTTCATTCTTGTTATTTATTTAAATCCCAAAACAAAAACAACCCCTTTTGAATTACCCATTGTCTTAGGCTAGACTTACTTTATCAAGTCCCGTGGATTGACACCTGGTCGCTTCTAAATTGCTATACTACTACGACCGGGATTTTTGCAACCCGACGGTCTATAGATTTGTTGATTTCTAGGATTAATTCTTAGCATTTAATACATCAAATAAATCGTTTGCAACCACAAACCCATAAACTCACAACCAGTGAATTGCACAAACAACATTGGAAGAAAAACCCCAAAATCAGAGAAGTAAAAAGCCCCAAATTTGAAAACGGAACCATTGAAATCGACACACACACACACACACACACACACACAAACACACACACACACACACACACACACAAACAACACACAACACACACAAACACACACACACACACACACACCACACACACACACACCACACACCACACACACCACACACACACACACACAACACACACACACACACCCACACACACACCACACACACACACACACACACACACACACACACACGAGAGGAGAAGAATCACTCTGAAGAGGAGAAAGGGGAAACGTCGTTCAACACAAAAGAAACTATTGATGATATACTGTTCATGAAAGAGAAATAAGGAATATTATTCCTTAATAAAACTCTTACCAAAATCAGAAGAGGAAAAAGACCTCCATGTCCTCCTCTTTAGCACAAATGTCCACAACGTCCTACAGATCAAAATAAATCCCACTTAGAATATAACAAAGTAACAAAATAAACTTGGGTTATAACATCCTTCCCCCCTTAAAAGGAATTTCGTCCTCGAAATTCAACATACCTTACTGCTCAAAGAGGGTGGGAACTTAGACCGC
Organism: Limonium bicolor; assembly: GCA_023374045.1. Taxonomy (NCBI): domain Eukaryota; kingdom Viridiplantae; phylum Streptophyta; class Magnoliopsida; order Caryophyllales; family Plumbaginaceae; genus Limonium; species Limonium bicolor. The sequence continues at coordinate 115,998,376 of CM041778.1, forward strand.
ACCTCACTCTCCAGCTCCCAAGTCGGCTCTTTCTCAGATTGACCCGACCATTGGACCTTAACCAAGGGCAATTTCTTACTCCGAAGCTTTCGTACATCTCGAGCCAGAATCTTAGTAGGAATTGCTTCATAGGTGAAGTCCTCTCATAACTGGAGCGAGCCAAACTCGATCACGTGAAATGGATCAGGGACATACTTCCTTAACATGGATACGTGGAAGAGACTATGAACACCCGCTAGCGCTGGTGGCAAGGTCAAGCGATAGGCGACTGGTCCAATCCTCTCTAGAACTTCAAATGGACCAACAAAGTGAGGGCTAAGCTTCCCACTCTTCCCAAATCTCACAACTCCCCTAACAGAAGAAACCTTCAGAAACACATGATCTCCCACTTGAAACTCTAACAGTCGCCTCCTCTGATCAGCATAACTCTTCTGACGGCTCTGCACGACCAGCAACCGCTCTCGGATGGTTTGAATCTTACTCACCGCGTTTTGAACCAAATTAGAACCTACTAGCACTACAAATAACAGTAGTATCACAGACGGAAAATTTCTTACGGAATTAATCCATAGGTAAAAAGGGTTTTACCAACAGAATTTTATAAATTTTTAACTGATGAGGTATTTGAGTAATAAGAACTATTACCGACAGAATGTGAACTCATTACTGATGGAAATATTTCCATAAGTAATAATATTGCTCAATTTTACACGCGGGCGTTCTAAAATTTTGGTGGGAAAAAATTAACTAATAGATGTATTATTTAGAAACAGAATATTCATAGGTGAAATCTATCAATCCGTTGGAAATACTTTATGACTATACAACTTCATTCTTTTATTCCAAACCCGTGAAGTAAAATAAGCAGTACGACGGACTCAGCGAGCACTTCTCCGCCTGTGGAAAACCTAAACTCCCTCGACATTTAGGTACGAAAGCTTCTACATTCACCGATTCCAATCAGGGATTTTGGTATCTACCATCGGAGAGCCTCTGAAGCGATTAACTTAGGCATTTCCATCTCTCCTTGTTGCAGATTCTCTATTTGAATAGCTTTTATGATTTCTTTTCGTAGAATAATCGAAATAACCCTAATTGACTACTCGAGTTTGTTCTGAACGGTGATAACCACCATGATTGTATTATGAAATAATCAAGCACCATAAATTAGGATTTCAAATAGATTGTCATTGTCTGTCCGTTTGATTTAGACGTGGGGAGAAAGTGGTGAACACTGGTGTAAGTGGTAGCTGGGGACATTACAAAACCCATCGTGGGTTACTGGTTTCAGGCACGGGTCACAAATTTCAATCTCGGATTTTTTTTAGAATTGTAGATTATTTGTCCACTCTTGATCCTTACTCGTTTATCTCTTTTTACCTGTTGTTGAAAGTTGGATGAGAATCATTCAATACATGTTGATGTCGTGTTGAACTGGCCTTGTCGACATGGTGCCAGCTCGGTTATTGGAATTATGTTTTTTTTTATTTTTTTCATAAATCTCTGCACTTCACTGAGCTTGTTCTCAAGCTAAAGTTGGCACCTATCCTAGGTGCCATCAGGCTAGTTTCTATTCGATTGTACTATAAAGTTTACCCAATGATTTGTGCTATCCTCTGTATTCTCTTTTCGCTTCATCAAGGTCATACCTCCAACAGAATCACCACCCCTTCCTATATGTTTGGAAGACCACCACAGGTCGGGTGCTACCCATTTGTTTAATCCTGTAGTTCATACTTATTCATTTGTCTGTTTTTCTGCCCCCTTTGTTTATCTTGACAAACTCAGGAATTTAACTATGTTGTGTTCAGTTCGTTTAGTGTGCATGGCTGCCTTTGAGATTCAACCTGAAAACAAATTGCGATTTCGACATGCCCTCCAGAAATGCTCCTAGTTATATAGCATCGTATTATACTCACCTGTCCACTTTGGTCATCCTTTGTAGTTTAACATTTTCTTGTTTTGTCATTGTCTTTTAAAAGGAAATTTTTGTTGTCCTGAAACCGGTACTATTCTCATTCGATTAATCTTCTCTACTGTTCAATCTATGTGTATGTTTTAAGTATTTCGTGTGGACTGCTCAATGCTTAATTGGTATATCTCTAACTTTTCAGTCTTTGTGAGGCCCTGCTTATCTTGCGAATGTCGTTTATATGCTCACTTTTATGCAGTTCATGTGTTCCCATGTAATAGCTACAAGACCGAGCTTAAGCTCTTTTTCTTCTATTCGAAAGAATCGATTAATCAAGAGATTTATTCATTTGCGTTTACTATTGCTTTATTTTTTATTATTTGTTTTTTTAATAAAATCTATGGTTAAGAGATGAATAAGAAATGATTAAGGAAAGTACAAAATAAAGAGATCACATTGACCTTCCAGTTTTATTTTGGATATTCACTCTCGTAGCTTACAATCCGTTAGCTCCTTTGTCATCTCATTAATGGAATTTGTTTTATTCATCACCATCAGAGCATACTAGTCATCTTTCTTTTTAATTTTTTGGAAAAATTACATCCTTCACCCATGACGTTTGGCGAAATTACACACTCCACCCACGAGGTTTCAAAAATTACTTTGCCCACCCATGTGGTTTCCAATATTTTACATCCAACAACTTTTAATATTTGATCAACTTCAAAGATGGTTATATGTTACCCAAAATTGATGAAACTTTACATGGACGATTATAAGGTGTTATATTTTTGTCCAATACCAAATCCAAAGTTTTTTAAGGTCATATATTACCTGTGGGACCCAATGAAAATACGTTCACATGTCACATGTTTCATTGGGTCCCACGGATAACATATGAGCTTAAAAAACTTTGGATTTCATGCTAGATCAAAATATAACACCTTAGAATCGTCCATGTAAAGTTTCATCAATTTTGGATAACATTTAACCATCTTTTAAGTTGATCAAATATTAGAAAAGTTGCTGGATGTAAAATAGCGGAAACCACATGGGTGGGCAAAGTAATTTTTGAAACGTCGCGGGTGGGGTGTGTAATTTCGCTAAACGTCATGGGTGGGGAATGTAATTTTCCCTAATTTTTTTAATCTGTTCAGCACTTCATCCACAAATTTTAGGATTTGGATCTAATAAATTGACAAAAAAGTTTCATTTCTTTGGTTTAGTCACCAATAAAACTTTTAGTTATTTGCTAAGGTATTTTAGCTGAGACCCTTAAAAAAATAAGGAGTGAAACGAGTGTTCAGTTAGATTCGTTCGATTGTTAATCAATTTGATCCATTCTGTTATTTTATATTTACAATATATTTGACTGGTATTTCTTTTGGTATAAGGATTTTGTCGACGCTGAATGAGAAGGCATGAAGTATTCAGTTTGATGCTTATCATCAAAAGAGTACCGAATCCACTGTTGCCTGCGCAGAGATAAATATGTAGCTTCAGCATATTGTACTTCGTTACGGAATAGGTAATATAACTAAACTTCTCTATTCGAATTTGTGGTGATTATCAAAGTGTTTCTGTTTTTAATTTTATGTCATCGCATCTGAAAACTAGTGATAAAGAACATACATACTCAGCAATTTGAAATTGATGGCGATCAGCAGCTGTTGTAGTAGCAGAGCAGTACGGTGCCAAATCGATGTTGGCTTGTCGCTCCTTCAGAACATCCCAACAGATGGGAGATCTGCACCTCCTACCCTACAAAGCCTCAAAAGGCGCCAAACCGATGTTGGCTTGAAAGATGTTGTTGTTGGTGAACTCGATCAAAGCCACATGTTTATCCTAACTACCATCAAAGTCTAGCACATAAGCTCTGAGCATATCCTCAAGAACATGGTTCATCCTCTCAGTTTGACCATGAAATACCCTAAACCTATCTATGGTAATTAAATATTAAATTATGATATATTAAGGCTAAAAAATGCCTTAGAAACATTGGTAAACAGGTTAAACCATAGAAAAATAAAAAAGCACCATAAAGACAATTTATGCAAATACTTGCTCAAGACTTTGTGTAACCTTGATTAGGGCCCAAAGTTCATCCCTAAATCTTATTAACATTCTAAAGAACATGTTAAAACAATTACCAAAGAAAACCAAGCTCAAAAACAAGTTAAAACACAATTGGTGCTTTAAAACTCCTTAAAGCACATTTTTGAAAATTGTCTTAGAATTGAGTTTTGAGTGGCTAGTTGACCTAGTATACACCTTAATCAACATGTGTAATACTTATTATCACATTAGAAATCCTAATTCAAAGATTTACACAAAAAAACAATCAAAAATTGGTGCACTGATTTATGAATAGTACTCAAATAGTGCTAAACAAGGCCTTAGCTCTTTCTCCCATGGTCAATGGTCAACATGACCCCCCAAAAATATAATAAAAGCAAGACTATAGTTGCTTTTTAAAATCTTATCACTTATTACTTCTTTATCACTTCTTATTCATCTCTTTTGCTGGCTCCTCCCTATACCCACAAATTCTCCCTTATCTCTCTTGTTGTTCAGCTGTTCTTGAGTGTTCTTGGTGAGTTCTAAGTGTTCTTGAACCAAAAGTGCCATAACTTAGTCATTTTCACTCCAAATTCAAATTAAACACTTTCCTTGTCTTCCTTGTGCCAAGGCCTTGCTTCCTAGCAATCCAAATGGCTCAAACCTGTCAAGAATAACCACATTTAAGGGAAAACCCATGGGATTTCAGGGGATACACATAACCACCTCTTAAGTAAGGCTTAAGGTAAGAAAAATACCTTAAAACATATTTTTTTCCCTTATAGTTTGTGCTGTCTGAATTTGAAGACTTACACAGCCTCTTTCCTTAATCTTCTTAAGAGTATTTCATTCTCCAATTTCCCTCTTTCAGCTGGTCAAATTTATGGGCAGAGAGCACCTTATAAGTGCCTAAGGTAATGCCATTTCTAAGCTTAATTCAAGTTCATTCCTTTGATCTTTTAAGATCAAATTTTGAACCCTTGTTTCTCCTTATTTATGGCTGATAACAGGCCTTGATAAACCTTGTTGCTGTCATAAATCCAAGTGCCAATTACCAAGGAGAATTTATATCTTAAGGGTAAGGTTTCTAGCTAGTTTAAGTCCTTAAATCATGGTTTTTATCCTTGATTATGTTCATAAGATTAACTACCCAAATATTGGTAATATAGGCCAAGAGTTTTTGCACCTGGGAATCAATTTATTGAGCATATAAGGTTAATATCCTTACTTATATATATTATAAGGTTTTTAGGAATTAATGTTTATATTATATAGTGCTGAGAGCTTAGGTTATAAACATGGGTTAATTTAACCTAGAAAACTATATAAATCAGTTTTCAATTTTTGACTCAGGAGCTAATGACATTTGAGTTAGAAAAACAATTATAAGAAGTTTTATAATTGCCATGGGACTATTGTTGTGTGCAGGTGATTAGCTTGACTTGTACTTAATTAAGCCTTGTTTTGATGACTTTAAATGATGTTAGTTTTAGTGTTTAAATTATGTCATTTAAGGGCCTAAGAGCCATGTCAATTAAGGACCTAAGAGTCATGTAATTTAAGGGCCTAAGAGCCATGTCATTTAAGGGCCTAAGAGCCAAGCAATTTAAGATTTATGCATTGTAATGTGAACTGATGTAGTTTGAGTGAAATTGGTGTGTTGGGAATATCCACTAAGGGGTTGGTTAGCTTGAGTTAAGTAGGAAAGAAAAACTATGCATTTGGGCATAACAATATCGTAGAGAAGCTATGACAAAATTGGTGTAGAAACCAAGTGTTTTAAATGTATTTATGAGTAGGAATGACCTAGGGTTAACTAGGTGTTTTTAGAGATCAATTTGGTTAATCAACCACCTTGGAGCTATATTGAAAGAGAGTTATGTAATTGTGTAAAACTTGGAGTAATGATGATATAAGGTGTCAAGAGGATGACTAGAAATGCATAGGTATGTGCAAGTTTGAAAATGATGAGTAGGAAATGTAGAGGAAAGGAAATTATGCATGGAGATGCAAGGTGACTAAGTCTAGTATAACCAGATTGGTAAACAATGGATTATGAATTTAGAGTTGAAGAAATATTAAGGTTAGTGCAAAATCTGTAGGAAAATGATGCAGAATGCCTTGAGATGGTTTAGGTATGAGCTACGGTATAACCTTGGGAAGGATGAGTAGATTGAGTAATGGAGATGAAAAATGTCTAAGAAGGATTTGATATGGTCAAAATGATTGAGAGTAAGATGTAAGGTGTTATGAGAATGGCTAGTAGTGCATTAGAGTGTATAATGTGTAAAGGAAGGGACATAAGTCATAAAGGGTTAGTATGACTAAGGTGTGTAGGAATAATGTAGTATAATTGACTGTAAGTGAAACAATTGGGTTAGTAAATATTGTGAGCAAATGGGCATCTTAGAAACCTAGGAAACTAAGTTGCAAGTGTTAGGAAATAAGAGTGAGAATTTGTGTAATATGATCACAGATTAGGTGATGAGCTGGACAATGAATTAGGAAGGTTTAATGTGTTATAATGGTGTTAAAACATGCTTGGATACATGTGGAAAGATTAGAAAAGAAATGGACAAAGAAACAAGTGTATAATGACAATTAAAACTGTCAAATGTTGTAGAATAATGCATGGTCTAGGACCTAGTCCTTGTATAAAGTCCCGGACCACACAAGAAAATGCCCCGAGAGAAAACTGGAGACTTGGTCCGAGACTTAGGTCCAGTACCAAGTTCCAGACCACATGTTAAAAATCCCCGAGAGTAACTGCAATGAGATGGTCCGGGAACTAGGGTCCGGACCATGTCCCGGACCATCCTAAAAATGTGTCCGTGAGTTACAAATTGAAGTTAAATGAATGGGATTGGATGGTATTGATACTAGATGATGATTAAGACTTGTTTGGTGACATGTAATAACCATTTGAATGATTGAACAAGTGTAAGATTGAATATGAAGGTTGAGAACTTATGAACATATAAGTAAAGTCAAGGTTATAGAGACAACAGGGTTAATTATGGACGTACTAGTCGTTTAAATACCGTATTGTCTTGATGTTAATAGAAACACTTGGAATGTTATCAGTTATTCGAGACTTATCTGAGGAGCGTGAGACGACACGCTAGAGTAGTTCTTTGGTGAACGGTATGGTTTTCTTGTAACTTTCTTACTAACGAGGTGTCCCTCGGTTTGTGTGATATTTGTTTATATGTTACGACTAAACAAGATAAAGCGTGAAACCGGTTTACAGTATTTGTTTACGTGTTCGTATTATACTAACACGACTTACCTTTGAGTTCACTTACTAACTTCGGTTAATTAACGAATGTGAAAGAATATGAGACACTCCCTGTTATTGGTTGGTTAATGCCTGAAAGATGTTTAACTAAAAAACATGGTCTTCAAGACTTTTACTAACTGGAACTTGGGGGGAGAGGAATCCGGAACGGTCCTATCACATGTGTTTGTAGTAGGACGTCGGTATTTGAATCAGATCTGACTTCCATTAAGACTTGTCTTTGAACTTGTCGCCTAGAGTTGACAAATAGACTCAGCCACCTCGATTTCTGTTCAAGTTGGGAGGCCAGATTAAGATGGTGCAGTGGGATCTCTCAAATCCCAATCTAAGAATTATTGTTTATTTAAACCAATGGAGTTAATAGCTCATTGGCTAGGGTTACTTTTGACCTGAAAAAAATAAACAATGGACTAAGGTACAATCTGTTCTAATTAAAGGATGGTTGACATTAAGAGATAAGATTAAACACGGGAATAAAATAATTCTTAGGACTAAAGGCTTAAAAAGCTAACACACTTATTTAAGGAACGTCCACTACGACATTCGATCTGTTTGAGCTATGATTATTTCATATGATTGCGTTGTGTGTTATCGTACTTCTTATTATTGTTTGCATGATTAATCAACTGTATGTATAAGATAAAATAGTCGTGTGTAGCCCCGTTAGCTTGTGGGCAGCACCTTAATCATACCAGCAAAGGTGCTAAGCCCCTCGAGGCATCCATATTACTTTCCAGGTAAGCGACAAAAGATGACCCATCCTGAGAGTAGGAGCGGGTAGAGGTGTTTCGGATTTTACTTTTGTTATACAAGTTGTGCATGTACACTCGTATTGTAGATAGTAGACGTTTTAGTAAATTTGTATTAGCGGTATGAGATACTCGATACTCGTAATGTTTTAGTTTGAGAATCGTAAGTCTTTGCTTCGTATATTCGGGTCCATCAGACCGTAACTGGAGAATGTAGTATGCCTAGTTGGTCACGTGGGTGACTAACGACGGTAACACCAACTTAGTAGAATTTTCCGCTGTGACAGTACGGTCATTATATGGAGGTTTACGCGATAATCCCGGTTTTAACAGTTGGGGTGTTACAGACCATCTGAATGAGGGTGATAAGCTGAGTTGAAAGCCAACTTCATTCCCAAAGCCTGATGCAAACTCCGCCAAAAATGCGACACGAACCTCGGATCTCTATATGACACGATGGTCGCAGGAACCCCATGCAGTCGCACAATCTCCTCCATAAAAATCTGAGCAAGCTAGTCCAAACTGAAAGTCTTCCTAACTGACAAGAAATGAGCGCTCTTCGTGAGCCTATCCACGATCACACACACTGCATCGAACCCTCTCGAAGTTCGCGGAAGACCCATCACGAAGTCCATATCGACCCTCTCCCACTTCCACTCCGGAACTGGAAGAGCTGAAGAAGTCCAGCAGCTCTCTGGTGCTTCGCCTTAACCTGCTGACAAGTCTGACATCTGGAGACAAACTCAGAAATCTCTCTCTTCATATTGTTCCACCAGAACACCACCAGGGTGTACCGAATATGAGGCACCATGCACCTCTTGCATAATCTCTCGTCTCAAAGCAACATTAGTAGGCACATAAACTCTGTGTCTCAGACACCCTGAACTCTGAATCATGACAAGTAGCAACTCTCTCCCTGATCTTAAACAACTCAACATCTAGCTTCTGACTGTCCTTGATTCGGTTGATCAAGGTAGCATGAACCTGCAAAGCAGCTAACACTCTAGAACTCTCTAGACTAACAGCCCAAACACCCAGATGCTGCAAGTCCAACAAGGACCTCTGTGTACCAGAAAGCACACAAGAAACTCTAGAGGGTTCTCTCCGACTAAGCGCATCAGCCACCACAACAACTGCTAACTTCAGATCATGGGTCGGATAGTTCTTCTTGTGTGGCTCAAGCTGACGTGAGCCATACGCAACTACCTTCCTATGCTACATCAACCAACAGCTAAGCCCCTTATGCGACACATCGTAGAACACTGTTGCAGAAATATGTGACTATCTCTACCTATGCAGTGTACCTTTCGTTTTGCGGAATAATGAGTTGAGTGGAGGTTGTTGATCTCAGGGATCTCGTTCAATTAATTGATAAATTCTAAATCTAACATAGAAGCCTAAACTTAACTAAGAAAACAGGAAACGTCATTTTTTCAGATTTTACTTAATTAATCTAATTGTAACTAAATTAATAAAAATAAATAAAATAATCAACAAACAATAAACTGGAACAAAGCGAGAATTAAAGGTGATTAATTTGTCAAATAAAAGGCGCACCCCAGGTTGTTCTACTAACCTATTTCTTTAAATCCTATTAAAAATAATTTCACTAACATTACATAAATCAGGAATATAAAATAATTCACCGACCGGGTCATGTACATGAATTCTAATTGACTAGAAGAAACTAGCAGCACAAACTAATGCTCTAATACCGAAAACAGATCAATCGCTTTAAAAACAGTCCCTATTGGTGATAAATTAAACCTATATGGCGGGGGTCACGCTTCTATCGTTAATCCGGTTTAACTTTCTATGTTTTGTTAACTAATCTCAGCACCGCATTTTGATTAGAAAACTACAGACATTACTTTAATAATTGATCAGAGAATTAAAGCGCATGTAAAACAGGAATAAAACTATTGCATTAATAAAAAATAGTGAAATAATTACATGATAAAACACTACAAAATAGGTTAGCTTCCCCAGCCCGGGGAACCAAAACAGGTACTCAGTCATGGATTTGAACACAGAATTAACAACACAAGAAGATATTAAATAAATTAGTGATAAGGAAAGAAGAAACTCCAGTTTAGAAGAAACTCCAATCCAGATCCCGATTTCGTTCTTCGCCTCTGTGTTGCTTTTCTGACTCGGTGTGCGAATTTCTCTATGCCTCCCTCTAATCTGGTGTGCACGGTGAGCTGGTGTATGGGGGTGTTGTGAGGTGGATTAAGAGTAACCAAGGTGATGATATGGTGATGGTATTGATGTGATACGGCCAGGGCTGTCGAGCTTCATGTCTGGAGCGGCTAGGGTATTCGTCAATGAGCGTCCCCCTGAAACATTACCCTCATGTCCTTTATATATAAGCAGCCACTATTTTGATATTATTTCAATCTTTAATATCATTCACGCCGTCAACGATTTTGGATGTCATTGCTCGATAAATAGATAAATAAATCCCCCATGTAGAATTACCGTGAGCGAATGATGACTTGGATCATTCTTGCCCATAATGATTCCAAATATATGATTTTTTTTTTAAAGAGATTCCAAATATATGATGGTGTTCGGCGGAACAACAAATGAACTCATGAATAAAATATTAATCGTGAATGTAACTGTAAAGGTGTGCGTGAGAAATTAACACACCAACCATTAGTTAATAATGACGTGAGTGATCAATGTGATAATAATGTCATGATTCATAATTGTCATGGGTGAAGTGCTGTGCCGTGTAATAATGGCAGCATTATTTTAAGGGTATGTCGGCTACAGGCGGATGTAGTCAAAGATGCTCCCTGCACAATTCATTGCTTTTTTTTTTCGCTGACTTTCTGGTGCCTCTTATTTTTGTTTGTTTTTCTTTTTTTCTTTCTTTTAAGATTTTTTTTCTTTTCTTTATTATAAAAATTTTAAATTGTTGTAATTTTTAATATATAAGTCCAAAATAAAAAAAATTATATCATTGTTCACCTAAATTCAAGCTCTTTAAAACAAGACCAATCATGGATATATTTTGACAACTTTTTTAAAAAATATTTTTACATGTATGGAGCATAGAACATAAAAGAAAACTTGTACAAATGGTCATACAAACCAGTACAAATGTTCACTAATGTAACACCCCAACCATAACCTTCACATTTAATCAATAATCGCAGCGGAAATCATAAACTTAACCATATACCAAAAGGGCGGTGTTACACGCCGTTAGCCACCCACGTGGCTAACAAGGCTGTTACTTACAATGTATCGGTCTGATTACGAGAATGCTGAGCATAATTACAACCTTCCAAAAATCACTTATCCAAAAGAATGACAATATACCGAGTGTAACTGTACAAAAATCACCAACTAGCTTTACATCCACAAAAATATAAGACCTCGAGTGTACAGACACTACTCGGGTTCAATATCCAAAAATAACAAAAGTATCATCAATCTAGGACCTAAAGCCATTCTGCTTCCTCGATCCTCATCCTGCAATAAACATAGCCCCCAAAGGGGGTCAGCAACCTTTTGCTGGCATGGTTAACGTGCAGCCCGCTGACTACCGGGATACACGCAACTATTTGTCATGATAACATGGCGTTGATTTTAACATACAACATGCATATATTTAATAAGAGTTACTGCAGAACAATAACAACACATAAAAGATAAGAACATTTCACTTTAGGAAACAACCAACATGATTAGTCAACTTGTAAGCCTAGAGGATGTCTTCATCCTCATGTTAAGCTTAACACATATCACATTACTGTTTTGTTAGTCGAATGAACAACTTTAACTTAAAAGATGAGACGGGTGTAGTGACCCGAACACATCAACACATAATTTCCCCCTAGCCCGAGTGGAAGTCAGGTAGGTAAGCTTTGGCTAAGCTAATGGGAGGTCGAATTCCCAAGAAGGGAAAACTACCCTAACATAAGGAGAGAGCCGAATCTGATGCAGATGTCGACTCCCATACATACACGCGTGACCGGAACGACCGGATTCCTCACTTCCCAGGTTAGCACTCGTTAGAAGTCCCACAATGGGAGCTTAATAATATCTCACACAAGTAAGTGTTTAAGTCAGTTAGACATCCAAGAGAAGCAAGGCATAATTCAACAACACACATCACAACTAGACACACATAGCCGGGTTAGAACGTTCCTTCGGATGGAACCGTTGTTACCGGATACCGTTCTCTTACGTCCCTAGCTCGGTTAATTTAACAGTTAGCACGCATTCGAGGTTACCGGTATCGGCACGCACACGTTACATTAATAATAAGAACTGTAAACTCATTTCATGATTTAATCTTACAAGGTTGTAAACACACAGAAAAACAAACAACACACAAGCCGGTGTAAACCGGTAGGCAACAGACTGCAAGAAAACCATACCTTGGTCCTTGCCGCTCTAGTGTTCCACCGTACGTTGTTCCTAAACATGATTGATAACGTCGGTTAATTAACTTAGTTGACTCCCGAATTTACTAAACACTTTACATGTTTTTATGGTATGTTTTTATGCTTAGACTTACACTTGATCATCTTTATTATACCCACTAGGGTCTACTAACTAAGACACATTTTTTTTTTGTAGATTTTGGTCCGACCGACCTTGCCGACCGAACTTACCCAAGGTCGGTCCATTCCAGTAGCGTCCGAGTTCGAAATTTTTCACTCCGACCGACCTTGCCAAGTCCGGTCCCAAGGTCGGTCCATTCCAGAAGACTTCTCGTTTGAAAATTTCACCCCGACCGACCTTGCATGTCCGGTCCCAAGGTCGGTCGATTCCAGAAAGATTTCTGCGCACAAAATTTTGAGTCCGACCGACCTGCAAGTCCGGTCCAAAGGTCGGTCGATTCCAAAAATTTCCGCGCACAAAATTTTGAGTCCGACCGACCTTGCAAGTCCGGTCCCAAGGTCGGTCGATTCCAGAAAGGTTTCCGACGGGTTAAACTGGGCTCGACCGACCTTGTAAGTCCGGTCCCAAGGTCGGTCGGCTCCAGATTTTTGTTTCTAAATGTCCATTCCACTCCAAACTTCTTCACAAGCCTCCTAAGGTGTTCTAACATCATTAGACACACTAAAACCTTCATATATCCTCTTCCAAATTCATTTACAAGTTTATTTCTAAGCTCCTCAAATACTCTCTCAAAAACACTTGTAGTTCACTAGTTGCTCCCATCTAGAAATGCATTTGAACCATTATATTCCTACACAAATTTTGACATGATCTCCCCATAATTTTTACATGTTCCCACTCATCTTTTAACCCATTAAAACACTCCAACCATCAATTCCTCCAAGGCACCAAAACACACTTACAATTCACCGTTTAAACCACAATAGCCCTCAATATTCATAAACCTTAAAAGCTTGGCTCTTAGGCCCTTAAACAACATTAAATTAAACACTGAATTTCCTCATATTATTAGCAACACCTGCATTTCACTGAGCATTTATATTTGCACCTAGATAAAACACAAAATCCTTAAAACACCACATAGCTTGAGGTAAGTTGTTTACCTTGGATTTCTTTCAACTATCCCTCCTCCTCACTTCTTGTTGCACAACCGATTTCCAATGGGTTTGTTTGTTACACTAATGACCAAATACCATGAATGGTAATAAGCACCAAGAATTTAAATGAAGCTCTTGCAACAACCCTAAAACAAGAGGGTGTTTAAGCATAGAAATGTAGAGATTCTTACCTTCTACTCCACAATGGGCTGTTAGGAAACAAAGATGGGTAATCTCCAGCACTTAATGAAGCTTCAATAAGCTAAAACAAGGAGCAAAAACTGGAGCTCAAAACAGAGCAAAAATCGGCCAAGGAAGATGGAGAAAGAAATGGATTTTCGAGTTGCTTCTTACCTTAAACCGTCAAAGGGTTGATTAACTTCAAGAATGGGTGTTTTCCTCTTCAAAATGAGCTACACCCATGGAGGTCAAATGTGGGGTTTGGAGATTTTAAAAGGTGGAAAATAATCTCCAAGGTGAGAGGAGTATTTTGGTGCAAAAATTTCTTGATTTGGAGTTGATTTAAGGGTAGAACAAGAGGAGCAAGGTGAGCTATTTGGAGCCCTTGCAAATCGCCATTGCTGGAACAAAATGGAGAAGAAGAGCAGAGAGAGGGATGGGATCGTTGAAGATGAGGAGAGAGAGTGAGAGATAAAGTAGGTAGTTTTGTATTTTAGTGAGTAAAGTGAAATTAATAGAATAGAGAGGGGGAGAGCAAACCGTGAGACACAAGAGAGGGGGAGAAAAATTTGATTTTTATTTTATAATGTGAGAGAGTGGCACTTGGTCATTTAGCAGATAACACCCGTGATTTCCTGAACTGTCAGTTTTAACAGTCCGGGTCCGGTTTCCGGATTTTTTGTTTTATTTATTTTTATGGTCCTAGACCTTGACCAATATTTAATTATAGTCATATGATTGACTATAAATTTTTATTAGTCCTTTAAACCCGTTTAAAATCACATTTCCCGGGTTTCTCGAAAAACGTGCTTTAGAGCTCGTTTTGCGTTTTTAATCCACTATTTGGATCCGTTTCCTTCGGGAATTTTTCCACATGTTCTTAACGATTAAATAAGCCTTAAAAATATAATAATTATATAATTAACTAACATATTAAGGTTTGGGGTATTTCAATCTACCCCCCTTAAAAGAACTTTGCCCCCAAAGTTCACGCTTCCCACGCATCTTAAATATTAGAACACGGGGATTACTTCTGAAACCACGCTTCCATAACAAACACACAAACATTCTTTACATCACATCGGACTCAAGGTCCCGGTACATAACATCACTTAGACTCAAAGGTCTATAACATGACAACATAGACATGTATTCCAATACATGCCGTACATACATAACCGAAACGGCTCTACCCCCCTTAAATAGGGGTACGCCCCGTACCCTATACATACAAAACTAAGAAGTAAACAACGACGGGTACTTCGCCCTCATATCATCTTCCAGCTCCCAAGTGGCCTCCTCGACCTCCTGGTTAGACCAGAGAACCTTCACCAGTCGAACAGACTTGTGGCGAGTGTCTCGAGTCTTAGTATCCAGGATCCGTACGGGAGTCTCTACTGATCGCATGGTCGGCTCTAGTGTTAGCCTTTCGGGCTGAAGTACATGAGACGGATGAGACATATATTTCTTCAGCTGGGACACATGAAATACATCATGTACCTTGCCCAGCTCAGCAGGTAAATTGAGTCTGTAGGCTACCGGGCCTATCCGCTCCGTCACAACATAAGGCCCCACATATTTCGGGCTCAACTTGCCTTTCTGGCCAAAACGAAACACTCCCTTCATGGGGGATACTCTAAGGAATACCTGATCGCCCACGGCGAACTCCAGGTCGCGTCTGCGCACATCGCGTACGATTTCTGCCTATCCTGAGCTGCCTTCATGTTAGCCCGGATTTGGCGAACTTCTGCTTGTACTTGCTCTAAATACTCAGGTCCTATAATGACCGTCTCACTCGACTCATCCCAGCATAATGGCGTGCGGCATGGTCTACCGTACAAAGCCTGGAAGGGAGACATCTTGATCGAAGCATGGTAACTGTTGTTGTAGCTAAACTCGATCAGATGTAACTTATCAATCCAGCTGGTCTGAAAGTCAAGTGCACATGCACGTAACATGTCCTCAAGCGTCTGTATGGTGCGCTCACTCTGACCATCTGTCTGTGGGTGAAATGCCGTACTCAACTTCAGTTCGGTACCAAGTGCTTCCCGTGTACTTCTCCAGTACCTCGAGAGGAATCTGGTATCCCTATCAGACACGATAGTCTTCGGTACTCCATGATGTCGTACTATCTCACGGTCGAAGAGCTCTGCTAGCTTCGCCACTTTCCAGGTGTCCTTCATCGGAATGAATCGGGCCACCTTGGTCAGTCGGTCTACAACGACCCATATCATATTCAAGCCTCCCCGAGTAGGCGGAAGCCCAACAACAAAGTCCATGGAAATGTCATGGAACTTCCATTCAGGAACGGGCATTGGCTGTACCATGCCACCAGGACGACGGTGCTCAAACTTGACCTTCTGGCAAGTGAGACACCTAACAACATAATCTGTCACATCTTTCTTCATACCGATCCACCAGAAATATCTCTTCATACTCTTGTACATCTTTGAAGCTCCGGGGTGAATAGAAGTAGAAGAACAGTGTGATTCACTCAGTATGCGCTCCTTCAGCTCAGCGCTACTTCGTGGAATACAAAGTCGGCCATTCAGCCTGATCAAATCATCATCATGTAGTCGGAAATCATACTTTTGGCTCTCAAATGTGCCGTCCATAAGTTTCTGTTTGATCTCTTGCATGTACTGATCTAACATCTGAGCACTCCGCACCTCTTCAACCAAGCTAGAATGAGAGATTAGCGAATGGAGAGAGTGTGCTCGGCGACTCAATGCATCAGCTACAATGTTTGCTTTACCTTCCTTGTACTGAAGGTTAATATCGTAATCAGTAAGGAATTCAACCCATCTTCTTTGCCTCATGTTCAGCTCCTTCTGAGTGAACAGGTATTTCAAACTCTTGTGATCTGAATAGATCGTCACATTCACTCCATACAAATGGTGTCGCCATATCTTCAAGGCGAAGACAATGGCACCCAATTCTAAATCATGTGTAGGATAATTTTCTTCATGTCGCTTCAACTGTCGGGAGGCGTAGGCTACGACCTTCCCGTGTTGCATCAAAACACAACCCATTCCCTTTCCTGACGCATCACAGTACACCTCAAAACCATCAGTACCCTCTGGTATAGTAAGAATTGGTGCAGTAGTCAAAGCATCCTTGAGCTTCTGGAATGAGCTCTCACAGTCAACTGTCCAATCAAATGGTGCATCCTTCTTCATTAAGGATGTCAACGGTTTCGAAACACTAGAAAAATTCCTCACAAATCTCCAATAATAACCTGCGAGACTGAGGAAGCTCCGGATGTCAGTAACCGTCTTCGGTCTAGGCCAGGTGCGCACAGCATCAATCTTGGCCGGATCCACAGCGATCCCGGCCTCTGAAATAACATGACCAAGGAAAGAGACTTGGTCCAGCCAAAATTCACACTTCGAGAACTTCGCATAAAGCTGGTTTTCTCTCAATGTTTGCAGTACACCCTCAGGTGAGTTTCATGCTCAACCTTGGACTTAGAGTAAATAAGAATATCATCGATGAAGACAACTACTGACTTATCCAACTGATCTCGAAACAAACGATTCATCAAGTCCATAAACTTTGCCGGTGCATTAGATAAACCAAACGGCATGACCGTGAATTCATAGTGTCCATATCTGGTTCGGAATGCGGTCTTCTCGATATCACTGTCCCTGATAGCAATCTGATGGTAACCCGATCGCAGATCAATCTTAGAGAACACAGATGCACCTCTCAGCTGATCAAACAAATCATCGATACGTGGCAATGGGTAGCGGTTCTTCACCGTCACAGCATTCAGCTCTCTGTAATCGATGCAGAGGCGGAGACTACCATCCTTTTTCTTCACAAAAAGGACTGGTGCTCCCCATGGGGAACGCTAGGGCGGATAAATCCCTTGTCAAGTAGGTCTCTCAGCTGCTCTTTGAGCTCTGTCATCTCAGCTGGAGCCATTCGGTAGGGCGCCTTCGCTATCGGTCCGGTGCCCGGCACCAAATCAATCTCAAACTCAACTGCCCGTGTAGGCGGCATGCCTGGGAGTTCCTTAGGGAAGACATCAGGAAACTCCGACACAACCGGCACATCTGGGCTAAATTCAGGGTCTCTCTCTATGTCCTGGACATAGCAGAGGTATACATCATTCTTTCTTCTGATTTCATGATACATGGCCATGGCGGAAATGATCTGTGTCGAAGGCTCCCTGGGCCTCTGGCGGTAGGAAATGGTAACCCCAGACGGACTCCGAAGAAGCAGACGGTGCTCGGCACATAGGATTCTGCCCTTGTACCGCTCCAACCAGTTCATCCCGACAATTACATCAAAACCGAGCCCCTCGAACTCTATCAAGTCGATCGGGAACTCTTCGTTCTTAATTCGTACAACGACATCTCGGTGGTAGCGGGTACACCTGATCCGCTCTTTCGACGGGAGAGTGACTAGGAAGTCTTGCATCTCTTCACCGTCTAACCCCAGCCTCTTCGCAAATGATAGCGAGATGAAAGTGTGTGAGGCTCCGGAGTCGAACAAGACCGAGGCGTCCACGCCATTAACTGGGAAGGTACCGGTGAGGATGGTGCCGCTCTTGCCGGCCTCTGCCTCATTGCAGACACTCAGTACACCTCCCGTCCCGAGTGCACAGCCTAATTTATTTCAGAAACTTATAAGTATACAGTAATAACACGGGTGGTTTACTCAAGGAATCAACACTGCTTTATTCATAAAACTCATCTTTACGCCATGATGGTATTACATTGGCTACATCGCTCGATAACTTAGCATACTCAGTGCATCACATACTTAACATACATAGCCGGGTTAGAACGTTCCTTCGGATGGAACCGTTGTTACCGGATACCGTTCTCTTACGTCCCTAGCTCGGTTAATTTAACAGTTAGCACGCATTCGAGGTTACCGGTATGGGCACGCACACGTTACATTAATAATAAGAACTGTAAACTCATTTCATGATTTAATCTTACAAGGTTGTAAACACACAGAAAAACAAACAACACACAAGCCGGTGTAAACCGGTAGGCAACAGACTGCAAGAAAACCATACCTTGGTCCTTGCCGCTCTAGTGTTCCACCGTACGTTGTTCCTAAACATGATTGATAACGTCGGTTAATTAACTTAGTTGACTCCCGAATTTACTAAACACTTTACATGTTTTTATGGTATGTTTTTATGCTTAGACTTACACTTGATCATCTTTATTATACCCACTAGGGTCTACTAACTAAGACACATTTTTTTTTTGTAGATTTTGGTCCGACCGACCTTGCCGACCGAACTTACCCAAGGTCGGTCCATTCCAGTAGCGTCCGAGTTCGAAATTTTTCACTCCGACCGACCTTGCCAAGTCCGGTCCCAAGGTCGGTCCATTCCAGAAGACTTCTCGTTTGAAAATTTCACCCCGACCGACCTTGCATGTCCGGTCCCAAGGTCGGTCGATTCCAGAAAGATTTCTGCGCACAAAATTTTGAGTCCGACCGACCCTGCAAGTCCGGTCCCAAGGTCGGTCGATTCCAAAAAGATTTCCGCGCACAAAATTTTGAGTCCGACCGACCTTGCAAGTCCGGTCCCAAGGTCGGTCGATTCCAGAAAGGTTTCCGACGGGTTAAACTGGGCTCGACCGACCTTGTAAGTCCGGTCCCAAGGTCGGTCGGCTCCAGATTTTTGTTTCTAAATGTCCATTCCACTCCAAACTTCTTCACAAGCCTCCTAAGGTGTTCTAACATCATTAGACACACTAAAACCTTCATATATCCTCTTCCAAATTCATTTACAAGTTTATTTCTAAGCTCCTCAAATACTCTCTCAAAACACTTGTAGTTCACTAGTCTGCTCCCATCTAGAAATGCATTTGAACCATTATATTCCTACACAAATTTTGACATGATCTCCCCATAATTTTTACATGTTCCCACTCATCTTTTAACCCATTAAAACACTCCACCCATCAATTCCTCCAAGGCACCAAAACACACTTACAATTCACCGTTTAAACCACAATAGCCCTCAATATTCATAAACCTTAAAAGCTTGGCTCTTAGGCCCTTAAACAACATTAAATTAAACACTGAATTTCCTCATATTATTAGCAACACCTGCATTTCACTGAGCATTTATATTTGCACCTAGATAAAACACAAAATCCTTAAAACACCACATAGCTTGAGGTAAGTTGTTTACCTTGGATTTCTTTCAACTATCTCTCCTCCTCACTTCTTGTTGCACAACCGATTTCCAATGGGTTTGTTTGATACACTAATGACCAAATACCATGAATGGTAATAAGCACCAAGAATTTAAATGAAGCTCTTGCAACAACCCTAAAACAAGAGGGTGTTTAAGCATAGAAATGTAGAGATTCTTACCTTCTACTCCACAATGGGCTGTTAGGAAACAAAGATGGGTAATCTCCAGCACTTAATGAAGCTTCAATAAGCTAAAACAAGGAGCAAAAACTGGAGCTCAAAACAGAGCAAAAATCGGCCAAGGAAGATGGAGAAAGAAATGGATTTTCGAGTTGCTTCTTACCTTAAACCGTCAAAGGGTTGATTAACTTCAAGAATGGGTGTTTTCCTCTTCAAAATGAGCTACACCCATGGAGGTCAAATGTGGGGTTTGGAGATTTTAAAAGGTGGAAAATAATCTCCAAGGTGAGAGGAGTATTTTGGTGCAAAAATTTCTTGATTTGGAGTTGATTTAAGGGTAGAACAAGAAGGAGCAAGGTGAGCTATTTGGAGCCCTTGCAAATCGCCATTGCTGGAACAAAATGGAGAAGAAGAGCAGAGAGAGGGATGGGATCGTGAGTGAAGAGAATGAGGAAGAGAGAGAGTGTGAGAGAGAGAATAAAGTAGGTAGTTTTGTATTTTAGTGAGTAAAGTGAAATTAATAGAATAGAGAGGGGGAGAGCAAACCGTGAGACACAAGAGAGGGGGAGAAAAATTTGATTTTTATTTTATAATGTGAGAGAGTGGCACTTGGTCATTTAGCAGACAACACCCGTGATTTCCTGAACTGTCAGTTTTAACAGTCCGGGTCCGTTTCCGGATTTTTTGTTTTATTTATTTTTATGGTCCTAGACCTTGACCAATATTTAATTATAGTCATATGATTGACTATAAATTTTTATTAGTCCTTTAAACCCGTTTAAAATCACATTTCCCGGGTTTCTCGAAAAACGTGCTTTAAAGCTCGTTTTGCGTTTTTAATCCACTATTTGGATCCGTTTCCTTCGGGAATTTTTTTCCACATGTTCTTAACGATTAAATAAGCCTTAAAAATATAATAATTATATAATTAACTAACATATTAAGGTTTGGGGTATTTCAACTAAAACATGTACATCCTCACGTAAAGACATGTACATCCTCGCATTAAAAACATACAGATAGTCATATAAACCTATACGAATCATTAAATATGTACATCCTTAGATTAAAACATGTACATATAAGCAAGGACACTTGTACAAAAGGTCATACAAATATGTACAGATGGCCGTACAAAGATGTTCAGATGACCATACAAACATATACAAATGTTCATTAAAGAACATGTACATTCTCACATTGAAACATGTACATTGTCACATTACAACATGTACATTCTCACATTAACATATGTACATCATCTCATTAAAATATAAAAACATCGAATTCACCACTTTTTACTTAATGAATCATAATATCAATTTTAATGAATCATAATACAAAATTAATGAATCATATTATCATTTTAGGGTATCATCATATATATGTAAAAAATATTTTTTTTAAAAGCTGTCAACACATATCCATAATTGGTCTTGTTTTGAAGAGCTTGAATTTATATGAATAATGATATTTTTTTTTCAGTTTGGACCTATATTAAAAGTTATAATAATTTAAAGGTTTTGTGATAAAAAAGAAAAAAAGAAAAAGAAAAAAAATCATCGGTGCCTCATCTTCAAAAAAAAAAACCTTCAAAGCGCCGGGATGTAGCCAAAGATGGCTACATCCGGCTGTAGCCAAGAATTTGACTTATTATAATAGTGTCAGCATTATTGTAATAGTAGTAGCATTATGATAATAGTAGCAACATTATTGTAATAGTAGCAGCATTATTGTAATAGTGGCAACATTATTGTAGTGGTTGAAATAGGAATATGCTTTAGGTGTGGCTGAAGAAAAGAAAGGTATGGAAGAATGACCTGAATTGCCTATAAAAGGAAGAAGGGAGCAAGGAGAACGGAAACACACAAAATCTTACAAGAAAATCTTAGAGGATAAGAAGAGAGCTTATAAAAGAAACACTCACGAGAGTTGAAGAGTCTTTAGTAGAAAAAAAATATCAGTCTTTAAGTCTTTTGTAATATTAAAGTCATTTGTATTTTACTTTTGTAATATAATGTGTAATACCCTGAACTTAAATGTGTTAATAAATTGTGTAATTATGATTTTCTAAGGCTAATTAAGTCCTTAAGAACATTGGTGAAGAAAGAGAAACCAAAAGAAAAAGGAAAACACGTAAAAGCCACAAAACGTAAAAACGCGGGTTAAGTAATCATAGGAGGTATATAACCTCGACTAGGGTCCTAAATGGATTCCTAAGGCTTAATTATGACTAAATAACATGTGGAACAAATCCCGAAGAAACCGGATCCATATAGTGGGTTAAAAACGTTAATGAAGCTTTAAAGCACGTTTTTCGAGAAAACCCGAAAACGTGAATTTAAGTGGTCAAACAGACCCGTAAAAATTATAGTTGACTATATAACTATAATTAAACGTTAATGGGAGCTTAAGAACCATTAAAATTAGAGAAACAAGAAAAATTCAGAAAATGGGCCTGGTTGGTGAATAGTGCCAAAACCAGGAAAAATTAACGAGTGTTTCTTGCTGAAAGACGAAAATGCCCCCAACTTAATTAGCTAATGGGGCCGGTTTTTGTTAGTAGTCAGCACTCCCCTCTCTTAAATAATAGCTAGTTAATAAGTAAGAAGAGAAAAGAGAGAAAAACAAAAAGTAAAAAGTGAAAAAGTAACAAATACCTCACTTTTTCTCTCTCTCTATCTCTCTCTCCTCTCATTTCCTTTCCTCCCATCTTTTCCCTACCCCTCTCTCTGTTGATTCCTCTCTTCTTCTTCTACCTTACGATTCCAAGCAGCTCCCATGGCTTCCCTCCATTCTTTTGCTTGCCCAAGCCACATTAAGGCTCCAAATGGAAAAAAAATTATATATTATTGCTCTCCTCATCAAGAGCTATCTTCATCTCTTTTCAAAATCTCAAAAGGATGAAGTTCATCTCTATGGGTAGAGCACCATTTGAAGAGAAAAATGGATTTTATGGAGCTAGAGCACCTCCTCTTTCATTTAAGGTAAAAAAAATCCAAGAAATACTCATTTTTCTTTCCTTCTAGTCTTGGCCGATTTCATCTCTTAATGGGGCACTCTTCTTTCTTTGTTTGAGCATTTTTCCAAGCCTTAAATGGTGGTTGGGAGCTACTCTTTGATTCATGACCAAAAACCCATTTTAGGGTTTCAAGTGCCTAATTCCCCATTTGGGTATTGATTTGGAGATTGGTAAGTGTATCGCCCAACTTGACCGAAAATCAAGAGAGGAGAAGGAAGAAGAGTAAAAGAGGAACTTGTGAGCTTAAGTGAGTCGAGTAAGATCCGAGGAACGGAAGGTGAAACTGTAGAGTAAACCCATGGTGAAAGGTATGGTTTTCTTGCAACCTGTGTCCTGTCGAGTTATACTCGGGTTGTGTGTTTGTGTGGTTTATGGGTGTTTATGACTTTATAAGATAAAGCATGTAATAAGTCTACAGTAATTCATTTATGTGGTGTGTTGTTCCTGATACCGCCTAAACTCGAGTAAGTGCTAACCCCGTTAGCTAACCAAGTTAGGAGCACATAAGAGAACGGTATTCGGTTGTAAATGTCCCAAACCACAAGAACGTTCTAACTACGGCTATTCATGTGCAAACTGTAGATTGTGTTGTGTGAATGTGTTACCTTCCCGGTGTGTGTCTAACTAGACTTATAACACTATGATGTGTTATGATGTAATAAGTTCCATAAGGGAACTTCTAACCAATGTATAACTTGAGGGGGTGAGAAATTCGGGTGTCCGGTCGCGCGTGAATGTGTGGGAGTTGATATCTATAGTAGATTCAACTCTCTCCCATGTATGGTTGTTTTCCTTCTTGGAATTCAATCTCCCAGGAGCCTCATAAATGGCTCTCATAACTTGACTAATGTTCGAGGTTAGGGGGGTATTGTGTATGTTGTGATCGGGTCTATATTATGACCGACACATCTAAGTAAAGTAATTGTGTACGGTGTGATCGGGTCTATATTATGACCGACACATCTAAGTAAAGTAATTGTGTATGATGTGTTTGAATCTATATTATATCCGACACATCTTAAGTAATATATACGTTCTCTAAGAAGAACAGTAAGTTGTTATGTAATGAGCTCAACATGAGAATAAAGATATTCTCTAGGCTCTAATAAGTTGGCAAACTCTTATTTCGGTCCGAGTCCTCACATGACTTGTCCCTGAGTTATGTTGTGTGTATGTTAATGTGTGATGTATGTTGTTATGTTCAAGTACATTGATCACTAACATCAGCCCCATGTTATTATAAGATGTAATTTTGTATAACCCGATTAAACGGGTAAGTGTTGACTAATAAGAAATTAGCTCCATTAAGGTAGAAAACCTCAACGGTTAAAGAACACAGTAATGTGATCTAACAAATGTTGATGTGTTAACCTTATTGTTTGTATCATATTGATTGGATATGTGTTAAATGTATGCATGATAAGTGTTTACAGTGTTCATGCATGAATTAAATTAAAATCAAGCGCATGCTCAGACGACAACTAGTTGTGTGTGGCCCGGTAGTAGCGGGTTGCACGACTACCATACCAGCAAAGGTGCTGAGCCCCTTGGGGGCCACCCATTTCTTTTCAGGTACAATGAAGTTGCCCTTCGTTCGAGAGTAGAATAGGAATGGCGGAGCATGGGTAGTTTATATTATGTTAAGTGTATTTGTAGTCGAGTAAGATCGAACTTGTCATCAGCAATAGGTTGTACAATACTCGGTACAGTTTGGAATGTAATGTGGTTGACTCGGTTTGGAAATGGAATGAGTTTGTAATGTGTAAGTGCTCTGGAACCTGGTGCATCAGACCGATACATTGTGTAAGTATTAGCCTTGTTAGCCACGTGGGTGGCTAACGGCGTGTAACACCAATAGATCCAGTTTTAGTGTTGAGTAGTATTCTGCTGCGAACTGTTGTTAAGTACAGTGTTTGAAGTTGGGATGTTACAAAAAGTGGTATCAGAGCAAAGTATCGCTCTAATGACTAGAATTACCGAGCTTAGGAACTACCAAGTTAGGATTAGGGACTTGGGTTTAAGGGTTGAGTGATAGCGTGAGAGATACGCCAGTTAGGAATTACCAGTGTGTACTGAATACCTATAATATCCTTCTTGCCCTCCACATCCCCCATTTTATAACTCAGGAAAGAAAGCCAGAGAGAAGGAAAGTCCTCTCATACTCGGGAAAAACCCGATCTGGCTGTTATGAATTATTTCTGTAAGAACCAAAAACCCGTCATACAGTAGATTCCAAGGACTTGAAATCCCGGAGACGGTACCCGGTTGAACGACCTTACCCGCACTTAATAGCGGAAGATGAAGAATCCTACTTATAGGAAAATGAAATTTCCAGCAGCAAGGGTCGACATGCCTAGCAGTCGTGAGGACCCAACCAGTAAGAACGGAAGCACTAACTGTGAGAGAAGTGGAAAATAAAGAAGTAACAAAACCAAAGACACATGTCAACGGTATACTAACTGACTAAGGAACTAGTCAGAAGTGGGTAACCCCAAACCTACACACCCAATGTGAATTACGATGCTTGATCAACGTGGCTCGGACAGCTAAGAGAACACACACTAGACATACCCCAATAGGACTACAATGTGGTGCCTAAAAAAAAGTCAAGCCTCGGTAACCACAGTAAATGCGTGGGAATGAGCAATAAGGGAAGACATAGAGTTAAGTGAATAGGGGCCTTCGAGAATGGATAAGCACCTTGATTAATGACTATCATGTCAAGACAAACAAGAAGTCGCTCAGAAGATTTATTATCAGGAGGACTAAAGATTTAAAGGAAGAGCCAACAAGGCTACCGAATACAGTGTGGATAAAAGCAGTACCGCAACCAGTATATGTTGAACCGATAGCCAGCCGGCATGACGCACTTGCCATGGAAAGTGCTGCAATAATGGGGCTATACGGAGAATTTTTTTAATGACTATGAAGTACTTAGAAGAGTACCCTGATGGCGAATGAAGAAATTATGGGATCACGAATCCTAATAATTGAAGAGTGAGACCTTGGAAGGGCTTAACAGCCTAAACTTTATATTTAAGGATATACCAGTCAGCGAGAAGCTAGACTCGATCAAGGCAAGAAGACATTTTAATACCATGAGAATTTCTCTTTCAAACTCAGATTTACTTCATACTCTCTTTCAAAACCAAATTTTCTTTCAAACTCATATTTATTCCAAACCTTCTTTTAAGCCAAATTTCTCTCAAACTTCCGATTTTATTTAAAACCAAAACCAGAAGACCTACACCGGCCACAACGCCACCCAATAGGTAAGTTATACCAAGTTCGCCTTCGAACGACTTGATGACAATTGGATCACCCGAGGGTGTCAATCCGATGGAGAATACCGAATCCATACTAAATACCAAAAGAAAGTAGAACATACCTAAGAGCATGGTAGCTGAATTTCCCTTGATTAAGTTCGGGAAGCACCTAATGTGCGTTATCATAGGACAATATATGAGGAGTTGACAACAGAATACTTCACCTAGGTGTGTGACAGACACTACGAGTGTACGAAAACGAAATGTGGGACGACTGCACTCCTGAGGAGCTTGCGGGCCTCACAGACTCATTCATGAGTTAGTCAGGTGAGTAGTAATGTATCATTAGGGTGCCCCACATATGTATACGAGTAGAGTCAGGAACACGGGAAGTAGTCAACTCTGTACTACGGTCAGCAGTAAAATCTAGACCAGAGTAACCAATTACCGAGAATGAATGAAGTGAAAGGACTCAGTTAAGCTAGCAAGGCTAAAGGAATTAGTGAATTCGTTTCAAGAAAAAGTTTAAGAGTCAGGAAATGCAAAGTGCACTGACTAGTAAGTAAAGACATCGCATATGTCTCAAGAATCACGAGGGATCAACATGATAGCTGGAACGAATACCCAGCCTATACATGGTAAGGCAGATGCCTAATATGGACACGTTAATATGCAACGAACGAGATGAAATTCCCTGAACAATCACCTAGGCTGCCAGGGGATATCGATCTTCACTGAAGAGGATATTAAACCCAGCCAAGAACGCAAAGCGGCGTAGTTAACTAAACATACCCATAAGTACAAGCCAGATGTAATCTTTTAACTTAGCAACACCCAGGAGCAATCCTTGAAGGGTGTTCAGGTCAACAAAAGTTGAACGAAATATCATAATAGAAACACAAGAGTTGAAACAAATACTCGGTTTTGAACGCCGAAGGGAACCCACTTAACAGTAGAACCCTAAGTCACCAAAGAGGCAACCTGAAATTCCTAAGGGGCCTCCCTTGAAAGGAAGTGTGATGCAACGGCCTTGTTAGGGGGCCCAGAATCACATCCAAACCATGTGATGGTGTACGGAGAAGTAAAATTTTTGTGAACAGCCTACAATGAGCGAAGCTCGAGGCAATGAGGCTTATAAGCCACAAACCAAATGCGTTAGGTAAATTTAAATGATTACAAAACCTAGATAAAGCCATAAGGAGTTTTGCCTGAAATGGAACTAGTAAGGGAAGACAAAAGTCAAGCCTCGGTAACCACGACAATTGCGTGGGAACGAGCAATAAGGGAAGACATAGAGTTAAGTGAATAGGGCCTCCGAGAATGGATAAGCACCCTGATTAATGACTATCATGTCAAGACAAACGAGAAGTCGATCAGAAGATTTATTATCAGCTAAAGATTTAAAGGAATAGCCAACAAGGCTACCGAATACAGTGTGGATAAAAGCAGTACCGCAACCAGTATATGTTGAACCGATAGCCAGCCGGCATGACGCACTTGCCATGGAAAGTGCTGCAATAACGGGGCTATACGGAGAATTTTTTTAATGACTATGAAGTACTTAGAAGAGTACCCTGATGGCGAATGAAGAAATTATGGGATCACGAATCCTAATAATTGAAGAGTGATACCTTGGAAGGGCTTAACAGCCTAAACTTTATATTTAAGGATATACCAGTCAACGAGAAGCTAGACTCGGTCAAGGCAAGAAGACATTTTAATACCATGAGAATTTCTCTTTCAAACTCAGATTTACTTCAAACTCTCTTTCAAAACCTAATTTTCTTTCCAACTCATATTTATTTCAAACCTTCTTTTAAGCCAAATTTCTCTCAAACTTCCGATTTTATACCAAAACCAGAGGACTTACATCGGCCACAGTGCCACCCAGTATGTAAGTTATACCCAGTTCACCTTCGAACGTCCTGATGACAATCGGATCACCCGAGGGTGTCAATCCGAAGGGGAAGACTGAATCCATACTAAATACAAAAAGAAGGTAGAGCATACCTAAGAGCATGGTAGCTGAATTTCCCTTGATTAAGTTCGGGAAGCACCTAATGTGCATTATCATAGGACAATGTAAGAAGAGTTGACAAAAAAATACTTCACCTAGGCGTGTGACGGAGACTACGAGTGTACGAAAATGAAATATGGGATGACCGCACTCTAGAGGAGCTT
Organism: Limonium bicolor; assembly: GCA_023374045.1. Lineage (NCBI taxonomy): Eukaryota > Viridiplantae > Streptophyta > Magnoliopsida > Caryophyllales > Plumbaginaceae > Limonium > Limonium bicolor. The sequence goes on from CM041778.1 coordinate 116,026,915, forward strand.
GCGGGCCTGATAGACTCATTCATGAGTTAGTCAGGTAAGTAGTAATGTATCAGTAGGGTGCCCTACATATGTATACGAGTAGAGTCAGGAACACGCGAAGTAGTCGACTCCGTACTATGGTCAGCAGTAAAATCCAGACCAGAGTAACCGATTACCGAGAATGAATGAAGTAAAAGGACTCAGTTAAGTTAGCAAGGCTAAAGGAATTAGTGAATTCATTTCAAGAAAATGTTTAAGAGTCAAGAAATGCAAAGTGCACTGACTAGTAAGTAAAGACATCATATATGTCTCAAGAATCACAAGGAATAAACATGATAGCTGGAACAAATACCAAGCTTATACATGGTAAGGCAGATGCCTAATATGGACACGTTAATGGGCAACGAATGGGATGAAATTCCCTGAATAATCACCTAGGCTGCCAGGGGATATCGATCTTCACTGAAGAGGATATTAAACCCAACCAAGAACTTAAAGCGGCGTATTAACTAAACATACCCATAAGTACAAGCCAGATGTAACGGCATAACTTAGCAACACCCAGGAGCAATCCTTGAAGGGTGTTTGGGTCTACAAAAGTTGAATGAAATATCATAATAGATGCAAAGAGTTGAAACAAATACTTGGTTTAAACACCGAAGGGAAACCCACTTAACAGTAAAACCCTAAGAGGAAGAGGTAACCTGACATTCCTAAGGGGCCTCCCATGAAAGGAAGCGTGATGCAACGACCTTGTTAGGGAGCCCAGAATCACTTCCGAACCATGTGATGGTGTACGGAGAAGTAAAATTTTTGTGAACAACCTACAATGAGTTGAGCTTGAGGCAATGAGTCTTATAAGCCGCAAACCAAATGTGTTACGTAAATTTAAATGATTACAAAACCTAGATAAAGCCATAAGGAGTTTTGCCTGAAATGGAACTAGTAAGGGAAAAGTTTGTCCTATACAAGTGAATAGAGAGGAGAATGAACCACTGCTTAAAGAGTGGGGATACCTCTCGATATTGTGTGGTCGGGGGGCGGTAATTATGTGAACAATGCCCAAGAAATATGCTGAAGTTTGACCATGTTATTATTGCCAAGGAATAATTTGAATAAGAATAGTACAAAAAAGAAGCTTTAATCACAATTGTGGAAAACCGAAAGAGTAGTCAGTTTAATAGCAACCACCATATGTGTATGATGCGAGGCGTAGAGTGAACAACGCTCAAGGAGCATAAAGACTTGAAGAATAGCATATTCAGTAATCAGCCAAGTAAATGGCGAAACATAACGTAATGGCGGGAGTACAAGAGCGAAAACTAACGTAATAGTGGATGCCGTTTAAGTCAATGTTACATAAATGAGTAAGAACATAGTGCGCAGTAAGCGACCGTTGTACGAGTATTGTTAAAAAATGATATGGAGAGCAAGTGGAATTACGAGTTAGACTCAGAGGAGACGAAAAGCAAGAGATGGTAAGCAGATTAGGCAATAAAGCCAGAAATCTATACCATATGACGGAAGACCTCACGAAGAAGGCATTGTTTATTCCTATTGTAATTGCATAAGGAATGGAAGTGTACTCTTAGTAAATTAACATGATAAGCGAGGTAATAAGCCTCAGGACAAGAGTACTCGATTGCGAAGTAACCAACCCGTACTGGATACGGAAGTCATGCAAGCACACCAATGAATACGACGTAAGTCGGTTAAGCATAGACATAGAAACAAAACCGTTGGAAATACCAACCGTCACAGTAGCTGAACCCCACCACAACAAAGGCGGAAAGAGACTTATAAGCGCTATAAGGACCGATGCATAGGAAATGCAAGGTCGTACAAATGAAAGAAAACGTGTACAGAACCAAATGAGGAGGCATGATTAGGAATAAGTGACTACAGTAGCACTGAATACCAAATATAGGTATAGTATATACCTCAAGTGTTGGAAACAACAGAGGGAGAACTACATATTAGGTAGTAGCTCGACATCAACCAACAGTAAGTCAGAAAGACCTAGTGAATAAACACAGAGATACACAATAGTATACACAATAAATTATCAGAAAACTGGATCGAAAATCTATAACTCACCGAATTCACGCACGGTAAGAGATACCACGAGTCAGTTGAGAAACCGTTATTCCCAACATAAAAAGGGATAAATGGAAGATGTACAATACATTAAGAATAACGAAGAGGGTGAACCAAGCTCTAAAGTTATCAGCATCGCACAACAAAATCCAGTGGGCCCATGATTTAAAAGTTGAATATACCTTGTGAATGCGAGTAAATGGTTAATTATCAATGCCTAGAAGCCTGACAGGCCAGAACCGAAAGCGGTTTTGAGTTAAACAGACTCCAATGGGAACTCTTGGTTCCAGGACTAAACAGCCAATATGGTTAAAACACTCTAATTAGAACGCATTGTATAATAAACCGTGTGGAAGTTAAAACACTTCATGACGACGGAACGTCTTAAACCAATGTTAAGTGATAATATATGGTTGATTACGTGAGCGTAATCCCTTTTAAGGGGGGTAAAGCGAAAAATCGCTTAGCGTATGTTTACGTACAAGTGTACGGGAACTATGGTGTGCATAACACAAAGAAATTGTTTTAATGCTTGATGTATACGTTATATACACATATGTATTCACTCATAAATCTAATTGTGGTCATTGCGCACAGAAGATGCGAATACCATTGTTATAAATGTACCTACCTTGTTAATTTTGGTGTGAGAATACAAGTGTAAGGGAGTAGAAAAAATCCTGGGGAACTAAAACCCCGATGATATATGTTTATTTGAGACCGGTAATAGTATTGTGATGTTTGAAGTGGTATGAAACCGATATAGAACCTAGTGAGAATTAAATTCCCTAGGTAACTTGATTAGAGGCGAATTGAGAATAATTGATGGACAGAGTTCCATCCTTTAGAGATGTGTTGCTCAATGATTATGACTAGAAGGATTAAAAAAAGATAGAAAATGGTAAATGTTTGAATTAGTTGCTTGTTTGAAATTGAAGTGGGAGGTCGAACTTGATTTGCATGCGATCAAGGGAAACTGATGCTGATCACATCAGGGTTGGATGACTCTTGAAGCTCCCTATAAGTGGTAAAAAATAATCACGTTAAGAAAAGACGCAGTTAGCATAAATTGGACTTGGAGTTGTATTACATTTTCAAAAAGGATTTTCAATTGGTATTTTCAAATAAAGGATTTTCTTCTACTTGACCTTGTAAAAAGGATTTTCCATTATTTTAGTCTCGCTCATGAGCCGAGGACGTATGAGCCTTTTGTCTTTGGACCGGTGACATGAGGAGAATACAATAAAGTGTATGTAATTGTTTTGATCTTCCAAAGGACCGGGGACCAGAAACATAAGTGTCCATCAAAACCTGTACCTGCGAGATCACCGTGTGTATTACTCGATATGGGACTCAAAGACTGAGATGTCTTATAGTCTTAGGACCGAGCCCATGAAGAGAATGTAAAAGAGTATTTAAGATTGTTATACATGCTAAGACATGTTGTGTGTTATGTGTAGTATACATTATCCAGAGCTTTGAGTCTAAAGGTTTATATCAGATGTATTTTGATATGTAAGATTTATGTTGCAAAAGTAATCCCTGTACTAATTAAATGATGCATGGGAATTGTAGAACTTTGAGGATAAAGTTCTTTTAAGGGGGTATATTGAAATACCCCGAACTTAAATACGTTAATAAATTGTGTAATTATGATTTTCTAAGGCTAATTAAGTCCCTAAGAACCGTGGTGAAGAAAGAGAAACCAAAAGAAAAAGGAAAACACGTAAAAGTCACGAAACGTAAAAACGTGTGTTATGTAATCATAGGAGGTATATAACCTTGAATAGGGTCCTATATAGATTCCGAAGGCTTAATTATGCCTAAATAACATGTGGGAACAAATCCCGAAGAAACCGGATCCATATAGTGGGTTAAAAATGCTAATGAAGCTTTAAAGCACATTTTTCGAGAAAACCCAAAAACATGAATTTAATTGGTCAAACAGACCCGTAAAAATTATAGTTGACTATATAACTATAATTAAACGTTAATGGGATCTTAAGAACCATTAAAATTAAAGAAACGAGAAAAATCCGGAAAACGGGCCCAGTTAGTGAATAGTGCCAAAACTAGGAATAATTTACAAGCGTTTCTTGTAGAAAGACGAAAACGCCCCCAACTTAATTAGCTAATGGGGCCGGTTTTTGTTAGTATTCAGCACTCCCCTCTCTTAAATAATAGCTAGTTAATAAGTAAGAAGAGAAAAGAGAGAAAAGCAAAAAGCAAAAAGTAAAAAAGTAACAAATACCTCACTTTTTCTCTCTCTCCTCTCATTTCCTTTCCTCCCATCCGTTCCCTACCCCTCTCTCTGCTGATTCCTCTCTTCTTCTTCTACCTTACGATTCCAAGCAGCTCCCATGGCTTCCCTCCATTCTTTTGCTTGCCCAAGCCACATTAAGGCTCCAAATGGAAAACAAATTATATATTCTTGCTCCCCTCATCAAGTGCTATCTTCCTCTCCTTTCAAAATCTCAAAACGATGAAGTTCATCTCCATGGGTATAGCACCATTTGAAGAGAAAAATGGATTTTATGGAGCTAGAACACTTCCTCTTTCATTTAAGGTAAAAAGATCCAAGAAAAACTCATTTTTCCTTCCTTTTTGTCTTGGCCGATTTCATCTCTTAATGGGGCACTCTTCTTTCTTTGTTTGAGCATTTTTCCAAGTCTCAAATGGTGGTTGGGAGCTCCTCTTTGATTCATGACCAAAAGCCCATTTTAGGGTTTCAAGTGCGTAATTCCCCATTTAGGTATTGATTTGGAGATTGGCAAGTGAACTGCCCAAATTGACCGAAAATCAAGAGAGGAAAAGGAAGAAGAGTAAAAGAGGAACTTGTGAGCTTAAGTGAGTCGAGTAAGATCCGAGGAATGCAAGGTGACACTATAGAGTAAACCCTTGGTGAAAGGTATAGTTTTCTTGTAACCTGTGTCATGTCGAGTTATACTCGGCTTGTGTGTTTGTGTGGTTTATGGGTGTTTATGACTTTATAAGATAAAGCATGTATCGAGTTTACAGTAATTCATTTATATGCCGCGTTGTTCCTGATACCGCCTAAAATCGAGTAAGTGCTAACCCCGTTGGCTAACCAAGTTAGGAGCACATAAGAGAATGGTATTCGGTTGTAAACGTCCCGAACCTCCGGTACGTTCTAGCTATGGCTATTCATGTGCAGACTGTAGATTCTGTTATGTGAATGTGTTACCACCCTAGTGTGTGTCTAACTAGACTTATAACACTATGATGTGTCATGATGTATTAAGTTACAGAAGGCAACTTCTAACCAATGTATAACTTGAGGGGTGAGAAATCCGGGTATCCGGCCGTGCGAGTATGTGTGGGAGTTGATATCTATAGTAGATTCAACTCTCTCCCATGTATGGTTGTTTTCCTTCTTGGAATTCAATCTCCCATGAGCCTCATAAATGGCTCTCCTAACTTGACTAATGCTCGAGGTTAGGGGGATATTGTGTACGGTGTGATCGGGTCTATATTATGACCGACACATCTAAGTAAAGTAATTGTGTACGGTGTGATCGGGTCTATATTATGACCGATACATCTAAGTAAAGTAATTGTGTATGATGTGTTCGGATCTATATTATATTCAACGCATCTTAAGTAATATATACGTTCTCTAAGAAGAACAGTAAGTTGTTATGTAATGAGCTCAACATGAGAATGAAGATATTCTCTAGGCTCTAATAAGTTGGCTAACTCTTATTTCGGTCTGAGTCCTCACGTGACTCATCCCTGAGTTATGTTGTGCGTATGTTAATGTGTGATGTATGTTGTTATGTTCGAGTACATTGATCACTGATATCAACCTCATGTTATTATAAGAAGTAATTATGTGTAACCTGATTAAACGGGTAAGTGTTTACTAATAAGAAATTAGCTCCATTAAGGTAGAAACCCTCAAGGGTTAAAGAGCACAATAATGTGATATAACAAGTTGTTGTGTTAACCTTATTGTTTGTATCCTATTGATTGGATATGTGTTAAATGTAAGCATGATATGTGTTTACAGTGTTCATGCATGAATTATATTAAAATCAACCGCATGCTCAGACGACAATTAGTTGTGTGTGGCCCGGTAGTAGCGGGTTGCACGACTACCATACCAGTAAAGGTGCTGAGCCCCTTTGGGGCCACCCATTTCTTTTCATGTACAATGAAGTTGCCCTTCATTCGAGAGTAGAACGAGAATGGAAGAGCATGGGTAGTTTAAATTATGTTAAGTGTATTTGTAGTAGAGTAAGACCGTACTTGTCATCAGCAATAGGTTGTATAATACTCGGCACAGTTTGGAATGTAATGTGGTTGACTCAGTTTGGAAATGGAATGAGTTTGTAATGTGTAAGTGCTCGGGAACCTGGTCCATCAGACCGTTACATTGTGTAAGTATTAGCCTTATTAGCCATATAGGTGGCTAACAACGTGTAACACCAATAGATCAAGTTTAAGTGTTGAGTTATATTCCGATGCGAACTGTTTCTAAGTATAGTGTTTGTAGTTGTGGTGTTACAAAAAGTGGTATCAGAGTGAAGTATCGCTCTGATGACTAGAATTACCGAGCTTAAGAAGTACCGAGTTAGGATTAGAGACTTGGGTTTAAGGGTTAAGTGATAGCGTGAGAGATACGTAAGTTAGGAATTACCAGTGTGTACTGAATACCTATAATATCCTTCCCGCCCTCCACATCCCCCGTTTTATTACTCAGGAAAGTACGCCAGAGAGAAGGAAAGTCCTCTCATACTCGGAAAAACCCGATCTGGCTGTTTTGAATTATTTCTGTACGAACCAAAAACCCGTCATACAGTAGATTCCAAGGACTGGAAATCCCGGAGACGGTACCCGGTTGAATGACCTTACCCGCACTTAATAGGGGAAGATGGAAAATCCTACTTATAGGAAAATGAAATTTCCGGCAGCGTGGGTCGACATGCCTAGTAGTCGAGAGGACCAGGCCTGCAAGAAGGAAAGCACTAACTGTGCAAGAAGCGGAAAATGAAGAAGTAACAAAACCCAAGACACATGTCTATGAGACCGCAGTTGTTAGAAAATACCCCAACGGTATACTAACTGACTAAGGAACTAGTTAGAAGTGGGTAACTCCAAACTTACACACCCAATGTGAATTACGATGCTTGATCAACGTGGCTCGGACAGCCTTGAGAACATTCACTAGACATACCCCAATAGGACTACAAGTGGTGCCTAAACAAAAGTCAAGCCTCGGTAACCACGACAATTGCGTGGGAACGAGCAATAAGGGAAGACATAGAGTTAAGTGAATAGGGCCTCCGAGAATGGATAAGCACCCTGATTAATGACTATCATGTCAAGACAAACGAGAAGTCGATCAGAAGATGTAGACACCAAAAATTCTCACCCCATAAAATAAAATTCAGGAAAATAAATAAAATAGAAGGGTCATCTTCTTTCTATCTCAAAGTTTCTTGGTGCGTGTGTCAAGCTGAAGCCCCCATTTCATTAAAAGATTTTTGGATCTATTTGCAAACATTTGAGAAAACATATTTCAAAAATAAAAGCATATGCTTTCAAAGATACATTTTCAATATTATTTCATCTGTCTGCTAGTCGACTCCTAATCCGGCTCATATTTTAGTTCGTTTTACCTCTTATTTCATCCGACCCTCATCTGTGAATATGTGTATATAACATTCATTACATTAATAAATCAAGGAATTGCGGCACTGTATTGGTAATAACGTCATATATCCAACCCACTTGTGTTGGGTTCAAATGTGCTTGGAGTGAATCAAGTTAGCTCCATTTTTGTAGGAATTCCTGCTTTTCTTCCCTGGACTTTGTGTCCGTTTTTACTTTCCTTCTCCTGATGCGGCCCAACACAGTCAGGTCCAAATTGAGCCTATTACAGATCGGCTCAGCTAAAAATCTATCGGACGTTTCTTTTCAATCTCTCAGCCTTCCAAAGCGTAAAACCACACCTATTGTTGCATATATATACCGACAAAACTAAAAAAACCTAGAGAGGTGTGCTCCTCAGAATCAACAGCCGCCTCAAAACACTCCCTCTATTCCATCTCGATCTTCCCCTTATTCCTATCCATGGATAACTCTTATTCAACCCAAAAGAAACCGTGAAATAAGGCGGAGTAATCGCCACCTCCATTGATCGATTTTTATCGACCACCTTCTCCTGCTTGTTCTCTGGATCTCGATCTCCATTTTCAAAAGAAAAAATACAGTAGCCTCCTGCATTCGTGCCCTTCACTGTCGTTATTTTGCAAACCCAGCTGCCGAACAGGAACATATAACTCTGACCCTCTGTTCAGTCTCTCTCACGGTAAATTTGTAATCCAAACCGGCGAACATAGTATACTCTACGCTTTTTCTTTTCTTTTTTTCATTCCCGAACACATTGCAGACAACTCAACACCCTCATCATTCACGCTATCCATCATCATCATCATCGTCATCTTATTTATTCACCGTAAGTTTGCAAGCAAACTGACGAACAAGAACATGTTACTGCACCTTTTCCATTCTCTTCATCGAACATTCACGTCATGCACCTTCCCTCTGCTTTCACTCACGCTTTTTACAACCCGAGCTGGTCGATGAGGAGTGAGTAAGCTCTAGGTTTCTTCCCCCTTTTCAACCGGCGAAGCAAAGAGCAAACAAACTCTGCACCTTCTTCAGTCTTTTCTTCTGCGTACAAGGGAATACGTGCTCTGAGCCTTCGTTCATCTCACGGTATTCTGCAACCTAACTAGCGACCAAAGAGCAAACACACTTCACCTCCTTCATTCTGTTCGCATCCTTGTCAAACAAGGGACGTACATATTCTACGACTCTTCATTTTTCTCCACCCTGGCATACTCCTTGCGAGAACATGTTATGTCGACTGCATAGGAATTCGCTCTTGTATGTGACAGGCATGGATCAGCTGCAGTTCGTACTGGGAGCTAACGTTTTGGCTGTTCTACTTTTCATCTCCCTGTCTATTTATTTGATTATGCTTGCGGACTAATGTTTTGGCTTCCCCGCGTGTATATTCTTTCTAGCTCTTTACAACCGGACTGGAAAACAGGAGTATCACCTCCAACTCTCTTCAATTGCTTCACCCTCTGCAACTGACGAACAAGAGTAGACAAACCCACTGTGCCTCGGGGCTTCTTTTCATTATAACTGGAAACAAGGGAAAACTTTCCCCTATCAGAAGAAAGGTGCTGAAGTCGTTGGTATATCTTCCCCTTTCTACTGTTTCGATTCAAGGAAAACTGGTACCAAATCCTTATCCTCGTCATTACTTGTGAGCTATGCACAAATGTTATTACCTGGACGCTGCTCTCTGCAGATTTTGTTCCACTGAAGCTCTGAGTGTTCGGTCACATGTATTTACGACAATTAAGTATGGTTCTCATTTTTTTGATGTCGTCCATGCGTTTATCAACAATTTGGTGTAGTTTTTTTTTATCCAATCCGCTAGATTCTCATGAACATGAATAAACGATTTGGGAAAAGAAAATGAGTCATCTCTATATTAATCGATTAGTGTAATATTTGCATTTTTGTTTAAGTACATTATTTTAGTAGTATAACTTCACGACGATTTATTGATAAAAAAAAGAGTATGAAGAAATAAAAACAGCAACAAAAAAAAAGAAATCAAGAGAAAAAAAAAAGTCATGATCCGTTTTTTTTACGAATATAGCTTTTGACGAGTAGAGAAACGAACAACCAAAAAAGATGGGGATTAGTTTTCGAATCTGTTTGTTGTTGTTTTTTTGTGCGTGTAAATTTTGGCAATATGAATTTAGGATCCACAATTTTAGGTTTTAGTAAGTTTTTTACATGGCTTTTTTTTTTATTTGAGTAATTAGTTTTTAGAATTTATTAATAGGTATTTTAACCATGTTATTCTATTCTGATTTTTGTTCATGTATAAACTTGCTTAGATTTTGTTAATTTGTGATCAAATTGTATTTGTTAAATCGTGCTGTGTATGAATTGTTATTATATTTTGTTTGCTATATCCATTGTATTATATTATAATTTGTTGAGTTGGACCCGTTTGGGTTGCTGCAAACCCTCAGCCCAAACTTCAATTTCCCCTCGGGCCCAACTCATTACTAGCCAAACCGGGCTAGAACAGGTGGCCATAGAATAACCTTTAGACTTTACCTACTTATTTCTGGACACATCGATTCCAGTTTAGAGAAGCTTCTAGGTTCAGGGATGTCCCTCACTCAAACGGGCCGTAGAGTCTGGTCGCGGGGAATGCCCTTCCTTTATAAAATTTTCCAAACAATCCATAATTGTCACATAAAACTCACAATCAATGATTCATTTCAATCAATGACAATTCAATTCAAGACCCAAAATTCAATTCCAAAGTCAACTCGATTTCAATTCCAAAATAAACCCATTCCAATCAAAAAACCCTTTTCCCACTCTAAAGTGTTCTTCATACCTCTCAAAACACTCAAGCCTTCTTCGGCTCCCACAAACTTCAAACCATCAGACTCTTGTCTATTCACTCAACCTCAGACTTTTCCAAAATCTTCATTCTCTACTCATTCGAATTCACCAATTCATCATCTTGGCGCTAGCTTGATAGAAAAGCTCGCCTCATCAGCTCCTCACACTCTACTTTCTTCCTATCCTAATCATATCCTTGGCTTTTAAATGAATCTCTTTAAAAAGGTTTTGAAAGAAGGCAATCCCGACAATTGGAGACCGAGGTTTCCTCGGGCACCAATCCGAAGTCGTGGTCGTTGCCACTTCTAAGGGGTGTAACCCAGTGCGAACCAACCAAAGAATCTCTGGCTTGATCAGATAAGTCCTATCCATAGGCAATAATTTCAGAGTCAACCAACAGTTCTTAGAACCCTCATTCCCTTCCTTCCTAGTATCTTAGGTCAAACTAGGTGGCGACTCTAGTCAATTCCGCCCTTAGGGCATAAGTCCGCGTGGAGCCCATCGAGAGCGGGTGTAGTGCACACTTGCACTCCCCTTTATGCTTTCTGGGAAAGACGGACGATTTAGTAGGTATTTGAGGGATGTCATGAATAACGGGTTTTCACCCTCCACAGAATGGCGTTTTCTAGAATCTAGGCTTCTCATCTAGTTCGAATTTAGATAGACCCCCCTCATACCAAAAAATCACCCTCCACTGAATGGCGACTCTGCTGGGGAAAACTTGAGTAAGTTTTTCTCAAACTCAAGGAAGACTGAACTCCATTCAAAATTGTCAGGATTCCCCAACTTCTTTCAAAACCTTCAAGAGATTCATTTCCAAGCCTTTAGGATTACTCTACTCCACACTTAGAGTGTGCTTTGTGAGGATAGTTAGGATGAGTGTTTAGAATTCGAAATTGACTTTGATTACCACATGTGTGCTTTGAGCTTTGCATGCTTCACTCTTGTTTACTATTGTGTGTTTATTGTTATGTTCACTGCCCTTCATTCATGATATAATTGCTTGTTCATGGTTTTGTAAATGGGGCCTTCGTAGAAAGGAGCCAACCCATTGTTGCATCGGGTAGTTTAGGAGCATGCATTCCTCTGTGTCACCTTTACTATCTGCGGGCGGGATTAACAATTGGTCCACAATTGATTCCCTCTGAGTATGGGTCCTTCGTAGTTAAGGAGTAAACCCACGAGGTGGTATGGCCGTAGTTGTCTACACCTTGAAACAACTCAGGATCCTTTCAAAAACCTTTTCGAGTCAAAGCCAGCATATAGTAAGCTATGAGCCTTCATGTCCAGCTGCTTTATCCAGTGTCTAGGATGGGTTTTATGGGTAGTCACCCCCTTGTATGCCGCCTGTCTGACCACCTTTCTTGCCTTACCCTGAAGATTGCATGGGCTCAGTTCTCCATTGTTCCTCTGCACCACGGGTGTCTCTAAAGCCCAATGTCACGCTACACGTCCATAGAGGATCCCGTATTTACCGGATACCCATACATGGCACAACGTAGTCAGTGAATAATTTGGACTTTAGACACACCTGACCGTGCAGATGACGAGAGACCCGTTCCCATGCAGTACTTCCCCAAGTTTCCCAAAGTGAGTATGTTGTGATAATCCCCGGCCGTGGCTCATGTGACGTATCACTCGGGTATCCTGACCTTTCGAACTTAAGCACTCCGGACTTTCTTGATGACGTGCCCCACAAGGCATAACAGAGATAAATCCCGAGAGATGAATAGTGAAGGAACGACGGTTCCCCCGGTGGTATGGAAGCACTGATTGACCTGGAAGGTGATTATCCCAATCATTCGCACTCAGCTCCATATAAAAGCAGCCACGATTTATATTTTCGTTCTTATGTCTGTGTGATCACGATTTAAACACTTGAAAAATCAGAAAACGAATCATGTCGAACGCTCTAATGAAATATCTTCAAAGCCGTTCATCTCGAATGATTTCAAAATTATTATTTCCAAAACAGTTTTCAAAATCATTTTCAATCAAATTCTTTCAGAAAATAAACTTTGTCCAACGGTTTGTAAAGACCAGATTTCAAAAATCTATTACTCTCAAATGATTTTCGATCAGTATTTCTTACAAATGTTATTTCAAAAAAAAAAACTATTTCCAAAAACGGATTTCAAAAAACCTGCTTTTTACAAACGAATTTCAAACAACTTTTTCATGAATATTATCTCAAACTTGTTTTTGAAAACAGTTTTCGAAGTTGATTTTCACAAATGTATTTCAAAATAAATGATTTAGTCCCCATGTTGTGACTCGCTATTTTTGAAGTTCAACCCACCTTCAAGAGCAGTGGTCATTACTGTGGAGCGTACTAGTCATTTCGTGTTTCACAAAAGTGGTGGATTTTCACAAAGATTTTGTGCTCGATCATTCATTTCCTTTCTCAAAAAAAAAAAAAAGCCCCTCATCTTTCTCGTCGGAGCAAGTGGAGCGCATGAAGATCAACAACAGTCTGAACCAAAAATCAGAGCTGCACCAACCCGAGTCCAGTGACATGAAGACTATAAACAACCATCCGAGTTCGAAGTTGCTGAGGGTCAGAAGAGCACCAACCAATTTCTCTTGATCATAGTGTCACCTTGTTGACCGAACCCGAAGACGATCGAACGGCCAATCAGGAGCCCACACATGAATAAGCAGTCAATCAGAAGCTCGAAGACGAAGCAGAAGAATTCGGAAGAGGTTTTTAACTCAAACTCCCCCATTTAATGACTTTTAGAATTGATGTATAGGTTTTCCTCTAGCATTCTTTTCTCTCTTGTCAATTTCTAAATAGACTTCATGTATAGGTTTATACATTCCCTCTGAATTTATTTAGATCAATGTGTATAGGGTTCCTCACTCCCTTCTTTATTTGCGAATGAACGAGCATCAAAATTCCTACCGAGAAAATCCACCACTTCGAAAACACGTGTTTTCAAAAACGTTTTTCTAAAACTTGATTTCTTTAAGCACATACGATTTGCTTCTTTCCATTTCCGATCAGTTCACATTCATTAATCATGCATGAATCACGCTCACCTCAGAAAAATTGCATAATCACATGTTGCATTCCCAACACATCACACACAAGCATTCATCCCATTTTTTCAAAGCATGCTAACATTCACATTTGTCATATTCTTTTTTCTGTTATAATGACTGTGTTTGCAGGTGATTAACCGCGTTTGCCCACAAATGAAAGCGTGACCCTCGAAGTGATAGCAAGAAATACCAGGGATTTAAACATTTTCCCATTCGGCATACCATGCACATAGAGACCAACATCAACAAAAAGCATATACCAGAAAAATCATACATCCAAAAAAATCCAAAAAAAATCATACACCCAAAAATCCAAAAAATCATGCCTTCAAAAATCCCAAAAATGCAGTCACTGTCATATCATGGGACCACCATGCGGGATTGGTCACTCCCTAAAAGTCCAAAAACTCCAGAAGCCAATCATCAACCGAATGTCTTTCTGAAACAGCCTCTCTCGCATGACACCTAACAACTTCTCTCACATAGATCATCTTCAGGGCCAATCGTGACAGGATGAGCTTCATGGACCATCAACTGGAATTGACTCAAGCGAGACTAGGTGTAACCTTACCACTCATGCATCGCATCCATTAAAAAAAACAAGCAAAAAAAAAATCGAATCAAAATCCAAATAAGTAATTTTCATTCTCATCATTTCATGCATCCTATACATAGTAATTCCATATTACCACATCATATTGCATTGTAGATAATTGCATTTGCATACTCCCATATCGAAACGATGTCTTCGGCGAAAAGCTTGATTGATTGTTTAAACATAGTGTTTGAATCACTAAACTCTTGACCCGTCAATGAACTCAAGGGTCCAATCAAAATCAGCACCACAAACCAAAGTGAGTAGTGTGCAAAGGGCGGTATTTTCCTTCGAATTTCAAATGAGTGTTTTGGACAATCCATTGAGTGATGAGGGAAAGTAAAGAGTTCCAATTGAGGTAAAACACGAGCGACATGTGCATTCCTTCAGCACGTGGAGAGGCACAATACATAGAGAGATCAATGTTGATAAACAAGATATGAACTGTGATTCATGCAAAGATCCGAGAATAGTAAGAACACAATCATTGACTGATGAGAATGACGAGGCACTTAGGAATAAAAATCTCCATAAAACCAAAAAGCTTTGACTGCCCTGTACATAATCCCTTAGTGAGCCCCGCTGAGCCTTTCACGATAAACCTTTTTCCGCGAACTCCACAACATGCCAACTCACATACACGTACTTACTCACCTTTGCAATAGAGGATCTCGAAGGAGCCAGAGCCATGGTCTCTCCCCCGCCATCTTTCACAAAAACAACAAATGAAATGTTTGAAGAAATTAGCGAGTCAATGCAACTCCAAAGCCAAACACCAAAAAAGAACACCGAAAATGTTCAAGAAGATCGATGAGTCAATGCAACTCCAAAGCTGAAAGCCAAAATTCAAAGCAGAGAACGCTTGAGAAAGTTGATGAGCCAAATGTAATTTCAAAAAACAAAATGAGAAGAAAGGTCAAATTGAACACCAGAAGAGGCAAGAAGGAGAAATCCAAATCAGAAGGACCAATGATGTCCCGTACAAACCAATAAAAGGTTATCAAAACCCGTCAAATCATTCCACCCATGGCAAAGGCGAAGCACGTCCTTTATTGCATAAAAGCTCCACAATTCCCAAATAAACCCCACAGTCCCGTGTGGCATACATCATACCCCTTAGCCCCATCACAACCCAATAAAGACCTCTGACTCATAAGTTAATGAGCGTTAACTGAAAGTACCGGATCTGAAACATGAATCATAAGCTTCGTACTTGTTATCAACATGTCCCATCATGCCAAAGGGGACCGTGAGCGGAAGAGTGTGACCTTACCCCACAAGGTCTTTCGAGTGCGAGTGTTTATTTGATCGAAGCACCAAATCATAAACAACTAATCCCATTGCAAGTAAGGAATTTGTGAGAATCGGAAAGTCCAGAACCTCGAAAGGAAATTCTCAGGAAAATACTGCTCTGAGCATCGAGAGTATCACACCGCTTTGCACACACGGCCAAACTCACGAGAGATTGACCCATATACCTCCATGAGAGGAAAGTGATTCGTGCACTCGAGTTTAACAATCACTCAAGATCGAACCGGAGATGTCTTATATTCGTAAACCTCATATTAATAGAGATAGGACCGTACCTTCTCTCCAAAAACTGCATATGCATTTTGCATCGTGTCTAGCATTTAATACTTGCATGCACCATAATCATTTTATTCAACATCTGACTGGTAAGAATTCTACCTAGTCTCGCTTAAAGTCGACCTCAGTTGCAGTTGTGAAGCGTAACTTTCGATCAAAAGATGTCAACTAGAGCCATCATTGGCCATCATCAAGCTATATCGAACCATCTTGGAGCCATTCTGGGCTATCCTCGAGCTACATCGAACCAAACAGGAGCCACCCAGAGCCATGCGAAGAAAATTCGGAGCCATCTAGCGTCATGCTCGAGCCTTGTTGACACCACTCCCAAAGCCAAGCTGGAGCCATACGGGAGCCATCCTCAGACATTGAGACCATCCCTAAAGCTACACGGGGGCCATCCCATTCGTTCAAGAACAATACCAGAGCCACCTCAAAGCAGGTCAGAGCCATTTCGTCACCAAGACCTTGCTCACAGAGAATCGAACTACGTATGGTCTGATCTCAATACGAAATTGAGTACGTAGGCAGCCCGCTCAGGGTGCGACCACCTCAAAGGAAAAATGCCCCTGTCTTCCCCGCTATCACCAAATAGAGTCTCGTAGCCCTTCCCGAGCTATCCTGGAGCCATCATGGGAACCCTGAAGCCATAACCGGGCCGAAGCCATCCGTCCATGACCATGAATTTATCTACCACATCAAAATACGTCAAACACAACACAATCCACCAATCACATCAACCCACCATTCGACTCAAAATCCAAAACAAATCGAAACCCATCAACCATCCCAGAGTCGTTGCTCACAAGGGAGTCACATATCAAACCGGAGCCATTGAACTACTTCAAAACAACCAAATCCACCAACCGTTTCAAACCCACCAACCACCCCGAGACCATTGGTCACACCGGAGCCATCAACGCATATCGGAGCCATCAACGCATACTGGAGCCGTCAACGCATGCTGGAGCCATCTCAGATCCTTGAAGCCATGCCGGAGTCAATGGAGCCATCCCGAAGTTTTGATGTAACTCTAGAGCCATCTGCTCACACACCCACAAACAGGGAGTTCAATTCAATTAATACACTTGTTAACCATCTCACATCGCATATCACTTGCATATACCCACATAATTGGTTCACTATCTAATGCATCTTCACACCCGCTAGGCAGCTATTGCGCTACTAGTGCGGTCACACTTTCATTTTACACCCGCCAGGCAGCTATTGCGCTACTGGTGCGGTCGCATTTCTATTTTACACCCGCTAGGCAGCTATTGCGCTACTAGTGCGGTCACTTTTTCATTTTACACCCGCCAGGCAGCTATTGCGCTACTGGTGCGGTCGCATTTCTATTTTACACCCGCTAGGCAGCTATTGCGCTACTAGTGCGGTCACTTTTTCATTTTACACCCGCCAGGCAGCTATTGCGCTACTGGTGCGGTCGCATTTCTATTTTACACCCGCTAGACAGCTATTGCGCTACTAGTGCGGTCGAACTTTTCGTTTTACACCTGCTAGGCAGCTATTGCGCTACTAGTACGGTCGCCTTTCGTTTTACACCCGCTAGGCAGCTATTGCGCTACTAGTGTGTTCGAACTTTTCGTTTTACACCCGCCAGGCAGCTATTGCGCTACTGGTGTGGTCGCATTTCTATTTTACACCCGCTAGACAGCTATTGCGCTACTAGTGCGGTCGAACTTTTCGTTTTACACCTGCTAGGCAGCTATTGCGCTACTAGTACGGTCGCCTTTCGTTTTACACCCGCTAGGCAGCTATTGCGCTACTAGTGTGGTCGAACTTTTCGTTTTACACCTGCTAGACAGCTATTGCGCTACTAGTACGGTTGCCTTTCGTTTTACACCTGCTAGGCAGCTATTGCGCTACTAGTGTGGTCGACTTTTCGTTTTACACCCGCTAGGCAGCTATTGCGCTACTAGTGCGGTCGACTTTTCGTTTTACACCCGCTAGGCAACTATTGCGCTACTAGTGCGGTCCCGTCGTTTTTCCTCCACTAGGCAGCTATTACGCTACTGGTGCGAGATCGTTCACTTCATAACCTGCTAGGCAGCTATTACGCTACTAGTGCGGTCCCGCCCTTTTTTTCCTTCACTAGGCAGCTACTACGCTACTAGTGCAAGATCGTTCACTTCATAACCCGCTAGGCAGCTATTACGCTACTAGTGCGGTCTCGTCTTTTCCTCCACTAGGCAGCTACTACGCTACTAGTGCAAGGTCATTCACTTCATAACCCGCTAGGCAGCTATTACGCTACTAGTGCGGTCCCGCCCTTTTTTTCCTTCACTAGGCAGTTACTACGCTACTAGTGCAAGATCGTTCACTTCATAACCCGCTAGGCAGCTATTACGCTACTAGTGCGGTTTCGTCTTTTCCTCCACTAGGCAGCTACTACGCTACTAGTGCAAGATCGTTCACTTCATAACCCGCTAGGCAGCTATTACGCTACTAGTGCGGTCCCGCCCTTTTTTCCTTCACTAGGCAGCTACTACGCTACTAGTGCAAGATCGTTCACTTCATAACCCGCTAGGCAGCTATTACGCTACTAGTGCGGTCTCGTCTTTTCCTCCACTAGGCAGCTATTACGCTACTAGTGCAAGATCATTCACTTTAACCCGCTAGGCAGCTATTACGCTACTAGTACGGTCCCGCCCTTTTTTTCCTTCACTAGGCAGCTATTACGCTACTAGTGCAAGATCATTCACTTCATAACCCGCTAGGCAGCTATTACGCTGCTAGTGCGGTCTCGCCGTTTTTCCTCCACTAGGCAGCTATTACGCTACTAGTGCGAGATCGTTCACTTCATGACCCGCTAGGCTGCTATTACGCTACTAGTGCGGTTTTGCCATTTTTTTTCTTCACTAGGCAGCTATTACGCTACTAGCGCAAGATCGTTCCATATCCACCTGCTAGGCAGCTATTACGCTACTAGAACGGTACACTTCCAAAAGTATTATAGGCTCGTCATAAGTCCTATAGCTAGATGTCAAGAGGTCTAGTTGAGGCACTCCTAAGTCCTCGTACTTTCAATCGCATTCTAGGCCCGTCATAAGCCCTAGGACTGGATATCAAGAGGTCCAGTTGAGGCACTCCTAAGCCCTCGTGCACCCTAAAACCAAGTCGGATTGTTAGTATCCTAGGCTCATCATAAGTCCTAGGGTTAGATGTCAAGAGGTCTAACTGAGGCTCGTCATAAGTCCTCGTACTTTCAATCGCCTTCATAACTCACGGTCGCATCCCAATACACCACTAAACCGTAGTGAGAATTTTTGGCGCCCTCTCAACCTTGATCCAATTCTGCAAGGGCTTGCAAAATTGAATCAAGGGGAGCCATCTGTAGACACCAAAAATTCTCACCCCATAAAATAAAATTCAGGAAAATAAATATAGAAGGGTCATCTTCTTTCTATCTCAAAGTTTCTTGGTGCGTGTGTCAAGCTGAAGCCCCCATTTCATTAAAAGATTTTTGGATCTATTTGCAAACATTTGAGAAAACATATTTCAAAAATAAAAGCATATGCTTTCAAAGATACATTTTCAATATTATTTCATCTGTCTGCTAGTCGACTCCTAATCCGGCTCATATTTTAGTTCGTTTTACCTCTTATTTCATCCGACCCTCATCTGTGAATATGTGTATATAACATTCATTACATTAATAAATCAAGGAATTGCGGCACTGTATTGGTAATAACGTCATATATCCAACCCACTTGTGTTGGGTTCAAATGTGCTTGGAGTGAATTAAGTTAGCTCCATTTTTGTAGGAATTCCTGCTTTTCTTCCCTGGACTTTGTGTCCGTTTTTACTTTCCTTCTCCCTGATGCGGCCCAACACAGTCAGGTCCAAATTGAGCCTATTACAGATCGGCTCAGCTAAAAATCTATCGGACGTTTCTTTTCAATCTCTCAGCCTTCCAAAGCGTAAAACCACACCTATTGTTGCATATATATACCGACAAAACTAAAAAAACCTAGAGAGGTGTGCTCCTCAGAATCAACAGCCGCCTCAAAACACTCCTCTATTCCATCTCGATCTTCCCTTATTCCTATCCATGGATAACTCTTATTCAACCCAAAAGAAACCGTGAAATAAGGCAGAGTAATCGCCACCTCCATTGATCGATTTTTATCGACCACCTTCTCCTGCTTGTTCTCTAGATCTCGATCTCCATTTTCAAAAGAAAAAATACAGTAGCCTCCTGCATTCGTGCCCTTCACTGTCGTTATTTTGCAAACCCAGCTGCCGAACAGGAACATATAACTCTGACCCTCTGTTCAGTCTCTCTCACGGTAAATTTGTAATCCAAACCGGCGAACATAGTATACTCTACGCTTTCTTCCTTCTCTTTTTTCATTCCCGAACACATTGCAGACAACTCAACACCCTCATCATTCACGCTATCCATCATCATCATCGTCATCTTATTTATTCACCGTAAGTTTGCAAGCAAACTGACGAACAAGAACATGTTACTGCACCTTTTCCATTCTCTTCATCACATTCACGTCGCACCTTCCCTCTGCTTTTCACTCACGCTTTTTACAACCCGAGCTGGTCGATGAGGAGTGAGTAAGCTCTAGGTTTCTTCCCCCTTTTCAACCGGCGAAGCAAAGAGCAAACAAACTCTGCACCTTCTTCAGTCTTTTCTTCTGCGTACAAGGGAATACGTGCTCTGAGCCTTCGTTCATCTCACGGTATTCTGCAACCTAACTAGCGACCAAAGAGCAAACACACTTCACCTCCTTCATTCTGTTCGCATCCTTGTCAAACAAGGGACGTACATATTCTACGACTCTCATTTTTCTCCACCCTGGCATACTCCTTGCGAGAACATGTTATGTCGACTGCATAGGAATTCGCTCTTGTATGTGACAGGCATGGATCAGCTGCAGTTCGTACTGGGAGCTAACGTTTTGGCTGTTCTACTTTTCATCTCCCTGTCTATTTATTTGATTATGCTTGCGGACTAATGTTTTGGCTTCCCCGCGTGTATATTCTTTCTAGCTCTTTACAACCGGGCTGGAAAACAGGAGTATCACCTCCAACTCTCTTCAATTGCTTCACCCTCTGCAACTGACGAACAAGAGTAGACAAACCCACTGTGCCTCGGGGCTTCTTTTCATTATAACTGGAAAACAAGGGAAAACTTCCCCTATCAGAAGAAAGGTGCTGAAGTCTTGGTATATCTTCCCCTTTCTATTGTTTCGATTCAAGGAAAACTGGTACCAAATCCTTATCCTCGTCATTACTTGTGAGCTATGCACAAATGTTATTACCTGGACGCTGCTCTCTGCAGATTTTGTTCCACTGAAGCTCTGAGTGTTCGGTCACATGTATTTACGACAATTAAGTATGGTTCTCATTTTTTGATGTCGTCCATGCGTTTATCAACAATTTGGTGTAGTTTTTTTTTTATCCAATCCGCTAGATTCTCATGAACATGAATAAACGATTTGGGAAAAGAAAATGAGTAATCTCTATATTAATCGATTAGTGTAATATTTGCATTTTTGTTTAAGTACATTATTTTAGTAGTATAACTTCACGATGATTATTGATAAAAAAAGAGTATGAATGAAGAAATAAAAACAGCAACAAAAAAAAAGAAATCAGAAAAAAAAAAGTCATATATCCGTTTTTTTTACGAATATAGCTTTTGACGAGTAGAGAAACGAACAACCAAAAAAGATGGGGATTAGTTTTCGATCTGTTGTTGTTGTTTTCTTATGTGCGTGTAAATTTTGGCAATATGAATTTAGGATCCACAATTTTAGGTTTTAGTAAGTTTTTTACATGCCTTTTTTTTATTGAGTAATTAGTTTTTTAGAATTTATATAGGTATTTTAACCATGTATTCTATTCTGATTTTTGTTCATGTATAAACTTGCTTAGATTTTTGTTAATTTGTGATCAAATTGTATTTGTTAAATCGTGCTGTGTATGAATTGTTATTATATTTTGTTTGCTATATCCATTTGTATTATATTATAATTTGTTGAGTTGGACCCGTTTGGGTTGCTGCAAACCCTCAGCCCAAACTTCAATTTCCCCTCGGGCCCAACTCATTACTAGTCAAACCGGGCTAGAACAGGTGGCCATAGAATAACCTTTAGACTTTACCTACTTATTTCTGGACACATCGATTCCAGTTTAGAGAAGCTTCTAGGTTCAGGGATGTCCCTCACTCAAACGGGCCGTAGAGTCTGGTCGGCGGGGAATGCCCTTCCTTTAAAAATTTTCCAAACAATCCATAATTGTCACAAAAACTCACAATCAATGATTCATTTCAATCAATGACAATTCAATTCAAGACCCAAAATTCAATTCCAAAGTCAACTCGATTTCAATTCCAAAATAAACCCATTCCAATCAAAAAACCCTTTTCCCACTCTAAAGTGTTCTTTATACCTCTCAAAACACTCAAGCCTTCTTCGGCTCCCACAAACTTCAAACCATCAGACTCTTGTCTATTCACTCAACCTCAGACTTTTCCAAAATCTTCATTCTCTACTCATTCGAATTCACCAATTCATCATCTTGGCGCTAGCTTGATAGAAAAGCTCGCCTCATCAGCTCCTCACACTCTACTTTCTTCCTATCCTAATCATATCCTTGGCTTTTAAATGAATCTCTTTAAAAAGGTTTTGAAAGAAGGCAATCCCGACAATTGGAGACCGAGGTTTCCTCGGGCACCAATCCGAAGTCGTGGTCGTTGCCACTTCTAAGGGGTGTAACCCAGTGCGAACCAACCAAAGAATCTCTGGCTTGATCAGATAAGTCCTATCCATAGGCAATAATTTCAGAGTCAACCAACGGTTCTTAGAACCCTCATTCCCTTCCTTCCTAGTATCTTAGGTCAAACTAGGTGGCGACTCTAGTCAATTCCGCCCTTAGGGCATAAGTCCGCGTGGAGCCCATCGAGAGCGGGTGTAGTGCACACTTGCACTCCCCTTTATGCTTTCTGGGAAAGACGGACGATTTAGTAGGTATTTGAGGGATGTCATGAATAACGGGTTTCACCCTCCACAGAATGGCGTTTTCTAGGATCTAGGCTTCTCAGCTAGTTCGAATTTAGATAGACCCCCTCATACCAAAAAATCACCCTCCACTGAAGATTTATTATCAGCTAAAGATTTAAAGGAATAGCCAACAAGGCTACCGAATACAGTGTGGATAAAAGCAGTACCGCAACCAGTATATGTTGAACCGATAGCCAGCCGGCATGACGCACTTGCCATGGAAAGTGCTGCAATACGGGGCTATACGAAGAATTTTTTTTAATGACTATGAAGTACTTAGAAGAGTACCCTGATGGCGAATGAAGAAATTATGGGATCACGAATCCTAATAATTGAAGAGTGATACCTTGGAAGGGCTTAACAGCCTAAACTTTATATTTAAGGATATACCAGTCAACGAGAAGCTAGACTCGGTCAAGGCAAGAAGACATTTTAATACCATGAGAATTTCTCTTTCAAACTCAGATTTACTTCAAACTCTCTTTCAAAACCTAATTTTCTTTCAAACTCATATTTATTTCAAACCTTCTTTTAAGCCAAATTTCTCTCAAACTTCCGATTTTAAACCAAAACCAGAGGACTTACATCGGCCACAGTGCCACCCAGTATGTAAGTTATACCCAGTTCACCTTCGAACGTCCTGATGACAATCGGATCACCCGAGGGTGTCAATCCGAAGGGGAAGACTGAATCCATACTAAATACAAAAAGAAGGTAGAGCATACCTAAGAGCATGGTAGCTGAATTTCCCTTGATTAAGTTCGGGAAGCACCTAATGTGCATTATCATAGGACAATGTAAGAAGAGTTGACAAAAAAATACTTCACCTAGGCGTGTGACGGAGACTACGAGTGTACGAAAATGAAATATGGGATGACCGCACTCTAGGAGCTTGCGGGCCTGATAGACTCATTCATGAGTTAGTCAGGTAAGTAGTAATGTATTAGTAGGGTGCCCCACATATGTATACGAGTAGAGTCAGGAACACGCGAAGTAGTCGACTCCGTACTATGGTCAGCAGTAAAATCCAGACCAGAGTAACCGATTACCGAGAATGAATGAAGTAAAAGGACTCAGTTAAGTTAGCAAGGCTAAAGGAATTAGTGAATTCATTTCAAGAAAATGTTTAAGAGTCAAGAAATGCAAAGTGCACTGACTAGTAAGTAAAGACATCATATATGTCTCAAGAATCACAAGGAATAAACATGATAGCTGGAACAAATACCAAGCTTATACATGGTAAGGCAGATGCCTAATATGGACACGTTAATGGGCAACGAATGGGATGAAATTCCCTGAATAATCACCTAGGCTGCCAGGGGATATCGATCTTCACTGAAGAGGATATTAAACCCAACCAAGAACTTAAAGCGGCGTATTAACTAAACATACCCATAAGTACAAGCCAGATGTAACGGCATAACTTAGCAACACCCAGGAGCAATCCTTGAAGGGTGTTTGGGTCTACAAAAGTTGAATGAAATATCATAATAGATGCATAAGAGTTGAAACAAATACTTGGTTTAAACACCGAAGGGAACCAACTTAACAGTAAAACCCTAAGTCGCTAAAGAGGTAACCTGACATTCCTAAGGGGCCTCCCATGAAAGGAAGCGTGATGCAACGACCTTGTTAGGGAGCCCAGAATCACTTCCGAACCATGTGATGGTGTACAGAGAAGTAAAATTTTTGTGAACAACCTACAATGAGTTGAGCTTGAGGCAATGAGTCTTATAAGCCGCAAACCAAATGTGTTACGTAAATTTAAATGATTACAAAACCTAGATAAAGCCATAAGGAGTTTTGCCGGAAATGGCACCAGTAAGGGAAAAGTTTGTGTTATGCAAGTGAATAGAGCGGAGAACGAACCACTACTTAAAGAGTGAGGACACCTCTCGATATTGTGTGGCCAGGGGACGGTAATTATGTGAACAATGCCCAAGAAATATGTTGAAGTTTGACCATGTTGTTATTGCCAAGGAATAATTTGAATAAGAATAGTAGGAAAAAGAAGCTTTAATCATAATTGTGGAAAACCGAAAGAGTAGTCAGTTTAATAGTAACCACCATATGTGTATGATACGAAGCATAGAGTGAATAACGCTCAAGGAGCATAAAGACTTGAAGAATAGCGTATTCAGTAATCAGCCAAGTAAATGGCGAAACATAACGTAATGGCGGGAATACATGAGCGGAAACTAATGTAATAGTGGATGCCGTTTAAGTCGATGTTGCTTAAATGAGTAAGAACATGGTGCGCAGTATGTGACCGTTGTACGAGTATTGTTAAACATTGATATGGAGAGCAAGTGGAATTACGAGTTAGACTCAGTGGAGACGAAAAGCAAGAGATGGTAAGCAGATTAGGCAATAAAGCCAGAAATCTATACCATATGACGGAAGACCTCACGAAGAAGGAATTGTTTATCCTTATTGCAATTGCATAAGAAATGGAAGTGTACTCCTAGTAAATTAACATGATAAGCGAGGTAATAAGCCTCAGGACAAGAGTACGAAATTGCAAAGTAACAACCCGTACTGGATACGGAAGTCATGCAAGCACACCAATAAATACGACGCAAGTCGGTTAAGCGTAGACCTAGAAACAAAACCGTTAGAAATACCAACCGTCACAACAGTTGAACCCCACCACAACAAAGGCGGAAAGAGACTTACAAGCGCTATAAGGACCGATGCATAGGAAATGCAAGGTCGTACAAATGAAAGAATACTTGTACAGAACCAAATGAGGAGGCATGATTAGGAACAAGTGACTACAGTAGCACTGAATACCAAATATAGGTATAGTATATACCTCAAGTGTTGGAAACAATAGAGGGAGCACTACAAATTAGGTAGTAGCTCGATCTCAACCGATAGTATGTCGGAAAGATCAACTGAATAAACACAGAGATACATAGTAGTATACACAATAAATTATCAGAAAACTGCATTGAAAATCTATAACTCACCAAATTCACACACGGTAAGAGATACCATGCGTCAGTTGAGAAGCCGTTATTCCTAACATAAAAAGGGATAAATGGGAGATGTAAAATACATTAAGAATAAAGAAAAGGGCGAACCAAGCTCCAAAGTTATCAGGGTCCCACAGCAGAAGCTAGTGGGCCCATGATTTAAAAGTTGAATATACCTAGTGAATACGAGTAAATGACTAATTATCAATGCCTAGAAGCCTGACCGGCCAGAACCGAAAGCGGTTATGAGTTAAATAAACTCCACTGAGAACTCTTAGTTCAGGGACTAAACCGCCAATATGGTTAAGACCCTCTAATTAGAACGCATTTTATAATAAACCGCGTGGAAGTTAAAACACTTCATGACGATAGAACGTCTTAAACCAATGTTAAGTGACAACATATGGTCGATTACGTGGGCGTAATCCCTTTTAAGGGGGGTAGAGCGAAAAATCGATTGGCGTATGTTTACGTACAAGTGTACGGGAACTATGGTGTTCATAGCACGAAGAAATTGTTTTAGTGCTTGATGTATATGTTTATATAAACATATGTATTCACTCATAAGTCTAATTGTGGTCATTGCGCACAGAAGATGCGAATACCTTTGTTACAAATGTACCTACCTTGTTAATTTTGGTGAGAGAATACAAGTGTAAGGGAGTAGAAAAAATCTCGGGGAACTAAACCCCGATGATATATGTTTATTTGAGACCGGTAATAGTATTGTGATGTATGAAGTGGTATGAAACCGATATAGAACCTAGTGAGAATTAAATTCCCTAGGTAACTTGATTAGAGGCGAATTGAGAATAATTGATGGACAGAGTTCCATCCTTTGGATATGTGTTGGTCAATGATTATGACTAGAAGGATTAAAAAAAGATAGAAAATGGTAAATGTTTGAATTAGTTGCTTGTTTGAAATTGAAGTGGGAGGTGGAACTTGATTTGCATCCGATCAAGGGAACTTGAACACAAATTGTGGTGGAAGTATAATTTAACATTGATGCTGATCACATCTGGGTTGGATGACTCTTGAAGCTCTCTATTAGTGGTCATAAATAATCGCATTAAGAAAAGATGCAGTTATCATAAATTGGACTTGGAGTTATATTACATTTTCAAAAAGGATTTTCAATTAAAGGATTTTCTTCTACTTGACCTTGTAAAAAAAGGATTTTCTGTTATTTTAGTCTCGCTAACGAGCCGAGGACGTATGAGACTTTTGTCTTCGGACCTGTGACATGAGAAGAATACAACAAAGTGTATGTTATTGTTTTGATCTTCCAAAGGACCGGGGACCAGAAACATAAGTTTCCATCGCAACTAGTACCTACGAGATCACCGTGTGTATTACTCGATATTGGACTCGAAGACTGAGATGTCTTGTAGTCTTAAGAACGAGCCCATGAAGAGAATGTAAAAGAGTATTTTTAATTCCTATACATGCTAAGACATGTTGTGCGTTATGTGTAGCATACATTATCCAGACCTTTGAGGCTGAAGGTTTATATCAGATGTATTTGTATATGTAAGATTTATGGTGCAAAAGTAATCCATGTATTCTAATTAAATGATGCATGGGAATTGTGGAACTTTGAGGACAAAGTTCTTTCAAGGGGGGTAGATTGAACTACCCCGAACTAAAATGTGTTAATAAATTTTGTAAATATGATTTTATAAGGCCAATTAAGTCCTTAAGAACATTGGTGAAGAAAGAGAAACCAAAAGAAAAGGGAAAACGCGTAAAAGTCACAAAACGTAAAAACACGTGTTATGTAATCATAGGAGGTATATAACCTCGAATAGGGTCCTAAACTGATTCCTAAGGATTAATTATGCCTAAATAACATGTGGGAACAAATCCCGAAGAAACCAGATCCATATAGTTGGTTAAAAACGCTAATGAAGCTTTAAAGCACGTTTTTCAAGAAAACCCGAAAATGTGAATTTAATTGGTCAAACAGACCTGTAAAAATTATAGTTTACTATATAACTGTAATTAAGCGTTAATGGGAGGTTTGGAACCATTAAAATTAAAGAAACGAGAAAAATCCGGAAAAACGGGTCTGGTTGGTGCATAGTGCCAAAACCAGGAAAAATTAACGAGCATTTCTTGTAGAAAGACGAAAATGCCCCCAACTTAATTAGCTAATGGGGCTGATTTTTGTTAGTAGTCAGCACTCCCCTCTCTTAAATAATATCTAGTTAATAAGTAAGAAGAGAAAAGAGAGAAAAGAAAAAGTAAAAAGTGAAAAAGTAACAAATACCTCACTTTTTCTCTCTCTCCTCTCATTTCCTTTCCTCCCGTCCGTTCCCTACCCCTCTCTCTGCTAATTCCTCTCTTATTCTTCTTCTACCTTACGATTCCAAGCAGCTCCCATGGCTTCCCTCCATTCTATTGCTAGCCCAAGCCACATTAAGGCTCCAAATGGAAAATAAATTATATATTCTTGCTCCCCTCATCAAGAGCTATCTTCCTCTCTTTTCAAAAATCTCAAAAGGATGAAGTTCATCTCCATGGGTAGAGCACCATTTTAAGAGAAAAATGGATTTTATGGAGCTAGAGCACCTCCTCTTTCATTTAAGGTAAAAAGATCCAAGAAAAACTCATTTTCCTTCCTTCTTGTCTTGGCTGATTTCATCTCTTAATGGGGGCACTCTTCTTTCTTTGTTTGAGCATTTTTCCAAGCCTCAAATGGTGGTTGGGAGATCCTCTTTGATTCATGACCAAAACCCCATTTTATGGTTTCGGGTGCCTAATTCCACATTTGGGTACTGATTTGGAGACTAGCAAGTGTATTGCCCAACTTGACCGAAAATCAAGAGAGGAGAAGGAAGAAGATTAAAAGAGCAAATTGTGAGCTTAAGTGAGTCGAGTAAGATCCGAGGAACGCAAGGTGACACGGTAGAGTAAACCCATGGTGAAAGGTATGGTTTTGCAACCTGTGTCCTGTCGAGTTATACTCGGCTTGTGAGTTTGTGTTGTTTATGGGTGTTTATGATTTTTTAAGATAAAGCATGTAATGAGTTTATAGTAATTCATCTATGTGCCTCGTTGTTCCCAATACCGCCTAAACTAGAGTAAGTGCTAACCCCGTTAGCTAACTAAGTTAGGAGCACATAAGAGAATGATATTCGGTTGTAAACGTTCCGAAGCATGATAACGTTCTAACTACGACTATTCATGTACAAACCGTGGATTGTGATGTGTGAATGTGTTACCTCTCCGGTGTGTGTCTAACTAGACTTATAACACTATGATGTGTCATGATGTAATAAGTTCCATAAGGGAACTTCTAACCAATGTATAACTTGAGGGGTGAGAAATCTGGGTGTCCGGTCGCGCGTGTATGTGTGAGAGTTGATATCTATAGTAGATTCAACTCTCTCCCATGTATGGTTGTTTTCCTCCTTGGAATTCAATCTCCTATGAGCCTCATAAATGGCTCTCCTAACTTGACTAATGTTCAAGGTTAGGGGATATTGTGTACGGTGTGATCGGGTCTATATTATGACTCACACATCTAAGTAAAGTAATTGTGTACGGTGTGATCGGGTCTATATTATGGCCAACACATCTAAGTAAAGTAATTGTGTATGATGTGTTTGGATCTATATTATATCAGACGCATCTCAAGTAATATATATGTTCTCAAAGAAGAATAGTAAGTTGTTATGTAATGAGCTCAACATGAGAATGAAGATATTCTCTAGGCTCTAATAAGTTGGCTAACTCTTATTTCAGTCTGAGTTCTCACGTGACTCGTCCCTGAGTTATGTTGTGCGTATGTTAATGTGTGATGTATGTTGTTATGTTCGAGTACATTGATCACTGATATCAACCCCATGTTATTATAAGTAATTATGTGTAACCTGATTAAACGGGTAAGTGTTGACTAATAAGATATTAGCTCCATTAAGGTAGACACCCTCAAGGGTTAAAAACATAGTAATGTGATCTAACAAACGTTGATGTGTTAACCTTATTGTTTGTATCCTATTGATTGGATATGTGTTTATAGTGTTCATAATTAAATTAAAATCAACCGCATGCTCATAGGACAATTAGTTGTGTGTGGCCCGGTAGTAGCGGGTTGCATGACTACCATACCAGCATAGGTGTTGAGCCCCTTTGGGGCCACCCATTTCTTTTCGGGTACGATGAAGTTTCCCTTCGTTCGAGAGTAGAACGGGAATGGCGGAGCATGGGTAGTTTATATTATGTTAAGTGTATTTGTAGTAGAGTAAGACCGAACTTGCCATCGGCAATAGGTTGTATAATACTTTGTATAGTTTGGAATGTAATGTGGTTGACTCGGTTTGGAAATGGAATGAGTTTGTAATGTGTAAGTGCTCGGGAACTTAGTCCATCAGATCGATACATTGTGTAAATATTAGCCTTGTTAGCCACGTGGGTGGATAATGACATGTAACACCAACAGATCAAGTTTAAGTGTTGAGTTGTATTCCGCTACGAACTGTTGTTAAGTACAGTGTTTGTAGTTGGGGTGTTACGTAATGAGTGTCTAAATAAAAAACCCTTTAGGGTAACCTTTCTTATAATTCCTTGATCTATTTTCACAAAGAAAAAGAGAGAGAAATGAGAGATTATACAGTGAGAGAAGACTCACAATGAGTGAGTTGAAATAATTAAGAGAAAGTCAAATCTTTAAAGTTTAAAGGTTTGAAGAAGCCGCTTAAAGCCAGGAGGGCATCACAGGCAAAAAAACTTGTTAGCAGAAATATGTGTTACTATACTTCTACCTAGGCAGTGTACCTATCGTTTTGCGGAATAGTGAATTGAGTGGGGGTTGTCGATCTCAGGGACCTCGTTCAATTAATTGACAATTTATTTACTAACAGAGAAACTAAACTAAGAAAACAGGAAACGTCACTTTTTCAGGTTTTACTTAATTTAATAAAAAGAACAACTCAACAAACAAATATAAAATAATAAAACAGTAAAAATAAACTAAATAAAGAGATAAAGAATGAAAATCTAAATCTAAGGAAGCACCCCGGATTGTTATGCAAACCTTCACTTCTAGATATATTAATAAAACTCTTCCCTAATTCTGCGATAAACTCAGAAACTATAATTAATTCGTCAACGACTAAGTCTAACGAATCCTAACCAGTTGCTAGAACTAGCAGCAGACTAATGCTCTAATCCGGACACAACTAATCGCATAAAGAACAGTTTCTATTTGAGACCGATTAACCTATAGACGGGATCACGCTTCTAGTCGTTAATCAGGTTTAATTCCTATGTCTTGTTATCTATCTCAGCTCTCGCGTGTTGATTAGAAAACTACAAATATAGCTTTAATAATTAGCTAGAGAATTAAAGCGCATGAAGAACTGGAATTAAACTACTGCATTATTGAATTAGTAAAAGAATTATAAATAAATATACAGATCCGGTTTGCTATCCCAATCCGGGGAGCTAATATAACTACGCTAACATGACTCTAAAAATAACAAAAACAGCAAAAGAAGAACACATTGACAGTTTTGATAAAAAAGGGAAGAAGAAACTCTGTTAAGAAGATCTCCACTTCGCCTTCAGTCATCGCGTGTCTCTGTATTAATCCTCTATCAGAAGTGTGGGGTGCTAACAATGGTGGACTTGTGTGGGTGTGATGAGAGTAGGAGGCCGAAGCCTCAAACGTTGGATGCAGCGGCGGCGTGAATGTATACTGGAGGATGATGATGAATATGGACAGAGGCACAGGCCTCTGCCTGGCGTGGGATGTTGTATGAAGCATAACCTAGTTATTGTTTTATAAGGTGCAGCAGCCCCCGAACTTCTATCTCCAATTATTTTCTATATATCTTGTATATAGATAAAGTGCAGCATAAGAAATATTTATCCAATTATCTTTCTTTCTATCGCATGTGGCTCTCACTGCTTCCGTTAGTGGTGATGATTAGCAACCTGAAATCCATGATTAATCATGATATTAATCATGATATATCTTTTTGTGAAGACGTGAGTGCTTCATGTTATCACGCGAATGAATTTGGTTGGTAAGTCTGTGAGTGAGTGATTCCACCGTATGTTGTATTTTCCTGCATTTAACACATAAAATATATCAGTTCACATCAAAACATAAATCTAAGGAAAAGCATATAATAAGTGAGAAATACGACATGAATTGTTATTAAAATAGGAAGAATTAAAGCCCTAAAAATATATGTATTTCGCACATATCAAACTTCCTCACACTTAGCTTTTGCTTGTCCTCAAGCAAATAGAGAATAAAACTATCTCTCAGGCCGTAGTATCGAACCTCAGGATCAAACAGATGCAGATAGGAAGCAAGCAAAGTGACAATCAAAAGAATAGTTCTGCTCCCGGTTGTAGGTTTTCGCAATCAGTGAATAAGAATGATTTTATAAGCATGAAGAAGTTAGATTACAAAATCTGAATATAGATTAACTTGGGATCTTCCTCCATTCTTTTCCTCTAACCTTAGGATGACAAGGGGTGTGAAGTAACACCTTATTCCGTGATACCTTTCAACACCACATACTCATGATCAAAAACAAAAATTATACTGCAATTAACTTTTTCGCATGCAAAAACATTATTCTTCAAGAAATATATACAAAACAAACAAATAATTTCGAACTGCAGAGTTATTCCATAACCCAGACTTTTCTCTCTATCCTTGTAACGGTGTTGGGTCAACTATCCCAGATCACGAGACCTTAGGTAGATAGGTGTTAAGGCACCCCTAGGACTTAATAACCGGATAGACTAGGCCTGCTTTTGTTAGGAAACTTTTTGATCAGTGGAGTACCTTGTCTTATCCTTTCATTCCAAACTTTCACATCATTTCCAAAATCCCAAGCTAAACTATTTCAGTTTCCACAATCAACTAATCCATCAAATTTCAGTGAAAACAGATTAATTTGAATAAAACTATATATACAAACAACCTAAAGCAGAAAGATTCTTGAGGTGGTCACCCCGCTCGATTTCAAAATCTGTGCAAAAAATTTCACCGAAGAATTTGATATTTATAAGCACTCAGAGAAGTGATCCTCTCAAAGCAAGAAGACAATCAAAAACAAGTGTGGCGTTTAAGCGCAACTGACATATTTTCAGGGAAAGGTCTCTACTTCCTCACACTTAAGAGGAACAATGTCCTCATTGTTCAAAAATAAAAATCAAGAAAAGACCTTTCAAAATATGTCAGACTCATGAAGAATTTCATTCAGGACCAAAAGGAGTGATATAAAAATAAGCATTAAGCATGATAGGCTGAACACAAACATTTAAATTAAGGAAACTAAAACTCCCCTGATATTGTAGATTAAGGAAGGTTCCCTTCCTCACACTTAAGCTCGAACATTGGGGTAGTAGTTTTCCTCACACTTGCGTCCAAGCAAGTGTCCAGCCTTGGGGATACATCAAACACCATAACAAAAATTTCACCTGCACACACTCACAACAACCACAAAACGCTGAAAAGCGTTGCATTAAAAGCATAGACACCATTGTCACTTCTAAATAAAAGAAAAACAAAAATAAACAAGAAAATAAAAATAAAAACAAAACATAAATTTAACCACTGGGTTGCCTCCCAGTAAGCTGCCCATCTTTATAGTCTTTGGCTAGACTCCTGGTTTGTTATCCTGGATCAAAAATAAAAGTAGACAACAACTTTGCTAGGAAAACAAAGTAGGCAGTAATTAAAAGCAAACCATCTAGATCAAAACAAAGCGTTACTTCGGCAAATAAAATAGGAAAGTGAATACTCCACAAAACCTGATGTTTGAGGAGATACTGCCGGTAACGTACTTCGAATTGGAGACCAGGTGATGATGGATTGTCTTCCTCAAATTCGAGGACATAAATGTCCTCCTCCTGTTGTTGAGGCTTCTGGAGGCAAAGTGGGAGTTGTTGATGACTTGGTGGTAGCGGTATTCCCTCCTCAGATTCGAGGATATAAATATCCTCTCCCGGTTGGTGAGGCTTCATGGGAAAATCCTCTTCTAGCTCGCAGACCGGCTCAGACAAAATATGTTCAATCAGTGGATAGTCGAGTTGAGGCGGGGTTGGGGAGGGAGGGCAGTATAACTCTTCAGCATGTCGCTTAACCTCTTCATCAGACTTCTCTTCAGCTTCAGAAATATAGGTTTGGAATGGTCTTCACCCATCAAAGTCTCTACTTGAGATTGGTCCAGTTGGTTCGAATGACTTTGATTTTGGAGGAAGTTTGTCTGCTCTTGTGCTAGCTGATGCGACATCTGATTAAGTTTCACTTCCCAACTCTGGTTTATAGCTTCTTGCTCAGCAAATTTGGCATCAAACTTAGATTCAATTTCAACAAATTTAGCATTAGTGGCTTTTCTTTGCTCTAGGAGCTCCTCCAGCATGCTCTCTATCTTGCTTGTATCCTCCTTAGGAGGCTCCTGATAAGCGTAGAACTGCTCGACCTCCATCTGCATTCTAGTCTGCTCACTCTCCCACCAGTAAGGTTGTCGATAAGATGATTGTGGCAGTTGGTAATAATCTTGTCGCCTGAACTGGTTATAACTTTGAGTACCCGGCTGATTATACCTGTTCAAATTTTGCTCTATGTTCATTATTGTAACCGTTGTTTCCAACTGTGTCAACACTCTCCTCAACTCATCCATGTTATTCTCCATCTTTGCCTATCAAAAACAAAACAAAAATAAAAAGTAATAAAGGGAATATAAAAATTGAACGCAATGAAACAACACCTACAAAACCAAATTGAATAAAATAAATAACTATTACGAAATCGTAAACAGAACAAAGAAACAAGATTGAATAAAAATAAAAGAAAAAGGAATAAAATCGTAACTAACAAAATCGAACTTAAACAAAACAGTTATAAAATAAAAATAAAAAGAAAAAGAAAAGTAATAAAATAAAATAAACAAACTAAATCGAACTGAAGAGTATGAATTACGAAAAAGAACGAAACTTACGTATTCAAAACTGAATTCAACAAAAACCTACGTACCCAAACAAACCAAAAAGAAATCGAAATTGAAATTGAATAAAACTATTTTTAAAATAAAAGTGTAAAATCAAACAAAAATAAAAGAAGATAAAACTCATCAAAATCTCAATCAGATAAATAAAAATGTCAATTAACCATGTCAGAGGTCCCCGGCAACGGCGCCAAAAACTTGTTAGCAGAAATATGTGTTACTATACTTCTACCTAGGCAGTGTACCTATCGTTTTGCGGAATAGTGAATTGAGTGGGGGTTGTCGATCTCAGGGACCTCGTTCAATTAATTGACAATTTATTTACTAACAGAGAAACTAAACTAAGAAAACAGGAAACGTCACTTTTTCAGGTTTTACTTAATTTAAGAAAAAGAACAACTCAACAAACAAATATAAAATAATAAAACAGTAAAAATAAACTAAAGAGATAAAGAATGAAAATCTAAATCTAAGGAAGCACCCCGGATTGTTATGCAAACCTTCACTTTCTAGATATATTAATAAACTCTTCCCTAATTCTGCAATAAACTCAGAAACTATAATTAATTCGTCAACGACTAAGTCTAATGAATCCTAACCAGTTGCTAGAACTAGCAGCAGACTAATGCTCCAATCCGGACACAACTAATGCATAAAGAACAGTTCTATTTGAGACCGAAACCTATAGGCGGGATCACGCTTCTAGTCGTTAATCAGGTTTAATTCCTAGTCTTGTTATCTATCTCAGCTCTCGCGTGTTGATTAGAAAACTACAAATATAGCTTTAATAATTAGCTAGAGAATTAAAGCACATGAAGAACTGAAATTAAACTACTATTATTGAATTAGTAAAAGAATTATAAATAAATATACAGATCCGGTTTGCTATCCCAATCCGGGGAGCTAATATAACTACGCTAACATGACTCTAAAAATAACAAAAACAACAAAAGAAGAACACATTGACAGTTTAGATAAAAAAGGGAAGAAAAAACTATGTTAAGAAGATCTCCACTTCGTCTTCAGTTATCGCGTGTCTCTGTATTAATCCTCTATCAGAAGTGTGGGGTGCTAACAATGGTGAACTTGTGTGGGTGTGATGAGAGTAGGAGGCCGAAGCCTCAAACGTTGGATGCAGCGGCGGCGTGAATGTATACCGGAAGATGATGATGAATATGGACAGAGGCACAGGCCTCTGCCTGGCGTGGGATGTTGTATGAAGCATAACCTAGTTATTGTTTTATAAGGTGCAGCAGCACCCGAACTTCTATCTCCAATTATTTTATATATCTTGTATATAGATAAAGTGCAGCATAAGAAATATTTATCCAATTATCTTTCTTTCTATCGCATGTGGCTCTCACTGCTTCCGTTAGTGGTGATGATTAGCAACCTGGAATCCATGATTAATCATGATATATCTTTTTGTGAAGACGTGAGTGCTTCATGTTATCACGCGAATGAATTTGGTTGGTAAGTCTGTGAGTGAGTGATTCCATCGTATGTTGTATTTTCCTGCATTTAACACATAAAATATATCAGTTCACATTAAAACATAAATCTAAGGAAAAGCATATAATAAGTGAGAAATACGACATGAATTGTTATTAAATTAGGAAGAATTAAAGCCCTAAAAATATATGTATTTCGCACTTATCAGCATCACAGGCAAAGATGAACCTAGAAAAAACTTCAAGCTCAGGTTAGCTTTCAGGCGAATTATTTCGTAAAATTCTCAAAGGTTACTGATCTTTACGTTCTCGTCTCTAATTCTTATGGAAGGCGTGGTGGAACCTTAACCCACTAGGAATTTAAGTTAGGAACCTTAAAACTAAAACTAAAAAGATAATCATCAACGCAAACTTGGTCTTAGCTCGTTAATTTAAATTTGTTTCCTATACTACTATAATTACCTCGTACATCTTACTCCTTTACTAGTACCAGCTAACTGCTCCTGTTAGCTCCCCGTCCTCTTGGTATCAGAGCCAACCGAGAGATTAGAATGTCACAATTCACTACTAAAAGAATATTAAGGGGTATAATACTAGAAAAAATGACAATTAAAAAATGTGTAGTATATAGTGCTAGTGATTCAAATTATCAAATTAGAAAAGGAAATATTACAGAAAGTGAACAAATATTACAAAATATAACTAAAAGACAACAGGAATTAACCTTAGAATTAGCATATCAATTTCGATACAGATATCAACACCCAGATGATGATGTCTTTGAAATATGGAAAAGATCGCAAGAATATGAAAGTATAACAAATGAAATATATTGTTTACAAAAATTTAAGTGAGAATATTTCGAAACTCAATTATATTTTCCAAAATATAGTTATATAATCACCGTTGAATAATACGAAAGACGTGTTAATTTTACAATGTCTAGGGATCAAGAACAAAATATAAAATATACAATTAAAACATTAGAAAATATGAGAGATAATCAAATAAATGATGAAATAAAAATAGAATTAGACAAGAAGATAATAGAATTGAAAGAAGAAATAAAAAAGATAAGAAAACATCTTATGGAGACAGATGAATACTATGTTCGTAGGTCAGACTTTGTTAGAGATACAAAAATTATATATCTAGATGAAATACCCCGGACTTAATTAGGGTGATTAAATTACTCTAATACGATATTGTAGGCCTATTAGTGCCTAAGGAATTTTGGTAAAAAGAATAAATCCAAAAGAAAAGAGAAAGCGCTTAAAAAGCGAAAAACGCTAAATTGGGCGTTAAGTGACCCTAGGAGAAATACAACCATAGGAAGGGTATTAAATGAAATTAAAAGGCTTAATAATGCCTAAGTAATATATGGGAACAATCCCCGAAGAAAACGGATCCATAAAACGAATTAAAACGCTAATAAAGCTTTAGCGCACGTTTTTCGAGAAAACCCGAAAACGTGACTTTGAGTGGTCAAACGAACCCGTAAAAATTATAGTTCATTAAATAACTATAAATAAATAGTAATGGGAGTATAATAGCCATTAAAATTTAAGAAACGAGAAAATTCCGGAAAACGGGCCCGGTTAGTGAATAGTGCTAAATCGGGTAAAATAACGAGCGTTTTCAGTAAAAGACGAAAAACGCTCCAGCTGGCATATATTAAGGGGGCCGGTTTTGACTATTCAAAAGCCTCCCCTCACACACAATAAAATAAGAAAGAAAGAAAGAAAAAGAAAGAAGTAGAAAATACACTTTACCTTCTCTTTCCTCCCTCACTTTCTTTTCCCCTCTTCTCTTTCCTCCCTCTCTTTCTCCCAGCCGTCTCCCTCCTCCTTGGGCTGCCGATTTGAGTTCTCCAACCAGCCAACAATGGCTTCCCTCCTTCCTTGTCTTGCCCAAGCCTTATTAAGGCTCAAAACACAAAAATAATCACATATTCTTCATCCCCTCAACTAGCTCTACCATTCCCTCTTTTCAAAATTCGAAAATGAAGAACTTCATCTCCATGGGTTTTCCCCATTTGAAGAGAAAATGGCATCAATGGGTAGCTTGGAGTCTTCTCTCTCTCCTAAGGTAAAAATATTCAAGAAAAACTCATTTTTCTTCACCTTCCTTCCTTAGCCGATTTTTGCTCTCTCTCTTACCATGTTCTCCTCTTGTTTTTGAGCTTCAATTCAACCCTCCAATGGTGGTGGGACTCTCCATTTGATTCATGGGTGAAAACCCCTCTTGAACATTCCAAAGGTAAAACCCTAACTATGGTGATTTAAGCCCTTAATTGGATTAGTGTATTTCCATGGGTTAGAATTTTAATTATGTGCTTTTTGTGTAACTTGGGTTCTGGAATGGAGTTTGGTAACTCCATTGCCAACTTGACCGAAATTGAGAAGAGGAGGGGCAAGAGGTGAATTAAGGAGTGGCTTGTGAATTAAGGTAAGAAATCTACCTTAAACTTTGTTTTAATTGCTTTAGGAATTGGGAAGGGTTAAATTAAAATAATGAACCCAAACTATGTGAATTAATGTAGTTGGTTGATTTAGAGGGTGATTGTGAACTTGTGTTGATTTAAGGGCCTAAGTGCCATGATATTTGAGATTTGAGTTATATTGTTGTTTGGATAATTTTGAGGATATATTATGTACTGGTAGGACCCTTGTAAGGGTGTGGCTAGATTAGGATTGAAAACGGTGAAGATTGATGAATGAGGAGATGTTAGGTTTATGGGGAAACTATGGCGAAATTTTGGTAGAAAATAAGTGTTTTAAGGTGGTTAAGTGTATTGGAGAACCTAGGTGTTTGTAGTTTGTTTGGAGTGTAGTTGTAGCCTTGAAATGGCATTTGGAGAACTAGTAGAGGAAGGTGAAAATCTGTAGCAATGGAGTGTGGGATGTTTTAGAAAAACTAGAAAATGAATTAGTGTGCAAGACTTTGGAAATGAGAGTTGGACTTGGGTTTTAGAATAGGGTATATCTAGGAATGGATTGGTATGGTCATTGAAGGATTTGGTAGGCTTGGTAAGATGTAAAAACTAGCAAGGAGAAGTTAGAAATGCAAAGGAGTGCCAAATGCAAAATGTGAGACTTGAATTGTTGGATTTGAACAAGAATTGGAGTAGGGATTTAACCAAGGATTTGAGGTGGTTTAAGGAGTGTTTTGAGGTGTTAAAATGTGTAGAAAACTTGTGGAAAGATTAGGAAAGATTAAGGGTGGTTTATGGATTGATTAGGGGCTGAAAAATTATGTATGTTACAGGTTTTAGCAGGGTCCGGGACTTAGTCCTTGGACAAAGTTCCGGACCACCCATTAAAAATAGGCCGAGACTTTTCCCAGCACTTGGTCCGGGACTTGGGAGATGGACAAAGTCCCGGACCACCCATGTAATTCAGGCCGAGAGTTCTTGCAGTATTTGGTCCGGGACTTGAGGGATGGACAAGGTCCCGGACCACCTATTAAAATCATGCTGAGAGTTTGTTATGCATTGGTCCGGGACTATAGGTAGGGACCAAGTCCCGGACCACCCCCAGAATTCAACCGGAAGTGTTTTTAAGGCTTAATACATGGGGGATTGAATGGTATTGGTTTTAGATGATGTTTAGGAGTTGTTTGGTGACATTTAAAGGTGCTAAGAAGTATAAACAAAGGTTGGAAGTGATTGAGAAGGTTGTGAGTTTAAGTACATTAAGTTAAACCGAAATAACGGGATAACGGGGTAAGTACGGGAGTAGCGTTTATGTACATACCGTAACACCTTAATATTAATTGAACCATTTGACATGTAAATAGTGGTTCAAGAGTAAGACATGAGGAACAAGTGTGAACCGAGGAGCGTGAGAACACCCGGTAAAGTTAACCCCTGAAAGGTACGATTTCCTCATGCTCTGTATCCTAACTTGGTTACCCCGATTTGTGTGCTTGTTTGATTGTGTGATCACCTAACAAGATAAATGCATGAATCGGATTGTGTGCACTCATTAGTGCTTGTGTGATATTGTTGTTGTTGGATTGTATTCTTTGACTAAAGTTTGTATAATTCATGAAATGTGGAATGTGAATGAATTGCTTGAATGTGATTGTGTGTGGTAGTGCGACTCATAGTTGAGTCTTGTGTGAGTAGAGACTCGTAGAAAGAGTCAAGTGCAAACTAATAAAAGGTGGAACACACTACAACTATCGAAACCATACACGGTAACATAAACCTACGAACACATTCGAACGTGAGAAGGTATACGGGAGTGGTAACCTCCCGATAACGGTTAGAGAACCGAAATGACTAAATCCACTCGATAAATATTAGTGGAAGTATATAAGTAACCTCTAACTAGAGGATTGGAAAGTTGTTCGAAAATACGAACCTTGAGTAAAGTAATGAATGGTAAGGGATCACCAAATCCCTTAGAAATATAGTCGAACCCCAATGAGAGGAACCGACTAACATGAACAATGTCCCGAACTTGAGAGTATTCGATAAGTTGGTTAAAACCCTAAATCTTAGAATACTTGACATTGAAGAATTCCCTAAGCCATTATATGCTATCGAGAGAGATACTTCTAGGCTAATCCTTGAGATTGTGAATTGACTCCGAGAGTGGAGTTTTGGGAAATTTGAGTAGCCCGGTAGTGAGCCGGACATTTGAGTATTTGAGGAGCTAACTGTATAGCCCTATTTGTATTTGAGCCCGGTGGTGGGTCTTGTGTATGACCCTGCCCGGAGGTCGTGAGATCGACTTAACATATACCTTGAGAATGAGTATTGACTTGAGAACTTGAGTATTGAGTATTGAATCGGTTATGTGAGTGTTGAGAATTGAGTTGTAACTTGTGGAACTTGAGAATTTGAGTTGAGTAGGGAATTGAGTTGAGTGTTGTAGACCTTGTTGAGATTGTGAGTAAGAGTACCCAAGGGAGTAGTACATGAGTAGTTGAGTAAGGCATGGTGAGGTAGAAACCCTCAAGCCTAATTAAAGAACATATTGAACCAACCCTTGATGTGTGTTAGTGCTTGTGGTCAATGTTGAACTTGATTGCGAATGTGCATATAAATGTATGTTGTATGCATGCTGTTGTGATAAAATGAACCGCATCTCGACCAAATAGTTGGCGTACCCTCGCTAGTACGCGGGGTATGCGGAAGTCATATTCAGCGTAAGCTGACCCCCTAGGGGGAACGTTTTTAGTGTGCAGGTACCCGAGAGAATATGAGCATTGTAAGTGACCGACAGCTAAGCCGGACACCGTTCGAGAGTAGGACGGGTCGTTATTGATATGGGTAGTGGTTAAGGAATTGTATTTATGTATTGTGGATTGGTAAGACCAAAGGGTCGTTGATGAACTCGGAAATTGTAGATACTCGGTATAGTATAGAATGGTTATTGTATTGATATTGGGGTGTTAAAGGTTGTATTGACTTGAGAATTGTTTAAGTAAAGAAAGTATCGTTTGTATCGTGTGCTCGGTATAAGTCCCATCAGACCGATATTGTATTTGTTGTTGTAATTGAGTTTGGATTGGCCTAGTTAGTCACGTGGGTGACTAACGGCAATGTTTCACCCCCGGTTGAGTTGGAACTACCGCTGCGTTGTTGTTGATATATAGACTGGTCAGAGGATAAGGGTGTGATTACCGGTAGGGGGTTACAAAAAGTGGTATCAGAGCGAAGTATCGCTCTGATGGTCTGAATACCGAGTTTAGGAAAATACCGAGTTAGGAATTAGAGACGTAGGGCTAAGGGTTGAGTGTTAGCGTGTGAGGTACGCTAGTTAGGAACTTCCAGTGTGATCTGGATACCTACATAGCCAATCCCGCCCTCCGCAACCCCCGTTTTAAAGTTGGGGAAAGAACGCCAGAGAGATGGGAAGACCTCTCATACTCGGGAAAACCCGATCTGGCAGCTGTAAACAAACTTTGTAAAGAGAAAGAACCAGTCATACGGTAGATCCCAAGAACTGGAAATCCCGAAGACGGTTCCCGTTTCAACGACAATAACAGTACTGAACGGCAATAGATTGAAGGTCCTAAATACAGGATAATGAAATTTGTGGCACCATGGGGCGACATGCTTCGCAGTCGCGAGAACCATGCGTAGCCAACAAGAAGGGAAGTATAGCTACACAATGAGCAGAAGAGCAAAGTAACAAAAACCCGAGACAAGAGAGTCTACGGATTGCAACGCCTAATAATACACTATGGTGTACGACTGACTATGGAATTAGTCAAGGTTGGATTACCTCCAAACCTACAACGCCAAAAGAGCGATAATACCCGAATGCATAGTGTAGACAACTATGAAAATATGCATGAAACTCACACCAACAGGACTACGACGTAGTTCCTAGGGATTAAACAAACCTCGGTAACCACCGAAATGTGGGACACAAGCATGGAGCAAGGTACAGAGTACCACAAGGATCGGGAAGCACCCGAATTAACGACAACCTTGTCAAGAACATTGAGAGACTACTCAGGAGATTGATCACCAAGATCAAAAGATCACAGGAAGGCCCAATAAAATCACCAAATTTGGATGGAAACAGCACCGTAACCGGTGTTTGTTAACCTAAAAACCGACGTACCCGCGCACTTGCCAAGGCAAGTGCAGCAACAACAAAACAATTGGAAGACCTCTAGACTAACAAGTACTTTCTAAGTACCACCATGACAACGGAAGCAAATGAAGGATCACTAATCCTAAGGAATTGCAGAATCAACCTTGGAAAGGCCTAACGGCCCGACCATATATTAACGAACATACCAGTCAGCAGGAAGCTGTACTTGGTCAAAGACTTCGAACATG
This sequence comes from Limonium bicolor, assembly GCA_023374045.1. Lineage (NCBI taxonomy): Eukaryota > Viridiplantae > Streptophyta > Magnoliopsida > Caryophyllales > Plumbaginaceae > Limonium > Limonium bicolor. The sequence goes on from CM041778.1 coordinate 116,069,942, forward strand.
GCAATGCCATAAGGATTTCTGTCAAACTCAAGATTTCTATTTCAAAACCCGGAATTTTTCTTTCAAAACTACAAAACTTTTCTTTTAAAACCTCATATTTTGAAATCAAACCAGAAGGATCACGGTGAGTATCATATAGTGATACAAGAGGAGTTGACAATAGAATACTTCACCTAGGCGTGTGACGAGCACTACGTGTGTACCCAAATACGGGATGTGGGACAACTGCACTCCGAAGGAGCTTGTGGGCCTGACAGACCCTTTTGTGAGTTGGTCAGGTAAGTGGTAACGTACCAATAAGGTACCCCACGTATGTATACATGTAGTGTACGAAACACGGGAAGTAGTCAGCTCCGTTCTACGGACCATAAGGTAAATGCAAACCAAAACAGTTGAATACCTCAAATAATCGAAGGAACCCAGATTAGCTTACAAGCTAAAGGAGTCAAGAATCCATTCTAGGAGGACGATTAAGAGCTAAAAAGTGCGAGAAGCACTGGTAATTGACTAAAGACATTGGAAATGTATCAAGAATTTGAAACAAAAAGCATGAAATAGCCGGAATGGATACCCGGTCTAAACACAGTAAGGCAACGCCTACCACGAACATATAAAGGTTCAAGGAGCAAAGTGAAATACCCATAGTGATCATCTAAGGTACCGGAGGATACCGTTCACTATTGAAGGAGGCATCAAACCTGTTATAAACATAAGGAAAAGCACCAGTGGTCTACCCTAAGAACGGGAGACGTTGTGACCCTTAATGGGACAATTTGAGATCCGAACCGCAATGCGGAGTAAACCGAACATACTCTTTTGTTAGCCAAAGGTAATGGCATAACTTAGCAACACCCAGGACAATCCTTAAAGGGTGTAGAACTACATGTCGTGATAAAAACACAAGAATTACAACAAACACTCGGTTAGACACCGAAGGGATCCCACTTACACAGGGATACCCTGAGTTATTGGAAGGTACCAATCAGTACCAAGACACATAAAGGGCATCCAACGGACGGAAGCGTGATGCACTGATCCTATCAAGGAACCCAATGTTACCTCCAACCATTTAAATGGTATAGGAAAAGTAATCATATGTAAACCGCCTATAATGAGCAGAGCTCTAGGCAACAAGGCTGCTATGCCATGAAACTACTACAATACATATTCGAACGGTTGCAAACCCATTGTGAATCATACGAAGAGTTGCCAAGAACGGCACCAGTAAGATTGTTTAACAACCAACGAGCAGGGATACCCCTCATTAATGTGAGACCGCAAGAGCAGTGAACACATAGATTCCAAGAAGGGAATACCATCAGTGAATATCTGATAATACATCTCTTTCAGAACTACTAATGTAGTGAAGCTTGAGCACACGAGTATTGCCAAGCAAGGTGGGAATAAGCTATTATAGCCATTGTCGACAACCAAGGAGTAACCAGTTCAGAAGAAACACGGTATGGGGGAAACGTGTAGTATATGTAAATAACGCTCAAGGAGCTTGGAAGTACGATATAAATGGTGGAAATACATGAGCTGAAGCTAACAAGAGCGAATGCCATGTAAACAAATACTGTAAAATCAGTAAGAACATGGTGCGCAGCAAGCGACCAACGTATGTGAATAAATCACACGATGCTATGAAGTTGATGAATAAAGATGGTAGACAGACCGAGTAACAAGGAAGTAACATTCATTCCTATTGCTAATCTCACAAGAGATTTACTGCCAAGTGTTTACGCCTCTGCACTCTGTAGGACTGAGTGTTTTGGTATTGCATTTGTGCAGTAATGATCGGGTGGGATAGCTAGGAAGTTGGGAAGATGGCAATTGTGGTAAGAATAGAGGAAAATTCGTGAAGTAAAGAACACTTGTAAGGAACCAGTAGGTGGGCATAGTTCAGAAGCCACTAGTAATAGAGGAAGCACTACAATTAAGTAGTGGCTTAACCTCAACCGACAATAAGTCGGAGGAATCAAGTGAATAACCACGAGAATATACAACAGTATATATATTCCTAAAGAGCCGGATAGAGAATCCGAAGCTCATTGAATTCGCGTGCGGCAAAAGAATACCACGCTTGATTGATAAACCTTATTCCCAAGAAAAAAGGGATAAAAGGATATTGTATAACACATTAAGGATAACGAGAAGGGCAAATATCCCTAAGTTATCAGGGTCGCACAGCAGAAGCTAGTGGGCCCAAATTCTAAGGTTTAATACACCTAGCGATGAATGGATAATATCAATACCTTGAAACCTCTAAGGCCAGAACTGAACCCGGTTAAGAGTTAAACAACTCCGATGAGAATTCTTGGTGCAGGGACTAACCAACAATATGGTTAAGACCCTTGACCAGATACATTGTATAATAGACCGCATGGAAGTTAAACCACTCCATGACGGCTGAATGCCTTACACCCTGTATTGACACATGGTAGATTACGTGGGCGTAATCCCTTTTTAAGGGGGGTAGAGCGAAAATCGCGAAATATGTTTTACGTGATAGGGCGTAAACTACAATGCGCATAGCGCAAAAGAATTTTTTGAATGACTGGTACCTATGTTACATAAACATTTGTATCCACTCATTGTGTAAACTTGAGTATTTGTGAGATTTGAAGTGGGAAGGAATATTGGTTGTGAGAAATTGAGGTGAAGGGAGTATAGAAACTCCATGGGGAAAGAGAACCCTGATTGGTAATAATTAATGGGAAATGAGTATGTTTGAGGAATTTGTTGAGTATGTTGGGAGAATTGATGAGTATAAATCGGTATGAAACCGATGTTGAACCTAGTGGGAAGTGAGTTCCCTAGGTAATTTGAGTTAGTTGTATTTGTGAATAATTTGAGGATATAAATTGATTTGACTTGTAAATGATATGAGGATAAAAAACTAATTGGAAAACTAACTTTGAAATTCTTGGGTATAGAAGTTGAAGATAGGATGAGTAATAATTGATGAGATGACTAGTAAGTGAATATTGAATTCTAGAAATTGGTAAATGTATGTTGTATGATTACGACTAGAAAGATTAAGAAGATAGAAAATGAAATAATGATTGACTATTTGATTGGGTGAATTGAGGTGGGAGGTGGAACTTGGTTTGCTAGCAATCAAGGGAAACCGAACACCAAAGTGGGGTGGATGGATAGTTCACACCAATGCTGATCACATTGGGGTTGAATGATTCTTGAAGCTCCGTATAAGTGGCCACAAGTAACACTAGTATAGGTGAAACTAACATAAATTGGAAATTGGAGTTGCATGGAAGTTTTCAAAATGAATTTCAAATGATTTTGGCAAATGATTTTCTTCAAACTTGAGAATGAGGATTGGTTTTGAAACCACTTCCACGGGCGCTAGTGGATCTTCATGGCTAGGCACGGGTATCCGGTTGAATCATGGGGTGAAGCTAGTTGTGAGTCGGTGGAGGTGTTGAATAGTTTTGAAACCACTACAACGGACGAGCAAGGGTACTAAGTGACCTGTAGGACGCTTGTAGTGTGTGTTTTGTATTTGTCCAAGGGCCGCCGGATATGAGTAGTCCGGTCAGGGAAGAGTACCCACTTTGGAGCCTGAGGATTCTCTAGAGGTGCAAATGAATTTTGATCATAACCAAAGGACCGTAGAGCCAGAAAGAGTAAGTGCTCAATGTCATGACGGCCGTGAACCAGAGAGCGTAAGTGTTCAAACGTGACCGGTACCTGAGGGATCACTCGATTTGGGGGAGGACTTAGTGCCTAATTGTCTGCGGATGGACCCCCTTTGAGAGATTTGAGAAAAATATATTTTTGGTTGCTATGCATGCTTGACATGTTGTGTGGACGTGGTTGTAATCAGTCAGTTATTGGAGTCTGACAATTGTTGAGAGAGTATAACCCTAGTATTGAGTACCTTGGTGACTAACAATCTTAGACTCACTAACTTTGTGGGCAAAGTTCTTTAAGGGGGGTAGATTGAAATACCCCGAACTTAATTAGGGTGATTAAATTACTCTAATACAATATTGAGGGCCTATTAGTGCCTAATAAATTTTGGTAAAAAGAATAAATCCAAAAGAAAAAAAAACGCTTAAAAGCGAAAAACGTTAAACGAGCGTTAAGTGACCCTAGGAGAATACAACCTTAAATAGGGTACTAATGAATTTAAAAGGCTTAATAATGCCTAAATAATATATGGGAACAATTCCCGAAGGAAACGGATCCAAATAACAAATTAAAACGCTAATAAAGCTTTAGCGCACGTTTTCGAGAAAACCCGAAAACGTGACTTTGAGTGGTCAAACGAACCCGTAAAAATTATAGTTCATTAAATAACTATAAAAAACATTAATGGGAGTATAATAGCCATTAAAATTTAAGAAACGAGAAAATTCCGGAAAACGGGCCCGGTTAGTGAATAGTGCTAAACCGGGTAAATAACGAGCGTTTTCTGTAAAGACGAAAAACGCTCCAGCTTGTGTAATATTAGGAGGCCGGTTTTTACAGTTTAAAACAGCCTCTCACACACACTAGACTAGTTTACTAATTAACAAGTCAAAAAGCAAAAAGAAGAAAAGTACAAAAGCACCTTTACCCTCTCTTTCCTCTCATTTCCTTCTCTCTCTCCTCCCTTTTTCCTCCTTCCACCGTGAGCTCCTTCCTCCTTCCCCCACCTCTGGCGATTTTGAACTCCCTCAAGAGCTTCCATGGCAGCTCTCTTTATCTCCTTGCTCAAGCCACAAAAGTGCTCCAAATCAAAAACAAAACACATATTTGTGTTCCCCTCATCATTCTCTATCTATCTCTCTTTTCAAAATTCGAAAATGAAGAACTTCATCTCCATGGGTTTTCCCCATTTGAAGAGAAAATGGCATCAATGGGTAGCTTGGAGTCTTCTCTCTCTCCTAAGGTAAAAATATTCAAGAAAAACTCATTTTTCTTCACCTTCCTTACTTAGCCGATTTTTGCTCTCTCTCTTACCATGTTCTCCTCTTGTTTTTGAGCTTCAATTCAACCCTCCAATGGTGGTGGGACTCTCCATTTGATTCATGGGTGAAAACCCCTCTTGAACATTCCAAAGGTAAAACCCTAACTATGGTGATTTAAGCCCTTAATTGGATTAGTGTATTTCCATGGGTTAGAATTTTAATTATGTGCTTTTTGTGTAACTTGGGTGCTGGAATGGAGTTTGGTAACTCCATTGCCAACTTGACCGAAATTGAGAAGAGGAGGGGCAAGAGGTGAATTAAGGAGTGGCTTGTGAATTAAGGTAAGAAATCTACCTTAAACTTTGTTTTAATTGCTTTAGGAATTGGGAAGGGTTAAATCTAAACAATGAACCCAAAATATGTGAATTGATGTAGTTGGTTGATTTGAGGAGAATGTGAACTTGTGTTGATTTAAGGGCCTAAGTGCCATGATATTTGAGATTTGAGTTATATCGTTGTTTGATAAGTTTGAGGATATATATGTGCTGGTAGGACCCTTGTAAGGGTGTGGCTAGATTAGGATTGAAAATGGTGAAGATTGATGAATGAGGAGAGTTAGGTTATGGGGACATGGCAAATTTTGGTGTAAAAATAAGTGTTTTAAGTGTTAAGTGTATTGGAGAACCTAGGTGTTTGTAGTGTGTTTTGGAGTGTAGTTGTAGCCTTGAAATGGCATTTGGGAACTATAGAGGAGAGGTGAAAATCTGTAGCAATGGAGTGTGGAATGTTTTAGAAAAACTAGAAATGAAAGTGTGCAAGACTTAGGAAATGAGAGTTGGACTTGGGTTTTAGAATGGTGTATATCTAGGAATGAATTGGTATGGTCATTAAGTGATTTGGTAGGCTTGGTAAGATGTAAAAACTAGCAAGGAGAAGTTAGAAATGCAAAGAGTGCAAATGCAAAATGTGAGACTTGAATTGTTGGATTTGAACAAGAATTGGAGTAGTAGGGATTTAACCAAGGATTTGAGGTGGTTTAAGGAGTGTTTTGAGGTGTTAAAATGTGTAGGAAACTTGTGGAAAGATTAGGAAAAGATTAAGGGTGGTTTAAGGATTGATTAGGGGCTGAAAAATATGTATGTTGCAGGTTTTAGCAGGGTCCGGGACTTAGTCCTTGGACAAAGTCCGGACCACCCATTAAAAATAGGCCGAGACCTTTCCCAGCACTTGGTCCGGGACTTGGGAGATGGACAAAGTCCCGGACCACCCATGTAATTCAGGCCGAGAGTTCTTGCAGTTTGGTCCGGGACTGAGGGATGGACAAGGTCCCGGACCACCTATTAAAATCATGCCGAGAGTTTGTTATGCATTGGTCCGGGACTATAGGTAGGGACCAAGTCCCGGACCACCCCCAGAATTCAACCGGAAGTGTTTTTAAGGCTTTAATACATGGGGGATTGAATGGTATTGGTTTTAGATGATGTTTAGGAGTTTTTGGTGACATTTAAAGGTGCTAAGAAGTATAAACAAAGGTTGGAAGTGATTGAGAAGGTTGTGAGTTTAAGTACATTAAGTTAAACCGAAATAACGGGATAACGGGGTAAGTACGGGAGTAGCGTTTATGTACATACCGTAACACCTTAATATTAATTGAACCATTTGACATGTAAATAGTGGTTCAAGAGTGAGACACGAGGAACAAGTGTGAACCGAGGAGCGTGAGAACACCCGGTAAAGTTAACCCCGGTGAAAGGTATGATTTCCTCATGCTCTGTATCCTAACTTGGTTACCCCGATTTGTGTGCTTGTTTGATTGTGTGATCACCTAACAAGATAAATGCATGAATCGGATTGTGTGCACTCATTAGTGCTTGTGTGATATTATTGTTGTTGTTGGATTGTATTCTTTGACTAAAGTTTGTATAATTCATGAAATGTGGAATGTGAATGAATTGCTTGAATGTGATTGTGTGTGGTAGTGCGACTCATAGTTGAGTCTTGTGTGAGTAGAGACTCGTAGAAAGAGTCAAGTGCAAACTAATAAAAGGTGGAACACACTACAACTATCGAAACCATACACGGTAACATAAACCTACGAACACATTCGAACGTGAGAAGAAGGTATACGAGTGGAGAGTAACTCACCGATAACGGTTAGAGAACCGAAATGACTAAACCCACTCGATAAATATTAGTGGAGTAATAAGTAACCTCTAACTAGAGGATGGAAAGTTGTCTCGAAAATACGAACCTGAGTTAAAGTAAATGAATGTAAGGGATCACCAAATCCCTTAGAAATATAGTCGAACCCCAATGAGAGGAACCGACTAACATGAACAATGTCCCGAACTTGGAGTATTCGATAAGTTGGTTTTAAAACCCTAAATCTTAGAATACTTGACATTGAGAATTCCCTAAGCCATAGATGCTATCGAGAGAGATACTTCTAGGCTAATCCTTGAGTTGTGAATTGACTCGAGAGTGGAGTTTGGGAAATTTGAGTAGCCCGGTAGTGAGCGGACATTTGAGTATTTGAGGAGCTAACTGTATAGCCCTATTGTATTTGAGCCCGGTGGTGGGACTTGTGTTGAACCCTGCCCGAGGTCGTGAGATCGACTTAACATATACCTTGAGAATTGAGTATTGACTTGAGAACTTGAGTATTGAGTATTGAATCGGTTATGTGAGTGTTGAGAATTGAGTTGTGACTTGTGGAACTTGAGAATTTGAGTTGAGTAGGGAATTGAGTTGAGTGTTGTAGACCTTGTTGAGATTGTGAGTAAGAGTACCCAAGGGAGTGGGTAGTACATGAGTAGTTGAGTAAGGCATGGTGAGGTAGAAACCCTCAAGCCTAATTAAAGAACATATTGAACCAACCCTTGATGTGTGTTAGTGCTTGTGTTCAATGTTGAACTTGATTGCGAATGTGCATATATAATGTATGTTGTATGCATGCTGTTGTGATAAAATGAACCGCATGCTCTCGACCAAATAGTTGGCGTACCCTCGCTAGTACGCGGGGTATGCGGAAGTCATATTCAGCGTAAGCTGACCCCCTAGGGGGAACGTTTTTAGTGTGCAGGTACCCGAAGAGAGATATGAGCATTGTAAGTGACCGACAGCTAAGCCGGACACCGTTCGAGAGTAGGACGGGGGTCGTTATTGATATGGGTAGTGGTAAGGAATTGTATTATGTATTGTGGATTGGTAAGACCGAAGGGTCGTTGATGAACTTGGAAATTGTAGATACTCGGTATAGTATAGAATGGTTATTGTATTGTATATTGGGGTGTTAAAGGTTGTATTGACTTGAGAATTGTTTAAGTAAAGGTAGTTCGTTTGTATAGTGTGCTCGGTATAAGACCCATCAGACCGATATTGTATTTGTTGTTGTAATTGAGTTTGGATTGGCCTAGTTAGTCACGTGGGTGACTAACGGCAATGTTTCACCCCCGGTTGAGTTGGAACTACCGCTGCGTTGTTGTTGATATATGAGACAGGTCAGAGGATAAGGGTGTGATTACCGGTAGGGGTGTTACAAAAAGTGGTATCAGAGCGAAGTATCGCTCTGATGGTCTGAATACCGAGTTTAGGAAAATACCGAGTTAGGAATTAGAGACTTAGGGCTAAGGGTTGAGTGTTAGCGTGTGAGGTACGCTAGTTAGGAACTTCCAGTGTGATCTGGATACCTACATAGCCAATCCCGCCCTCCGCAACCCCCGTTTTAAAGTTGGGGAAAGAACGCCAGAGAGATGGGAAGACCTCTCATACTCGGGAAAACCCGATCTGGCAGCTGTAAACAAACTTTGTAAAGAGAAAGAACAGTCATACGGTAGATCCCAAGAACTGGAAATCCCGAAGACGGTTCCCGTTTCAACGACAATAACACTAAACGGCAACAGATTGAGGTCCTAACTAAAGGACAATGAAATTTGTGGCACCATGGGGCGACGTGCTTCGCAGTCGCGAGAACCATGCAGCCAACAAGAAGGGAAGCATGGCCACAATAAGGCAAAGACGGAGTAACAAAACCCGAGACAAGAGAGTCTACGAATTGCAACGCTTGATAATACCACTATGGTATACAAACCGACTATGGAATTAGTCAAGGTTGGATTAACTCCAAACCTACAACGCCAAAAGAGCGGTAATACCCGAATAGCATAGTGCAGACAACTATGAATATTCATGAAACTCACACCAACAGGACTACGACGTAGTTCCTAGGGATTAAACAAACCTCGGTAACCACCGCCAAATGTGGGAACGAGCAACGAGTAAGGACACAGAGTACCACAAGGATCGGGAAGCACCCGAATTAACGACAACCTTGTCAAGACATTGGAGACTACTCAGGAGATTGATCACCAAGATCAAAAGATCACAGGAAGGTCCAATAAAATCACCAAATTTGGATGGAAACAGCACCGTAACCGGTGTTTGTTAACCTAAAAACCGACGTACCCGCGCACTTGCCAAGGCAAGTGCAGCAACAACAAAACAATTGGAAGACCTCTAGATGACTAACAAGTACTTTCTAAGTACCACCATGACAACGGAAGCAAATGAAGGATCACTAATCCTAAGGAATTGCAGAATCAACCTTGGAAAGGCCTAACGGCCCGACCATATATTAACGAACATACCAGTCAGCAGGAAGCTGTACTTGGTCAAAGACTTCGAACATGGCAATGCCATAAGGATTTCTGTCAACTCAAGATTTCTATTTCAAAACCCGGAATTTTTCTTTCAAAAACTACAAAACTTTTCTTTTAAAACCTCATATTTTGAAACCAAACCAGAAGGATCACGGTGAGTATCATATAGTGATACAAGAGGAGTTGACAATAGAATACTTCACCTAGGCGTGTGACGAGCACTACGAGTGTACCCAAATACGGGATGTGGGACAACTGCACTCCGAAGGAGCTTGCGGGCCTGACAGACCCTTTTGTGAGTTGGTCAGGTAAGTGGTAACGTACCAATAAGGTACCCCACGTATGTATACATGTAGTGTACGAAACACGGGAAGTAGTCAGCTCCGTTCTACGGACCATAAGGAAATGCAAACCAAACAGTTGAATACCTCAAATAATCGAAGGAACCCAGATTAGCTTACAAGCTAAAGGAGTCAAGAATCCATTCTAGGAGGACGATTAAGAGCTAAAAAGTGCGAGAAGCACTGGTAATTGACTAAAGATTGGAAATGTATCAAGAATTTGAAACAAAAAGCATGAAATAGCCGGAATGGATACCCGGTCTAAACACAGTAAGGCAACGCCTACCACGAACATATAAAGGTTCAAGGAGCAAAGTGAAATACCCATAGTGATCATCTAAGGTACCGGAGGATACCGTTCACTATTGAAGGAGGCATCAAACCTGTTATAAACATAAGGAAAAGCACCAGTGGTCTACCCTAAGAACGGGAGACGTTGTGACCCTTAATGGGACAATTTGAGATCCGAACCGCAATGCGGAGTAAACGAACATACTCTTTTGTTAGCCAAAGGTAATGGCATAACTTAGCAACACCCAGGCAATCCTTAAAGGGTGTAGAACTACATGTCGTGATAAAAACACAAGAATTACAACAAAGACTCGGTTAGACACGAAGGGATCCCACTTACACAGGGATACCCTGAGTTATTGGAAGGTACCAATCAGTACCAAGACACATAAAGGGCATCCAACGGACGGAAGCGTGATGCACTGATCCTATCAAGGAACCCAATGTTACCTCCAACCATTTAAATGGTATAGGAAAAGTAATCATATGTAAACCGCCTATAATGAGCAGAGCTCTAGGCAACAAGGCTGCTATGCCATGAAACTACTACAATACATATTCGAACGGTTGCAAACCCATTGTGAATCATACGAAGAGTTGCCAAGAACGGCACCAGTAAGATTGTTTAACAACCAACGAGCAGGGATACCCCTCATTAATGTGAGACCGCAAGAGCAGTGAACACATAGATTCCAAGAAGGGAATACCATCAGTGAATATCTGATAATACATCTCTTTCAGAACTACTAATGTAGTGAAGCTTGAGCACACGAGTATTGCCAAGCAAGGTGGGAATAAGCTTTATAGCCATTGTCGAAACCAAGGAGTAACCAGTTCAGAAGAAACACTATGGGGGAAACGTGTAGTATATGTAAATAACGCTCAAGGAGCTTGGAAGTACGATAAAATGGTGGAAATACATGAGCTGAAGCTACAAGAGCGAATGCCATGTAAACAAATACTGTAAAATCAGTAAGAACATGGTGCGCAGCAAGCGACCAACGTATGTGAATAAATCACACGATGCTATGAAGTTGATGAATAAAGATGGTAGACAGACCGAGTAACAAGGAAGTAACATTCATTCTATTGCTAATCTCACAAGAGATTTACTGCCAAGTGTTTACGCTCTGCACTCTGTAGGACTGAGTGTTTTGGTATTGCATTGTGCAGTAATGATCGGGTGGGATAGCTAGGAAGTTGGGAAGATGGCAATTGTGGTAAGAATAGAGGAAATTCGTGAAGTAAAGAACACTTGTAAGGAACCAGTATGTTCAGAAGCCACTAGTAATAGAGGAGCACTACAATTAAGTGGCTTAACCTCAACCGACAATAAGTCGGAGGAATCAAGTGATAACCACGGAGGAAATATACAACAGTATATCTATAAAGATTCAAGAGGGCTCGAGAGAATCCGAAGATCATTGAATTCGGTGCGGTAAAGGAATACACGCTTGATTGATAAAACCTTATTCCCAATATAAAAAAAAGGGAAAAGGGATAAAAGATATTGTATAACACATTGGATAATGAGAAGGGCAAATACCGTAAGTTACCAGGGTCGCACAGCAGAAGCTAGTGGGCCCAAATTTAAGGTTAATACACCTAGTGAATGAATGGATAACATCAATGCCTAGAAACCTCTAAGGCTAGAACTGAACCCGGTTAGGAGTTAAACAACCCATGAGAATTCTTGGTGCACGGACTAACCCACAATATGGTTAAGACCCGGACCAGAATACATTGTATAATAGACCGCATGGAAGTTGAACCACTCCATGACGGCTGAATGCCTTACACCCTTGTCCAATGTTGACACATGGTAGATTACGTGGGCGTAATCCCTTTTTAAGGGGGGGAGCGAAAATCGCGAAATGTATGTTTTACGTGATAGGGCGTAAACTACAATGCGCATAGCGCAAAAGAATTTTTCGAATGACTGGTACCTATGTTACATAAACATTTGTATCCACCATTGCGTAAACTTGAGTATTTGTGAGATTTGAAGTGGGAAGGAATATTGGTTGTGAGAAATTGAGGTGAAGGGAGTATAGAAACTCATGGGGAAAGAGAACCCTGATTGGTATAATTTGGGAAATGAGTATGTTTGAGGAATTTGTTGAGTATGTTGGGAGAATTGATGAGTATAAATCGGTATGAAACCGATGTTGAACCTAGTGGGAAGTGAGTTCCCTAGGTAATTTGAGTTAGTTGTATTTGTGAATAATTGAGGATATAAATTGATTTGACTTGTAAATGATTGAGGATAGAAAAACTAATTGGAAAACTAACTTTCGATTCTTGGGTATAGAATTTGAAGATAGGTTGAGTAAATTGATGAGATGACTAGTAAGTGAATATTGAATTCTAGAAATTGGTAAATGTATGGTTGTATGATTACGACTAGAAAGATTAAGAAGATAGAAAATGAAATAATGATTACTATTTGATTGGGTGAATTGAGGTGGGAGGTGGAACTTGGTTTGCTAGCAATCAAGGGAAACTGAACACCAAAGTGGGGTGGATGGATAGTTCACACCAATGCTGATCACATTGGGGTTGAATGATTCTTGAAGCTCCGTATAAGTGGCCACAAGTAACACGCATAGTAATAGGTGAAACTAACATAAATTGGAACTTGGAGTTGCATTGGAAGTTTTCAAAATGAACTTCTAAATGATTTTGGCAAATGATTTTCTTCAAACTTGAGAATGAGGATTGGTTTTGAAACCACTTCCACGGGCGCTAGTGGATTTCATGGCTAGGCACGGGTATCCGGTTGAATCATGGGGTGAAGCTAGTTGTGAGTCGGTGGAGGTGTTGAATAGTTTTGAAACCACTACAACGGACGAGCAAGGGTACTAAGTGACCTGTAGGACTTGTAGTGTGTGTTTTGTATTTGTCCAAGGGCCGCCGGATATGAGTAGTCCGGTCAGGGAAGAGTACCCACTTTGGAGCCTGAGGATTCTCTAGAGGTGCAAATGAATTTTGATCATAACCAAAGGACCGTAGAGCCAGAAAGAGTAAGTGCTCAATGTCATGACGGCCGTGAACCAGAGAGCGTAAGTGTTCAAACGTGACCGGTACCGGAGGGATCACTCGATTTGGGGGAGGACTTAGTGCCTAATTGTCTGCGGATGGACCCCCTTTGAGAGATTTGAGAAAAATGTATTTTGGTTGCTATGCATGCTTGACATGTTGTGTGGATACTGTGGTTTGTAATCAGTCAGTTATTGGAGTCTGACAGTTGTTGAGAGAGTATAACCCTAGTATTGAGTACCTTGGTGACTAACAATCTTAGACTCACTAACTTTGTGGGCAAAGTTCTTTAAGAGGGGTAGATTGAAATACCCCGAACTTAATTAGGGTGATTAAATTACTCTAATACAATATTGAGGGCCTATTAGTGCCTAATAAATTTTGTAAAAAGGAATAAACCCAAAAGAAACAACAAAACGCTTAAAAGCGAAAAACGCTAAATTGAGCGTTAAGTGACCCTAGGAGGAATACAACCTTAAAAGGCTATTATATGAATTTAAAAGGCTTAATAATGCCTAAATAATATATGGGAACAATTCCCGAAGAAAACGGATCTAAAAACAAATTAAAACGCTAATAAAGCTTTAGCGCACGTTTCTCGAGAAAACCCAAAAACGTGACTTTGAGTGGTCAAACGAACCCGTAAAAATTATAGTTCATTAAATAAACTATAAATAAACATTAATGGGAGTATAATAGCCATTAAAATTTAGGAAACGAGAAAATTCCGGGAAAACGGCCCGGTTAGTGAATAGTGCTAAACCGGGTGAAATAACGAGCGTTTTCTGTAAAAGACGAAAAACGCTCCAGCTTGTGTAATTAGGAGGCCGGTTTTTACAGTTTAAAACAGCCTCTCACACACACTAGACTAGTTTACTAATTAACAAGTCAAAAAGCAAAAAGAAGAAAAGTACAAAAGCACCTTTACCCTCTCTTTCCTCTCATTTCCTTCTCTCTCTCCCTTTTCCTCCTTCCACCGTGAGCTCCTTCCTCCTTCCCCCACCTCTGGCGATTTTGAACTCCCTCAAGAGCTTCCATGGCAGCCTCTCTTTATCTCCTTGCTCAAGCCACAAAAGTGCTCCAAATCAAAAACAAAACACATATTTGTGTTCCCCTCTCATTCTCTATCTATCTCTCTTTTCAAAATTCGAAATGAAGAACTTCATCTCCATGGGTTTTCCCCATTTGAAGAGAAAATGGCATCAATGGGTAGCTTGGAGTCTTCTCTCTCTCTCTCCTAAGGTAAAAATATTCAAAGAAAACTCATTTTTCTTCACCTTCCTTCCTTAGCCGATTTTTGCTCTCTCTCTTACCATGTTCTCCTCTTGTTTTGAGCTTCAATTCAACCCTCCAATGGTGGTGGGACTCTCCATTTGATTCATGGGTGAAAACCCCTTGAACATTCCAAAGGTAAAACCCTAACTATGGTGATTTAAGCCCTTAATTGGATTAGTGTATTTCCATGGGTTAGAATTTTAATTATGTGCTTTTTGTGTAACTTGGGTGCTGGAATGGAGTTTGGTAACTCCATTGCCAACTTGACCGAAATTGAGAAGAGGAGGGGCAAGAGGTGAATTAAGGAGTGGCTTGTGAATTAAGGTAAGAAATCTACCTTAAACTTTGTTTTATTGCTTTAGGAATTGGGAAGGTTAAATTAAAATAATGAACCCAACTATGTGAATTGATGTAGTTGATGATTTAGAGGGTGATTGTGAACTTGTGTTGATTTAAGGGCCTAAGTGCCATGATATTTGAGATTTGAGTTATATCGTTGTTTGGATAATTTGAGGATATATATGTACTGGTAGGACCCTTGTAAGGGTGTGGCTAGATTAGGATTGAAACGGTGAAGATTGATGAATGAGGAGATGTTAGGTTTATGGGGAAACCATGGCGAAATTTTGGTAGAAAATAAGTGTTTTAGGTGGTTAAGTGTATTGGAGAACCTAGGTGTTTGTAGTGTTGGAGTGTAGTTGTAGCCTTGAAATGGCATTTGGAGAACTAGTAGAGGAGAGGTGAAAATCTGTAGCAATGGAGTGTGGATGTTTTAGAAAAAACTAGAAAATGAATTGTGGCAAGACTTAGGAAATGAGAGTTGGACTTGGGTTTTAGAATGGGGTATATCTAGGAATGGATTGGTATGGTCATTGAAGGATTTGGTAGGCTTGGTAAGATGTAAAAACTAGCAAGGAGAAGTTGAATGCAAAGGAGTGCCAAATGCAAAATGTGAGGACTTGAATTGTTGGATTGAACAAGAATTGGAGTAGGGATTTAACCAAGGATTTGGGGTGGTTTAAGGAGTGTTTTGAGGTGTTAAAATGTGTAGGAAACTTGTGGAAAGATTAGGAAAAGATTAAGGGTGGTTTATGGATTGATTAGGGGCTGAAAAAATTATGTATGTTACAGGTTTTAGCAGGGTCCGGGACTTAGTCCTTGGACAAAGTTCCGGACCACCCATTAAAAATAGGCCGAGACCTTTCCCAGCACTTGGTCCGGGACTTGGGAGATGGACAAAGTCCGGACCACCCATGTAATTCAGGCCGAGAGTTCTTGCAGTATTTGGTCCGGGACTTGAGGGATGGACAAGGTCCGGACCACCTATTAAAATCATGCCGAGAGTTTGTTATGCATTGGTCCGGGACTATAGGTAGGGACCAAGTCCCGGACCACCCCAGAATTCAACCGGAAGTGTTTTTAAGGCTTTAATACATGGGGGATTGAATGGTATGGTTTTAGATGATGTTAGGAGTTGTTTGGTGACATTTAAAGGTGCTAAGAAGTATAAACAAAGGTTGGAAGTGATTGAGAAGGTTGTGAGTTTAAGTACATTAAGTTAAACCGAAATAACAGGATAACGGGGTAAGTACGGGAGTAGCGTTTATGTACATACCGTAACACCTTAATATTAATTGAACCATTTGACATGTAAATAGTGGTTCAAGAGTGAGACATGAGGAACAAGTGTGAACCGAGGAGCGTGAGAACACCCGGTAAAGTTAACCCGGTGAAAGGTATGATTTCCTCATGCTCTGTATCCTAACTTGGTTACCCCGATTTGTGTGCTTTTTGATTGTGTGATCACCTAACAAGATAAATGCATGAATCGGATTGTGTGCACTCATTAGTGCTTGTGTGATTATTGTTGTTGTTGGATGTATTTTTGACTAAAGTTTGTATAATTCATGAAATGTGGAATGTGAATGAATTGCTTGAATGTGATTGTGGTGGTAGTGCGACTCATAGTTGAGTCTTGTGTGAGTAGAGACTCGTAGAAAGAGTCAAGTGCAAACTAATAAAAGGTGGAACACACTACAACTATCGAAACCATACACGGTAACATAAACCTACGAACACATTCGAACGTGAGAAGGTATACGGGAGTGGTAACCTCCCGTAACGGTTAGAGAACCGAAATGACTAAACCCACTCGATAAATATTAGTGGAAGTATATAAGTAACCTCTAAACTAGAGGATTGGAAAGTTGTTCGAAAATACGAACCTTGAGTAAAGTAATGAATGGTAAGGGATCACCAAATCCCTTAGAAATATAGTCGAACCCCATGAGAGGAACCGACTAACATGAAACAATGTCCCGAACTTGAGAGTATTCGATAAGTTGGTTAAAAACCCTAAAATTAGAATATGACATTGAAGAATTCCCTAAGCCATTAGATGCTATCGAGGAGATACTTCTAGGCTAATCCTTGAGATTGTGAATGACTCCGAGAGTGGAGTTTTGGGAAATTTGAGTAGCCCGGTAGTGAGCCGGACATTTGAGTATTTGAGGAGCTAACTGTATAGCCCTATTGTATTTGAGCCCGGTGGTGGGACTTGTGTATGACCCTGCCCGGAGGTCGTGAGATCGACTTAACATATACCTTGAGAATTGAGAATTGACTTGAGAACTTGAGTATTGAGTATTGAGTATTGAATCGGTTATGTGATGTTGAGAATTGAGTTGTGACTTGTGGAACTTGAGAATTTGAGTTGAGTAGGGAATTGAGTTGAGTGTTGTAGACCTTGTGAGATTGTGAGTAAGAGTACCCAAGGGAGTGGGTAGTACATGAGTAGTTGAGTAAGGCATGGTGAGGTAGAAACCCTCAAGCCTAATTAAAGAACATATTGAACCAACCTTGATGTGTTAGTGCTTGTGTTCAATGTTGAACTTGATTGCGAATGTGCATATATAATGTATGTTGTATGCATGCTGTTGTGATAAAATGAACCGCATGCTCTCGACCAAATAGTTGGTGTACCTCGCTAGTACGGGGGTATGCGGAAGTCATATTCAGCGTAAGCTGACCCCCTAGGGGGAACGTTTTTAGTGTGCAGGTACCCGAAGAGAATATGAGCATTGTAAGTGACCGACAGCTAAGCCGGACACCGTTCGAGGTAGGACGGGGTCGTTATTGATATGGGTAGTGGTTAAGGAATTGTATTCATGTATTGTGGATTGGTAAGACCGAAGGGTCGTTGATGAACTTGGAAATTGTAGATACTCGGTATAGTATAGAATGGTTATTGTATTGTATTATTGGGGTGTTAAAGGTTGTATGACTTGAGAATTGTAAGTAAAGGAAGTATCGTTTGTACAGTGTGCTCGGTATAAGACCATCAGACCGATATTGTATTTGTTGTTGTAATTGAGTTTGGATTGACCTAGTTAGTCACGTGACTAACGGCAATGTTTCACCCCCGGTTGAGTTGGAACTACCGCTGCGTTGTTGTTGATATATGAGACAGGTCAGAGGATAAGGGTGTGATTACCAGTAGGGGGTTACAATATACAAGAGAAGCTATGGCAAAATTGGAAAATGTATAAGGAGTTCTAGGTGTTTTAAATGAGTTTTGGTGAACTAGGAAGTGTTAAAGGTGAACAAATGTTTACTAGGGAAGAAAACATGTACTAAGGTGATTTAGAGTGATACAGCATTTAGGTATTATCTTGGAAGTTCTAGGAATTCAATGTGGTTTTTGAGAATGTTGATGTACAAGGAAGAAAATGATTTTAGGTAAGATGTGAAAAGGAGATTTAGTTAGTAAGAAAAGAAGTTTGTGAGATGATGTAAGGTGTAGAGGAAACACCTTGGTATAGTGGTCATTATAGGTGAATACCACCTAGAATTAAGGAGAAAACATTCCAAGTTGCTAGGAATTTTGTAAGGAATTTGTGAATGATAAGATGGTTTTGGTGTGTGATTTAAAGAGTTTAGTACATGGCTAAAGGTGTGTTGATGTGCCAAATGATGTTAGAACACATTAGGAGCTTGAGGAAAAATATGGAGAAAGTTTGACAATGTATGGGAAGTTTCTGCAGCCGACCTACCCAGGGGACCGACCCCAGTCTGGGTCGGTCGGGCTGAAACTGTGAACTTGGATACTCTCTGCAGCCGACCTACCCAGGGGGTGGTCGGTCGTGGGTCGGTCGGACCTTAAAAAAAAATTAATTTTAAGAATGTTAAGTGGTATTGGTATGCCAAGAGAGTATAGATGGTAAGAAGATAAATATATATGGACTTGAGAGATTAAGTTAAGTGAGATGATTTAAATGTTAAGGTTATAAATGATATGTAATGATGGGGATTATTAAGTAATGATGTTATAAGAATGTTAAGGACATGTTAAGTGAAGTTATGTAACTAAGTAACGGAGAAAAGTTATAAGCATTAGACTTTAAACAATCATGTACCCGATGTTAATAAAAATACATGTAATGTTATCAGTTGTTCGAGGATTTCTCGAGGAACATAGTGGACATGATAAAGTGGACTCCGGTGACTGGTATGGTTTTCTTGCAACCTGCTCCTACCGGATTACACCGGCTTGTATGCCAATGTGTTTTTCTGTAGTTTGCCACGTTATAAGATAAATCATGAAACGAGTTTACAGTCGTTATTGTTGTGTATGTTTACGTGCCGATACCGGTAACCTCAAATGCGCTTGAAGGGCTAGTTAACCACTATTAGGTAAACGTAAGAGAACGGTATCCGGTGATAACGTTTCCGACCTAAGGAACGTTCTAACCACGACTATGCGTGAGTTAGTTATGTGATGTTTGTGTGTGATATTTGTGTGATGAATGACTCTCCCTTCCCTGTGTGGTCTAACAAGACTTAACCCTATGTTGTGATTGTTTTAATTAAGTTCAATGTTGAACTTCTAACAAGTGCTAACGGGGAAGTGAGGAGTCCGGTCTGTTCCGCCACGCGTGTGAGTATGGGGGTCGTTGTCATATCAGGTTCGATCCTCTCTGTATGTATGGTTGTTTTTCCAATTTGGTTCCAACCTTCCCTTTAGCTTAACCAAGGCTATTACTGACTCAGTCGGGCCACAGGGGCATACTATGTTATGTTTGTTCGGTGTGCTTGGATCACTATATCCGAGACACCTTGTGTTAAGTTATCCGTTCATTTAACGAGACGGTAACGAGTTATGTAATGAGCTTATCATGAGATTGGCAACATTCTCTAGGCTACAAGTGAACTGACTATGTTTGGCTGGTTCATAAAGGGAACCGTACCCGTTATGTTATGTATTGTTGTTATGATGCAATATCTATTGCGATGTTATTATGTGCACGTTGTAACGTGAAAAGTGTTGTTTGTGTGTCATGTGATGAATGTTATATGTTGTAAAATGTGGAGTATGTGGATCATGGAAATGATCCCAGTTTATGAAGAGGCGTTAAGGATAACCCGATTAATGGGTAGTTGTCGTCTATTAAGGGGAAGTAGCTCCATTAGAGGAGAAACACTCTAGGGACAATGAATACCATGAGTGACTTAGCAAGTAAGGATGTACTATCCGTTTGTTGAGCCCATTGGGGCGAAATGTTATGTGTTGTGTGTTTATCGTACATGCATGACTTAAATAAAACAACCGCATGCTAAGACGACAATTAGTTGTGCGGGCCGGTAGCATGTGGGCTGCGGGATTACCATACCAGCACAAAGGTGCTGAGCCCCTTGGGGGCCACCTTTCTCTTCTTTTCCTATTTCAGGTACAGAGAGCTGGAAGCCGTTCGAGAGTAGGACGGGGTAGTCGTTGTACATGGGTAACCATTTAAATTGTATATGTATGTAGGTGTAGTAAGACCGAGATTGTTATCGGCATTATTTTGTGAAACTCGGCACAGTTGGAAGATATGTGTATGTTTGTGTGTAATGGAAAGGGATAATGATGTGTAGTTGCTCGGGAATCTAGTCCATCAGAGGTACAATGTTTATGTAATAGCCTTGTTAGCCACGTGGGTGGTTAACGACGTGTAACACCAACGAGTAAGTTATGTGAAGTAGTATATTTCCGCTGCAGAATTTTGTTATGTGTATGTTGTTGGATGGGGTGTTACAAAAAGTGGTATCAGAGCGAAGTATCGCTCTGATGACTGAACTACCGAGCTTAGGAAGTACCGAGTTAGGATTTTAGTACTTTGGGTTAAGGGTTGAGTGATAGCGTGAGAGATACGCTAGTTAGGAGTAACCAGTGTGTACTAGAAACCTACAGTGTCCAACCCACCCTCCACAATCCCTGTTTATAACTTGGGAAGAACGTCAGAGAGATGAAAGTCCTCTCATACTCGGGAAACCCGATCTGGCTGTTATTAAGTACCTCTATGAGAACGGAGAACCTGTCATACGGTAGATCCCGAGAACTGGGAATCCCGTAGACGGTCTCCATCTGAACAATGTTAACCACATTTAATAGCGAAGAATGAAGAATCTTGTGTAGAGAAGAATATAATTTCCGGCAACCTGGGTCGACATGCAGAGCAGTCGAGAATAACCAGCTTGCAACGCACCAACCGTACAACAGGCAAGAAGTGGATTAATGGAACCCGAGACAAGTGTCTACGGAACCGCAGTTGTTAAGTGATACACCAATGGTATACCAACCGACAAAGGAACTACAACGTAGTGCCCAAACAAGAGACAAGCTCAGTAACCACGATAATGCGTGGAACGGGCTACGAAGAGGAAACAATATAAAAAAAGGGGGTCTTCCAGAATGGGAAACACCCTAGTTAGTGATTACCATGTAAAGACAGTGAGAAGTCATCCGGAGGAATTATTATCAAGACTGTAAGATCAGTGAGGGCCAACAAGGCCACTGATGACAGTGCGGGTAAAAAACCAATACACAACCGGTATGTGTGAACCGATAGCCAGTTAGCATGGCGCACTTGCCATAGCAAGTGCTGCTATAACAGGGCTGTTCGGGAAACTTATAACAACTACAAAAGTACTTGGTAAAGTACCACGAAGTTAACTCTGATCATCATAACTGTGGAGGGCTTAACAGCCTAACCTTTGTAATGGAAGTAACCAGTCAACAAGAAGCTTAGACTTGGTTAAAGCAGAAGGACGTTGTGAAACCATGAGAATTTTTCTTTCAACCCAGATTTATTCAAACTCTTTCCTTTCACAAACCAGATTTTCTTTCAAACCAATATTTATTTCTAACCTTCTTCTAAACCAAACCAGTAAAACCAAGGGCAGTTGATAAGAATTCAACAATGGATAAACTTTCCCTCGATTAAGTTCGGGAAGCATGGAATGAATTGTCACAGGACAAATAAGGGAGTTGACAACAGAATACTTCACCTAGGCGTGTGACGGACACTACGAGTGTACAAACTGTAATGTGGGACGACCGCACTCCGATAGGAGCTTGTGGGCCTGACAGACCTACTTATGGGTTAGTTGGGTAAGTAGTAATGTATCAGTAGGGTACCCCACATATGTAAGAGTAGAGTCCGAAACACGGGAAGTAGTCGACTCCGTACTACGGTCAGCAGTGTGAGTTAAACAAGAGCGACGCATTACCATGAATGGTTGAAGTAAAGAAACCTGGTCAAGTTAACAAGACTAAAGGAATTAGTGAATTCATTTCAAAGAAATGTTTAAGAGTCAGGAGGTGCGAAGTGCACTAACTGTAATGTAAAGACATCGCATAGGTCTTAAGGATCCTCAGGGAAACATGATAGCTGGAACGGTGACCCAGCCTGTACATGGCAAGCAGATGCCTAAAGTGGACACATTAGGTGCAATGAACGAGATGAAACTCCAGAATGAGTACCTACTACCAGGAAATGTTGATCTTCATAGAAGAAAGATAATAAGCCAGTTGAGAACGCAAACGGCGTGGCGAAAGAGGATACCAATAAGTGCGAACCTGCTGTAAGGCATAACTTAGCAAACACCCAGGAGCAATCCTTGAAGGGTGTTCGCATCAACAAGTTGTGCATAAAATGACATGTAGAAGCACAAGGGTTGAAACTAAACCCGTTTAGACATAAATTGTCAGGAGACGGACTGACAATCCTAAGGGGCATCCCATGAAAGGAAACGGAATGCAACGACCTGTCATGGAGCTCAATATAACATCCAACCATGTAATGTTGTACAGAGAAGTACATGTGCGTGGACAGCCTACAATGAGTGCAGCTCAAGGCAAATAAGGCTTATAGGCCACAAATAAAATGTGTATGTAAATTAGATGGATTGCAGAAGTTTATGTTATATAAGTGAATAGAGTGGAGAACGAACCACTGCACTAAGAGTGGGGATACCTCTCGATGCTGTGAAACCGCTGGAGCGGTGTTATGTGAACCAAGCTCAAGAAATATGTTAAGGATGGACAATATTATATATTATTTGAGAGCAGTTAGTTTAGTAATATGTGTATAAGGTGAAACACCGAGCTAAATAACGTCGGTTTGAGACTCGAGTGAGCAACGCTCAAGGAGCATTCGGTGTCATCCAAATGAATGACAAACCATAATGCGAATAATGTAAGTATATGTTGGAAGTTAATGTGACAGTAAATACCATGTAAGTTAGTGTTATGCAATGAATAAGAGCACGGTACATAGCAGCGACCGTTGTATAAGTGTTGGTTAAATAATGATATGGCAGATAAGGGCAGTTATGAATTAAATTTAGTGGTGATGCAAGGTAAGTGATGTCAACAAACTCGGCAGTAAGCCAGTAGCCATATTATGAGATCGGAATCTCAATGGAACACAGTATGAATTCCATGGCGAATTGCATAAGAGATTTACTGTAAGAGTTACGCCTCTGCACTTGTATGACTGAGTGTTTTGGTATTGCACTTGCGCAGTAATGACGAATGGGATAGCTAGGATTCGGGGAATGTTGGTTGTAGAGGAAAGCAAGGCCGCACCAATGAAGATACTTGTACAAAACCAAATGTGGAGGCATGATTAACAGTAGTGATACAGTAGCACTAACTGCCAATATCGGTATGGAAATACCCCAAATGTTGTAAATAGCTGAGAGAGCACTACACTAGGTAGTAGCTCAATCTCAACCGACAGTAAGTCGGAAGGGAACAAGTCATCAGTGTGAAATACATAACTGTATAACAGTAAATTGATATGGAAGTGATAGAAAGTTTATAACTCACCGAATTCGCTAACGGTAAGAGATACCACGCGTCGGTGAGAAACCATTGTTACCAAGATGAAGGTGACAATTGGGGATGTACAATATAGTAAGAATAAACAAATGGGGCAATTAAGCTCTACAATTATTAGAGTTCGCAGCAGAAACTAGTGAGCCAGTGATTCAAGTGTTGAATGTACATGGTGAACATGAGTGAATGGCTAATTATTAACGCCTAGAAGCCTAACAGGCCAGAATCGAAACAACTAAGAGTTTAAAACAAACTCCAATGAATTCTGGTTAGGAACTAAACCGCCAATATGGTTAAGATCCTCTAATCAGAATCCATGTGTAATAGACCGCATGGAAGTTAAAAACACTTCACGACGGAAGAACATTTTAAGCCAATGTTTATTGATTGATACGTGGGCGTAATCCCTTTTAAGGGGGGTAGAGCGCAAAACCACTTAGTGTGTTACCGTACAAGTGTACGTGATTTTGTTGTGCATAGCACAAAATAATTTGTTTTGATGATTGATGTGTGTGTTATGTAAACATACGCATTCAATCATGGTTTAATGTGGTAATTGCGCACAGAAGATGCGAATACCATTGTGATAAGTGTGTTGTTTGTTAACAATTGTGTGTGATAGTACAAGTGTGGGGAGTAGAGAAACTCCCGGGGAAACTAAAACCCCGACAGTGTAAATGTGAAACTGTGTATTGTATTTTGATAAAATATATGTGTATTATATATATCTATTGGATTCATGAAAGGTTATGAAACCGACATAGAACCTAGTGAGAATAAGATTCCTAGGTAACAGCATTTAAGTGAATGGAAATAAGTGATAGACGAAGTTCTATCCCTTGGAGATGTTATGATCATGATTAGAATGATTAAAAAGATAGAAAATGGAAATGAGTGATTTATTTGATATGAAATTGAAGTGGGAGGTGGAACTTGATTTGCATGTGATCAAGGGAAGCGAACACAAATTGGGGTGGAGGATAGTTCAACACTGATGCTGATCACATTAGGGTTGAATGATTCTTGAAGCTCCCCTAAGTGGTCACAAATAACCACGCTAAGAAAAGAAGCAAAGAGCATAAGTTGGACTTGGAGTTGTGGTGTTTTCAAAAAGGATTTTGAATTGGTATTTATAAAACGTCGATAGATTCTTTACATAATTAAAGTTCTCTTACTTAACCTCACAGGAAAAATTTCAAATTAAGTGATTGTTTTGATCTCCCAAAGGCACGGGACGGAAGGTGTCCATCGCGACCGGGTTCTGCGGATCACAGTGTATATCAAAGATATTTTTGATTGCTATACATGCTATGACATGTTGTGTGGTATGTGTAATAATATATTTTGACCTTGAGTTCCAAAAGTGTATGTTATCAGACCTATGAGTCTAAATGCTGTTGTGCACATAGACCTATGTGTCTAAAGGCTGTTATGTTATCGAGACCTTGTGTCTAAATGGTTGTTATGTTACCCAAGACCAGAGAGTCTAAGGGTTGTTATATATGTGTAAATGTTGTTAAGATACCCGGACCATTGAGTCCGAGGTTGTCTTGTGAATATGTTATGTTATGTATGGATGTGAATGTTACCCGGACCATTAAGTCCGAGGTTGTGATGTAAAGTGTGTTTGGTTATGGAAGTTTTATTTCTATAAGTAATCCCCGTATTCTAATCCAAATGGTGGGAAGTGTGAACTTCGAGGACGAAGTCTTTTAAGGGGGGTAGATTGAAATACCCCAAACCCTGATATATTGTTTAAATACTAAACTATGGTATGTAAAGGCTAAAAAGTGCCTTAGAAACATCAGTGAACAATTTAAACCATAGTAAAATGCAAATAAAGCACTAAGATACAGTTTGAGCAAAAACATGCTCTAAGCTAGGAGTGAACTTGGTTAGGACCCAAAGAGCCTACCAAGACTTAATAATATTCAATTATGATTTAATAAGGCTAATTAAGTCCTTAGGAAACTTTGGTAGACAGTTTAAACCAAATAAAAACACAAGAATATACCTTAAAGTCAATATGAGCAAAAAATGTGCTCTAAGCTTGGGATAATTATATAAGACCTAAAGGTCATATCTATACCTTATAAATATGTTAATGAACATATTAAATCAATTACCAAAGAAAACCAAACTTGAAAACAAGTTAAAACACAAAATGTGCTTTAAGGAGCCTTAAAGCACATTTTTGAAAAAATTGTCTTGTAAATGAGTTTGGAATGGCTAAATTTCCATCATTACTCTTAATTAACATGTGTACTATTAGTATCACATTTGGAAGCTATATCAATGGGAAATCAAAAATTTCACAAATATGTGCCTTAGTTTGTGAATAGTACTCAAATAGTGCTAGTTAAGTTATAAGTCAACATAAGTCAAATATTTGGTCAACAAAGACATAAATATCTCTAATGTGTAAGGGGGGGCACGGTTTTATGGGTGTGAGTCATCACACTTGGCTAGCCAATTAAAAGAAAGAAAGAAAAGTAAGTAAAAGGTACTTTTGCTTTTAACATAAATATCTTCAAAGTATACTCTCTCACCTCATTCTCTCTTTCTCCTTGGTTCCCACCGTCACCTATCTTCATCACTCCCAAGAAAATTCGTTTTGCTACATTCCACACTCATTCATCATCTTCTTTCACTTGTAACTTATGATTCCATGCTCCAAAATCAATTTCAAGATACATTTGTCTTAGTTAGGCCAAGCTCTCATTTCCCTCTTTCAAATCTTCAAGAACTCAATTTTGGTGCCATGTAGATTCACCATTGAAGGATCTTGAGCCCCATATTTTCATGCCTTGTCATTCTCTTATGCTTCAAGGTAAGGAAAATCAAAGAAGAACTAGTTTCTTCATTTTCTTGTAAACCAAAATTCACCTTACAATGGTGCATACCTGCTATCTTCTTAGCTTAATCCAAACTTCAAAGGGCTAGGAGGAGTCCTATCTTGCCACTTGTTCAAGTTCTCTTTAAAATTCCAAAGGTAAACATCATTTTAGTTGTTTTTAAGACACTATGTAAACCTAGGGTTTAATTATAGGTTTGAGTATTAAACTAATGCTCATTACCTTATATGTATATGGTTAGAAGGTTGACAAGTGATAAAAGCTACTTGCCGATTTTCAATCAAGAAAAACAAGAGAAAACAAGTGAGAGAAACTTGGAAAACAAAGAGGTAAAATAACCTCTCTTAATGTGGTTTATTGTACTAGGGAATTGAGCTATATTTGCTTAATAAATACCTAAAGAGCCAATGGAAAAATGAGCTAGGAAACTATCCACAAGGTGGACTAAAAGGACATGGGAGCATTGTTGTGTGATTCGCAGGTTGAAGGCATTTAAATGTGGAAATCAGTTTATGGTTTATGCTATTTAAGGGCCTAAGCGCCAAGCAATTTAAGTTTATGCATATATTGTGATGTAGTGTAAATTTGGTGAAGTTTTGTGTGTGAGAAAGTTCTTGATGGATTTTAGGTGTTTTGAATGAAATAAGGTAAAAACCTAAGTGTTTGGATGTGAGGATATACAAGAGAAGCTATGGCAAAATTTGGAAAATGTATAAGGAGTTCTAGGTGTTTTAAATGAGTTTTGGTGAACTAGGAAGTGTTAAGGTGAACAAATGTTTTACTAGGGAAGGAAAAAATGAAGAAAGAAACATATACTAAGGTGATTTAGAGTGATACAAGCATTTAGGTATCATTGGAAGTTCTAGGAATTCAATGTGTTTTTTGAGAAGGTTGAGTTACAAGGTACAAGAAGAAATGATGTTTTAGGTAGATGTGAAAAGGAGATTTAGTTAGTAAGAAAAGAAGTTGTGAGATGATGTTAAGGTGTAGAGGAAACACCTTGGTATAGTGGTCATTATAGGTGAAATAACCACCTAGAAATCTAAGGAGAAAACATTCCAAGTGCTTGGAATTTTGTAGGAATTTGTGAATGATAAGATGGTTTTTGGTTGTGTGTGATTTAAAGAGTTTAGTACATGGCTAAAGGTGTGTTGATGTGCCAAAATGATGTTAGAACACATTAGGAGGCTTGAGGAAAATATGGAGAAAGTTTGACAATGTATGGGAAGTTTCTGCAGCCGACCTACCCAGGGAACCGACCCAGTCTGGGTCGGTCGGGCTGAAAACTGTGAACTTGGGATACTCTCTGCAGCCGACTATCCCAGGGGGTGGGTCGGTCGGTGGGTCGGTCGACCGTAAAAAAAAAATTTTAAGAATGTTAAGTGGTATTAGTGGGTATGCCATTAAGAGAGTATAGATGGTAAGAAAGATAAATATTATGGACTTGAGAGATTAAGTTAAGTGAGATGATTTAAATGTTAAGGTAAAATGATAGTAATGATGGGGTTATAAGTAATGATGTTATAAGAATGTTAAGGACTGTAAGTGAAGTTAGTGTAACTACGTTAACGGAGAAAAGTTATAGCATTAGACTTTAAAACAATCATGTTACTCCGATGTTAGTAAAAATACATGTAATGTTATCAGTTGTTCAGGATTAGCGAGAGGAACATAAGTGGACATGATAAAGTGGACTCCGGGACAGGTATGGTTTCTTGCAACTGTGTCGACAGGATTACACCGGAGGCTTGTATGCCAATGGTTTTTCTGTATGTTTTCCACGTTATAAGATAAATCATGAAAGAGTTCACAGTCGTTATTGTTGTTGATGTTTACGTGCCGATACCGGTAACCTCAAATGCGCTTGAAGGGCTAGTTAACCATATTAGGAAACGTAAGAGAACGGTATCCGGTGATAACGTTTTCGACCTAAGGGACGTTCTAACCACGACTATGCGTGAGTTAGTTATTGATTTGTTGTGGTGGAATGTATGAGTCTCCCTTCCTTGGTGTGGTCGAACAAGACTTAACCCTATGTTGTGATTGTTAATTAAGTCAATGTTGAAATTCTAACAAGTGCTAACGGGGGAAGTGAGGAGTCCGGTCTGTTCCGGCCACGCGTGTGAGTATGGGGGCGTTGTCATATCAGGTCGATCCTCTTGTATGTTATGGTTGTTTGCCAATTTGGTTTCCAACCTTCCCTTAGCTTAACCAAGGCATAGTAATGACTCACGTCGGGCCACAGGGGCATACTATGTATGTTTGTTTCGGTGTGCTTGGATCACTATATCGAGAACCTTGTGTTAAGTGTATCCGTTCATTTAACGAGACGGTAACGAGTTATGTAATGAGCTACATGAGATTGGCAAACATTCTCTAGGTACAAGTGAACGCGACTAGGTTTGGGTGGTTCATAAAAGGAACCGTACAGTCTCCGTTATGTATTGTGTTATTGAGAATATCTATTGCGATGTATTATGTGCACGTTGTAACGTGAAAGTGTTTATGTGTTGTCATGTGATGAAGGTTAATGTTGTAAAATGTGGAGTATGTGGATCATGGAAATGAATCCCAGTTTATGATAAGAGGCGTTTAAGGATAACCCGATTAATGGGTAGTTGTCGTCTATTAGGAAGTAGCTCCATAGAGGAGAAAACACTCAGGGACAAGAATACCTGAGTGACTTAGCAAGTAAGGATGTACTATCCGTTTGTTGAGCCCATTGGGGCGAAATGTTTGATGTGTTGTGTGTTATAGTTACATGCATGATTAAATTAAACAACGCATGCTAAGACGACAATTAGTTGTGCGTGGCCCGGTAGCATGTGGCTGCGGGATTACCATACCAGCAAAGGTGCTGAGCCCCTTGGGGGCCACCCTTTCTCTTCTTTCCTATTTCAAGTACAGAGAGCTGGAAGCCGTTCGAGAGTAGGACGGGGTAGCGTTGTACATGGGCAATCATTTAAATTGTATATGTACTGTAGGTGTAGTAAGACCGAGATTGTTATCGGCATTAGTTTGTGAATACTCGGCACAGTTGGAAGATATGTGTATGTTTTTGTTGTTAATGGAAAGGGATAATGATATGTAGTTGCTCGGGAATCTAGTCCATCAGACCGGTACAATGTTTATGTAATAGCCTTGTTAGCCACGTGGGTGGTTAATGGCGTGTAACACCAACGAGTTAAGTTATGTGAAGTAGTATATTTTCCGATGCAGAATGTTGTTATGTGTATGTTGTTGGATGGGGTGTTACAATGTAGCTTGCTCAGCTATTCTGAAACAACCACTACCTTCGAAATGCAATGATCCAGGCAGCTTCATCATTCCAGTCACAATTGGTAGCACCTCATTTCCATACTCCCTATGCGATCTGGGTGCCTCCATAAATTTGATGCCCCTCTCCACTTTCAAAAAGCTGGGAATTGGAGAAATGAAAAAGACCAAGATGACCCTTCAACTGGCGGATGGTTCGGTAGCTTACCCAAGCGGAGTGGTGGAGGATGTTATCATTAAAGTGGAACACTTATACTTCCCATGCGATTTTGTCATTTTGGACATCGAAGAGAACTCCACTACACCTCTCATCCTTGGACGACCTTTCCTTGCCACAGCCGATGTGCACATTTGGGTGGCCCAGGGGACAATCACCCTTCAAGCTTATAATGAAAAGCTGGAGTTTGCATCAGGAAGGTCTCCAGATAACAAATCCAAGGATCTCAAGTTTGTGAGGGACACTCAATCACCATCATCCCCACTTCTCTTTGTCACCCTTCTGACGGAATGTCCATTACAGAGATACCACCACCAATCCCTGATGAAAAGCGGGATAAGAAACGTAAACATGCATCCAGGTGGACACTCAAAAATACCTTCGAGTCATGCTTTGGATCTCCTCCTCATAACCACCCCCAGGTTTGATCTAACAACAAAGCGTCTAGCCAAAGACGTTAAAGAAGGGCAGCTTTCCGGGAGGCAACCCGGATGAACTTTTCTTTTATTTTTATGCTCTCTCAATTTTCAGGTTCTCTTTAAATTTTGTTTTTGCTGACTCTTAACCCCGTTTGTAGTATGGTTGCTTCTAGTGTCTTATGCAGGTGCAACTTCATGTCCACACCGCAACCAAGCTACGCTACTTGAGCTGAAGCTCAAGTGTGGGGGAACTCCTATAACGCTAGCAAAAATAATCTCAGGGGAGTACCAGTTTCTTTAATTATGCTTTTATTTAAATAAAAATCTGCTGTGGAGAGCTTCTGTGCTAAAATTTTTATGACCTTTGTGTTTTTTCTATTTTATCTACTTACCGAAAACGTCTTCTGAAACACTCTTTGTTTTTCTGGTGAACAATGAGGACATTGTCCAATTTAAGTGGGGGGAGTGTGCCCTTTTCGGCGACATTTTGTGCTTAAAATGCTTAATCTCTCTGCTTATCTTGCATTTGTCCAAATTTAAATTGTGGACCCATTATATGTGGGTTGTTCTCTTTAAAAATAAATATTGTTATGAATTATGGGATAAATGGTACAAATTTAAAAAATTTTAATTTTGATTACTTTTGAGGAGCATTTTTATGCCAGTGTGACCAAATGATCTGCAATGGTTGGATTTTTATTGCTCAGGGGTTCCTTCTGTCTTCTTTCTTAGGGTTGCTAAGGGGTGCTTCTCTGTCAAAAAATATATATAAAAAATAATAATAAAGGGACTTGCGAGACACCATTGGTAACCAACAAAGAGAGTTGAGTGTTCTTAAAATACAAAAGCTTGATGCTTACATATTATCTTCTCATCTCTCATGCAAAAATGACACAAATGCATAAAAATATTTTTCCTTTTGTTTTCTCCTCAATGCCCATTCTTGAGAGAAGTTGGCCATGGTAAAAGTTCTCAAAGTCACCTTAACCAAGAAGCATTGAAGTACTCCGGATCATACCCCGAAACTCTATATTTTTATTTTTACCCTGAGTACACCTGTGCCACCAGTAGTTGATGGATCACACTCCTCGAAAAGTTTAAAGATCATGTACTGTTCACCTCTTTATCCTACCCTTCATAATAATATTTGTTAGTATTGAGCATTCCCTTCTTACTTGGGTACATGGTTTTGCTTGAGGACAAGCAAAAGGTAAGTGTGGGGGTGTGATAAGTGTCCAAATGAGCATGTTTTATGGGTGTATTTCATATATTATATTAGCACTTTTCTTGCTCATTTCTCACTTATCGTATGTTTTTCCTTTAGTTTATGTTTTATTGGTTATCTCACAAATTTATTGGTTAAACATGAGGAAAACCAAGCTAGGAGCAAAGTAGACGAAGAGACGAACGCATAGGCGCAAACGGATCTTAAAACAGAGCTGAAACGAATATTTTAGGAGCAAACCAATTGTTGTCCGAACCAAGGTGGTCCGGACCATGATTCGGACGCATTGAAAACCCGTCCGTGCTCCGTCCGATCAAATAAGGCCGGACAGAATGAGTCCGTGGCGCGTCCGCGGAGATTTGGCTGGACAAAGTAAACCGTCCGAACCACTATGGTTCGGACACTGGTCCGGACGCGCCCATTTGAAGAATCCGTCCGTGGAAAAATGGACGGACAGAAGCAAGGACACAATGTGTCCGTGGAAATATGGACGGACAAGAGATAGAGCTGTCCGCTCAAATTTGACCGGACAACAAATAGAAATGCAACCCAGATCCAGAAACTGTCGCGACTGGTTTCCTTCGCCGACCGTCTTCCCCAATTGCTTCTTCCTTGGCGCCTACAGACATATCCATCTACTCCATTAACAATATCAGGCGCCGACGCACTCGTCCTTAAATCCTTTCACGCGTGCTCCAGCTCTTTCTCCACTCCAGCTTTGCCTCCAACCTTATCCTCTGCTTCTATTTAAACCCAGCTCCTTCAACGATTAAACAGACGCGAGAGACTAAAGAAATCACACAATAGCATCACACTTCACCATTCTCTTCCATTCATTTTCTCCCGTAACACCATATCACTCCATACTCACGTACTCAGCAAAAACAAAAGAAATAGAAGAGAGGCAGCAGAAGTGAGAGCGAGAGCAGACCCGTTCTTTCTCCGAAATAATGGCTAATTCTATCTGTGCTATCTTCTTATTTTCGTTAATGTCTGAGTAACTTTCTTTTGTATCCTAGGATGGGGGTTTGATTCTAATATTACGTAAATCAATATTTATTACTTGTCTCACTTTTTAAACTTGTTTTAATTCCTTTTCAACAAATATTGTTAAATGCTTTAAGCGACAAACTACTGCATTTTTATGGTAACTATCAACATATGATTTTGAGATAGTCAAGTACCACAAAGGAATAAACTTTAGTATTTACACTCCGGATTGAGCAGGAAAATACTGAGGCTATAACTAAGTTCATAACTGACACCTATTAACTCTAATAGACAATAAATAATTGAGACAAGGTTATAAATTTGTTTAAGTAATTTAGGCAATTCCCCCGCTATCCTAGGATACCTTTATCCATCAATATCAACTAATTCACCTTATTTTACTGTGTTTATTATATTTGCACTGATCCTAAAACAAATCAAGCTTGCCTCCGGCTAAACCCCCTTTTTACTGTTTTAATTAAATACCGAGACTAGGATAATTGAACAATTTCCCTGTGGATACGACACTTGTTGTACTACTCCGACTAGGTGCATTTGCCTATTAGTTTGCTGTAAATCTATATATAATAATGTGTAGATTTTACTCAACACCTTGGGAAAGGTTTTTCTCCTTTTGACTTTAGTGCATTACTAACACACATTAATGGTGCATAATGTGTCATTAATATGTTGGATGATAATATACAATATTTCTTGTTTTACTGTATACAAATGAGTGATTGTTGTCTTTGAAATCCTTGTTAGACTATGTAAATCATCCCATATAATTTTATCATTTTATTTGTGACATTGACGTATGCATTAGAGTATTACATATAGTATTAGTTTTAGGAGTTATTTTCTCCTTAATGTTGTCCCCTCATTGCTTAGAGGTTACATTTATGACTTGGTGTTCATTTTGAACTACGTATTTATATACTGTTATTTATGATGAGGTGATCATTATATGAATATTTGTTAATCCTCTAGTTTCATTTGATTTAATTCCTCACTAAGTAAGGTAATTAGTGTTCGGGGTATTTCATCACTCCATCAGAAGCCTCGAGGGTCTCGAAGGTTGTCTCCATCTCGGAGATGTAAGCCTCGAGCTTAGCCGGGTCGCTCTCGCCCTTGAAGCATGCGGGTCGAAGATCAGCTACGGCTTTCACCCAATTTGGTTCTCGGGGTTGAGGTGGGTCGGGCTGTTGCTTTGTTGTTGTTGTTGTTGTTGGTTTTGCTGGGTCTGCTGAACGGCCGCTATGACCTGTGGTAGCATCTGTGCTACCGTGGGGGCGACGATCTCAGCTATCGTCTGTGTGCGGGTCCCTCAGTAGACCCTCCACAGCCTCCGCCACGACCACGACCGCGTCCTCTGCCTGACATCTGAACAAGCATTTAACTCACATTAGGTACTGTGACCACAAGGTCTTGGGTTTAACAATTGTATCGTCCTTTCAGACGTTAAAGGGTTTCCGTTGTCATTAACGGTCATTTAGGTTAGGTATCTACTCTTCCGTTGCTAAACGGATTATAATCCTAACTCGGTAATCATTACACTAGGTAATCTTATCTATCAGAGCGTGACTACGCTCTGATACCACTTTTTGTAATACCCCTACCGCTATTCCTCTAATCATCGCCTAATCACCTCGATCATTAAACTAATCGCAGCGGGAAAATCAAACCAATCGGCGGGTGATACAATGTCGTTAGTCGCCCATGCGACTAACAAGGCCTAAACTACAAACAGTTACAGTCTGATAAATACGATTACCAATTTCTCTATAAATATTCATATCAACCTCCATCACAAAGGATTACTAAGTATCTAAGTGCATAATTAAGTACATCAATTCTCGAATCCAACACGATTTACAAAATCCCCAAAATCCAAAAAGGAGTGTACTACATGGTACTCCGGCTAGACAAAACGGGCTGCACGCCCGTGTACGACTCAGTACACTACCAAAATTCACTAACTGTCAAAAGCTTAATAACCCGGTCGCATCTCGACCATCAACAGTCTCGAGTACCTGAAAAATAAACATTGGCCCCAAAGGGGCTCAGCACAACTGCTGGCATGAAATTCGCATACCCCGCGTGCTAACGGGAGTACGCCGACTACTTGGTCGCATACATGGAGTTCGTTTTTATTTGAACAACATGCTAAATATAACACATAGTAATCATGCAAGATGGCACACCACATAAGTCATAACATAAGCATAGGAAGTGAATCACAATCATCAAGGCCTTGAGATTCTCTTCTCAAGTGCTAGCCTTATCTCAAAGTCAGTTAGTTACTCACCCGGGTTAATCGGATGTTCTTAACTCTTATCTCTTGACCATATGACTCACACTAGTCATGATCATTACTTTCCCACTTATTCTTACTCTTGAATATTCCTTTAGTTAAGTCGGTTGACCTCCGGGCAGAGATAGGCAATCTCACCACCGGGCTTTAGTTTGGCTTACTTCCCCGGGTTGCGACCATACGGTTCGGAACCATGGTGGGAAGGCTAGGCCAGAATTCAGAAACAATCTCTATTTCCTCCGCATTCTCACGCGTGGCCGAAACTGAAATACCCCGACCTTAAATATAGTGATTAAAACCACTATAATCCGTATTTAAGAGCCTAATACTGCTTAAGAAATATTGGTAAGGAAAAATAAATCCAAGAGAAATAAATAAACGCTTAAAAAGCAAAAAACGCTAAATAAGCGTTAACTAACCATAGGAGGTATTAGACCTCGGTTAGCGTATTATAAGGATTATAAAGGCTTAATAAGACCTAAGTAATCATGAGGAAACAAGTCCCGAAGAAAACGGATCCTTAAAATGGATTATAAACACAAACGAATGTTAAAGCGCGTTTTTCAAGGAAACCGGGAAAACGCGTTTTCAAGCGGGTCAAATAGACTCGTAACAATTTTGGTCAACCAAATAGTCATTAATAAACATTAGTGAAGGTCTGGAGCCAATAAACCAATAAGACGAGAAAATAGTAAAAACTGTCAAAAACGGGAAGTTGTGGGGTAAAAGCATAAATAAACCAAACTAGTGTGTCCACTATTGTAAATAAAATTTTTAACACCCACAAGGGGCTGTGTATCAACCGATCCCCCCTTCCCTCTCACACACAATAAATGAATAAAGAAAGAAGAAAAGAAAGAAGAAAGAAAAAGAATACAAAAAGCAAAAAGGATACTCTCTTTCCTCACCTTTTTCTTCTCTCTCTCCCATTTCTTCCTTCCCCATCGTGCTCTCTTTCTTCCTCCTTCCCTCATGCAGCGATTTTGAGCTTCCCCTCTACAACAATGGAAGCTCTCTCTTCTTCTCCATGCTCCACCCTCATGTGAGCTTCAAATGCAAAAATAATTACATATTTGTAATCCCCTCATCATCCTCTACACTTCTCTCTTTTCAAAATCCAAAAATGAGGAAGTTCATTTTCGTGGGTATACCCCATTGGTGAAGAAAATAGCATCAATGTGTAGCTTGGGGTCCCCTCTCTCCATTAAGGTAAAAATCTCCATGAGAACCTTAAGTTTTCTTCATCTCCTTTGGTAACCGATTTTTGCCCCATTGTAACACTCCATTTTCTCTCTCTTTTGAGCACAATATCAACCTTGCAATGGTGGTGGATTCACCTTCTTGAACCAAGGGCTAAAACCCCTCATAAAAGCTTCAAAAGGTAAACCCTAGAAATTTGTTTAAAACATCTCAATGAGTTAGTATAAATATAAGGGTTAGTATATTAATTGCAATTGTTTTGTGTGCTTGGGTGATGGGAATGGATTTTGGCAACTCCATTCCCCCATATGGCCGATTTGGGCAAAAGAGAGAGAAGAGAAGAAGTGGAAAAGAAGGAGGAAATAAGAGCTTAAGGTAACAGCTCTCTCTTGAATGCTACATTTAATGCATTAGAGTAATGGGAATAGGTAAAAAATAAAAGAACCTAACCTATTGTATTAGTATTGAAGTTTATGAGTTTTGAGTATTTGGGAACTAGTAAGTAAATTACAGGCCTTAGAGCCAAGTATATTGTGTTTGAGTATTGGTATTGATGTTTGATGGAGTATTGATGTATTGAGATGGATTTATATAGCTTTGTGTGCTGGTAGGACCCTTGTATGGGTGTGGCTAGATTAGGAATGAAATAAGGGAGAATGTGTATGTGTGGCTAGGTAAGAAAAGTAGATGAACTATGGCAAAATTTCAGTAGGAATATGTACATGTATGAGTGACTTGGTGAATGGGAGAACCAAGGTGTGTATTGGGGATAGTAGAGATGTTAATGACAATAGAATGGTAGTTGTAGTATGAGGGTAGAGCATGTAAAAATTTGTAGCAAAGAGGCATCAAAATGCATTGTGGAACTAGGAAGAATTAGTGTGCAAGATTTGGTAAGAAGAGAGTTGGACTTGGGTATAGGTAGTGTAATTGCTTGGAAATGTATTTGGGATGCTAGGAGTGACATTGGTAGAGGAGGTATTGAATGGTAGGAGTTGGGTTAGAAATCTGTAGCATAAGTAAAACAAAAACTGTTACATTTGTTGGAAAAGAAGTGAGGAATTTGTGTGAGTTGATTGATGGATTTAGTAGGAGTTTGGTGGATGAACTAAGGCAATTTGGAGGCCTAAGTAGTGTTAAACATGTGGGATTACATGTAGGAAGATTGGAGAAACAATGGACAAAGTATAGAACAGAAGATAGATTTTAAAACTGAAATACTGGGCCGGACCGACCTTGGGACCGGACTTGCAAGGTCGGTCGAGCCCAGATTTACAAAGGACGGAAACCTTCTGGAATGGACCGACCTTGCGACCGGACTTGCAAGGTCGGTCGACTCAAAATTTTTCCGTCATGAAACTTACTGGAATGGACCGACCTTGCGACCGGACTTGCAAGGTCGGTCGGGCCAAAATTCTCCGTTGTGTAACACTGGAATGGACCGACCTTGGGACCGGACTTGCAAGGTCGGTCGGCCCTGAAATTTTCCCAGCGTATTGTCCTACTGACTTCGACCGACCTTGGGACCGGACTTGTAAGGTCGGTCGAGTCATAAAAAAAATGTGTAATTATAATAAAATATATATATATATATATGTATGTATACCCACATATACATATGTACATATATGTAAGTATACCAATGTTAAGTAAGGAAATAAACTTAAAGAAAGTAAACAATGTGTAAGTATAAGAACTTCAAAGACTTAGTAAGTATGAGTTAGGAAACGTGAGAGTAATCGAGTTAAGTTAATGATAGTTAGATTAATCACTCGATTGTATGTATATCATAGGATTTGAATTGTGAACACCGGAGGAACGTCAGATACAAGTACAACGGTGAACGGTATGATTTCTTCATGCCCTGTATCCTAATCTGGTTACCCCGATTTGTGTGCTTATTTGATCACCTAAATAAGATAAA
Source organism: Limonium bicolor (assembly GCA_023374045.1). NCBI lineage: Eukaryota > Viridiplantae > Streptophyta > Magnoliopsida > Caryophyllales > Plumbaginaceae > Limonium > Limonium bicolor. The sequence goes on from CM041778.1 coordinate 116,108,042, forward strand.
TGCATGAATCGGACTATATTGCACTTACCTGTGCTTGACTTATGTTGTTCTTGATATTTATTGTCTTGAACACTAGTTTGTATAATTCATGAAATATATTTATAATGATGAAGTGTATTTGTATCTCGTAGTGTACTTGTATATTGTATTGTATTGTGTACGGAGGTGTATATGAACAATGTAATGTGTATGTGGCTTGGATGTTGACTTCTACTAATTCCTAACTATCTAACTCCTAACTTAAGTGAGTAAATTGGAATGAATAGAAGTCCGATATAGCACGCCTGAGGATGAGGAGACACAAGAGGTTGGATCCGATTCCTGACTCTTAAACTGGTCCGCGGCCCAAACCCCTTAAATGGGTAGCATCCCGGATTGGTGAGTCAAGTAAATCCCGGTGGTGGGACGGAGTAGTCCCCGGGCCGGAGGTCCCGACGACTTAACATGAGTAAGAGTAAGTAAGTAAGTATGTATGAGTATGAGTATGTATGCGTAAGTACTGTGGAACGAGTAAAAGAGTAATCTCCACCCGATTAACACGGGTGGACCAACATGAGCTAACAAGTATGGTGGATTGTGTATGTATTGCGTATGTACTGTATATGTATTGTGTATTACGGATTTCGGGAAGGTAAGTATGTATCTGATGGCTTGTATGATTTACCATGTATGTATTGAAGAGTATGCATTGAAGTATGTATGTATTCATTGTGTAATGTATTGTAACATTGTGTATAAGAGCATGTATGCATGTATGTTTGAATGAAATCAATCGCATGTATTCGACCAAGTGGTCGGCGTACCCTCACTAGACTAACGGCATTGTATCACCCACTGTATATAAGTAGGTATCCGCTGCGTGAATCTGGAATTACGAGGACATTAGACGGTAATGACAGTATTAACGGTAGGGGTGTTACAAAAAGTGGTATCAGAGCAAAGTATCGCTCTGATGACTGGAAATACCGAGTTTAGGAAATACCGAGTTAGGATTTAGAAGCTTAGGGCTAAGGGCTGAGTGTTAGCATTAGAGATATGCTGGACAGGAACTCCCGGTGAGTACTGGATACCTACAATACCAGACCCGCCCTCCACAAACCCCATTGTATAACTTGGGAAAGGACGCCAGAGAGAAGAAAAGCCTTCTCATACTTGGGGAAAACCTGATCTGGCAGTTGCGAAGCAATCACACAGTAAACAAGAACCAACATATGGTAGATTCCAAGAATTGGGAGTCCCGGAGATGGATCCCGGTTGAACAACAATACCCGCACTTAATAGCGGCAGGATGAGCACTCCAATCACAAGAAGGCTGCAGCTTACAACAGCATGGGGCGACGTGCTCTGCAGTCGGAAACCTAGCTAACCAACCAGCAGCAGGAAGGAAGCACTAACCGTGCAACAAAATGGGAAAAGGAGTAGTAATGGAACCCATGACACAAGTCTGCGGAGCAGCAGTAGCTGAATAATACCACCAACGGTATACCAACGGACTAAGGACATAGTCAGGAGCGATTAACTCCAAATTACAACACCAAAAGGTTGCAATACCCAGCCAATCTAGCTCAGACAGCTACAAGAACATCCACGGGATATAATCCGATAGGACTATAAGAGTAGTGCCTAGACAAGCTAAGGCTCAATAACCACAATAAATGTGTGGGAACGGGCAACAGGGAACAACACTAAACCAAATCAAAAGGGAATCTCCAAGGACTGGAGAAGTACCCAGATCTACGACGGCCATGTCCAGATCACTGAGAAGCCACCCAAAGGATTGAGTATCCCAATCATAACTCAATAAGATCAAGGGAAGAGTCAACAAGACTATCAAATACAGACGGGAACCATAGCAAGATCGGTATACGATTACCGAAAAACCAACAGTACCACGCACTTGCCACGGCAAGTGCAGTAAGAAAAAGGGGTATATAAAGGAACTTTAGCACACCACAGGTACATAGTAATGTACCGTGATAGCAATGAAACGACCACAGGATCACACATCCTAAAAACTGGAAGAATGGAACCTTGGAAAGGCCTGACGGCCTGACCATCGTACAAAGGATACACCAGTCAGCGGAAAGCTGGACTTGGTCAAGATTTCGAGCATGGCTATGCCATGAAGAACCCCTTTTAACACCGAACTATTAGTTTTCAAAACCAAGTTTTCTTTCAAAACCACAAACCTTCTTTTAAACCTTGGATTTTAAAACCAAACCAACAGAATTACGGTGAGTATCATAGAATGATACAAGAGGAGTTGACAATAGAATACTTCACCTAGGCGTGTGACGAGCACTACGAGTGTACCCAATTACGGGATGTGGGACAACCGCACTCCGAAGGAGCTTGTGGGCCTGACAGATAGTTAGGTAAGTGGTAACGTATCAACACAGTACCCCACGTATGTATACATGTAGTGTACGGAACACGGGAAGTAGTCAACTCCGTTCTACGGACCATCAGTAAGTTCAAATCAGAACAGCTGGACACCTCAAATGAATAAGTATAAAGGAACTCAGAGAATCCATCTGAAGGTAAGGAATAAGAACTAGAAGTGCAAAGAGCACAAACTAGTAAGTATAGACATTGGATATGTCTCAAGGACTTCAAACAAATACATGATAGCTGGAAGGTATACCCAGCCTGAACACAGTAAGGCAGATGCCTAAGGTGAATACCACGATGCTCAACAAACGGGACAGAGCCTCCCAAGAGCAATCACAAGATTACCATGAAGTATAATCCATCTTTGAGGAGAATTTTAAACCTGGTCTAAACGCTAGGAGAAGGTATAAACAGTCTACCCAAGGACGGGAGACGTTATAACCCGAAAGGGAATAGCTTAAATACAATACCATAAGGCGGTATAGTAGACACGACATATCAAAAATATTAGCCGGATGTAACGGCATAACTAACAACACCCAGGAGCAATCCTTGAAGGGTGTCTGAGTTAATAACAGCTGAACAAGCGTCATGATAATAGCACGGAAGCTAGAACTAACACTCGGTTAGGACACCGAAGGGATTCCACTTAACAGGAAATACCCTAAAGTAAAAAGGTCACTAATTAGCACTAGATTGCCTAAAGGGCCTCCTATGAACGGAAGCGTGATGTCACGAGCCCAGCAATACCTCCAACCTATGGGGTATACAGGGAGTGGAAACATGTATAAGCAGCTTGCAAAGAGCACAGCTTGCAGCAATAGGGATTAAAAGCCACCAACCAACTACGTTGTGTAAACTCAAACGGTTGCAAAACCAACACTATTTACTAACAAGACCTGCAAGAAATATTGTCTCATATGACAAGAAATCAACAACTGGACCATCAATTCAACATCCGAGTGGCTTGGAGTAATGGCCAACTCAGTGTCACTGTCACTAGAACATCAGTCTGGTATACAGTTGACAAGCTTTTAATCACCTTCATGCCTTCTGTAGCAAAGGTAGCACAGAGGCACAAAAATCACAATAACACCAATAACGGCTTAGTCTACACTTGGACTTTACGAGAAAACTTGAGGGACGATACCTCTCGTCTACGGAAAATCACCAATACAGTGGTGATGTGAACCCTTAGAAAAGGCTTCCATCTACTATAACAACAAGGAAAGGAGATTTCCAAACCCTACGCCTACAAGAGGCTGTGGACTGTAAGCACATCACTTAAGAGCATCGGAGCTCGAAGGAGTAAGTATACTCCATATGCAGTACGTAAGCAGGTACTAACATAGTAACCTTGTTATGAGACCTATGAGTGAAGACAACCCCTCAACATGAACCTTCACTTGTTAGTGATAAAATACCCTTCAATTGGAGAACGGGACCAGAAAACCCTCGAAGTTTCTTGGGATGTCCCGGTGATGTACATACAAGTAAAACTACACAGCTAGAGCCTATAACTAACGCTCAGCATTATGGCGACAGTAATGGTCAAAAACAATAAATGCGAGTGCACAGTGTACGCCATGAATGACCAACGCTCAAGAGAACTTGTAACCCGATAAACCACTTCATCTTTGGTCAACGAAGTTAGTTGGCAAACTATATCATGAATGAGGAAGTAATGTGAGGTAAGTTAACCTACACATGAAACCCAATTGGAAGTAAAAACATCTCCGCATTAGGAAGATAATGATATTGCAGTATGCTACGACAACCGTCATATACACGAACAGAGGAAACCCTCAGTGTTCATGCCATAAGGAAATGGTGCCAATGATAATGGCAATAAGTAAAGAGGAACTACCACAGTAACAGAAACAGTAAAAAAAAACAATGTTGTACAATGAGTAAGAATACGGCGCGCAACAAGCGACCGCTATGAGGAAGTAGCAGATAATGACACGGAGTATAAGTATGAGATGACAGGCAGAGATATTATTTCCGATCACATAAGTGACTTACTGTCAAACGTTTACGCCTCTGCACTCTGTATGACGGAGTGTTTTGGTATTGCATTTGTGCAGCTAATGATCTAATGGGATGGCTAAGGATATGGAGAATGTAAACCGTAGTAAACCCTTTTTTTCACCAACAAACATGGCATAAGCCAGTTAAGCAAGCTTAACAACAAACTGTGGCCTAAGGCCAAAGAAGCACGAAGAGTGTACAACACACTAACAATCACAAAATGTGAATCCCAATGGAATAAAGAGTGAAAGGAGACTTAAGAAAGTCACTAGGACCAACGCATAGAAAATGCAAGGTCATACAAGTAAAGAACACTTGTACTGAACCAGAAGAACTGGTATGTTTCAGAAACTATTGACACCAGAAGAACACAACTAAGTAGTGACTTAACCTCGCCCGACAATAAGTCGGAGGAACTTAGTGAATAATCGTGGAAGCACGAATAGCATGTGCAGTAGATTACCAGAGAGCTGGTTACAAGCTAAAACTAATTGAGTTCAAACACGGTAAAAGAATACCGCATTTGTTTAGTAAACCTTATTTCCATAATAGACGGATAAAAAGGGTTATGTGTAGCACATTAAGTATAACATGAAGGGTGAGTAACCCAAGTTATCGGGGTCGCGCAACAGAAGCTAGTGGGTCTTAGCCAGGAGACAATATACCTAATAAGTATAATAGAACGACTATTAATGCCTTGAAGCCTAATAGGCTGGAACCGAATTAAGTATGAGTTAAATAAACCCATATAGGAATCCTAGGTGCAAAGACTAAACCATTGTTATGATTAGGACCCTTTGACAAGGGTATATTATGTAACAAATCGTAAAGAAGCTAAAACGCTTCAGATTGCCCAAATCGAGTAAACCAACATTTAATAATAATAACATAAGGTTGATTACGTGGGCGTAATCCCTTTTAAGGGGGGTAGAGCGAAAACCGCATAATGTGAATTTTATGAATAAAACACATAAACTATAATGTGCATAGCACAAATGAGAATTGATTGGATGATTGGTACTATGTTAAATAAACATAAGTATTCATTCATATTGGAATTGTGGTAATTAGGCATGAGAGATGCAAATACCATAGGATGGATATACTTACCTTGTAACACCATGTAAGAGTGTTAGTAAAAGAAAAGTAACGAGTAGTGGACGGAGCCACAAGTATTGTAGCCTTGAAGAAGTAGTACGAAATGAGTGAGAGTAGTTGAGGAATGAATTCTAAGAGTAGTGTATTCGTAAGTAAGTTATTGGAAGTAAATGGAGAACAACTAAATTCTACAAGTATGGTAATCCCTAGTTAGAATAATTGGAATGATGGAGAGTAATGGATGGAAGTAGTGAAGGTTGATGGAATGAGCATTTAGGTATTGAACCACGGAGTAAAGCATTTGGGAAGTAGAGTGAGGATGATTGATGGACTGAATCCATCCTTTGGAGATGTATGAATTCGTATCACGACTAGAAAGAGTATAAAGATAGAAAATGAAAACAACTAATTAATTGCTTGTTTGAAACTGATGTGGGAAGTCAAACTTGATCCTGATCAGATCAAGGGAAACCGAACACAAATTGGAGTGGAAGGATAGTTCAACACTGGTGCTGATCACATCAGGGTCGGACGATTCTTGAAGCTCCCCTTTAGTGGTCACAAGAATCATGCTTAGGATAGAAATAATGAATATAAATTGGAATTTGGAGTTGTATGCTTTAGAAGGATTTTAATTAGCTGTTGGGAAGGATTTTCCTTTGACTGAGAATAAGAATTTGCGAGAAGCTTATACCGGAGAAGATAGTAGTGTAGCATGTGGTATTATTCCAAGGGCAGCAGGACATAAAGGGGTCCTGTGTCTAGAGGACCTGAGTGCCTGCGGGATTGTATGTGTATTGCATTGCTTTGGGAATAGCTTTGCACTGTGCGTATGCATAAATTGGTAATGAGGAACCGGATGGTCGGTGGTAATGCGGATTGGAGTAATTATTGTGCATTAGTATGGTATATGGTATAGTATGTAGGAACCTTGAGTAACGGATTTGGGATTGGTAAGGAGGAAGAATGTATGACTTTTGGTATTAGACAAGTGTGAATGAGTAAGTACAGTAATCCTATGACCTTGAGCAACTTTGGGGACAAAGTTCTTAAGGGGGGTAGATTGAAATACCCCGACCTTAATATAGTGATTAAAACCATTATAATCCGTATTTAAGAGCCTAATAATGCTTAAGAAATATTGGTAAGGAAAAATAAATCCAAGAGAAATAAATAAACGCTTAAAAAGCGAAAAACGCTAAATAAGCGTTAACTAACCATAGGAGGTATTAGACCTCGGTTAGCGTATTATAAGGATTCTAAAGGCTTAATAAGACCTAAGTAATCATGAGGGAACAAGTCCCGAAGAAAACGGATCCTTAAAATGGATTATAAACACAAACGAACCTTAAAGCGCGTTTTTCAAGGAAACCGGGAAAACGCGTCTTCAAGCGGGTCAAATAGACTCGTAACAATTTTGGTCAACCAAATAGTCATTAATAAACATTAGTGAAGGTCTAGAGCCAATAAACCAATAAGACGAGAAAATAGTAAAAACTGTCAAAAACGGGAAGTTGTGGGGTAAAAGCATAAATAAACCAAACTAGTGTGTCCACTATTGTAAATAAAATTTTTAACACCCACAAGGGGCTGTGTATCAACCGATCCCCCCTTCCCTCTCACACACAATAAATGAATAAAGAAAGAAGAAAAGAAAGAAGAAAGAAAAAGAATACAAAAAGCAAAAAGGATACTCTCTTTCCTCACCTTTTTCTTCTCTCTCCCATTTCTTCCTTCCCCATCGTGCTCTCTTTCTTCCTCCTTCCCTCATGCAGCGATTTTGAGCTTCCCTCACAACAATGGAAGCTCTCTCTTCTTCTCCATGCCACCCTCATGTGAGCTTCAAATGCAAAAATAATTACATATTTGTAATCCCCTCATCATCCTCTACACTTCTCTCTTTTCAAAATCCAAAAATGAGGAAGTTCATTTTCGTGGGTATACCCCATTGGTGAAGAAAATAGCATCAATGTGTAGCTTGGGGTCCCCTCTCTCCATTAAGGTAAAAACTCCATGAGAACTTAAGTTTTCTTCATCTCCTTTGGTAACCGATTTTTGCCCCATTGTAACACTCCATTTTCTCTCTCTCTTTTGAGCACAATATCAACCTTTTAATGGTGGTGATTCACCTTCTTGAACCAAGGGCTAAAACCCCTCATAAAAGCTTCAAAAGGTAAACCCTAGAAATTTGTTTAAAACATCTCAATGAGTTAGTATAAATATAAGGGTTAGTATATTAATTGCAATTGTTTTGTGTGCTTGGGTGATGGGAATGGATTTTGGCAACTCCATTCCCCCATATGGCCGATTTGGGCAAAAGAGAGAGAAGAGAAGAAGTGGAAAAGAAAGGAGGAAATAAGAGCTTAAGGTAAGACTCTCTCTTGAATGCTACATTTAATGCATTAGAGTAATGGGAATAGGTAAACAAATAAAAGAACCTAACCTATTGTATTAGTATTGAAGTTTATGAAGTTTTGAGTATTTGGGAACTAGTAAGTAAATTGCAGGCCTTAGAGCCAAGTATATTGTGTTTGAGTATTGGTATTGATGTTTGATGGAGTATTGATGTATTGAGATGGATTTATATAGCTTTGTGTGCTGGTAGGACCCTTGTATGGGTGTGGCTAGATTAGGAATGAAATAAGGGAGAATGTGTATGTGTGGCTAGGTAAGAAAAGTAGATGAACTATGGCAAAATTTCGGTAGGAATATGTACATGTATGAGTGACTTGGTGAATGGGAGAACCAAGGTGTGTATTGGGGATAGTAGAGATGTTAATGACCATAGAATGGTAGTTGTAGTATGAGGGTAGAGCATGTAAAAATCTGTAGCAAAGAGGCATCAAAATGCATTGTGGAACTAGGAAGAATTAGTGTGCAAGATTTGGTAAGAAGAGAGTTGGACTTGGGTATAGGTAGTGTAATTGCTTGGAAATGTATTTGGGATGCTAGGAGTGACATTGGTAGAGGAGGTATTGAATGGTAGGAGTTGGGTTAGAAATCTGTAGCATAAGTAAAACAAAAACTGTTACATTTGTTGGAAAAGAAGTGAGGAATTTGTGTGAGTTGATTGATGGATTTAGTAAGGAGTTTGGTGGATGAACTAAGGCAATTTGGAGGGCCTAAGTAGTGTTTAAACATGTGGGATTACATGTAGGAAGATTGGAGAAACAATGGGCAAAGTATAGAACAAAGATAGATTTTAAAACTGAAATACTGGGCCGGACCGACCTTGGGACCGGACTTGCAAGGTCAGTCGAGCCCAGATTTACAAAGGACGGAAACCTTCTGGAATGGACCGACCTTGCGACCGGACTTGCAAGGTTCGACTCAAAATTTTTCCGTCATGAAACTTACTGGAATGGACCGACCTTGCGACCGGACTTGCAAGGTCGGTCGGGCCAAATTCTCCGTCGTGTAACACTGGAATGGACCGACCTTGGGACCGGACTTGCAAGGTCGGTCGGCCCTGAAATTTTCCCAGTGTATTGTCCTACTGACTTCGACCGACCTTGGGACCAGACTTGTAAGGTCGGTCGAGTCATACAAAAAAGAAATGTGTAATTAAATTAAATAAATAATATATATATATATATATGTATACCCACATATACATATGTACATATATGTAAGTATACCAATGTTAAGTAAGGAAATAAACTTAAAGAAAGTAAACAATGTGTAAGTATAAGAACTTCAAAGACTTAGTAAGTATGAGTTAGGAAACGTGAGAGTAATCGAGTTAAGTTAATGATAGTTAGATTAATCACTCGATTGTATGTATATCATAGGATTTGAATTGTGAACACCGGAGGAACGTCGGATACAAGTACAACGGTGAACGGTATGATTTCTTCATGCCCTGTATCCTAATCTGGTTACCCCGATTTGTGTGCTTATTTGATCACCTAAATAAGATAAATGCATGAATCGGACTATATTGCACTTACCTGTGCTTGACTTATGTTGTTCTTGATATTTATTGTCTTGAACACTAGTTTTTATAATTCATGAAATATATGTATAATGATGAAGTGTATTTGTATCTCGTAGTGTACTTGTATATTGTATTGTATTGTGTATGGAGGTGTATATGAACAATTTAATGTGTATGTGGCTTGGATGTTGACTTCTACTAATTCCTAACTACCTAACTCCTAACTTAAGTAAGTAAATTGGAATGAGTAGAAGTCTGATATAGCTTCGGCCACGCGTGAGGATGAGGAGACACAAGAGGTTGGATCCGATTCCTGACTCTTAAACTGGTCCGCGGCCCAAACCCCTTAAATGGGTAGCATCCCGGATTGGTGAGTCAAGTAAATCCCGGTGGTGGGACGGAGTAGTCCCCGGGCCGGAGGTCCCGACGACTTAACATGAGTAAGAGTAAGTAAGTATGTATGAGTATGAGTATGTATGCGTAAGTACTGTGGAACGAGTAAAAGAGTAATCTCCACCCGATTAACACGGGTGGACCAACATGAGCTAACAAGTATGGTGGATTGTGTATGTATTGCGTATGTACTGTATATGTATTGTGTATTGCGGATTTCGGGAAGGTAAGTATGTATCTGATGGCTTGTATGATTTACCATGTATGTATTGAAGAGTATGCATTGAACTGTATGTATGTATTCATTGTGTAATGTATTGTAACATTGTGTATAAGAGCATGTATGCATGTATGTTTGAATGAAATCAATCGCATGTATTCGACCAAGTGGTCGGCGTACCCTCACTAGTACGCGGGGTATGCGGTTATCATGCGCAGCGAAAGCTGACCCCTAGGGGGAACGTTTTTAGTGTGCAGGTACCCGAAGCTGATATGGTCGAGGTAAGAGACCGGTGGCTGCAATGGGATAGCTAGACGTAGAATGTAGAGGTGTACTAAGTGGCACATCCTTGTATTCAGATAGTAAGTAGTTTGTGAGGAATGGGTAGTGGATAGACTCTTAGTGATGTATGAGTTTGGAAGAGGTATTATACTTGTATAAGGATCCTAGTAAACTCGGTGTATGAAATTGTATTTTGTATTGAACTTGTGGATTGTATGGAATGGGAGTTGTAGTATTTGATCCGTGAATGTAGTAAGACTTGCGTTTGTGTAGCACTCGGATATTCCGGTCCATCAGACTGATGCTGTATGTATTAGTAGTAGCCTTGTTAGTCACATGGGTGACTAACGGCATTGTATCACCCACTGTATGTAAGTAAGTATCCGCTGCGTGAATCTGGAAGTACGAGGACATTAGACAGTAATGACAGTATTAACGGTAGGGGTGTTACAAAAAGTGGTATCAGAGCGAAGTATCGCTCTGATGACTGGAAATACCGAGTTTAGGAAATACCGAGTTAGGATTTAGAAGCTTAGGGCTAAGGGCTGAGTGTTAGCATTAGAGATATGCTGGACAGGAACTCCGGTGAGTACTGGATACCTACAATACCAGACCCGCCCTCCACAAACCCCATTGTATAACTTGGGAAAGGACACCAGAGAGAAGAAAAGCCTTCTCATACCCGGGGAAAACCCGATCTGGCAGTTGCGAAGCAATCACACAGTAAACAAGAACCAACATATGGTAGATTCCAAGAATTGGGAGTCCGGAGATGGATCCCGGTTGAACAACAATACCCGCACTTAATAGCGGCAGGATGAGCACTCCAATCACAAGAAGGCTGCAGCTTACAACAGCATGGGGCGACGTGCTCTACAGTCGCGAACCTAGCTAACCAACCAGCAGCAGGAAGGAAGCACTAACCGTGCAACAAAATGGGAAAAGGAGTAGTAATGGAACCCAGACACAAGTCTGCGGAGCAGCAGTAGCTGAATAATACCACCAACGGTATACCAACGGACTAAGGACATAGTCAGGAGCGATTAACTCCAAATTACAACACAAAAGTTGCAATACCCGGCCAATCTAGCTCAGACAGCTACAAGAACATCCACGGGATATAATCCGATAGGACTACAAGAGTAGTGCCTAGACAAGCTAAGGCTCAATAACCACAATAAATGTGTGGGAACGGGCAACAGGGAACAACACTAAACCAAATCAAAAGGGAATCTCCAAGGACTGGAGAAGTACCTAGATCTACGACGGCCATGTCCAGATCACTGAGAAGCCACCCAAAGGATTGAGTATCCCAATCATAACTCAATAAGATCAAGGGAAGAGTCAACAAGACTATCAAATACAGACGGGAACCATAGCAAGATCGGTATACGATTACCGAAAAACCAACAGTACCACGCACTTGCCACGGCAAGTGCAGTAAGAAAAAGGGGTATATAAAGGAACTTTAGCACACCACAGGTACATAGTAATGTACCGTGATAGCAATGAAACGACCACAGGATCACACATCCTAAAAACTGGAAGAATGGAACCTTGGAAAGGCCTGACGGCCTGACCATCGTACAAAGGATACACCAGTCAGCGGAAAGCTGGACTTGGTCAAGATTTCGAGCATGGCTATGCCATGAAGAACCCCTTTTAACACCGAACTATTAGTTTTCAAAACCAAGTTTTCTTTCAAAACCACAAACCTTTTTTAAACCTTGGATTTTAAAACCAAACCAACAGAATTACGGTGAGTATCATAGAATGATACAAGAGGAGTTGACAATAGAATACTTCACCTAGGCGTGTGACGAGCACTACGAGTGTACCCAATTACGGGATGTGGGACAACCGCACTCCGAAGGAGCTTGTGGGCCTGACAGATAGTTAGGTAAGTGGTAACGTATCAACACGGTACCCCACGTATGTATACATGTAGTGGAACACGGGAAGTAGTCAACTCCGTTCTACGGACCATCAGTAAGTTCAAATCAGAACAGCTGGACACCTCAGATGAATAAGTATAAAGGAACTCAGAGAATCCATCTGAAGGTAAGGAATAAGAACTAGAAGTGCAAAGAGCACAAACTAGTAAGTATAGACATTGGATATGTCTCAAGGACTTCAAATAATGATAGCTGGAAGGTATACCCAGCCTGAACACAGTAAGGCAGATGCCTAAGGTGAATACCACGATGCTCAACAAACGGGACAGAGCCTCCCAAGAGCAATCACAAGATTACCATGAAGTATAATCCATCTTTGAGGAGAATTTTAAACCTGGTCTAAACGCTAGGAGAAGGTATAAACAGTCTACCCAAGGACGGGAGACGTTATAACCCGAAAGGGAATAGCTTAAATACAATACCATAAGGCGGTATAGTAGACACGACATATCAAAAATATTAGCCGGATGTAACGGCATAACTAACAACACCCAGGAGCAATCCTTGAAGGGTGTCTGAGTTAATAACAGCTGAACAAGCGTCATGATAATAGCACGGAAGCTAGAACGAACACTCGGTTAGGACACCGAAGGGATTCCACTTAACAAGAAATACCCTAAAGTAAAAGGTCACTAATTAGCACTAGATTGCCTAAAGGGCCTCCTATGACAAGCGTGATGTCACGACTTGCCATGGAGCCCAGCAATACCTCCAACCTATGGGGTATACAGGGAGTGGAAACATGTATAAGCAGCTTGCAAAGAGCACAGCTTGCAGCAATAGGGCTTAAAAGCCACCAACCAACTACGTTGTGTAAACTCAAACGGTTGCAAAACCCACACTATTTACTAACAAGACCTGTAAGAAATATGTCTCCTATGACAAGAAATCAACAACTGGACCATCAATTCAAACCCAACATCCGAGTGGCTTGGAGTAATGGCCAACTCAGTGTCACTAGAACATCAGTCTGGTATACAGTTGACAAGCTTTTAATCACCTTCATGCCTTCTGTAGCAAAGGTAGCACAGAGGCACAAAAATCACAATAACACCAATAACGGCTTAGCACACTTGGACTTACGAGAAAACTTGAGGGACGATACCTCTCGTTATCGGAAAATCACCAATACAGTGGTGATGTGAACTTAGAAAAGGCTTCCATCTACTATAACAACAAGGAAAGGAGATTTCCAAACCCTACGCCTACAAGAGGCTGTGGACTGTAGAAGCATATCACTTAAGAGCATCGGAGCTCGAAGGAGTAAGTATACTCCATATGCAGTACGTAAGCAGGTACTAACATAGTAACCTTGTTATGAGACCTATGAGTGAAGACAACCCCTCAACATGAACCTTCACTTGTTAGTGATAAAATACCCTTCAATTGGAGAACGGGACCAGAAAACCCTCGAAGTTTCTTGGGATGTCCCGGTGATGTACATACAAGTAAAACTACGCAGCTAGAGCCTATAACTAACGCTCAGCATTATGGCGACAATAATGGTCAAAAATAATAAATGCGAGTGCACAGTGTACGCCATGAATGACCAACGCTCAAGAGAACTTGTAACCCGATAAACCACTTCATCTTTGGTGAACGAAGTTAGTTGGCAAACTATATCATGAATGAGGAAGTAATGTGAGGTAAGTTAACCTACACATGAAACCCAATTGGAAGTAAAAACATCTCCGCATTAGGAAGATAATGATATTGCAGTATGCTACGACAACCGTCATATACACGAACAGAGGAAACCCTCAGTGTTCATGCCATAAGGAAATGGTGCCAATGATAATGGCAATAAGTAAAGAGGAACTACCACAGTAACAGAAACAGTAAAAAAAAACAATGTTGTACAATGAGTAAGAATACGGCGCGCAACAAGCGACCGCTATGAGGAAGTAGCAGATAATGACACGGAGTATAAGTATGAGATGACAGGCAGAGATATCTTTCCGATCACATAAGTGACTTACTGTCAAACGTTTACGCCTCTGCACTCTGTATGACAGAGTGTTTTGGTATTGCATTTGTGCAGCTAATGATCTAATGGGATGGCTAAGGATATGGAGAATGTAAACCGTAGTAAACCCTTCTTTTCACCAACAAACATGGCATAAGCCAGTTAAGCAAGCTTAACAACAAACCGTGGCCTAAGGCCAAAGAAGCACGAAGAGTGTACAACACACTAACAATCACAAAATGTGAATCCCAATGGAATAAAGAGTGAAAGGAGACTTAAGAAAGTCACTAGGACCAACGCATAGAAAATGCAAGGTCATACAAGTAAAGAACACTTGTACTGAACCAGAAGAACTGGTATGTTTCAGAAACTATTGACACCAGAAGAAGCACTACAACTAAGTAGTGACTTAACCTCGCCCGACAATAAGTCGGAGGAACTTAGTGAATAATCATGGAAGCACGAATAGCATGTGCAGTATATTACCAGAGAGCTGGTTACAAGCTAAAACTAATTGAGTTCAAACACGGTAAAAGAATACCGCATTTGTTTAGTAAACCTTATTTCCATAATAGACGGATAAAAAGGGTTATGTGTAGCACATTAAGTATAACATGAAGGGTGAGTAACCCAAGTTATCGGGGTCGCGCAACAGAAGCTAGTGGGTCTTAGCCAGGAGACAATATACCTAATAAGTATAATAGAACGACTATTAATGCCTTGAAGCCTAATAGGCTGGAACCGAATTAAGTATGAGTTAAATAAACCCATATAGGAATCCTAGGTGCAAAGACTAAACCATTGTTATGATTAGGACCCTTTGACAAGGGTATTATGAACAAACCGTAAAGAAGCAAAACGCTTCAGATTGCCCAAATCGAGTAAACCAACGTTTAATAATAATAACATAAGGTTGATTACGTGGGCGTAATCCCTTTTAAGGGGGGTAGAGCGAAAACCGCATAATGTGAATTTTATGAATAAAACAATAAACTATAATGTGCATAGCACAAATGAGAATTGATTGGATGATTGGTACTATGTTAATAAACATAAGTATTCATTCATATTGGAATTGTGGTAATTAGGCATGAGAGATGCAAATACCATAGGATGGATACTTACCTTGTAACACCATGTAAGAGTGTTAGTAAAAGAAAAGTAACGAGTAGTGGACGGAGCTCCAAAGTATTGTAGCCTTGAAGAAGTAGTACGAAATGAGTGAGAGTAGTTGAGGAATGAATTCTAAGAGTAGTGTATTCGTAAGTAAGTTATTGGAAGTAAATGGAGAACAACTAAATTCTACAAGTATGGTAATCCCTAGTTAGAATAATTGGAATGATGGAGAGTAATGGATGGAAGTAGTGAAGGTTGATGGAATGAGCATTTAGGTATTGAACCACGGAGTAAAGCATTTGGGAAGTAGAGTGAGGATGATTGATGGACTGAATCCATCCTTTGGAGATGTATGAATTCGTATCACGACTAGAAAGAGAAAAGATAGAAAATGAAAACAACTAATTAATTGCTTGTTTGAAACTGATGTGGGAAGTCGAACTTGATCCTGATCAGATCAAGGGAAACCGAACACAAATTGGAGTGGAAGGATAGTTCAACACTGGTGCTGATCACATCAGGAGTCGGACGATTCTTGAAGCTCCCTTTAGTGGTCACAAGAATCATGCTTAGGATAGAAATAATGAATATAAATTGGAATTTGGAGTTGTATGCTTTAGAAGGATTTTAATTAGCTGTTGGGAAGGATTTTCCTTGACTGAGAATAAGAATTTGCGAGAAGCTTGTACGGAGAAGATAGTAGTGTAGCATGTGGTATTATTCCAAGGGCAGCAGGACATAAAGGGGTCCTGTGTCTAGAGGACCTGAGTGCCTGCGGGATTGTATGTGTATTGCATTGCTTTGGGAATAGCTATGCACTGTGCGTATGCATAAATTGGTAATGAGGAACCGGATGGTCGGTGGTAATGCGGATTGGAGTAATTATTGTGCATTAGTATGGTATGGTATAGTATGTAGGAACCTTGAGTAACGGATTTGGGATTGGTAAGGAGGAAGAATGTATGACTTTTGGTATTAGACAAGTGTGAATGAGTAAGTACAGTAATCCTATGACCTTGAGCAACTTTGGGGACAAAGTTCTTAAGGGGGGTAGATTGAAATACCCCGACCTTAAATATAGTGATTAAAACCATTATAATCCGTATTTAAGAGCCTAATAATGCTTAAGAAATATTGGTAAGGAAAAATAAATCCAAGAGAAATAAATAAACGCTTAAAAAGCGAAAAACGCTAAATAAGCGTTAACTAACCATAGGAGGTATTAGACCTCGGTTAGCGTATTATAAGGATTCTAAAGGATTAATAAGACCTAAGTAATCATGAGGGAACAAGTCCCGAAGAAAACGGATCCTTAAAATGGATTATAAACACAAACGAACCTTAAAGCGCGTTTTTCAAGGAAACCGGGAAAACGCGTCTTCAAGCGGGTCAAATAGACTCGTAACAATTTTGGTCAACCAAATAGTCATTAATAAACATTAGTGAAGGTCTAGAGCCAATAAACCAATAAGACGAGAAAATAGTAAAAACTGTCAAAAACGGGAAGTTGTGGGGTAAAAGCATAAATAAACCAAACTAGTGTGTCCACTATTGTAAATAAAATTTTTAACACCCACAAGGGGCTGTGTATCAACCGATCCCCCCTTCCCTCTCACACACAATAAATGAATAAAGAAAGAAGAAAAGAAAGAAGAAAGAAAAAGAATACAAAAAGCAAAAAGGATACTCTCTTTCCTCACCTTTTTCTTCTCTCTCTCCCATTTCTTCCTTCCCCATCGTGCTCTCTTTCTTCCTCCTTCCCTCATGCAGCGATTTTGAGCTTCCCCTCTACAACAATGGAAGCTCTCTCTTCTTCTCCATGCTCCACCCTCATGTGAGCTTCAAATGCAAAAATAATTACATATTTGTAATCCCCTCATCATCCTCTACACTTCTCTCTTTTCAAAATCCAAAAATGAGGAAGTTCATTTTTGTGGGTATACCCCATTGGTGAAGAAAATAGCATCAATGTGTAGCTTGGGGTCCCCTCTCTCCATTAAGGTAAAAATCTCCATGAGAACCTTAAGTTTTCTTCATCTCCTTTGGTAACCGATTTTTGCCCCATTGTAACACTCCATTTTCTCTCTCTCTTTTGAGCACAATATCAACCTTGCAATGGTGGTGGATTCACCTTCTTGAACCAAGGGCTAAAACCCCTCATAAAAGCTTCAAAAGGTAAACCCTAGAAATTTGTTTAAAACATCTCAATGAGTTAGTATAAATATAAGGGTTAGTATATTAATTGCAATTGTTTTGTGTGCTTGGGTGATGGGAATGGATTTTGGCAACTCCATTCCCCATATGGCCGATTTGGGCAAAAGAGAGAGAAGAGAAGAAGTGGAAAAGAAAGGAGGAAATAAGAGCTTAAGGTAACAACTCTCTCTTGAATGCTGCATTTAATGCATTAGAGTAATGGGAATAGGTAAACAAATAAAAGAACCTAACCTATTGTATTAGTATTGAAGTTTATGAAGTTTTGAGTATTTGGGAACTAGTAAGTAAATTGCAGGCCTTAGAGCCAAGTATATTGTGTTTGAGTATTGGTATTGATGTTTGATGGAGTATTGATGTATTGAGATGGATTTATATAGCTTTGTGTGGTGGTAGGACCCTTGTATGGGTGTGGCTAGATTAGGAATGAAATAAGGGAGAATGTGTATGTGTGGCTAGGTAAGAAAAGTAGATGAACTATGGCAAAATTTCGGTAGGAATATGTACATGTATGAGTGACTTGGTGAATGGGAGAACCAAGGTGTGTATTGGGGATAGTAGAGATGTTAATGACCATAGAATGGTAGTTGTAGTATGAGGGTAGAGCATGTAAAAATCTGTAGCAAAGAGGCATCAAAATGCATTGTGGAACTAGGAAGAATTAGTGTGCAAGATTTGGTAAGAAGAGAGTTGGACTTGGGTATAGGTAGTGTAATTGCTTGGAAATGTATTTGGGATGCTAGGAGTGACATTGGTAGAGGAGGTATTGAATGGTAGGAGTTGGGTTAGAAATCTGTAGCATAAGTAAAACAAAACCTGTTACATTTGTTGGAAAAGAAGTGAGGAATTTGTGTGAGTTGATTGATGGATTTAGTAAGGAGTTTGGTGGATGAACTAAGGCAATTTGGAGGGCCTAAGTAGTGTTTAAACATGTGGGATTACATGTAGGAAGATTGGAGAAACAATGGGCTAAGTATAGAACAAAAGATAGATTTTAAAACTGAAATACTGGGCCGGACCGACCTTGGGACCGGACTTGCAAGGTCAGTCGAGCCCAGATTTACAAAGGACGGAAACCTTCTGGAATGGACCGACCTTGCGACCGGACTTGCAAGGTCGGTCGACTCAAAATTTTTCCGTCATGAAACTTACTGGAATGGACCGACCTTGCGACCGGACTTGCAAGGTCGGTCGGGCCCAAATTCTCCGTCGTGTAACACTGGAATGGACCGACCTTGGGACCGGACTTGCAAGGTCGGTCGGCCCTGAAATTTTCCCAGCGTATTGTCCTACTGACTTCGACCGACCTTGGGACCAGACTTGTAAGGTCGGTCGAGTCATACAAAAAAGAAATGTGTAATTAAATTAAATAATAATTATATATATATATGTATACCCACATATACATATGTACATATATGTAAGTATACCAATGTTAAGTAAGGAAATAAACTTAAAGAAAGTAAACAATGTGTAAGTATAAGAACTTCAAAGACTTAGTAAGTATGAGTTAGGAAACGTGAGAGTAATCGAGTTAAGTTAATGATAGTTAGATTAATCACTCGATTGTATGTATATCATAGGATTTGAATTGTGAACACCGGAGGAACGTCGGATACAAGTACAACGGTGAACGGTATGATTTCTTCATGCCCTGTATCCTAATCTGGTTACCCCGATTTGTGTGCTTATTTGATCAGCTAAATAAGATAAATGCATGAATCGGACTATATTGCACTTACCTGTGCTTGACTTATGTTGTTCTTGATATTTATTGTCTTGAACACTAGTTTTTATAATTCATGAAATATATGTATAATGATGAAGTGTATTTGTATCTTGTAGTGTACTTGTATTTTGTATTGTATTGTGTATGGAGGTGTATATGAACAATGTAATGTGTATGTGCCTTGGATGTTGCCTTCTACTAATTCCTAACTACCTAACTCCTAACTTAAGTGAGTAAATTGGAATGAATTGAAGTCCGATATAGCTTTGGCCACGCGTGAGGATGAGGAGACACAAGAGGTTGGATCCGATTCCTGACTCTTAAAATGGTCCGCGGCCCAAACCCCTTAAATGGGTAGCATCCCGGATTGGTGAGTCAAGTAAATCCCGGTGGTGGGACGGAGTAGTCCCCGGGCCGGAGGTCCCGACGACTTAACATGAGTAAGAGTAAGTAAGTAAGTATGTATGAGTATGAGTATGTATGCGTAAGTACTGTGGAACGAGTAAAAGAGTAATCTCCACCCGATTAACACGGGTGGACCAACATGAGCTAACAAGTATGGTGGATTGTGTATGTATTGCGTATGTATTGTATATGTATTGTGTATTGCGGATTTCGGGAAGGTAAGTATGTATCTGATGGCTTGTATGATTTACCATGTATGTATTGAAGAGTATGCATTGAACTGTATGTATGTATTCATTGTGTAATGTATTGTAACAATGTGTATAAGAGCATGTATGCATGTATGTTTGAATGAAATCAATCGCATGTATTCGACCAAGTGGTCGGCGTACCCTCACTAGTACACGGGGTATGCGGTTATCATGCGCAGCGAAAGCTGACCCCCTAGGGGGAACGTTTTTAGTGTGCAGGTACCCGAAGCTGATATGGTCGAGGTAAGAGACCGGTGGCTGCAATGGGATAGCTAGACGTAGAATGTAGAGGTGTACTAAGTGGCACATCCTTGTATTCAGATAGTAAGTAGTTTGTGAGGAATGGGTAGTGGATAGACTCTTAGTGAGTATGTATGAGTTTGGAAGAGGTATTATACTTGTATAAGGATCCTAGTAAACTCGGTGTATGAAATTGTATTTTGTATTGAACTTGTGGATTGTATGGAATGGGAGTTGTAGTATTTGATCCGTGAATGTAGTAAGACTTGCGTTTGTGTAGCACTCGGATATTCCGGTCCATCAGACCGATGCTGTATGTATTAGTAGTAGCCTTGTTAGTCACATGGGTGACTAACGACATTGTATCACCCACTGTATGTAAGTAAGTATCAGCTGCATGAATCTGGAAGTACGAGGACATTAGACGGTAATGACAGTATTAACGGTAGGGGTGTTACAAAAAGTGGTATCAGAGCGAAGTATCACTCTGATGACTGGAAATACCGAGTTTAGGAAATACCGAGTTAGGATTTAGAAACTTAGGGCTAAGGGCTGAGTGTTAGCATTAGAGATATGTTGGACAGGAACTCCTGGTGAGTACTGGATACCTACAATACCCGACCCGCCCTCCACAAACCCCATTGTATAACTTGGGAAAGGACACCAGAGAGAAGAAAAGCCTTCTCATACCCGGGGAAAACCCGATCTGGCAGTTGCGAAGCAATCACACAGTAAACAAGAACCAACATATGGTAGATTCCAAGAATTGGGAGTCCCGGAGATGGATCCCGGTTGAACAACAATACCCGCACTTAATAGCGGCAGGATGAGCACTCCAATCACAAGAAGGCTGCAGCTTACAACAGCATGGGGCGACGTGCTCTACAGTCGCAAAACCTAGCTAACCAACCAGCAGCAGGAAGGAAGCACTAACCGTGCAACAAAATGGGAAAAGGAGTAGTAATGGAACCCACGACACAAGTCTGCAGAGCAGCAGTAGCTGAATAATACCACCAACGGTATACCAACGGACTAAGGACATAGTCAGGAGCGATTAACTCCAAATTACAACAACAAAAAGTTGCAATACCCGGCCAATCTAGCTCAGACAGCTACAAGAACATCCACGGGATATAATCCGATAGGACTACAAGAGTAATGCCTAGACAAGCTAAGGCTCAATAACCACAATAAATGTGTGGGAACGGGCAACAGGGAACAACACTAAACCAAATCAAAAGGGAATCTCCAAGGACTGGAGAAGTACCTAGATCTACGACGGCCATGTCCAGATCACTGAGAAGCCACCCAAAGGATTGAGTATCCCAATCATAACTCAATAAGATCAAGGGAAGAGTCAACAAGACTATCAAATACAGACGGGAACCATAGCAAGATCGGTATACGATTACCGAAAAACCAACAGTACCACGCACTTGCCACGGCAAGTGCAGTAAGAAAAAGGGGTATATAAAGGAACTTTAGCACACCACAGGTACATAGTAATGTACCGTGATAGCAATGAAACGACCACAGGATCACACATCCTAAAAACTGGAAGAATGGAACCTTGGAAAGGCCTGACGGCCTGACCATCGTACAAAGGATACACCAGTCAGCGGAAAGCTGGACTTGGTCAAGATTTCGAGCATGGCTATGCCATGAAGAACCCCTTTTAACACCGAACTATTAGTTTTCAAAACCAAGTTTTCTTTCAAAACCACAAACCTTCTTTTAAACCTTGGATTTTAAAACCAAACCAACAGAATTACGGTGAGTATCATAGAATGATACAAGAGGAGTTGACAATAGAATACTTCACCTAGGCGTGTGACGAGCACTACGAGTGTACCCAATTACGGGATGTGGGACAACCGCACTCCGAAGGAGCTTGTGGGCCTGACAGATAGTTAGGTAAGTGGTAACGTATCAACACGGTACCCCACGTATGTATACATGTAGTGTACAGAACACGGGAAGTAGTCAACTCCGTTCTACGGACCAATAGTAAGTTCAAATCAGAACAGCTGGACACCTCAGATGAATAAGTATAAAGGAACTCAGAGAATCCATCTGAAGGTAAGGAATAAGAACTAGAAGTGCAAAGAGCACAAACTAGTAAGTATAGACATTGGATATGTCTCAAGGACTTCAAACAAATACATGATAGCTGGAAGGTATACCCAGCCTGAACACAGTAAGGCAGATGCCTAAGGTGAATACCACGATGCTCAACAAACGGGACAGAGCCTCCCAAGAGCAATCACAAGATTACCAGGAAGTATAATCCATCTTTGAGGAGAATTTTAAACCTGGTCTAAACGCTAGGAGAAGGTATAAACAGTCTACCCAAGGACGGGAGACGTTATAACCCGAAAGGGAATAGCTTAAATACAATACCATAAGGCGGTATAGTAGACACGACATATCAAAAATATTAGCCGGATGTAACGACATAACTAACAACACCCAGGAGCAATCCTTGAAGGGTGTCTGGGTTAATAACAGCTGAACAAGCGTCATGATAATAGCACGGAAGCTAGAACGAACACTCGGTTAGGACACCGAAGGGATTCCACTTAACAAGAAATACCCTAAAGTAAAAAGGTCACTAATTAGCACTAGATTGCCTAAAGGGCCTCCTATGAACAGAAGCGTGATGTCACGACTTGCCATGGAGCCCAGCAATACCTCCAACCTATGGGGTATACAGGGAGTGGAAACATGTATAAGCAGCTTGCAAAGAGCACAGCTTGCAGCAATAGGGCTTAAAAGCCACCAACCAACTACGTTGTGTAAACTCAAACGGTTGCAAAACCCACACTATTTACTAACAAGACCTGCAAGAAATATTGTCTCCTATGACAAGAAATCAACAACTGGACCATCAATTCAAACCCAACATCCGAGTGGCTTGGAGTAATGGCCAACTCAGTGTCACTGTCACTAGAACATCAGTCTGGTATATAGTTGACAAGCTTTTAATCACCTTCATGCCTTCTGTAGCAAAGGTAGCACAGAGGCACAAAAATCACAATAACACCAAAACGGCTTAGAACACACTTGGACTTTACGAGAAAACTTGAGGGACGATACCTCTCGTTATCGGAAAATCACCAATACAGTGGTGATGTGAACCCTTAGAAAAGGCTTCCATCTACTATAACAACAACGAAAGGAGATTTCCCAACCCTACGCCTACAAGAGGCTGTGGACTGTAGAAGCACATCACTTAAGAGCATCGGAGCTCGAAGGAGTAAGTATACTCCATATGTAGTACGTAAGCAGGTACTAACATAGTAACCTTGTTATGAGACCTATGAGTGGAGACAACCCCTCAACATGAACCTTCACTTGTTAGTGATAAAATACCCTTCAATTGGAGAACGGGACCAGAAAACCCTCGAAGTTTCTTGGGATGTCCCGGTGATGTACATACAAGTAAAACTACACAGCTAGAGCCTATAACTAACGCTCAGCATTATGGCGACAGTAATGGTCAAAAACAATAAATGCGAGTGCACAATGTACACCATGAATGACCAACGCTCAAGAGAACTTGTAACCCGATAAACCACTTCATCTTTGGTCAACGAAGTTAGTTGGCAAACTATATCATGAATGAGGAAGTAATGTGAGGTAAGCTAACCTACACATGAAACCCAATTGGAAGTAAAAACATCTCCGCATTAGGAAGATAATGATACTGCAGTATGCTACGACAACCGTCATATACACGAACAGAGGAAACCCTCAGTGATCATGCCATAAGGAAATGGTGCCAATGATAATGGCAATAAGTAAAGAGGAACTACCACAGTAACAGAAACAGTAAAAAAAACAATGTTGTACAATGAGTAAGAATACGGCGCGCAACAAGCGACCGCTATGAGGAAGTAGCAGATAATGACACGGAGTATAAGTATGAGATGACAGGCAGAGATATTCTTTCCAATCACATAAGTGACTTACTGTCAAACGTTTACGCCTCTGCACTCTGTATGACGAAGTGTTTTGGTATTGCATTTGTGCAGCTAATGATCTAATGGGATGGCTAAGGATATGGAGAATTTAAACCGTAGTAAACCCTTCTTTTCACCAACAAACATGGCATAAGCCAGTTAAGCAAGCTTAACAACAAACCGTGCGGCCTAAGGCCAAAGAAGCACGAAGAGTGTACAACACACTAACAATCACAAAATGTGAATCCCAATGGAATAAAAAGTGAAAGGAGACTTAAGAAAGTCACTAGGACCAACGCATAGAAAATGCAAGGTCATACAAGTAAAGAACACTTGTACTGAACCAGAAGAACTGGTATGTTTCAGAAACTATTGACACCAGAAGAAGCACTAGAACTAAGTAGTGACTTAACCTTGCCCGACAATAAGTCGGAGGAACTTAGTGAATAATCGTGGAAGCACGAATAGCATGTGCAGTAGATTACCAGAGAGCTGGTTACAAGCTAAAACTAATTGAGTTCCAACACGGTAAAAGAATACCGCATTTGTTTAGTAAACCTTATTTCCATAATAGACGGATAAAAAGGGTTATGTGTAGCACATTAAGGATAACATGAAGGGTGAGTAACCCAAGTTATCGAGGTCGCGCAGCAGAAGCTAGTGGGCCCTAGCCAGGAGACAATATACCTAATAAGTATAATAGAACGGCTATTAATGCCTTGAAGCCTAATAGGCTGGAACCGAATTAAGTATGAGTTAAATAAACCCATATAGGAATCCTAGGTGCAAAGACTAAACCATTGTTATGATTATGACCCTTTGACAAGGGTATATTATGTAACAAACCGTAAAGAAGCTAAAACGCTTCAGATTGCCCGAATCGAGTAAACCAACGTTTAATAATAATAACATATGGTTGATTACGTGGGCGTAATCCCTTTTAAGGGGGGTAGAGCGAAAACCGCATAATGTGAATTTTATGAATAAAACACATAAACTATAATGTGCGTAGCACAAATGAGAATTGATTGGATGATTGGTACTATGTTAAATAAACATAAGTATTCATTCATATTGGAATTGTGGTAATTAGGCATGAGAGATGCAAATACCATAGGATGGATATACTTACCTTGTAACACCATGTAAGAGTGTTAGTAAAAGAAAAGTAACGAGTAGTGGACGGAGCTCCATAAGTATTGTAGCCTTCGAAGAAGTAGTACGAAATGAGTGAGAGTAGTTGAGGAATGAATTCTAAGAGTAGTGTATTCGTAAGTAAGTTATTGGAAGTAAATGGAGAACAACTAAATTCTACAAGTATGGTAATCCCTAGTTAGAATAATTGGAATGATGGAGAGTAATGGATGGAAGTAGTGAAGGTTGATGGAATGAGCATTTAGGTATTGAACCACGGAGTAAAGCATTTGGGAAGTAGAGTGAGGATGATTGATGGACTGAATCCATCCTTTGGAGATGTATGAATTCGTATCACGACTAGAAAGAGTAAAAAGATAGAAAATGAAAACAACTAATTAATTGCTTGTTTGAAACTGATGTGGGAAGTCGAACTTGATCCTGATCAGATCAAGGGAAACCGAACACAAATTGGAGTGGAAGGATAGTTCAACACTGGTGCCGATCACATCAGAGTCGGACGATTCTTGAAGCTCCCCTTTAGTGGTCACAAGAATCACGCTTAGGATAGAAATAATGAATATAAATTGGAATTTGGAGTTGTATGCTTTAGAAGGATTTTAATTAGCTGTTGGGAAGGATTTTCCTTAGACTGAGAATAAGAATTTGCGAGAAGCTTGTATCGGAGAAGATAGTAGTGTAGCATGTGGTATTATTCCAAGGGCAGCAGAACATAAAGGGGTCCTGTGTCTAGAGGACCTGAGTGCCTGCGGGATTGTATGTGTATTGCATTGCTTTGGGAATAGCTTTGCACTTTGCGTATGCATAAATTGGTAATGAGGAACCGGATGGTCGGTGGTAATGCGGATTGGAGTAATTATTGTGCATTAGTATGGTATGGTATAGTATGTAGGAACCTTGAGTAACGGATTTGGGATTGGTAAGGAGGAAGAATGTATGACTTTTGGTATTAGACAAGTGTGAATGAGTAAGTACAGTAATCCTATGACCTTGAGCAACTTTGGGGACAAAGTTCTTAAGGGGGGTAGATTGAAATACCCCGACCTTTAATATAGTGATTAAAACCATTATAATCCGTATTTAAGAGAGCCTAATAATGCTTAAGAAATATTGGTAAGGAAAAATAAATCCAAGAGAAATAAATAAACGCTTAAAAAGTGAAAAACGCTAAATAAGCGTTAACTAACCATAGGAGGTATTAGACCTCGGTTAGCGTATTATAAGGATTCTAAAGGCTTAATAAGACCTAATTAATCATGAGGGAACAAGTCCCAAAGAAAACGGATCCTTAAAATGGATTATAAACACAAACGAACCTTAAAGCGCGTTTTTCAAGGAAACCGGGAAAACACGTCTTCAAGCGGGTCAAATAGACTCGTAACAATTTTGGTCAACCAAATAGTCATTAATAAACATTAGTGAAGGTCTAGAGCCAATAAACCAATAAGACGAGAAAATAGTAAAAACTGTCAAAAACGGGAAGTTGTGGGGTAAAAGCATAAATAAACCAAACTAGTGTGTCCACTATTGTAAATAAAATTTTTAAAACCCACAAGGGGCTGTGTATCAACCGATCCCCCCTTCCCTCTCACACACAATAAATGAATAAAGAAAGAAGAAAAGAAAGAAGAAAGAAAAAGAATACAAAAAGCAAAAAGGATACTCTCTTTCCTCACCTTTTTCTTCTCTCTCTCCCATTTCTTCCTTCCCCATCGTGCTCTCTTTCTTCCTCCTTCCCTCATGCAGCGATTTTGAGCTTCCCTCTACAACAATGGAAGCTCTTCTCTTCTCCATGCTCCACCCTCATGTGAGCTTCAAATGTAAAAATAATTACATATTTGTAATCCCCTCATCATCCTCTACACTTCTCTCTTTTCAAAATCCAAAAATGAGGAAGTTCATTTTCGTGGGTATACCCCATTGGTGAAGAAAATAGCATCAATGTGTAGCTTGGGGTCCCCTCTCTCCATTAAGGTAAAAATCTCCATGAGAACCTTAAGTTTTCTTCATCTCCTTTGGTAACCGATTTTTGCCCCATTGTAACACTCCATTTTTCTCTCTCTTTTGAGCACAATATCAACCTTGCAATGGTGGTAAATTCACCTTCTTGAACCAAGGGCTAAAACCCCTCATAAAAGCTTCAAAAGGTAAACCCTAGAAATTTGTTTAAAACATCTCAATGAGTTAGTATAAATATAAGGGTTAGTATATTAATTGCAATTGTTTTGTGTGCTTGGGTGATGGGAATGGATTTTGGCAACTCCATTCCCCATATGGCCGATTTGGGCAAAGAGAGAGAGAGAGAAGAAGTGGAAAAGAAAGGAGGAAATAAGAGCTTAAGGTAAGAGCTCTCTCTTGAATGCTACATTTAATGCATTAGAGTAATGGGAATAGGTAAACAAATAAAAGAACCTAACCTATTGTATTAGTATTGAAGTTTATGAAGTTTTGAGTATTTGGGAACTAGTAAGTAAATTGCAGGCCTTAGAGCCAAGTATATTGTGTTTGAGTATTGGTATTGATGTTTGATGGAGTATTGATGTATTGAGATGGATTTATATAGCTTTGTGTGTGGTAGGACCCTTGTATGGGTGTGGCTAGATTAGGAATGAAATAAGGGAGAATGTGTATGTGTGGCTAGGTAAGAAAAGTAGATGAACTATGGCAAAATTTCGGTAGGAATATGTACATGTATGAGTGACTTGGTGAATGGGAGAACCAAGGTGTGTATTGGGGATAGTAGAGATGTTAATGACCATAGAATGGTAGTTGTAGTATGAGGGTAGAGCATGTAAAAATCTGTAGCAAAGAGGCATCAAAATGCATTGTGGAACTAGGAAGAATTAGTGTGCAAGATTTGGTAAGAGAAGAGAGTTGGACTTGTGTATAGGTAGTGTAATTGCTTGGAAATGTATTTGGGATGCTAGGAGTGACATTGGTAGAGGAGGTATTGAATGGTAGGAGTTGGGTTAGAAATCTGTAGCATAAGTAAAACAAAAACGGTTACATTTGTTGGAAAAGAAGTGAGGAATTTGTGTGAGTTGATTGATGGATTTAGTAAGGAGTTTGGTGGATGAACTAAGGCAATTTGGAGGGCCTAAGTAGTGTTTAAACATGTGGGATTACATGTAGGAAGATTGGAGAAACAATGGGCAAAGTATAGAACAGAAGATAGATTTTAAAACTGAAATACTGGGCCGGACCGACCTTGGGACCGGACTTGCAAGGTCAGTCGAGCCCAGATTTACAAAGGACGGAAACCTTCTGGAATGGACCGACCTTGCGACCGGACTTGCAAGGTCGTTCGACTCAAAATTTTTCCGTCATGAAACTTACTGGAATGGACCGACCTTGCGACCGGACTACAAGGTCGGTCGGGCCAAAATTCTCCGTCGTGTAACACTGGAATGGACCGACCTTGGGACCGGACTTGCAAGGTCGGTCGGCCCTGAAATTTTCCCAGTGTATTGTCCTACTGACTTCGACCGACCTTGGGACCAGACTTGTAAGGTCGGTCGAGTCATACAAAAAAGAAATGTGTAATTAAATTAAATAATAATTATATATATATATATGTATACCCACATATACATATGTACATATATGTAAGTATACCAATGTTAAGTAAGGAAATAAACTTAAAGAAAGTAAACAATGTGTAAGTATAAGAACTTCAAAGACTTAGTAAGTATGAGTTAGGAAACGTGAGAGTAATCGAGTTAAGTTAATGATAGTTAGATTAATCACTCGATTGTATGTATATCATAGGATTTGAATTGTGAACACCGGAGGAACGTCGGATACAAGTACAACGGTGAACGGTATGATTTCTTCATGCCCTGTATCCTAATCTGGTTACCCCGATTTGTGTGCTTATTTGATCACCTAAATAAGATAAATGCATGAATCGGACTATATTGCACTTACCTGTGCTTGACTTATGTTGTTCTTGATATTTATTGTCTTGAACACTAGTTTGTATAATTCATGAAATATATGTATAATGATGAAGTGTATTTGTATCTCATAGTGTACTTGTATATTGTATTGTATTGTGTACGGAGGTGTATATGAACAATGTAATGTGTATGTGGCTTGGATGTTGACTTCTACTAATTCCTAACTACCTAACTCCTAACTTAAGTAAGTAAATTGGAATGAGTAGAAGTCCGATATAGCTTCGGCCACGCGTGAGGATGAGGAGACACAAGAGGTTGGATCCGATTCCTGACTCTTAAACTGGTCCGCGGCCCAAACCCCTTAAATGGGTAGCATCCCGGATTGGTGAGTCAAGTAAATCCCGGTGGTGGGACGGAGTAGTCCCCGGGCCGGAGGTCCCGACGACTTAACATGAGTAAGAGTAAGTAAGTAAGTAAGTATGTATGAGTATTAGTATGTATGCGTAAGTACTGTGGAACGAGTAAAAGAGTAATCTCCACCCGATTAACACGGGTGGACCAACATGAGCTAACAAGTATGGTGGATTGTGTATGTATTGCGTATGTACTGTATATGTATTGTGTATTGCGGATTTCGGGAAGGTAAGTATGTATCTGATGGCTTGTATGATTTACCATGTATGTATTGAAGAGTATGCATTGAACTGTATGTATGTATTCATTGTGTAATGTATTGTAACATTGTGTATAAGAGCATGTATGCATGTATGTTTGAATGAAATCAATCGCATGTATTCGACCAAGTGGTCGGCGTACCCTCACTAGTACGCGGGGTATGCGGTTATCATGCGCAGCGAAAGCTGACCCCCTAGGGGGAACATTTTTAGTGTGCAGGTACCCGAAGCTGATATGGTCGAGGTAAGAGACCGGTGGCTGCAATGGGATAGCTAGAGTAGAATGTAGAGGTGTACTAAGTGGCACATCCTTGTATTCAGATAGTAAGTAGTTTGTGAGGAATGGGTAGTGGATAGACTCTTAGTGAGTATGTATGAGTTTGGAAGAGGTATTATACTTGTATAAGGATCCTAGTAAACTCGGTGTATGAAATTGTATTTTGTATTGAACTTGTGGATTGTAAGGAATGGGAGTTGTAGTATTTGATCCGTGAATGTAGTAAGACTTGCGTTTGTGTAGCACTCGGATATTCCGGTCCATCAGACCGATGTTGTATGTATTAGTAGTAGCCTTGCTAGTCACATGGGTGACTAACGGCATTGTATCACCCACTGTATGTAAGTAAGTATCCGCTGCGTGAATCTGGAAGTACGAGGACATTAGACGGTAATGACAGTATTAACGGTAGGGGTGTTACAGAAACTCTATCGGACTCCTCACACCCCCAGTTACTCAAGTTCTCAAGTTAGGAAAGTTATAAAGTTCGGGAGTTAGCGAGAAGCCTCATTCACAAGTCATTGTTAGTTCACTTACACATTCAAGCATTTAAGCTCCAATCATCAATTACATATTTCATGAGTTATACAAACTTCTTGGTTAGTCACAACCCATCCAAGGATAGCAAATCACAATATATAAGGAAATGCAATAAACCGTATTCGTGCATTTTATCTTGATTAGGTGAGAGCAAGTAAACACACAAACACACAAGCGAGGTAGCCTCGCTAGCATACAGGGCATGAGAAAATCATACCGTTCACCGTGGCTCTTTGATCACCCACTCTCCTCTGGAGTCCAACTATTTGAATCCTATAACATACATGGAATCGGACGGTTAATTATCTACGATTAACCTAACTCGTTCATCTTTAAAGGTTCCCGACTTATAGTTACTACTTCCTTACAATTCACACCTTAACCACACAAGTCATTTACTTGTTAAGCTTGTTTTTCTTTGGTTCTTATGTCCATATTTTTCTTACCATCATTACACCCAATGGTATACTACTAATGCCACATTTTTTTTCTTTTTTTTTTACCCAACCGACCTTGCCAAGGTCGGTCCCAAGGTCGGTCGGGGTCAGTAGACCTTGGTTTTACAATTTTCAACTCCGACCGACCTTCCCAAGGTCGGTCGAAGTCAGAAGACTTCGGTTTCGCAAATTTCAACTCCGACCGACCTTCCTAAGGTCGGTCCTAAGGTCGGTCGAAGTCAGAAGACTTCGGTTTTGCAAATTTCAACTCCTACCGACCTTTCCAAGGTCGGTCCTAAGGTCGGTCAAAGTCAGAAGACTTCTAGATTTACAATTTCTGACTGACCGACCCTCCCAAGGTCGGTCCTAGGGTCGGTCGAAGTCAGTTTACTCATTTTTACTTTGTTTCAACTCCATTCTTCGACCCATTTCTCCCTATCTTTCCTTAAGCATCTAAACATGTTTTAACACCATTTTGGCACTCTAACCCTTCCTAAATCATCCACTAACTCATTATTCAAATCTTGGATAAATTACACAAATTTTCCTCTTAGTTCTCCTAGAAGTTTACAAGTGCGGTTTTTGCTTTCTTTCTTTTCTCTATCTCAATGGTTCACCAACTAATGCCATCCTAGTACTCATCTTGCATTATTTTTATCCCACATTCTACCCAACTACACAATTCTTTCTAATCAAACTCCAAGGGGATTAACTACCCAAAATCAACTCTAAAACACACCTAAGTCATCTAGTTTTGCTACAGAAAATTGGCCATAGTTTCCCGACAATTTTAGACATTCCCACAGCATTATTTTCAGTTCCTAACATCATCACTAACCATATCCTCAAGGGACAATAGCAGCACACATTTTGTTCATTATACTCACACATTTTTCCTGCACAAATACACTTATTCAACTAGGCTCCAAGGCATTTATTCAACAATGTAAACCAACCTAAATACTCCATTTCTTTCATACCACTACAGTAGCATTATACAACACCAAAACAATGTAAATATTTCATACCATCAAGCATTCAAATTTGTTCAAGGTAAATTCATTACCTTAGTGCTCTAGTTTCTTTTTCTTTCTTTTCTTTCTTTTCTTTCTTTTCTTTCTTCTTTCTCTTCCTTGCTCTTCCTTTCACAACCGGTTCAAGGGGGCTTTACTCCTAATGCTACAGACCATTCCAAGAGCTCTAATGAGCATTAAGGAAAATTTTAAACTTCTAAAATCAGCCCTAGAATACATGAAGGTTTAAAGCCCTAAAAGAGTATTACCTTGGAACTCCTAGGTGGAGTTTTTGAGCATTAAAACAACAAGCTCCAACACTTCTTGGAAGGGCTAAAAATCGGCTAGAGCAAGAGGGGAACAAGAGTTCAAAATCTGGAAAATTTCTAGGTTGAAGAAGAAGAGCTAGAAAAACGAGTTTTAAGGTTCATTTCTTACCTTAAAACAACTAGGAGATGATTTGGCTTCAAATGGTCTCCCTTAGTCTTCAAATGGAGCTCTATCCATGGGAATGAAGTTCAAGCTTTTGGATTTTTGAAGGGTGGAAAATAATCCCCAAGGAGAGAGGGATTCAACGGTACAGTTTTTATGGAGTTTGGACTTGTTTTAAGCTTTCAAAGATGGGAGAGAAGGAGCTTGGTGAAGGGGGCTGCTCAAATCGCCATGTCTGGCCAAGGAAGAAGAAAGAGAGCTCCAGGAAGGGGGAAAGAAAATCGTAAGGGAGGCTGGTGGTAGAAGAGAGAGAAAAGGTAAGTAGTCTTGTACTTTATCTTGCTTTTACTTTTATTATTTTACTAACTAATACACATAAAGGTTGGGAGAGGGGGGAATTAAAACGTGGCTACACACACACAATGGAGAGTCTGATTTTTATTTGCAAATGGGGAAAGCTATTTTGGTTTTATTACACTAACGCCCCACAAGTTCTAGTTTTTACACTATTCACTAACCGGAACCCGTTTTCCGGAATTTTCTTGTTTAATTAATTTTAATGGCTCTAGACCTTCACTAATGTTTAATTATAGATATTTGATTGACTAAAATTATTACGGGTCTATTTAACCCGCTTAAAGTAGCATTTTCCTAGTTTCCTCGAAAAACACGCTTAAATGTTCATTTGTGTTTTTAATCCGTTTTATGGATCCGTTTTATGGATCCGTTTTCTTTGGGAATTGTTCCCACATGTTTATTTAGGTATAATTAAGCTTATAAAATCTCATTAGCCTAATTAACCACTATTTTTAATTCAGGGTATTTCAGTCCTTAAGATGATGTTTTGTAATAAACAGAAGTTAGGCCAAAAGGAAGTTTCATCTTAAACTATTCATCAACAAATGAAATGTTTTTACGGTTTGGTAGAAGGAGGTCAAGTGGAAAATCTTGGATCTTGTAATTTGGGCGTGACAATCATATTCGGAAGGCTAAATCTGTTTTGTTTACAAACCTATGTATGGGACTATGGATATAATGAATGATAAGATTCGGTGTAGCTTCAATGGTGATGGTGCAAAAAAGAGGGAATACAAAGTATTTCTTAGGTCTTGTGATGCATTGTAAACGTTCATTGAATACTAGAGATCGTCTAACAATTGGATAGACTTAGGATGGTGGTAAGTGATCAAGACAAAAATTAAGCTTTGTGTATTGGTCAAAAATGGAGCTGGTTATAGGTTATGTGTGAGAAGTTTTCAGATCCAAATAAAGACAAAATGTTGAACAAGTCTTTGGCTTTATAGTTTTTTTTCTCTGGTTGCTACCTACTCTATGTTTGTGACATTTCACTATCATTTAGATCAAATGAATTTTCATAGAATCAATAGGAATGCTTGATATACGTAAGTCAGAATGCAAACATGTCAAGAAATTTTGTCCAATTACTCCTCTAGGTTGATGTAGGATTACTCTTCAAGATAAAGTTTTATATTGATGGTAGTATGTTATACCCCAGATTGAGCATTTAGGGAAAGAAGTGTTAAAAAACAATGATAAATTCGTTGAGTTGTTCTTGTGTAGTTAATTGATTTTGTTTTCCATTTGATGATCAACTCGCGTGAGAGGTTACTATAATCTTTTGTATCGTATTCTTTTGGGTATTTAGTTATGGATGTTTAAGGTTACTAAACCTAACTTAGCGTGATTTGGATCTCTTTGAGGTTGGTAATGAGTTATTAAGTAGGTTATATAATGGGTTATGATATTTGCTACATAAAATGTAATGCTCCATGTAAGCGACTTTTTGTCTCCTTGAGCACCAAGCCTGGAGATACATCCAAGACTCACTTTGGAAACATAAATGTTAATCATTAGGTTTTGCATGTGGCTCGTTTCTCTTCCGTTTGCACCAAAATCTCCCCTCCTCATCTACTCTTTCTTTGCTCTATCATCTTCCTCCCTTATTTGTTGTCACAACATCACCACAAATTTCTCAACAATGGTCGACCCATGAACAGAGGAGCAGGTGGACGAGATAGCCTCTCGACGTGCCGACCTATCGTTCACGAAAGAAGAAGGCCGAACTATGAGCTTGGACAATTGTTGGAGGTTGAGCAAATACCACAGTTCTGGCGATGCCTCCTAGTAAGCTCTTTTCTTCTTGAACTATAGATGTTCAAGCTCTGGAAGGAATGCTTGACAAAGCTTGGCAACTACATGGAGAACCTATGGTCCGTAGTGTGGGCAAAAACCTTTTATTGTTTGAACTTGGAAAGAATAAGGCTATACATGAAATCCTATATTGGGGACCATGGACTTTTGACAACTCACTCTGGGTTCTACAACCAATTGATGAAAAGAAAGCTCCAAAGGACCATGAGTTTGGTCTATTCCAATCTAGATCCGCATACATGATGTACCCTTTATATTCCAGCACAAGGTCTTTGCCCAGCGCCTCGGTAACCGATTTGGAACATTCCAGGAGTATGATGGGGATGATAGTCGATTTGGGGGAGGGGGAGTACATGAGGATTAAAGTTTTGTTTTGATATTTACAAGCCAGTTCTTTGGTGTATCTCAATCACCACTGAGGGAACTGCTTTGGTTTTATGGCTCACTTATGAGAAAATGCCCCCAATCTATTTCTAGCGTGGGCTTTTCTTACACACATCCAAGGCATGTTTGGACTATAAAGAACACTACAATGGAGTTCTTCCCTACGGGCTGTGGTTGTGGGTGATGGGCCTCCGATTCAGGCACAAAGTAGCCAATGATGATGGGAGTAAGATATGGAAATTTTTAAGTGAAATGAATAAGAAGTCCGGCTCTTTAGAGACTAATTCATCATCAAAGGATCAAGAGGGTAATGGTCAAGATGACTTAAAAGAGCATGTTGAGGTTTCTTCAACGACTTCATAGGATGCTCCTGGGCCAAGGCCTGGAGCTTCAGAGGAAGATGCAGATTTACATTAATGTTCATCTTTGGGTCGAGTAACGGTCAAGCAAGCTCAAAGAAGTAGGTTGTGATATCTCCATCAGCTTCAAAGTTTACTACTAGGTCGATGACTGAGGAATCGGAGGAAGATGTAGATTTAGTGGATTGTCCAGTGCTGCTACAAATGAGAGAACTACAGGAAGCGGGTGGTGGAAAAAAACAGAACCATGATAGGGTCCTTAATGATAGTAGTCTAAGGGAAGTTTGGGTACAGCATAAAGGATGCTAATGTCAAGAAGGGGAAGCTTTCCAAATCTCGTCAAGATCCTCCCTGGTCATTGACCTTGTTCATTTGCGAGAAATCCCTCGAGTGTGTGATGGTATAACTTCCAGCGAGGCGGATCCTAAATCGGCTAGGAGCTATCGAGAGAAGTGAGGCGAAGGCTGTTTGGCTGCAAGGGTCGGTAGAGACTACGCGGCCGTGATCTCTTTTCTGAAATCTGTTATGTTGATTCTAGGTTTGCATCTTTTTAGGTTATGTTTTGGCTTTGAATCTTATCTATGCATAGCTTGTTCTCATAAAGGACAGTATATTAGTAGGCAGCTTTTTATGCGCTCGTATTTTGTTGTCTACACCCGTAATGGAGATGGCCAGCTAAGAAAGCTCTGGAATCGTTGGATAGTCAGTAGTACATTTTTTAATGTGCTATGTGTTTTGTTCCTTGGTAGTGTCAATATAACCCATACGAGTTGTCCATGTTTAACTGTTATCAATGGTTATACCTTAATCTAATACAGTTGTGTTTACGAAAAAATGTAATGCTCCGTAACCTAAGAGCATGCCAAATCAGTGAAGGATTATATTTTCTTTAAATGGTTAAAACATGTGAGCTCAGAAAAAACTTGAGTAGAACACCAATAAAAGTGGAACAAACACATAATGATAATGATGTGTTTGGTTGGATGAATCCTCGTCTAGATTTGTTATTCTATTCTGTTAATGAAAGTTTTCTTTTACTTGCACATAAGTTATGTTTAAACCAAACAGCTTACATTTTTATTTTATTTTATAATGTTTTACAACTTTTATGTCAATTCTGGCCATGATTATGAGAATTAGGCACTAAAGCGGTTGTCGCGTTCTACTATTATGCATGACTGGGCCCTGTCCATCGGTTTTTGCCTGATCGTTTGCATGCCTTTTCATCCGATTAGCATTTTCACCTACAATGTCTCACCATTAAAAGTACAATTATTTAAGTTTCTTCTCTGAAGGCTACTGCTTAGTAAGTTAGCTAGCTACAGAATAAGTTTTAAGTCAAAATATCACCTCAACAATTAAGAGAAAAAGAGGAACATGTCGGAATGGGGAGCCAAATTTTTGGGGGCGTTTGTTTTGGGTAATCAGGAAAGGGAATCGGAATGATTCTTTTTCCAGTTGTTTGTTTTGTCAGTTTTTACTTTCAGAAAAGGGAACGGGATTACCCCAAAACCCTCTATCTTAATTCCCCACCCCTACTAGGGAATGTGATTCCCTTTCTTCAGTACACGTTGACCGGCGACATATGACCATTGTCCGATGACTAATGACCATTGACCGGTGGCCGGTGAATGTTGACCGGCAATTAATAACCGTTGACCAGCAGCCGGCAACCGTTGACCATTGACTGACGGCCGTTGACCGGTTATTTATTTCATTTCCCCGGTTCAAACAAACAACTGGGAAAATCAAAAGGAATTCTTTTTCATTCCTCCCCATTCCCTTTACTGATTCCATTTCGTTTCCCCCGCTTGAAACAAACCCCCCTTAATATTTAGGGAGCAACATCCTTTAAACAACAAATACGTATATTAATATTAATGTTAAATATTGAAAGAAAAAAAACAAAAATTGAGAAATAGTTCAAGTAAAATATTTACAATATAACACAAGTGGTTACTCTTTCGTCTCGAATTGACGGTCTTCTTTATTATTTGGACATGTCGTTTGATTTTAATATTTAATATATAAGATAAAATATTTTTCAAAATTTAATTTTTGCAAATGATTCCTAACATTATAAAATATATATTATAAATTTTAGTTTTATAAAATTATTTTAGTGGAAAAAAAACGTACCATAAAACAAACAAAACGGTCGATGCAGGATGGAGGGAGTATATTATTAGAATTTCCTAATGAATAAATTTTAAAATATAATATATATATATAATATACAACATACTAATTAATTTACTTTTAAGCTTGAAATACGATAAACATATTTTATATTTAAGAAGTAAACATGAAATTGAATTATAATTATTAAAATATAAGATGCTTCATAACATTAATTAATATCTTAAATGTAGTTCATTGTTTACACAGATAAATTAAAATGGACTAATATTAATTTAAAAATATAACTATAATTGTAACTATTTTTAAAATTTAATAAATTAAAATAAACTATATTATATAAGAGTATTAATAGAAGGGAAATTATATCCCATCCATGATGTTTGGCAAAATTACACATCCCCAGCCATGAGGATTCAAAAATTATTTTTTCCACCCATGCGGTTTCCACTATTTACTTCCGGTAACTTTTCAAATTTTCATTCAACTTAGAGATGCGTAAATGTTGTCCAAAATTGATGAAACTTTACATGTATGATATAAAATATTATATTTTGGTCTAATGTCAAATTCAAAGTTTTTTAAGCTCACATGTGACATGTGGGACCCAATGAACACATGTTCACATGTAACATGTTTTATTGGGTCCCACGGATCACATATAAGCTTAAAAAGCTTCAGATTTTGTGTCGAACCAAAATATAAAACTTTAGCATCGTCCGTGTAAAGTTTCATCAACTTTGGACAACATTTAAGTATCTCTTAAATTGAACAAAAATAAAAAAAGTTGACAGATGTAAAACGACATAAACCACATTGATGAGAAATGTAATTTTTGAAACCTCATGGGTGAGATGTGTAATTTCATCAAACATCATGGGGATATAAATTTCCCTTAATAAAAAAAACATGTCATCTGGAAAGTTCTAGTATTTAGGGGAGTTCAGACTTAAATCCATAAAGTTTGGTTTTCTAGCTTTATGATAAATGTCCATCCACTTAACAAATATTAACTTGACAGTGTACTATAGTTTGCTGTACACCAATTAAAAATTGACTATTATTACTTTGAGCAAAAGAACATTAATCTTCAAAAAACGAAGCAGAACGGTCCCTCAACTTAGCTCGCCAGGGGGAGCGGCTAGCTAAATAGAACAGAGAACAAATTTTAGATACCATTGAAAATGAAAGTTTGGATTGGCCTATCTCTCTCTGCCCCAAACTGGGTCAAAACTATATTTTCACAATATTATTCTCCGCATATGCTTCAATGCCCTTCCCTTGACATCCTTTTCGTGCAAAGCATATTTATAAGTTCCGCAGGACAAGCTATTGACTTTGTATATCAAGTAAAATGCAGGTTAGCATAACCTGTCAAAGACACATCACATCTGAGGGGAAAGCTGGAGTTCACACTTCCAATGTATAGGTAAAAAGACTATATTACGGCTACTTTGAGAAGTAACTACTTTGCACGTATATAGATCTATAATTGTTAGTTTATATTTTTGAAAGAGTAAACCAGTTTTTTATAATGCAAGGCGAAATTAGACTCAGAGAGATCAACAAAGACGAGTGTAATCACCACACGAAGAGGGTAATGGGAGCACCCAGTTTTGAATACGATAATCATACTAAGAGGTTTGGGCTAGACAAGGATAAAAGATAGAAGTCCGGCCCAAAATATAATTCTCTTACGTTACAGCCATCCTTACTAAATCAACTTCGGCCATTCAAGAGGGTAAAGAAAGACTTCGATATGAAGGGCAAAGAAACATTTCCAGCCAACACTACACGACTATTCACCACAGGAATGGCAAGAAATGTAAAAAAAAAAAGGTACATCAGCACAAAGACTTCGATATGAAGGGCATAAAATCCTATAAGATAAAACATAACAGCATACAGAAGTCAGTACTGATATAGAATCAAGAGCGAGCACAGTTATACCTTCCCGATACCCATTGTGATCTACAGTAATGACAAAATAATATACTTCACGCTTTACAGATCATCGAGTTCTGCTGCAGCATCATCATATCAGTCAAACACAATAATATGAAACAACATTTTCACAACTGAATCAAGCTCTTGAACCAATACGACCCAACAACAAACCAACCCACAATGATTAAGCAAAAAAGAGCCCAGAACTTGATGAAACCAAATCCCCCAGGGATAAACCCAATGAAGAAAGTGATTATAAACGGCAAGTAAGATCTTAGCATTGATCCTCTGCTCACCCACTCACCCCTGAATAGGATCAACAGTGCGAGATTGACAACATTCCACCCACTACCATGATACCCCATCCTGTTAAGGTTGTTCGCTACAAAGGAGTGGCAGTTACAAGTCAAGAGGCTGTAAGCTCTGTGTTGATATTCCTGAGTACCTGTCCTCAGTGCATCATCCCATGTTGATTCTTCTCTCAGCTTCATTTCCATTTTGTTGTAGATCTACGATGTTTCTGATCACACCAAAGATCTGAAAGAAAAAAAAAATTGGATCTCCTCAAGAGCTCATTATTAATGGTTTAAAGCAGACTAAAAAAGTATCAAATCATTCAAGACAATACACCGCAAAAGATGAGAGAAAAAGAAGTCACGTTTCTCAAGAAGCCAACCTTCTCTTTCTCAATTTGAACATATCGGGTGACTTTCCCAAAGGCGAAACTATCTACACAAAAAAATTTGGCCCTGCAAAGTCCAAGATCACCCCATCCTCTCTGCAGATGCCAACATGGCCAATGAAAGGAATGAACCAGGAAAGAACCGGTAACGGAGTCCAAACAATGCAACAAGGAAACCTAGCTCTTTTTGGATCGATCTGTGCTGCTTGCCGGAAATCCTGTTCGACCATAGTCTGCTTCTCAGGGTCTTCATCCATTTGTATCAGTTATACAAAAGATTAATCCTCCACAACTTGGTGAACAAAACCTGAAAATGAAAATATTGAAGAGTAAGAGAAAGGATTATAACAGCGGTTATACCCAGTAATAGAAAATGATAATCATACACATATAGGTACACGGAGGTACCAGTTACCATTGTCCTTTAAAATGGAGAAGGCTCAGGACAATGAGCATATTATCCAATATAACTAAACTAATCTACGTGGTTATTACATCAATCCCACTCCAACCATTACTCATACGTTATATGGAAGTGCACTGGATGTCAATGGATGACTTGAAACCCTTGAGAGCTTAGCCAAGTCATTAATTGTGTTGGAGAGTTGTAAGTGAGCCTTGTGAAAACGTCTGAAACATTGTACTTTGTAGTGAGAGAGAAAGGGGAGCCGACCTCTATCACTTGGCCTGGCAATGAGAATCTGGATCTAGACTCTTGGAAATAGAGAGGCATGAATCATCTACCCAACATCCACATTAGATGATCCACTATTTCATTAATATCGATTGAACCACATGCTAAGATCAGATACAACCACAGCAATTCAGTCTACTCACATAAAAAATAGTCTCCTCGCACGCATTCCCTACTCTGCAGGATGGCTGATGTCAAAATATTAAACTGATTTCTTCGCCTGGAAAATGCAGTCTATGCAGACACACAAGCAGGAGGAAAAAAAGAGTTCGTTGAACTACTAATTGTCATTTCGAAGTCCATACAATACAAAATCCACCAAAAAAAGAGCACATAACAGAATACTCAATTGATATTACAATTTACAAACGCCCAGGGCAACCTTCTTCTTCAGGACAAGATCGATACACGAGAAAGAAACAAATAATAAGCGGAACCCTAGCCCCACCCCCCCCCCCCCCCCCCCCCCCCCCCCCCCCACGGCTCTAAAAAATCGAATGAAACTCCTAATCGGATACTGTTTGTAGATCGGTTGAGGAGGAAGGGGCAGTGCAAGAGATAATTCAGTGTGAATATTACCTGGGAAGGCAGATGATAGAGAACGGAACAGGCCAGTTTTGACGGTCAACCACGAAGATCACTGATACCACTCGGCAGAATGGCGTCGCCAACCTTTTTTTGCCTTTTCCTGCTACTGGCAAAGCTGCAAACTACAAGCCACAATAAAATGAACGAGAAAACAATTGGATTTTGATACTATAATGTTAAGGCGTGTGGAATATAGTTTTTTAATGTGTAATTGGCTAATTGCAATACCCTTTGGTGAAATATGTGTTAATTTTTTTGCTAGAAAAGTTGGAAATCAAACACACGAATTATAAAGAAGTTACGGAAAATATTACAGCAGGGTAAATCAAGATATCACCTTAGGGTTCTTTTTCAAAAAAAAAAAAAAAGATATCACCTTAGGGTTTTCAAGCTTTGACCACATAATCATGAAATGCTACAAATTTAACGTTATCAAATATTTAATTAATTGATCATCTAATAATTAAACATACGACAATTAGTTCATTTTTTAACATCACGATCCAGTTTTTGTATGGTATATTCGATGATATAGTGATAATATTTTAAGATGTTTTTGATTGTGTCCTATATAAGTCTTATATTCACTTTTTCAAAAAAAAAAAAAAACTCTTATATTCTCCTTGAACAACATATTATTACATAAAAAAAATCAAAATAAATTGGCTTCAAATATATAAAAGCAAGCAAGTCTAAATATAACATGTTTGGATTTAGTTAAATTACCTTGGAATTTGTTGGCTTTTGTCAACTTTGTCATCAGTTTCTGTGTCGATTCCACAATGTTTTCTCTATTTTATTCTAATAATTACTTTAAAAAAATATTT
Source organism: Limonium bicolor (assembly GCA_023374045.1). NCBI lineage: Eukaryota > Viridiplantae > Streptophyta > Magnoliopsida > Caryophyllales > Plumbaginaceae > Limonium > Limonium bicolor. The sequence goes on from CM041778.1 coordinate 116,150,448, forward strand.
TAATAGCTAACATCAATTTTAATATCACTCTAATTTTTCTCTACTTATTCTGACGCTGCATTAGAAAGCTGATCTCATGAATTTTAAACATATCTTATATAACCTTACATCTCTTTTCTTATCATCTTTTCACACTCTATTGTACATTTGTACTTGTTTTTTTTTCTTACTCTTTCTACTAACAATTTCTGATTCAACAATCTGCACTCTTTTTCTCTAGCCCTCGCCCTCTATATATTGTCTCTCTAATCTATGACTTTATTTTGTTAGAGGCTGATAAAAAAAGTGGACGATAAAATTATATAAATATACATAATTGATGTGACCATTTGATTGGGTGATAAATGAAAAAATAAAGTGTAAATACAACCATGTTCCTATTAGCTTGTAAAAGAATAGACACGGGATTGTGCGGGACGGTCGCTCCATACTAGGTGCAGGCCCATGCCATGCTGGCAAAAAATTACATGTCAGCACTTTATATCTCAGAGAAGGATCAACGCAGAGAGTGGAAACAAACACCCGAACTCAGTTTGTGCTTCCTTCACGTGATTTCAGAATTGATTTCACCCAATCTAAAGAAAAACAGCATTTCGTTGCCACTAAACAGATGGATTCGATAGATCGATCTAGCTGAATAAAAAGCGTCATAGCTGAAATGACATTGAAATCAGTTTGTGAGCTACAATTCGTTCTTGTAGTGCAATGGAAGATAAAATCTACCTGATGGAAGACGCGGTAGACGAAAGGTGTACAGAGATTGTTGTGTATGATGCAGGTTATCGTCAATCTTCCTTCACCTTAAACAATAATGATAATCGATATGCATATTCCACCATCTTCGTCAATCTTTACGGTTTTTTCTTGAATCATAAGGTGATCGATAGAAGATCTTCGTCAATCTTCGCTGAACTTGCGCTTATGATAATCGATTTCTGTTCTGTGTAGTTTCATATACTGTGTGTGACCTTACATATATTGAATGATATATGATGTATCACAGTTTAAAACTTAATGAATCATTTATACATAGTAATGAATCATTTATACATATTAATGAATCATTTGATATTACAGGGTCAATTGTATCAGATCATACTGAACTACCGATTGTGAATGAAACACAAAAGTTGTTTTTACTAAAGCATCATCATCAGAGTTGATTGACAAAATTGTTAGTTCTAAATTTCAATGTTCAATTGTTTACATACTAGTACTTGATTTCGTGTTCTGATATAAATAGTATAAAGATGTTATTCTATTAATGAATCATTTGTTGTAAATGATGTATCATTTGATTCTAGTGGTGAATCATTAGTATATACAAAATGCAGAGTCACTGATTTATATTGGCATGCTTGATTTACATCTTGTTTCATGTTGTCACATATACATTCTAAGATTTGGCTCCTCTTATCTATAAGTTTCTCCTTCTATAACGTATTCAGGCTTCTTGAAACACATAAATGTGAGAACAGTTCATGGTTGAAGCAATATGATTGATCGTTGAATTTTGTTAATAAATTTGATTTGTTATAGATGGAAATCTACAACAGAAAAGATACACAGAAGAGCTGCAAGGACAAAAAAAGCTGCAGCTGCAAAGTTACTAAAGAAGGCTGCTATAAATTCTTTTCGGAGTATCCATGAAGATACACAATCTCAAGGAGTTTCTTATGCACATCCCGTGCACGGTGGTGATAGACTTGTCACCATAGTCCCAGATTTAGAAAAATAAGTGCATACATAGCCTTTATGAAGTACAAAGATGTTGATATAAATAATGAATCATTTAGCTAATATGATGAATCATTAAGCTAATATGATGAATCATTTCATTTTACTGACTAGATAACATTCAGTTACACTTAAAGATATGAATCAAAAGAGTGCGATAGTGTAGATATTGCTTTAGGTCTGTGATGTATCATACACATTTACAAATGAATCATTTGATACGTCTGGTGAATCAAAAAGTAACTGATTTGTGTTGGCATAAATAATGAATCATTTAGCTAATATGATGAATCATTAACTAATGTGATGAATCATTTCATTTTACTGACTTGATGAATCATTCAGTAACACTTAAATATATGAATCAAAAGAGTGCGATAGTGTATATATTGCTTTAGGTCTGTGATGTATCATACACATTTACAAATGAATCATTTGATACGTCTGGTGAATCAAGAAGTAACTGATTTGTGTAGACATAAATAATGAATCATTTAGATAAAATGATGAATCGGTAAGCTAATATGATGTATCATTGAGCTAATAAGGTTTCAGCAACCTTCAAAAGATGAGAATCAACAAATAAGTGTGCTAGAAACTTTTGTATTACACACCATTCAGTCGCTAGTATGTTGTTGTCTAGCTTGTACCAAAAACACTAATGTTCTAAAATGTATGACCACCCCAAAAAGTTAATCCCCCCACGAAGTTATACGACCAGTACATATAGCTTCAAAACTTCTTTCGCTTCAATGATGTTTGAAGATCACGAACCCTCAAATTCTTGTCATGTACAGCAAGTCTGAAGGCATACTTCCTTCGCAGCATATTAGATCAGCTTTCTCTTTTTTCTGTGTAAACACAAAACCATAAAATAGCATAAGGCAAAAGAAAACAACGTAGCAAAATCGAAACGAGTATTAAAGTAGAACTAATTAGTGAATCAAAATGAGTATTAAAGTAACTGAGAATCGCTAATTAACAGCATAAAACCATAATGCTACTGGAGAATACAGATTGTGAACTAAGAACCCTAATTTCAAAATCGAACAACCAAAAGTAAAAACTGTAACATGAGAAAATGAATTATTCCTAGTAACAACTTACTCCTTATGAATTACTACTTCACGCGATTTACCATATGTGAGGAGTTGTGATTTCAGATTCGCTGGTAAGGTTAGCAATCGAAGAGCAGCTCTTCGATTTGCAGGGGAGACAGTCCAGCGAGCTTCATGGAATTAGAGAAGCAGAAGAGAGACTTCGAGTGATGATCCGCCGAGCTTCGTGGAGCATTTGAGTGATTATTCAATGAGTGTCGAGTGATTAGAGGAGAAAGGGAGAAGAAGCGTTCATATGTGCGGGAGAGCAGAGAGCGTCGAGAGGTTAGGGAAGATAGGAGGGATAGATAAGTTCTGTTTAGAAATTAAAATTTGAATAGATAACATACTACCATGTAGAAAGATGAGCTAAAAAAATACTGCCATGTAGAAAGATGAGCTGGAAAAAATGATGATGTGTAACTGTCCCACTCCTAACTAGGAGCAGCCAGCTCGTACGGTCGAATTTGCGGTAAAAGAATTAGGTAATTTTATGTTCTTCCAGCCTCTCCTCGTTAGAGCTGTCAAAATTTGACCCAACCCGAAAACCTGTCCGTTTTATCCGAACCCGAAACCCGATCATAACCCAAAATATTTAAATATAATAAATCCAAAACCTGATTGGGTAAAACCCGAAATGACCCGAACCCAAAATGACCCGAAAAATTTATAACTCGAAACCGACCCGAACCCGAAATGACCCGCAATAATAGTAATTAAAAATTAGTCAAACTCGAATAACATGAAATAATAGTGACCATAAATTGTCCCAAACCTGAATGACCCAAATAAATATGACAAAAAACATGATTCAAACTTAGTATATCCGAATAAAATTCAGAATAGGCATTGTATTGAAAGTTCTGTAATCTATATGTTGTATATTCTTATAGAAAATTAGGTATATATTTATATTATAATTTTTTCAAAAAATATTAACTATGACCCGAAATAACCGAAACCCGATTCTATCTGACACTATTACAAACCGAACCTGAAATGACCCGAACCCGAATGACCTGAACCCGAAATAACCCGAAAGTTTAATGACCCGAACGGATATTGACCCAAAAAGATATGACCCAAAACCCAAACGGATAACCCGTTTGACATCGTACTCTCACATATTTTATCATTCATAATTTCATATATCTCTCCTACATCAGAGAATACAAAGAAAAGTAACGATATGTTTTAAAGAGAAAAAAATGCAAGATAAGAAGAAAATTAAAGAAAGAAGGGTAAATTCGCAGATAATATTGAAAAGTTTGTAAATAATTTTAATTCATCAACTATTGCAAATAGTCAACCAAAACAATACTCATTATACCACTTAAAAATTTTTAATTCACAAAATAACATAAAAATTAATATAAAAAATAAAAAAATATAAATAATATTCCCTTCTATTCTAAATAGATACATTTCTACCTCTTGGCAGGAGAATGGTCTTAAATTTTTACATTGAAATTTGAAATAAATTGAAAAGTAAGATTATGAATAAAAAATTAAGTTTATTGTTATGGCTAATGAAAAATACATATATATACTTCTAAGAGTTTAAAAATTATAAAAAATATAATATAACATAGAGAAGCTACTAAATTAATTCGAAAGATACAAAAGTAGGACAAGAATGAATTTATTTTTGATAATATTACTTTATAGAGTGTAAGTGAACTTATAATATTCAAATAATGCATTTTATTATTATAATTTTCATATATTTAATAGAAAATTACATATGGTATCATCTTATGTATAATTTTTCAACATATACATAATATATAGGAAAAAAAATTATTAAAAATATTAAATTTTAAATGATTTTTTCATTGAATAATAAATAAAATATAAAAATATAATGCATCATATTTTTAAAAAAATTAGAAGGTAAAGAATGAAATTGTAATATTTTTAGTAACATTGCAAATTTGTATGATACACATAATATATCACAAATTTTGCAATTTTTTAAATTTAATAAAATATAAAATGTAAGCATATAATGCATTTTTAAGTTTTATTTAAAAATGTATAAAGTAATATTATTATAAAAATGTAACTTTCATTATTTTACTATTTTCTTGTATTTTTAATTAAAATTTTAATTTCTATATAATATATTATTCATTTTATATATTTTTAAGTTTTTAGTCAGTATATCAATAACGTTTTTTTTTTATATTTTATTAACATTTGTGATATTTTGTAAGCTAAAAACATTAATATGTTATGGTATAATGAGAATTATCTTTAATTACAGTTACAATTTTGGTCATCAAATGTTTTAGTTTAACACATTATTTATGTGACGAATAAAATAATTTTTATAGTATCAGAATTTTTTTTGAAATTTATGATAATTTGTTATTTAAAATATTTTTTAGTGATATATTGTGAATTTTTTTAATAAAAAGAGTTAATTAAAGGACAAAAAATATAGAAAGGAGCATAAAAACAAAGAGAAATATATGGTGAGGTGAGAAGCAAAATTGATCACTATTTTATTGTCATTTTTTACGAGAGAATTAAAGGGAATATATCATAATGGAAATTGACCAATATTACCAGAGTATGAAATGTACCGGTCTACATGTTCACAATTTAATGAAAGCGCACGAGTAAGGACAGGAGTTAAAATAAAAGTTGAGGTGTATATATAAATTTACAAATAATTAGGAGTTTTTTGTAAAATTCTATTTAAATATTTCTTTACACTATGTTTTTGTGCAATTTAGTAAAGTTGGGGAATCTTTTGCTCCCAACATCTATGTCACTCCACATAAAGACTTAGGTCTTGTTCGATAATGACGTCAATAATTCACCGTAAATAAGCTGCAGATTAATCTAACCACGATTCTGTCAAGTGATTGACATCCGAGTGGTGGAGGACTGAAGTAGGGGACGGAAGGTCCTGAGTTCGAATCCTCTTACCACCCACTTTGGTGGGGGAAAGGAGTTTACTCTCTTATTACTCATTCTGGGGGAGTGGAGGAATGGAGTTTTCTCTCCGATTACCCAACCTGGTGGAGGAATGAAGTGTCATGAAGGACGGTGGTGGGGGAAAGGAGTTTACTCTCCGATTATCCAGCCAGGCTGGTCCCAAGATGAGCATGTCCGTCATATCTTCAGAGGTGCAAGGGAAAGGTTGTAGGAAGAGGTCAAGGAAGGTGCGTCGTGAAGGACGGTGGTGGGTGAAAGGAGTTTACTCTCTTATTACTCATTCTAGGGGAGTGGAGGAATGGAGTTTTCTCTCCGATTACCCAACCTGGTGGAGGAATGAAGTGTCGTGAAGGACGGTGGTGGGGGAAAGGAGTTTACTCTCTGATTATCCAGCCAGGCTGGTCCCAAGACGAGCATGTCCGCCATATCTTCAGAGGTGCAAGGGAAAGGTTGTAGGAAGAGGTCAAAGAAGGTGCGTCGTGAAGGACGGTGGTGGGGGAAAGGAGTTTACTCTCTGATTACCCAGCCTGGAAGAGGAATGGATGGCGTGTAGGACGGTCCCAAGATGAGCATGTCCGCCATATTCAGGGAAGATCCCTAGGACAAGATCTCTAGGATTTAGTAAGATGTCCCGTGTAATGTATGTGTAAGGTAGGACTAGAAAGGTTATGTAAGAGTTGAGTCGGTGTTGTATCCCTAGGACAAGATCTCTAGGCTTTAGTAAGATGTCCCGTGTAATGTATGTGTAAGGTAGGACTAGAAAGGTTATGTAAGAGTTGAGTCGGTGTTGTTTGATTTGCCCTTGCGGCACCCTAGGCCATGTGCCTATAATTATCAAAAAAAAAATCTAACCACGATTCGCCAGCAAATGTGCAGATTTTAATTTGAAGTATTCACTGGAGACGAAACAAATGAGGTGCTTAATTATTGACGAAACAAATGGGGCAGTCCAAAGCTGTCAGGTATGTTTCAACTGAGATTCAACAAAAAAAATTGTGAGCGGCCTTTTTACGGAATGAAACTCGATAATCCCTATTTCTTTTATAATATTTAAAGGATCATAAGGTTTAATCCCTATTTCTGTCATAATATTTAAAGAATAATAAGGTTTAATCCCTATTTCTGTCATAATATTTAAAGGATCATAAGGTTTGTGATGGCCAAAATAATCGAAGAGAGGATCCGGGGTCTGCAATGAAGAACGCGCTCATTTCTAAAGGGTAAGTGAAATATCAGGCGATCTTCGCCTATTATGTATTTCGAAAAAACCATCTATGTGGTGAGTCAACTGATTAGCATGCTAGTCTGTAGGTTTTCTTTCTGTAGAAAAATCTTTACAGGTAATATGCTACTGAAGCAAAACTAGGCCCCACATACTAACCTTTAAAGGTTAAAAGAAAGATGTACTCCTATATTTTAAAATTAAAAAACTCTTGTTACAATGCCCAGATGCTTCGACTTTTATTTGACACAATGGTTATTTCTCTCTTTTTTTGTAGGTATGTTTCACTAGGGACTGTCATGAATAATTATGCTTACATTTTGGACCTACTTTCACGATTACGCCAGGTGACCTACATTCATCTTACGCTATACTATAGCGCATGAGACATATACATTTTCACTCCTTTCTAATGTACCTGATTATTTGTTCCTTTACTAACAGGTTGTTGATCATTGAAATACCTGTGAATTTTGGCATAGGATTAAATTAACATATGGTCGAGAATGATATTAATAGAATTAATAGAGGCCCAGAGAAGCTACATATATATATTCATCTCAAACAACTTTACTATGTCCTCCTAGCCTTGCGAGTTTAAATAAGATTTTACAACCTTTAATAAATGAGTATTGTGATTAGCTTTATTATTATTGTTATTGTATTTATTACGTCCAAGAGTACGAATTGAATTTTACCTCTTCCTAAAGTATTTTCCCTTTTCCTAACTTATTTATTAGCTACTATGTATATTTATTTATCTAAATAATCCTACTCATAACGATCAGTTAGCCCTTCTTCTATTTTTACTTTAACCAAATAATATCTATTTATTTCTCTAATTCTTGAATCTAGATTCTTTCATGGTTTTAACGTTATTTATTTACTCAGTTTTTAGATTAGTATTATTGTGGTAATTGTTAGTCCATCTATTTAATTATTTTACAAACTAATTATCAATTCTTCCTCCTTTTAAATCAATTGTATATATTAAGTAATTTCTACTTTGTTATGTTATTTATTCCCTATTTAACTGCACGGTTTACATCGATCTCCTTCATCTTCAATACACCGCCACTACGCTCCTCTCTTTCTTCAAGCTCCCAACCTCTCTTAATTCTCGTTCTTGTTTCCCTGACGCCGTTAGGCTGCTTCTCTAGTGCCGGATCAGGTAGAAGGGTAAGGGGAATCCATTGGTAAGGTTAGATGATTAATTCGCTAGTATCTGGGTAGTGTCTGATTGTGTTTCTACTTGTGCTCAAGACTCCGAATTCCTTGGCGAACGCTTCTGTTGATCTAGCTGGTTGATTCATTGTGGTGAGCGTATCCAGGTAAATGTTGTGCTCAACATTCTTTACCTCTGCTTTTGTGAATATCGATGGATTGAGTTATTGTGAATTGGTATTGTGGGAGATTGGGAACTATTTTTTTTCCCTTGTGTTCTCTGGTGTGATGTTTTGGAAAAAGGTTTGGATAAATGTTTTGGGAGGCTTCCATTGGATTGGTTATTGGCTGTTGGTACCGATTGGTGCTCCGTGTATGTAGTTGGTGCCTTTAAGGTGCTCCGTGAATTATTGGTACTTGTACCCGTGAATATTATATTAATTTTGCCTGTAGACATTACTTGCAGTTAAGCTCTAATAATCTACTCCTTTGGGTCATAAGTTACCTTCTGGGGGGTGTGCACACTTAAGGACGTAGAGTGAGGTGGGAATTCTAATGATTGCGACCCCGGATCGGGTGTCGTCCGTGTATACCATTAATTTGATTCTCTGGAAGTTCTCCCCCGCTATGTTTTGTGATTGATATTTGGAATTGGTGTTGTGGTTTACGTTTCTGTGCAAGTATTGTTTTATAAATACAAATGGGTTTCAAAAATGTATTTTACGAGTTGAGACAATGTTTACTCAGTTTTGCTGATTTGCGTGATCCCTTCGCGTTTTCTATTATTGTTTTATGATCGCAGGTACTCATGGCTGAGTTGGGGATTGGGACACGCTATCACATAGCTTAGGATGACTGGATAATTACTTCGCATAATTTCGAGCTGAGTTATGTTTTGGAATTACATTGTTTCACAAATTTTGGGAACGTTTGATCTTTGGTTGGTGGTTTTAAGCCTGAGCACTCTTCGTTAGAGTGTGGCGGTAATGCCTTTTGGATTTTGCTTTTCCGCTGCTACATAGTTGAGGTGTTTGGCTGGTATTGCTTTCTGGGAAGTTATGGTTGTGACGGAGTTTTACATACTGTTTAAGAGTCCTTCCGGAAGTGTTTATGTGTATCGCTTGAGGTACTAATTTATCGAAATGATTATCCATTTGGTTGCTAAGTTATTGTGTTTATTTGATGTTGATTTGGTTTTGTGCTAGCTCTTGAAAATGCATTTCAGGACCTGTCCGGACGGACGTCCGGACATCTGTATTCGGATAGGCCCCGAGAGTTTAAGAAAATTTCTCTGTTTAGTCGCGTCTGAACTTCTGTCCGAGCGTAAATGTTCGGACAGCATGCGAGGATGAGGTCGACTTACAAGTCTCAACTTATGTCCAAACTTGTAAGCTCGGACCAATGTTCGGACGTGCGTGTAACAATTCTCGGACTTTTGAAACTCACTTGTGTCCGAACTTCGAAGTCCGGACACAAGTCCGTACGTCTTTGGCTTCAGACTTTTTAACTCTCGACTTGTGTCCGAACATCAATGTCCGGACACAAGTTCGGACATTTGGTTTTGCGCAGGTTCCTCATCTCGGCTTGTGTCCGAACATCCCATGTCCGGACACAAGTTCGAACTAAGCTTGTTTTGTACTTTAAGGGCTCGTTTGGAGTCCGTTTTTGAAGCCGTTTTCACCGTTGGTTTTGTAATTTAATTTCCTATGGTTTAAGGCAAAATCCAGGGTGTTACAAGGTGGTATCAGAGCCGTGTTTGGTAGATAAGATAAAAATTGGATTAAAAAGGAACTAAAATGTGGGGTAAGCCGTTTGGGGAATTGTAGTGCCTGCGATATCGTGTATGTGGTATTATACTGTATGGATACTGGACTGCATACCTTGTTTGTGTATTACAATATTGGTGATAATGTTAGCTTAACTGGATGGGTATTATGTACTGATTTTGGAGCCATTACATGTGGTATCTCCTATCATGGGGTAGAGGATTAATGTATGGGCATATGGGTGGATATTACTTACACAGTTTAGTACTTATAATCAGGAGTTCGCTTAGAGCTCTAGGAGAGTGCAGGACTGGCTGACAGGTTGAGCTTCCCATACCACACTAGGAGCAGGAGTCGCAGCACTCAGATGGCAGCCAACGACCCCATGAGACAGTTGCAAGAGCTGGCTCTCAACCTTGGCCAGATAGTCTAGAGGCAGGCATAGAGGGATAATGTGCCGGAGGATTATACCAAGAGAATTGCCCATCTGAAGCCCACATCCTTCAAGGGAGAGGAGGACCCGGTGCTACTCGAGGATTGAATTAGAGAATTTGACAAGATTTTCGAAGCAGTAAATTGTCCAGCTGACCGAAGGGTAAATGCAGCAGTCTACTACTTCAAGAGTGAGGCGGACATCTGGTGGTCCGCCAACAAGGATGTGCTATTGGCTGGGCCTGATTTCGGCTGGGATGGCCTGAAAGAAGCCATGAGGAGGCGCTTCTATCCCGAGCATGTCAGGATGCAGAAGTATTTGGAGTTCTCAGAACTCAGGCAGCTGTCCTTGAGCATCAAGGAGTACCATTCGAAGTTTCTAGAGCTGGCCAGGTTCGCGCCTACGATGGTTCCCGATGAGGCGTCGAAGGTGCAGAGGTTTATGGGCGGGCTGAACTGGAGTCTGTAGGAGGCCCTCAGTGTACTGACAATCCAAACGCTCCAAGATGCGTACGGGAAGGCTGCTAACCTGTACAGGGTGCAGCAGAAGAGGAAGGAGGTCCTGGCTCGTAATAAGAGGAAGATGGAGGGAGGAGATGAGCCCTGAGGACAAGAGGATCAGTCCCACAGACATCAGTAGGAGAAGAGGTGGAAGCCTCACCCGGACCGCAGAGACGGGAGGCCGAGACATGGGGGAGATCAGAGAGGTGATCAGAGGCGAGGTGACCAGCCCCAGCACCAGTCTCAGAGAGGAGAGTCCAGACAAGAGAGGCACTTTTACTGCAAGAGGTGCAACAAAGATCACCCGGGGAAGGATTGTGAGGGGAACTTGGTCACCTGCTTTCACTGTGGAAGGCAGGGACATCGATTATTCGAGTGCTTTCAGATCCCCCAGGGAGGCAGTCAGTAGAGAGGCTACAGCGGCGACCGCTCGTTCAGGCAGTCCGACCAGCAGGGCAGAGGCCCGAATCAGAATCAACGCGGGGACGCTCCCCAGCGTAACAATGGAGAGGGCGGCAATGGTGGCAATAGAGGCCAAGGGGAGTACCGAGGCAACCAGCAGCGGGCTCTAGGGAAGATAAATGTGATGAGTCGGGCCGAAGCCGAGGCCGAGGCAGACGTGCTGGCAGGTACCTTCATTGTCCTTGGTACTCTTGCACATATTCTTTTTGATACTGGGGCTACTTATTCTTTCATATCTGATAGCCTAGTTGGGAAATTGGGGATAGAGATTTATGAGACTCCTCCCATAGTTGTATCTATACCATCGGGACGGATAATTACTTGTAAGAATGTAATGAAAGACGTAGGTATAGACATAAAGGGGAACAATTTGTAATAGATTTGATCCAATTCGCCTTGACCGACTTCGACATAATCCTGGGGATGGATTGTCTGAGCAAATACAAGGGAAGGATAGACTGTAGTGAGCAGAATATTATTCTCAGAAAACCGTCGGGACGGAGAGTCTCGTACAGAAATGTGAAGGAGAAACCCCGAGTGAAGCTCGTCTCAGCAATGACAATTCTCTCCCAAGTAAAGAAAGGACAACAAGCATACCTCTGCTATGTCCAAGACCTGAGCTAGGAGCCAGTCGAGAAGAAGGAGATTCGAGTAGTAAGCGAATTCCCAGATGTGTTCCTAGACGAGATTCCGGGTATGCCGCCGGACCGAGAGGTGGAATTCAGCATTGACCTAGTGCCAGGCTCCGCACCAATCTCGAAAGCTCCTTACCGGATGGCACCCTCAGAGTTGAAGGAATTGAAGACCCAGTTGGAGGACCTTCTGGATAAGGGATACATTCGCCCCAATGTATCGCCTTGGGGAGCCCCGGTCTTGTTTGTGAAGAAGAAGGACGGGAGTATGAGGCTATGCATCGACTACAGGGAGCTGAACCAGATCACAGTGAAGAACAGATATCCCCTGCTGAGCATAGACGACCTTTTTTACCAGCTACAGGGGGCAGGGATCTTCTCAAAGATCGATTTGAGGTCGGGTTACCACCAGCTCAGAGTGGCAGAGAGAGACATCCCGAAGACAGCCTTCAGGACTAGATATGGGCACTTTGAATTCTTAGTGATGCCCTTTGGACTTACCAATGCCCCAGCTGTCTTTATGGACCTCATGAACCGCATCTTCCACCCCTACTTAGATCGGCTCGTGGTGGTTTTCATAGATGACATCCTCATATATTCTAAGGACGAGCGGGAACATAAGGAGCATTTGAGATTAGTATTGCAGACATTGAGGGAGCAGCAGCTGTACGCGAAGCTGTCCAAGTGTGACTTCTGGTTAGACCGAGTGGCATTCCTGGGCCACGTCATCACCAGAGAAGGCATCTCAGTAGATCTGTCGAAGATTCAGGCCGTAAAGGAATGGCCAAGGCCCAATAACTTGACTGAAGTGCGAAGCTTTCTGGACTTGGCGGGGTATTATAGACGCTTCGTGAAGGACTTTTCGAAGATAGTGAGACCTCTCACCAACCTTATGAAGAAAGTGATGAAATTCCAGTGGGACGACGACTATGAGAAGGCGTTTCAGACGTTGAAGGAGAGGTTGACCACAGCTCCAGTCCTGACCTTTCCTTCAGGGACAGATGGGTTTGAAGTTTTCAGCGACGCTTCCAAATATGGCTTAGGGTGCGTTCTGATGCAGCACGGGAGAGTCATAGCCTACGCATCGAGGCAGTTGAAAGAATATGAGACCAGATATCCGACGCATGACCTGGAGTTAGCGGCCGTGGTTTTTGCACTCAAGATCTGGAGACACTACCTCTATGGTGTCTCGTGTAAAATCTTCACCGACCACAAAAGCCTCAAGTATATTTTCACCCAAAAAGAATTGAATATGAGGCAGAGACGATTGTTAGAGCTGATTAAGGACTATGACCTGGAGATTCTGTACCATGAAGGGAAGTCCAACTTGGTAGCAGATGCATTAAGCAGGAAGCGGAGTCATTCAGTGAACTCCATGTGGGTCCTTCCTGATGAGCTAGCTTGTGAGTTTCAAAGGTTGAATTTGGAGGTGATGGAATCTGGAGGAGTAGAGCACGAGGTGAAGCTGTACCACATGAGTGTCTCTTCCGACAATTATGGAGAGATACTCAAAGGACAGTCTGGCGATGTTAAGTTGGAACGAATAAGGGAGAAGTTGAAAGAGAGTAAGGCAGAAGGGTTCAAAATCCACGACGATGGCAGTCTTAGATTCAGAGGTCGTTGGTGCGTTCCTCAGGGTTGTGCAGATGTGAAGGAGAGACTGATGAAGGAGGCTCATAATACTCCCTATTCAGTCCACCCAGACGGGGATAAGTTGTATAAAGACCTGAAGAAGCTGTTCTGGTGGCCGAAGATGAAGCGGGAGGTAGCAGAGTTCGTGTCTAGATGCCTCACCTGTTAGAAGGTGAAGTTCGAGCATAAGAGGATGGGAGGATTGTTGCAGCCTTTGGAGGTACCCAAATGGAAGTGGGACTCTATTTCTATGGATTTCGTTGTTGGGCTACCGCCGGCGAAGGGTGGAGTCAACAAGATATGGGTGATCGTGGATCGACTTACCAAATCTGCTCGATTCATACCCATGAAGAGTACTTGGTCCATGAGTCAGCTAGTGGATGCTTACCTTAAGTATGTGGTCAGATATCATGGTGTACCGCAGCCGATAGTATCTGACCGAGACTCAAGATTTTTGGCACATTTCTGGCAGCATTTTCAGAAGGCTATGGGTACTAAGTTGAAGTTGAGCACTGCTTTTCACCCGGCTACAGATGGCCAGACGGAGAGGACTTTCCAGACCTTAGAGGACATGCTTCGGGCATGTGTCATGGACTTTCAGGGAACTTGGGCAGACAAACTCCATCTGGTGGAGTTCTCGTTTAATAACAGCTACCACACTAGCATTAAGATGGCTCCCTATGAAGCCTTGTATGGAAGGAAGTGCAGAACCCCTCTATGTTGGAGCGACATCAGTGAGACAGTGATATTGGGACCCCAGCTGATAGAGGAGACGGTGGAGCAGGTTTGAATCATCCAGAGCCGAATGAAAGCAGCCCAGGATAGGCAGAAGTCCTATGCAGACTTGAAGAGGAGGCCGGTTGAATTCGAGGTTGGAGATAGAGTCTTCCTAAGGTGTCTCCTGTGAGAGGGTAACCAGATTCGGAAGAAGGGGAAATTGAGCCCCAAATTCGTGGGTCCCTACGAGGTCCTGGAGAGAATTGGAGAGGTAGCCTACAGGTTGGCACTACCTGGTGAGCTGGAGAGAGTCCATAATGTTTTTCATGTCTCCCAGTTGAATGTTATGTTCCCGACCCGTCCCACGTGCTACAGCCTGAGGTGCTGGAGTTGGAGAAACCTATCGTACGAGGAGAACCCCATTAAGGTATTGGACACCAAGACTAGAGAGACCCGATTGAAGTCCACTCGGATGGTCAAGGTTTTGTGGTCAAATCATGGAACTGAGGAAGCAACGTGGGAGGTCGAAGAGGAAATGAAAAAGAAGTACCCTCAGTTTAAGAATTATGTCAAGTTCAGTTGGATTCAGCTTTCAGAATCAGTCTATTGGTTGGAGTATTATTTAGGCTTAGCTTCGAGGGCAAAGCTTTCTTTTAAGGGGGATGAGATGAAATACCCGTGAATTTTGGCATAGGATTAAATTAACATATGGTCGAGAATGATATTAATAGATTAATAGAGGCCCAGAGAAGCTACATTATATATTCATCTCAAACAACTTTACTATGTCCTCCTAGCCTTGCGAGTTTAAATAAGATTTTACAACCTTTAATAAATGAGTTTTGTGATTAGCTTTATTATTATTGTTATTGTATTTATTACGTCCAAGAGTACGAATTGAATTTTACCTCTTCCTAAAATATTTTCCCTTTTCCTAACTTATTTATTCAGCTACTATGTATTTATTTATTTATCTAAATAATCCTTCTCATCCTTTACTAATGATCAGTTAGCCCTTCTTCTATTTTTACTTTAACCAAATAATATCTATTTATTTCTCTAATTCTTGAATCTAGATTCTTTCATGGTTTTAACGTTATTTATTTACTCAGTTTTCAGATTAGTATTATTGTGGTAATTGTTAGTCCATCTATTTAATTATTTTACAAACTAATTATCAATTCTTCCTCCTTTTAAATCAATTGTATATATTAAGTAATTACTACTTTGTTATGTTATTTAATTCCTATTTAACTGCACGGTTTACATTGATCTCCTTCATCTTCAATACACCGCCACTACGCTCCTCTCTTTCTTCAAGCTCCCAACCTCTCTTAATTCTCGTTCTTGTTTCCCTGACGCCGTTAGGCTGCTTCTCTGGTGCCGGATCAGGTAGGAGGGTAAGGGGAATCCATTGGTAAGGTTATATGATTAATTCGCTAGTATCTGGGTAGTGTCTGATTGTGTTTCTACTTGTGTTCTAGACTCCGAATTCCTTGGCGAACGCTTCTGTTGATCTAGCTGGTTGATTCATTGTGGTGAGCGTATCCAGGTAAATGTTGTGCTCAACATTCTTTACCTCTGTGTTTTGTGAATATCGATGGATTGTGTTATTGTGAATTGATATTGTGGGAGATTGGGAACTATTTTTTCCCTTGTGTTCTCTGGTGCGATGTTTTGGAAAAAAGTTTGGATAAATGTTTTGGGAGGCTTCCATTGGATTGGTTGTTGGTACCGATTGGTGCTCCGTGTATGTTGTTGGTGCCTTTAAGGTGCTCCGTGAATTATTGGTACTCTGTACCCCGTGAATATTATATTAATTTTGCCTGCAGACATTACTTGCAGTTAAGCTCTAATGATCTACTCCTTTGGGTCATAAGTTACCTTCTGGGGGGTGTGCACACTTAAGGACGTAGAGTGAGGTGGGAATTCTAATGATTGTGACCCCGGATCGGGTGTCGTCCGTGTAAACCATTAATTTGATTCTCTGGAAGTTCTCCCCCACTATGTTTTGTGATTGATATTTGGAATTGGTGGTGTGGTTTACATTTCTGTGCAAGTATTGTTTTATAAATACAAATGGGTTTCAAAAATGTATTTTACGAGTTGAGACAATGTTTACTCAGTTTTGCTGATTTGCGCGATCCCTTCGCGTTTTCTATTGTTGTTTTATGATCGCAGGTACTCATGGCTAAGTTGGGGATTGGGACACGCTATCACATAGCTTAGGATGACTGGATAATTACTTCGCATAATTTCGAGCTGAGTTATGTTTTGGAATTACATTGTTTCACAAATTTTGGGAACGTTTGATCTTTGGTTGGTGGTTTTAAGCCTGAGCACTCTTCGTTAGAGTGTGGCAGTAATGCCTTTTGGATTTTGCTTTTCTGCTGCTACATAGTTGAGGTGTTTTGCTGGTATTGCTTTCTGGGAAGTTATGGTTGTGATGGAGTTTTACATACTGTTTAAGAGTCCTTTTGGCAGTGTTTATGTGTATCGCTTGAGGTACTAATTTATCGAAATGATTATCCATTTGGTTGCTAAGTTATTGTGTTTATTTGATGTTGATTTGGTTATGTGCTAGCTCTTGAAAATGCATTTCAGGACCTGTCTAGACATCCGTCCGGACATCTATGTTCGGACAGGCCCCGGACATCTAGTCGCGTCCGAACTTCTGTCCGAACGTAAATGTTCGAACAGCATGCAAGGACGAGGTCGACTTACAAGTCTCGACTTATGTCCGAACTTGTAAGCTCGGACCAATGTTCGGACGTGCGCGTAAGAATTCTCGAACTTTTGAAACTCATTTGTGTCCGAACTTCGAAGTCCGGACACAAGTCCGGACGTCTTTAGCTTCAGACTTTTCAACTCTCGACTTGTGTCCGAACATCAATGTCCGGACACAAGTTCGGACATTTGGTTTTGCGCAGGTTCCTCATCTTGGCTTGTGTCCGAACATCCCATGTCCGGACACAAGTTCGGACTAAGCTTGTTTTGCACTTTAAGGGCTCGTTTGGAGTCCGTTTTTGAAGCCGTTTTCACCGTTGGTTTTGTAATTTAATTTCCTATGGTTTAAGGCAAAATCTAGGGTGTTACAATCATCCATATCTCCTAACGGACATTTAGAACCTAGTTGATGATTATTCTACTGTACGGGGTACATATGTACAAGCATTTTAAATGGAATACAACTTAATGAATTCCGGACAAGCACTAAGATTGAGGCCTTGGTACGTTTAGTTATTATCCGTATATGATAAAAGGAAGTGTGTAGGCCAAACAGTTGTGGTTGTCGTGCCATATTTCTTGCAAGTTGTAGTGATGAATGTAGGCTTCATTTGCTATATCCTTTCAGGCACTGTTTGTTTCCCGTAGGATTTATTATGTTCTCAGTGGTGGAACATTATGTTTCCTCTTGCATACTGCATATGATTCCTTTTCCTAATTGCTGATTTTGGCTTAACAAATCTCAAAATTAGGAGATCAGATTTATGATCGTAAGGGAAGGCTTAGCAAAGGGGACCGTTTTTGTCAATTCACTGATTTTCTGGACCTAATTTGCTTCTCCTTGCAGAAGGTAACTCATCTTTTTTCCGATGTTATTTGCTTCTTGAAGGGGACAGGAAATAGAATCGGACTCTTTTTCCCTTGTCTTGTTGCAAAATCAAAGAGCTCCCATTTCCTTATAATAAATAAACTTGCCGGTCCTCTACTTTTTTCATTTATTTCCCGCGGAAGGTGTGTTTTAGATACGGCGTATAATAAGTACTAACAATATTTATTTTTAAAAAATATACCTGCATATATGGGTGGGTTTGTGAGAAATTAAATGTAAATAACATTACATTTATCAAAATTAATATTATAAATAAATTCAAAATAAATAATATTATCAGAAATACTAACATCAATGATGAAAACAAAACTAGATTAGGTTAGTGATCCGGTATAACTATCAATTGCGCTTTGAACTGAACAAAAATTTCAAATTATATTTCTTTTTCACTCTTTTTCCTATACAAAAAGTTTGGTGCACTAGGATTAAAAAGTGTGAAAAAATCTAAAGGAACACACATTTTGAATAGGCAAGAATATAATTTTACATACAAATATGTAAAGATTGGGTAGAAAAACATTAATATAGTATTTATGCGTGTAACTACGTTATGCATTGATAACTTCTTACTCTTGATTTCTTGTATCACTATAAGAATTTCCCATCACTTTTTCCTTCAATCCAACCAACAACCTAGGTTCCGTTGTTAATACCACTTTAGTTTAAGATCAAAATTCTCTTGTTTATTTTTTCAATAATATAGAATAGCACATGAAGCAACAATGAATATTTTGTTTTTTGTAGTCTGGCAATATTTGTGTTCAACCATGACCCAGGCTACGAGGGATAATGCCATCAAGAAATTCAACTAGAATCCAGATATTACAGAATATTTCTAATGAGACTTATAGCTGGAGGTGTTTCTTCGAGATTGAACCCTTTTCGTGGTTTCCCATGTATGGCATTTCTTTTACTTAATTATCGATACTGTGTCTTTTGTACAGATATAATATTAATGCCTATGCTTGTAACACCTCTACCGCTAATTACACATTAGCTCGTAATCATCCCGTTCATTATTGCAATCGCAGCGGAGAAATCCATAAACAACGGGGGTGAAACAACACCGTTAGTCACCCACGTGACTATCAAGGCCTAACATTAACAGTACCGGTATGATGGACTAGAATTACCCGAGTACCTATACAATACAATTCTCAATCCGACTCTAAACCGAGTCACATACATACCATTTCTAACCCGAGTCAATTCAACCAACTATGTTGAGTTTAATACGTTCTCTATGCCGATAACATATTCGGACTTACCCTATCAACAAATACAAATACACATGTATTCAAACAGCTACCCTTGCTTAACCGACATCTCTGTCCTACTCTCGAACGGTAATCCATCTTCGCCATTCTTGAAAAAGAATGGGTGGCCCCCCAAAGGGGCTCATCACCTTTGCTGGTATGGTAGACGTGCAACCCGCTACTACTGGGCCACACTCAACTAATTCTCGTCTTAACATGCGATAGATTTTCTTTAAATCAAAACATGCAGTACAATAAACATACACATGCTCGCAATCATAACAAGTATTCAAGCAAGGAATACAACCAGCAGGGACATCACATCAAGTTCATTAGATTAATTACCTTGTCCTTTAAGCCTTGGAAACCCTATCCCAAGTAAGTTTCATTCTCATTATTCACTAACTCATCCAATTCAACCGGATAGTTTACTTGTCTCCTAGATCTTTAGACACTCTCGGTCCCGATCTAGCTTCCTCAATTATTCTTCTCTTGAATAATTATTAAGTTAAGTCTCGTAGGCCTCCGGGCAGAGACACATATAGATCTCACCACCGGGATTTATAATATCAACACGGAATTAGAAACAGTCGCTCATGTCTCCTCTGCCCAGCCCATATTACCCAGCTTACCTCTTTAGACGGGTAAGCTCTGCCAGTCTCACTCCAAACGGGCACCACTATGTGGCACACGGCCCCGCAGGACACCACTATGTGGCATACAACCCTGTAACAAGGGAGTTCGACCACGGAGTCAGAAACAAATGCTCTGTTGTTTCCTCTTCCTTGCACGCGTGACTCACAATCCCCCTAACCCAACTCTCGGGTTAGTAACAATATATATATATTATATATATATCAGTCAGCAGCATCTCTCTCGATGCTTCACAACTTAGGAGGTTTTCCTAATACGTTGTATTCACCGATTTAAGGGTCGCCCCAACACTTCCATTACTTAGGAGTTTGGTTATTTTCTTACATTAAGACACAACTTCATACGGGAGGTCGACTAATCATTATGAGGGAGCTCACCAGTCCCGTGTGTCACTTTTCTCGTTTCGAGTGAATTCATAAGTTTCGGGTTATCGTTATCCTCTAATCAATAATTCTCGTGTGTTTTCCCACATTCGATTATTTCACGGTTCGACTCATTCTACGAGTCCCTAACCAATCGCTAAGCGTTTACAAGTCGGTCTACAACCCTTATTTAGACCACGCATTCAAGCAATGATGGTTAGTCAAACAGCAGGCATCAAGATATATATATATATATATATCAAATGCAGTAAACTTTTTCGTGCTTTTGTCTTATTAGGTCGGCACACAAGGCAAGCAACACACAAGGCGAGCATAACACGGTGGAACACAAGTTGAAAGAAAACCATACCTGTCACCGAGGAATTACTCTAACGCGTCATCTCACGCTCCTCAGGTAATTCCCGAACATCTGATATCATTTCAATGTTTCTATTAATATCATGATCATACGGTATGTAAACCACTATTACTCCCGTACTTACCCCCTTGTCCCGTCAACCTCATATTTACCTTTGTGAACTTAAGTTCTCACTTCCGCAATCAATCTAGCACTTGTTTATACTTCTAAGGACCTTTACATGTCACCAAACAAGTCCTAATCATCATCTAATATCATCCCCATCCAGTTCCCCATCATTTAGAGCCTTAAAAACACTCATGGTTAAATTTTGTGCTTGGTCCGGGACCTAGTCCGGGTCTCTAGTCCCGGACCAATGCTCTGCGTCAGTTTCGAATGAAAAATTATACTGGTCCGGGACTTTGTACCTATCTCAAGTCCCGGACCTACCCCTGAAGGTGACTTTCGGCTCATTTTAAGGTGTGGTCCGGGACTTTGTCCAAGGAACAAGTCCCAGACCCTGCTAAAAGCTACTAAAATGGTCATTTTTCAACCCCAATTCCAACCTTAATCCTCACCCAAACTTTTCCTAATCTTTTCACATGTTCATAACCATGTTATTACACCTTAAACACTTTTTAAACCTTCTTAAATCCTTGGTCAAACTCTTTACTCATTTCTTGATCGATCACCCAAATTTTCATTCTCACATTTTGCACTTTGCACACTAATGCACCAAGCCACTCCCATGATAGTTTGCACTTCTTCCAACCAATACCAATTCACTTGTTGACCATAACCATCCATTCCTAGCCATTTGCATTTCCAATACCCAAGTCCATCCTCCATTTCCAAGGTTATGCACACTAAGCCTTTTTCTAGAAATTCAATGCACTACAATAACTCATTTGCTACAGATTTTGCTCACTACTTAACTCACCTCTCATATAGCTCCTAGGTGGTTTACTAACCAAATTGGTACCTCTCTAAACAACTAGTTAACCCTTGGTCATTCCTTACTCATGACATCTCTTAAAACACCATATTCCTACCGAAATTTTACCATAGCTCACCTATAATTCTAGCATGCCCAAATGCATTATTTCATCATCCATTCACCTAAACCAATTTCACTAGCCAAATCCATCACAGATTCTACCAGCACATAGTACTCATCTCAATTCTCATCAAACACAAAATAATGCAATAACTCAAACGCTTGGCACTTAGGCCCTTAAATCAAACATCAATTTCACAAATTCCTTATCTATCTACCAACCACATTTTAAACTCAATTTTGGTTTATCCTTTTAAGTTTTCCATCCCATAATTCTAAAGCATATAGGATGTACATTAAGGTAGATTTCTTACCTTAGTTCTCCAATTTCTTTTCCAATCTTATTCTCTTCTCTTTCTCATTTCTCTTGACTCCAAAATCGGCCCAGGGCAACCCACTTGCCCAAGTCTCTAGACCAAAACCCAAGTGGGGAATTAAACACTAAACAATATTCCTAGATTCATGAATCATTCCAATTTACCAAGGGAGTGCTTAAAGCACAAAAGTTGAAGATTTACCTTAGAACCCTAAAATGGGGTTTTGGGCATGAATCAAATGAGGGCTCCCAATAAGCTTTTAAAGCTTGAACAAGGCTCATTCAAGAAAGGAGAAAAAAGCAAAGGGGAGTCAAAATCGTTCACATAAGAAATGAAGGAAGGAGTGTGCTTTTGTGATTTTTCTTACCTTAAAACAAAGAGAAGACATCCAAGCTCAAGAAACTACAGCTTTCTCTTCAAATGGGCTATACCCATGGAAGTCAACTTCATCCTTTTAAGGTTTTGAAGAGAGGGAGATAGCTCTTGATGAGGGGAGCATTAATATGTAATTTGTTTTGAGTTTGGAGCATTATTAAAGCTTGAACAAGGAAGAGAATGGCAAAAAGCCATGGGAGAAGCTTCAAAATCGGCAGCCTTGGGAGGAAGAAGAGAGGATCTGGCTGGAAGAGGACGAAAACGTGAGAGGGAGGAGGGAAATGAGAGGAAAGAGAGAGGAAAGGTGTTTTATACTTTTTCTACCTTTTTACTTTTCCACCTGTATTTTCTTTTCTCTTCTTCTTATTAGCTAGTTTATTAGCTAAGAGAGGAGCTGATTTATCTACTAAAAACCGGCCCCCTATGTACATATAAGCTGGGGCGTTTTTCGTCTTTTTACAAGAAACAATCCTAAACTCCCGGTTTTGGCACTATTCACTAACCGGGCCCGTTTTCCGGATTTTTCTCGTTTCTTTAATTTTAATGGTTATTAAGCATCCATTAATATTTAATTATATTTATATAGTCAAATATAATTTTTACGGGTCTGTTTGACCACTTAAAGTCACATTTTTGGGTTTTCTCGAAAAACGTGCTTTAAAGCTTCCTTAGCGTTTTTAACCCACTATATGGACCCGTTTTCTTCAGGAATTGTTCCCACATATTATTTAGGCGTAATTAAGCCCTAGGAATCCATCTAGGACCCTAACCGAGGTCATATACCTCCTATGGTTGCGTAATGCTCATTTTTACGTTTTATGCTTTTTAAGCGTTTTCTCTTTTCTTTTGGTTTTATTTTCTTCACCAATATTCTTTAGACACTATTAGGCCCTAAAATACCATATTAGAATAATTTAATCACCATTTTTAAGTTCAGGGTATTTCAATGCTATTCCTGCGGAAATGAGGATATTTGTAACATATAACTGAAGGTTGTTATATCCACATTCTTAGTACCATGTTTGCTATTAGGAATCGATTGACATTGGTCGAAGAAGTTTATTGTGTAGGAGCGAATTTGGGGTTCTGTCGATTTGTTTGAGGGTTGTGTAATTTCAGGTATTGTTCATGGATCCATCGTGGAACCATACACTAGAGAGGTAAGCGCAGGACAGAATCCACCGAATGGGGCAGTCCAAACCTGTCAGTTATGTTTCAACTGAGATTCAACAAAAAAAATAAAATTGTGAGCGGCCTTTTTTTATAGGTGGGGTAGGTTTTGAACCTTGGACCTTTGGTTCAAGGACACCACTCCTCTACCGACCAAGCCACGAGGGCTTGGCTTGTGAGCGGCCTTTTTACGGAATGAAACTCGAAAATCCCTATTTCTTTCCTTATATTTAAAGGATCATAAGGTTTAATCCCTATTTCTGTCGTAATGTTTAAAGCATCATAAGGTTTGTGATGGCAAAAACAATCGAAGGGAGCAGGGGCGGAGCCAGAAAAGTTTTCTAAGGGGGGGCGAGAATTCTTTTATAATATTAATTAATATTTAAAAATTAATATTAATTTTTTAATTAATATAATATTTCAATATATATAATTGTATTTTAAAAATTGATATTAGATATATAGTTTGACATAAAAATTAGATTAAAATTGAAATATATAAATTAATATATTAATAAATTTTGTTTTATCTTTTTTTATTTCTAGTTTAAATACGGGTATACAAAATTACAAGTTAATATCAATAATATAAAATATTACTTCTAAACTAGTATTTTTTTCTAAAAAACTTATTCCAAAAATTATTTTGAGTAATTCTAATATTATTTTAATTTACTAAATCTGTAATAACTAAAAGAACTTGTATTATGGATAGTAGGGGTACATGATTACTAAGACTAACATAATAATCATGTTTACTTTAGACTATGTTGCTAAAATAAAAAATATTAAGAGTTTTGTGTAGACTAAATATGATTTTTTAGAACATAATTCTAGAACAAATATTACATATTAATAGAAATAAAATTGATAACAAGTAGAATTGGTGATATCATAGTGATATTTTACAAAATATTATTGGGGCGAACAAATATCTAATAACATAAATAAACTATATAACAAAATTACTAAAACTGATTTCAGCATGGGGCCGAACACCCACCTGCCCACCTTGTCTCGGCCACTGCATGAAGGAATCAATCGTAAAACTTAACTTTTAAAATTATTTTATCTCAAATGTTAAATATTAAAATCAAACTATATGGATATATGGATAGTAAACAAGACGATGATGACGGTGGGAGTAAATTTTTTCGAACGTCATAGTCATCTCATAAAATTTCACTAGTTTTTAAAAGATAAAAGGCTAAATCAACTAACCGGATTACAAAAAATACGACAGGACGTAAATCGAGTTTTTTTTTACTGAACAGATGTTCCTTTCATTCCTCCTCCATAGGGTGAAAATCAATATTACAAGCCATAGAGATCTTTAGTGGGATATTCTCTCCCCACCATAGTTTGAAAAAACCAGAACTATTAAACATTAGAGAGATTAATAAAATAGGGAAATTGTCTTCAATCCTAACATAATTGAAACTACTGATATTACACATGTTTACCAAACAAAACAGTTGACTCCATTTATCATCAGCATGGAAGCTTGTAGACTGATCGACCATTCCTTTCAGAAAGAGATAGATCTCCTTGGAACCGGTATCAATCTCCAGATTGTTATAACCTTCTTCCCATGCCCATTTAATAGCATAGATAATACCTTGAATCTCAGCTCCCAATTTGGTGCAGGCAGGGCTCATTCTCCTATTAAAAGCCATCAGTATACCTCCATCAGACTTCCTTATCGATCCTGCTAAGGTTAGGACAACTCCCCTGTTATTTTTGAAACCACAATTGATTTTTAAAGCATCCTGCACAGGCGGAATCCAACATAAGTTAGTATGATTAATAGGGAGACTATTAACTAGACCAAGTTTGAAAGCTCTTGTAAAAGCATGGTTAGATTCTAACAGGGCCAGCCAAGATAGCTGGGTGTTATGTCTAACCGAATTCTTTGCATCATAAATAACCCACATAATGTTAATCACTTTTTCAAGCTTATCATTGGGCCAGTTATCAGCTTCTGAGAAGATACTATCACGAATACTGTTATCATCAACCAACTGCTTCCCAGAGAGATCAAGGACCCCTTTCCACTGATCTATGACCATAACACACTCAAAAAATGTATGAACCATGTTGTCTAACTTAGAGCAGAAACAGCAGCGAGAGGAACCACCTACTCTTTTAGCTAGATTAGCTAAACATGGAACAATATTCTTCATAACTTTCCAGTGCAATAGTTTAGCTCTAGGACTGCACTGCAAATTCTTAACTCTCTTCACTAGTCTTGCATTGCTATAGCTCGAAGACGGATTCTGAGCAGCTGCTGCTAACTGATCTGTCTCATATGCAGACCTCACAGTGAAAATACCATCATTCGTGAAATGCCAAATCCAAGTATCTTTATCTTCCTTGGAGAACACTATCTTACTGATCTCATCAGTATCAATCTTCCAGAAATGTTGACTAAGTAACTCATAATCCCAAGCATTTCTATCCTGCGCCATAAACTGATTAGCTGTACATCTCTCATCTCCTATCTGACTAGGAGAATAAGTCGAAAACGTAAAAGGTCTTGGGATCCAGGGATCAACTCTCACCAGAATATCTTTCCCATCTCCTACCTTTTTCCTTACACCCTTCTTGAGCAACTCCAGGGAATTAACAATAGCTCTCCAAATAACACTTTTTATTTCTTTTCTGAGAGTGAATGAAATCTGAATCCGGAAAGTAAATCCCTTTCAACACTCTAGCCACTAGAGAAGAGGGTCTTGTCAAGATGAGCCAAGCTTGTTTAGCAAGAAGAGCTCTGTTAAAAGAATCTGCAGACCTGAAGCCCACCCCACCCGAAACTCTATCCTTACAAACTTCTTCCCACTTAACCAGTGGATACTTCTTTTATCCAAACTCCCTCCCCACCAGAAAGATGCCAAAGCAGAATTAATCTTGTCAATAATACCTCTTGGAAGCCGAAAGAGAGACATAGGATAAACTGGGATAGCCTGCAGAACGCTAGAGATTAGAACTGCTCTACCAGCTTGAGACATGGGCTTACCCCAGCTGTATATTCTCTTTCTAACCGCCTCAACAATGTAGTTAAAGATCTGTGCTTTATTCCTTCCCATTCCCGCAGGAAGACCCAAATACTTGTGGAAAGAATCAACCTGTTTTACTTCAAGAATACCACAAATTAGATCCTTAATCTGAGGGTTGAGCTTTTTACTGAAGACGACCTCTGATTTCTGATTATTGATACTATGCCCAGATGAAGCAAGAAACGAAATAAGAGACCGTTTAAGGAAAATAGCATTGATAGCAGTAGCCTTCCCACAAATAAGAATATCATCCGCAAACGCTAGATGATTGATTGTAGGACCTGCAGGAGATAGCTTTATCCCTTGGAAAGTACCAACTTCATCAGCTCTAATCAGGAAGCTGGACAACGCTTCTTGGGCTAAAATGAAAAGATAAGGGGATAGGGGATCCCCTTGCCTGATTCCTCTTGTTGGAGAGAAAAACTCCCCCGAAGTACCATTAATCAGAACCGCACACCTTGTGGAAGAAATACAATTAAGAACAGGGACTAACCAGTGAGTAGGAAACCCCATGGACAAGAGCACATCCTTCAAAAACTTCCACTCAATTCTATCATAAGCCTTACTCAAATCCAACTTAAGAGCAAAATTTCCTTTTTTGATTGCTTTACTCTTTGCAAGGTTATGAATAATTTCCCCAGATAGAATAATGTTGTCTGTAATAAGTCTTCCTCTCACAAACCCCGATTGATTAGGAGAAATAATATCAGGAATAAGGTCTCTGATTCTGTTTGCCAAAACTTTAGACACTATTTTGTAAACAAAATTACATAGGGAAATAGGTCTAAAATCTGCAATATTAACTGCACCTTTTACCTTTGGAATGAGAGTAATAAAGAACTGGTTCATCCGATCAGATAAGGAATTACCTTGGAGGATGGAGAGAACTGTTGAAGTTACATCCTCTCCCACCACACTCCAGAGAGATTTGAAAAAAGACCCATTAAACCCATCAGGGCCCGGGGCCTTATTACCACTCAGTTCCTTCATCGCAGCTACCACTTCTTGCGCTTCATACGGAGAGTTGAGAAAGGTGATGTGCTCTCCACATAGTCTCCCTCTAACTGGTTCAAGAAAGGAGATATCTGTATCTGAATTGGAAGAAGAAAACAGATCCTGAAAATACTGCCTAGCAATCTCATTAATGCTATTCCATTCGTATCTCATGACATTATTCTGATCCAACAGCCCGAAGATGGTGTTTTTTTTCTTTCTTGCAGAGGCAAGAGAATGAAAGAACCTAGTATTCCTGTCACCTTCATTAACCTAA